>CM029533.1:28986038-30186038 GCA_017141395.1 Laodelphax striatellus | reverse complement strand
ACAACCTGCGTGATGATCAACAAAACGATGCTTCTCAATCACTTTCTGAATACGGCATGAACATGGCTTGCTCTGACGAGATTTCTCTCGATAGATCAATTCCCGATATTAGGATGCCAGAGTAAGTGTATCTCAATGTTACCTTTCTATCCACATTATGTAATATCCATAGTAATATCAGATTGTCAATTTTTCAGTTTAAGCTACTTGAAAGATCGATTGAAAACATTCTAAGTATAAATTTTTAGTGATGGTCAATTCTCTTTTATTGTGTAAAATCTTGGAAAATTGAGGAAAAACATGGTTTGAGAAAGATATTTTTTGGTTGAAATTGAATTTGTAAGTTCAGAGCACAGTAAAATTGTTTCTGAAATGACAAATAATTATTTCTTTTGCTAAACTATTATCTATTGTTCCATATCTGTTGCAGGTGTAAGCATTGGGATTATCCTCAAAATCTGCCCAGAACTAGTGTAATTATAGTCTTCCATAACGAAGGGTGGTCTGTACTCATGAGAACTGTCCATAGTGTAATTAATCGTACACCTGACTCTATGCTAGAAGAGATTCTACTTGTCGATGACTTCAGTAGTAAAGGTGAGTCCAAACTTATTTCAGAGTTGACGTCGTTAATCTATCTGCGTCACGAAGTAATCAATTATAGAAGCGATCTATCATAGAATTACACTTCTCAACAATACTATGCATGCTATTCACTAACGAAAAAACCAATTGATACTTCAACATTTTCATGAGAAATTGGCAGTTACTCTCTCAAAATTCATATTCAATTCAGCTTTCATGCTGGAACTTGCTCATTGAAAGTGATACCTCAATCCTTTCCAATTTTACTGAGCATTTATTCAGAAGCAGAGCTGTTATTCGAAGAACCATTACAGTTCCATCGAAAAAATACAGAAACTCACTTTAAATTTGCAATGGTTGAGTGTGCAGCAATACTCATGCTTGCGTTCAAATTAATATGAATTTAGCTATTACTTTTGTTTTGAATACCTTCCAATAAAATGAATTTCGCATTGTACAGTTTCAGTATATAAAAATATTAACGATTGATTGCACATCCAATTAAATTTAACAACCATAGAATGAAGTAATGTGATGGTTTCAATGCAACGGAATCCACATTGAGCTCCGTCAAATGTCCTCAATTCACGGCCATTAAACTTATTTGACTTTTATGCAATCGGCCGTAAATAAGATTCAGTACCGTACCGTATTGTGGTTATTGACTATCTTTTTTTATTGATTTGGTTTTTATAGACGTTTTTGGTGGTTTGGTTTCAGAAAATCTGAAAGGAAAACTGGAATCCTACATAGAGAGGTTCGATGGCAAAGTGCGCCTGATAAGGAATAAAGAACGAGAGGGTTTGATCAGAACAAGATCGCGGGGCGCAAAAGAGGCTCGCGGCGAAGTCATTCTGTTTCTTGACGCTCACTGTGAAGTCAACGTCAATTGGCTGCCTCCGCTCCTGGCTCCAATCTACAGAGACAGGTTTGAAATAAATTCTTACCTTCATATCAGTATTCATCAATTAATCTATTTATTTGATCAAAAATAAAATATCAAGGAACTTATGAACCGACGTTTTTATGTAGCCTAACAATTATTTTGATAAATTCACTTCAACTAGACTAACCAACTATACTCCGTATAGTTTAGTACTGCGGTGTGAACGTAGTTTCTCCAAATGCCGAGAGATGGCGTTGAGTTTATTTTACATTTTTTACCCATTGAACGAATCATTGGAAATAAAACCTGCACATCTATGACCACTAACCTTTTTTTTGTTGAAAACCGCATCTAAATTGACTCAATATTAATAGTCACTGTGGCTGTCATAAGTTTGTCTCATCAGTGTGAGTTTCCTCTATATTTCATATCAAATCTCGCAGTGGTGGAAGCACAGTACAAAGGAATACGCCAAAAGTTTTTAATATAATAGATAAGGATCAAATTACATTGGTTTTTTACTACTGTATTTAATTTAAAGCAACTTCTTCGAATGAGCATTCGCTTGAAACAAAATACATTTTCAGGGTACATTAATATAGGGTAGTATAAATTAATATAGGGTACAACAGGCTTTCACCCAAAGCTTTCCTCTTCCAATTTAAAGAATAATTCTACAATGGAGTTCATCTGTAAGACAAAATGTGTCTTGAAGATAATAATATGTAATATTATTCTATTTTTATTAGTGTGGATGTACAAGAGATCTATTTATGGAATAAATTCGATTTTTTAATATGTTTCGTTACAGAACTACAATGACTGTGCCTGTAATTGACGGAATCGATCATCAAACCTTTGAGTACCGAACTGTGTACCAGGCTGGACACCATTTTAGAGGCATCTTTGAATGGGGCATGCTCTACAAAGAGAATGAATTGCCATCTAAAGAAATATCCAAGAGAGATCACAATAGCGAGCCTTACAAGTAAGTAAACTATCCATTTCGAAACTAGCTCCTTTCATAACAACTTCAAGCCTAAGATTTTTTTAGTAAATGTAAAGGGCTTTCTACAATCATTATTTTACATTATAAATCATCTTGCCATGTTTTGAGAAAGCTGGACCTTAATTTCTGGATTGGAACGTTGGAATCGATGAATGTAACCCAAAGCGCTTGTGACTTTTTACATCCGCTCATAGCCTGTTCACTAGATGTCTTCATTCATAAATAAATCATTTAGAATAAATAAATTACAGTATTTATTTTATTACTTACTTTTTCCAACTGATCTAAAATCACGTACTTTGAAAGTTGGCTCCCTAAATTTGCTAGAGTTATAAATAGAAACAATTTAAATTGTTCCTCATTTTTTATGAGATACTTTTTGGTTTCAGGTCGCCTACTCATGCTGGCGGTTTGTTTGCGATTGATAGAAAATATTTTCTAGAATTGGGAGCATATGACCCTGGGCTTCTTGTCTGGGGTGGGGAGAATTTTGAATTATCTTTCAAGGTGAGTCAAATAAAATTAAATTATCATCGAAAGTCATCATTATAAATCCTGTTATCATAATATTCATATAATATTTCAAAACAGTTTAGATAGAAGAGCTGTTTCGACGTTTTATTGTAATTGCAAACTCCTTCGTTGAAAAGGCAAACCTGAAAAGAACTGATCAGGAGTGAGCTGAAAACTCTGACACCAGACCTGAGCCAGCCAGGTTACACGGAATTATTATTATGTTGAAAAGGCTACAAAAGCTTCTAATATTTATACTTCTTCAGTAGTTCCACTTTGAAGTCCGCTTGTAACAGAAGCGTGTGTCTTTCCATTTTTGAAAACAAGATCAGTATTGTTCTCTTCGAAACCGTACAAACTCATGAATATTGTAATAGTTTCAAGTGCTCCTTTTTTCTACTCTCGACCGATCCAACGGTATAGTAGCTAAGTAGTTGTAAGCAATCTTCCTCAGGTCATTAACCTCTTTCCTTGAAGAAAATGAATGTCAATATGTTAATGAATGGAGATGACATTCACATAGCCTGAGAGTTTCAATTACTGTACTCCAATTCAAATAATTTGAATGAGAACTGAAAAACTATCATATTATCTTTCAAATTATGATCATAATTTGAAGAGTATTAGATAAAATTGAGGGAGAGAGAGAGAGTTAGATAATTTTTATTATGTAGCGTCTTTATCATTCAAGTGGAAAAGCTCAATGTATCTATTATCAAGTGTTTTAAATATCTCATTGATTTTCAAATATCTTGAAAGTCTTTTCTTATAGTCTTGATAGCATCTGCTTAAAATATCCTATGTATTTTACTCACTTTATTTGTGGAATAAGATTTTCATATTAAGGTGAATTAATACGTTTTTTTAAATAATTTCTGCTCAAAACATTTTAATTCCAATGAAATTTTTGAAGATAAATAGGCTACATGAGTTGAACGATTCTATTTTACGAGAGAAACATAGAAATATGTAGTTGATACAAATAATCAATTACTGGGGAAAACCTCTATTGAACTCATTAATCACATAAGCCTACTTTTTTACTATTATTTTGTATTTACTATCACTATCATTACTTCATTTACTAACACATAATAGCTATTTCGAGTTGATCTTGATAGTGTCATTCACCTTATGTCATTAGTAATCGCTTATAAAAATTTTCAATGTCGATATTGACTTCCAAGTAAAAACATTACTCACGATTAACAGGTGTGTATCAGTGCAATGCTCACATTACTTACATCACACAACTCACAGTGTGTAACAGGTGTTTGCAATTTTATGGGCATAGATTAATTTGAGTTTTCGGTAATTTCCTGATTCTAATTTTCAGATTTGGCAGTGTGGAGGCAGCATTGAATGGGTGCCTTGCTCTCGTGTTGGTCATGTCTACAGAGGCTTTATGCCTTATAATTTTGGAAAACTTGCTAATAAGAAGAAAGGACCTCTTATACTGAATGTAAGTCTGATATAAGAAAGAAATTATTTTTTTCGGTGATTGGTTTTTTAAAGATAATTCACTGATTGAAGTTGGTGTCATTACTAAGTAAATTCACAAATATTTGGTAATTGATCTTGAATATAGCAATCATCGGGTAAAATTACCAGATACTTTACTGTTCATTACTTGAGAGTAAGCCTTACAAAAAACCATTAAAGTTTCTTATCTACGTCAAGTGTCAAATGATAACAAAATACAACAACGTACAACTGCTGCTTTCAGACTAAGCGGTTTTCAGCAATAGACTTTCATCCTATATAACAAAAAGCATTCATATTATGTGCATAATTTTTGTATTGTCTTACTAAAATCGATAGACCAACGCGATCTAAATCACATAGAAATAGACATTAGATTAAATAATTCATGTTTCTTAATTGACAGCAAAGTAACTTTACTAAGAAACCCTGTCTCATATTTTCTACTGAAGGAAGAAAGCATACTAAACTTTGAAAGAGGTGTAAAAATCGCATTTGCAAAGAGCGAGTGAGTCGCATTCTATTTGATACTTGACTGGTAAAACGAAGACAAAATCAATTATCATTTTCCTCTAGTTGAAAAATAAACGATTTACAAGTTGAAGCATTAGTATAAACTAGAATGAATATTAGTTTCAACTAATGTACGTGTAGACTACTTAGTTAATTGGTACTCATAACTTGTCTCTGCAGTTAATGAAGTCTTTATCACCTGAACTAACGCTTGGTAGTTATCTCATTAGTAGTTATCAGTAAACTTTCACTTCAACAGAATTAACGAATTAGCGTTTTTCAAAATTCTATTTGTCATTGCCATAGTCAATCAACTCTGTCTTATCATATTAACACCAAGTAAAATGTCTAAATTTGACATGTAGGCTATTATTGAAGGTTTCACGGTTATCCATTTTAGGCCAGGTTAAATAATTTAGAGTATTGTACTTATTTATTTTGATAGAAAATGTAATATTTTTCTTACTGACTAAATATTTTGCTATTCTCATTTCTGGGCTTATATCCAACTTAATAATTAATGTTACATCTACTATTAAAACTGAAAAACGTTAATTCAATTCACTTTTTTTAACTGTAAATATGAACTGCGTTCAGTTCCTTCCATAATACCGTATCCAATCAATCAATTTTAAGTTATTGGCTAATTATTATTATTATTATTATTGATTTTTTTGCAGAACTATAAGAGGGTGATTGAAACATGGTTTGATGACAAATACAAAGAATTCTTCTACACCAGAGAACCTCTTGCCCGTTACTTGGACACGGGGGATATATCTCAACAGCTTGAATTGAAAGAAAGACTGAAGTGCAAAAGTTTCCAGTGGTACATGGAGAATGTTGCTTATGATGTTTTCGATAAGTTTCCAGAACTTCCTCCAAATCTACATTGGGGAGAGGCAAGTTTCTATTTTATTCTAGTTATAGTTGTTCAGTGAGTCGTTGAGTTGTTACAATATGGTAATATCTATTTAAATACAGTATGTAAATTCTAGAAATTTTGAAGATCTCAAGGTTTCTCAAAAAAAAATTTAAATGAAAGGAAAATATGAAGATATTATTAAGCCTCTTATGCCTGGTTTTTCAGTTGTTCAATAAACTTATTTAATCAATAACCTTTTCTTTGCATTTGAAAACACATGGTTATTGATTCAATAGTGCTATTGGATCCATAAACTGTTTATGAACGACTGAAAAACCGGGCATTAGGCTATTTATTATGAATTCACCATTACAGTACCATGGTTTCATGGCATCACCTGCCATAATCTAAGTGGTTTGACAGTACCTTTGTCTTTTTCTTTCATTGTGGAGAAGTACCGCATCACATCACACACAACAAATTGTTGAAATTTTTGTGAAAGCTATGAAATTATTATGTGAAATTGAAGCCAGTTTAAACTTTGTTAGAATTGTGTATTTTTGTTTCGTTATTACACTGGTGAATAGGGTTTGATTTAGGTTTTATCAAGCGAGAAATGTTGTCTTCACTCATTGAAACTATTTTGAATGAGAATTCAGCTCGTTGAAATAACCACTCATGTTCCTTGAGATCTAGTTCGGCTTGTGTCAGTAATTTGAGATGATCTCAAAGCATCCATACAAATTTATCATTTATTCCACATTATTTATCTCTTGTAAGCTTTTGTCTTGAATGTAAATCTATCTTGACTTTTACAGTTGCATAACGTAGCTAGTCAAACGTGTATGGATTCAATGGGACACGAACCTCCCGCACTGATAGGAATGTCTCATTGCCATGGATTTGGAAGTAATCAGGTAATATTCTTATATTTTATTCTAACTTTCATGTCCAATTCATGTCCATCGACTCCCTCATCTCATAAAATCGTTCAAAGTCATTTTAGTTTAGTTCTCTTGCACCATGAACAATTTTTCTTATTTCAACTGAAACGTTTTTGCTATAATCAAAAACTATCTTCACCTTGTATTGAAAAGTTTAGATTTAATCGACAATCCTTTGTAGATTTTTATTATTTTTTCTCTATAGAGTAGCAAATTTCTTCAAGCAAACGACGCTTGAATCACTATGATTATTGTATTACTTTATTGTATATTGTCATTAAAAATCTACTAAACTTATTTAAATGTAAATAAATTCGTATTTTATGTATTAGTTACATTTTAAGTAATATTTAAAGCGTTTGATGAGTTTTTTTATTTGGGTCAATTAATCAATCTATGATTGATTAGATCAATCATAATTGAAAATTTCATTGTAACTTCACAATGGACGAATTTTGTCATTCATAAAGCATTGTAATCATAAGAATTTGAATTCAACATAAAAATTATGTGAAAGTATTTATCACAATGTGGCATCAAATTCTTTTGCAGTTAGCTAAAAGAAGTTATTAGACAATTGGATTATCTTTTGTTGAATAATTTCAATTAGCTCGTCGATGAGAATATTCAAGAAACATAACTTGAAAAGTTATTATTCATTCAGTTTATTTATGAAAGATCTTGTTAAAAATTTGTATGCAACATTAATATTGTATTTCGATTGCTGGCTGCTGTTGGAAAGATACAAAGACACCAGGTTGGTTTTCTTCTCAAAGAATAACTCCTCAGACTATCTAGGCAAAGTGTATTAGTTCTTCTAGTGAAATACTCACCCTAAAAGTTCTCAAACCTTCTTACTTTGCATGTTTTGTTTTTGAAATTGGAAAGTTTTTTAAAATAATTTGTAATGGATGATTGGTGAAGATGATGAAAAATGATGAAGATCATTTTCATCATTATCAAATGATTTCATCAGTAGATGATTTCAACTAATTTCATTTCAACAGTGCGCTCCATATGAAATAGCATTATCGAAAGACTCCTTATTGCATTCTATGTTTTCCACAGAGAAGGAAGAACTGAGGTAAATACCATATGGGACATTGTTGCGCCTAAGTACAATTGCATTCGATATCGGTAGCCATGAATTGTGTCAGCAAATGTTGATTTCTGTCTAAGCTCTGTTACAACTACAGTAGTTGTCGTGGTAGAGGGGAGAGGCATTCCACAATTTCCTCTTCTAAGCGGGAAAACTGGGGACCCCACTTTCAATGCTGGAGCGCAACACTAGATGAGTCCTCTGTTCTTCTTCTCTGTGGTTTTGCACAGACTATACTTATTTTTATTAGAGGGTGTAATAGTTTTACTCTTGATTCTAATCAATTATCACTTTCTGTTCATACGTGTTTATCAAATCCTTTTTGTTAATCTTTCTAAAATTATTGGCATTTTTTCTCAACTGAGTTTTTTGTAGAGTAAGTGTAAAGTAAACCTGCTTCATTTTAGGAATTTTATTAACTGTTTTATTTTTACATTGTTATTTGAACTACCAAACTTTGATACTAACTTGAGTCAATTTTTTCAAATTCAAAACTGGAAGGCTCTACAATTTTAATTGATAAATCTGTCAGACGTATTTTTCTACAGCCTGATACTTGAATAAATACTATTCAGTTCTGTCATTATTAGATAAATATGCTATAACTTGGTGAGTGCTTCGAAGTGAATTTTGATTTGTCGGCTTGCAGTTACTGAGGTTGAATGCCAAAGGGCAGCTGGGAGTAGGAGAGCGTTGTATAGATGCTGACATCCAAGGAATAAAGCTGGTCTTCTGTCGTCTGGGAACAGTTGGTGGGCCTTGGGAATATGATGAGGTAACTTGTAACTATTTTCCACGAATTAATGATGCCAACATTCTCATTAACTATCAAAATACCAAAAGTTATCTTCAGCTATCTTTCATTTAACTGGCTCAAATTATAATGCACAGTATAATTTTGGAGTGAAAACATTAGCAAACTCACAAATGTTGTGTTATAAAAAATCGTCAGACATCTCACGATGTCTAATCGAAAATCTATTTGTCAGTAACGTGTAAGACGATGAAATATAGCAAAAATGCATTTCAAAACGGTTGTTATACATAATTTGTAAGAAATTTCTCATATTATTTTATTTCAGTGGCTGCTTAATTAAAGCTTGTATAAGTAGGACGATTGAATGATGATAGATATATAGTACTGTACAGATAAATCTGTTCAAAACCTTTTTATAAAGAAATTTGCTTTATTAGTCCAGTCAAATGTTACATACACATGCAAATAATGTAGCAAAAGGTTTCTACAGCTTGTGTAATTTGGCATGAGAAATGCAGATTCGCTGCAAAAGGCTAGGGTATTATAAGAAAACTGAATAAGTTCAAAAAATCGCAAGTTTTCATCCCTCAAAAAGTATGCACAAGGGAAAATGCAGCGAATCTTCTTCAGTTTTCTTATAATACCCTAGCCTTTTCCTAAATCTATGTGCTCAACAGTATTAGAGAATACAACATTTACAATAAAACAAGTATCTTTTTGTTATCAGTACTAAGCAAGATGTAGCGATTCTTATACGAGGAATCTTTTTCAAGAATATTGATATTTTTTTGCGTTTCAAGTCAAATAATGACTTAAAATGTATAGGGCCATGTATTTGTAGAGGCGTATGTGAGCTTCAATTTGATCTTCGAAATTTGAAATAGTCTGTCAGAAATAAAAAATGTATTGTCATAAATAATGATAAGAAATAATTTTTAAATCTGTATACATCTCAAGGTTAATCACCCCCAAATAGAACAACTTAAGCAAACCAAAACTGAAATTCTAAAGCCAGTTAAATTAATATTTATTTAATAATTTTTTTTTAGTTTTTTCATGCCAAGCTTCATCTCAGTATAGTTTGGTATTTTGGTCTATAGCTTGAATCTTTTGAATGGTTCTCCTGTTTCTTACTTACTGATCTTGGTTGAAATTCGTCTATTTTGTTATAATTGCAGGCAACTCACACGCTACTGCATAGAAATCACAAGAAATGTGCAGCCCTGCATCCTCAGACGTTCCACTTATCTCTGATGCCATGTGATCCAATAAACACCTACCAACAATGGGTGTTCAACGAAATACATCCGAAATGGTAAAACGACCCCAACGCTCAAATTATGAACAACTTTATGATGATCAAAAGTATTGTAAGCAATTCTAGTGAATATATTTGTACTCTAGATACCAATCCCCTGTAATTCTAGTGGTGAAATTACATATTTGTTTATCATTTCAATGAATTGAGTTGTGACTAAATTCATTTAGTCAAAAATTATTGTACTTATTTGCCGTGATGAAACGTGAACAAATTTTTCAATTTCAACAACTGTATTCTAATTTTTGTGAATTTTCATTATAGAATATAAATCTGGCTCTCTTTCAGAAAGTACTTATGAAGGTATTTCGACGAATATTTTAAAAAGCCCTCTTTTAGATTTTTATATATAAAAATTATGTATTATTTATTCCCGCCGCTTATTATCATGGTGTCTTCGTCAGATTGAAACCTGTAAGAAATATTTATTTAATGTATTAGAATGCAAGATGTTCAGTAAATTAAATTAACGGAATCGTGGAAAGAGTGAAAACAACATTTTCATATAAAACTATTGTTGTTATTTAATTGTTTCTGGAACTTGTTTCCTACCATAAAGTCATAAAACCGTAAGGTTACTTTATTGACATTATCAAGACAATAATATCCATAAATACAATGATATTGAATATTTAATTGTTTCTACTAAGTAGAATTATTGGAAATTCATAAGATTAAGATGGAATTTAAATAAAAAGTTCCATTCAATATAATGATAGGTACTGTACCTAATGTTTCGTTCTAATGTAGCTTTTCTCATGACACTTTTCAATACATTAATCTACTCTCACGAACAAATATAGCTAAGAACAAAATTCAAGAATCATTGTAGATAAACCTAGTTGAAAAACACGTATTCATTTTGGAACTAAATAATCTTTTGTCAGCTAATATCTACAACATAAATGTTGTACTCTATTCTGGTTATTATATGAAGAACGCTAGAAAATGTTAAATTATAATTTTGTAGCTATGAGCTGATAATTTTATTCCAATTTGATGAATTTCAATTTTATATCAATAATAGTATTTGAGATTCACCTAAATTAGTGATAAAAATTCCATCTCCTTCATAAGTAAGGCGCTACTCACACTTGGAAACTCAAATCGCGGAAACTGAGCGACTCGGATAACAAACATGTGTTTCAAATGATGCTCTGACGATCCTGCAACCGTACTGTCTGAACGTTATCATTTGAAAACACATGTTTGTTATCCGAGTCGCTCAGTTTCCGCGATTTGAGTTTCCAAGTGTGAGTAGAGCCTAAGTGTTATTAAATGAATAAGCCATTTTCCACTCTTGTAATTCATTACATGTCTATATTATTGTATTAATGATAAATATAATAATTAAATAGTGTATGTTGCTGTAGTAGTGCCTGACATAAGTAGACTTTCAGGGAAGTTTTGACAATACTATAGTTGGATAATTACTAGATCAAAATTTTATTATGAATACAATAAATCGATAGATTTATTCATTTACATTTTTCATTAGTATAAACTATATAGTATTATACTATAAATATTATTCCTCTGATGGAAGTCGTGAGTTATAGTCTCTACAACAAATTGTTCATCGAGTTTTTTGTATTATTTTCCAACAAGTAATAGTATTGGAATCAATTTTTTATACTTTGTGTGATTGAAAAATTGATAGCCAACATAATCATGTAGTAATGAAAGTCGTCTTCTCTTCTTGGTACAAAACATCTTATAAAGTTTGCCATGTAATAATGAACAAATTATAATGATCACACAAGAAACCACTCAACATTTTATGTATCTTTCTAATTAGTTATCAGAGATAGCGTTCTAATAGTATTGATAATCGTTATGTTCATTCATGTTTTATTTCACAATACTTGATTGAAAAATTTATTCAATCTATTCTAATCTCCAGTTTGGAAAATACTTTTGAAAATCGAATACTTCCAGTGTGGCTGTGAAAATAGGACTTCTTCGAAGAAATTATGTTATTAATGGATGATCAAGTTATTTCAGTTGAAAGCCTATTTATGTTATTTCGCGTTAAATGTCATCATCAGTATTTCCATATGTGTAATAATATTTCTAAGAGTGTTTATTGTATAAAGTTGATTATACTCGACAATTGTTAATATTGTTACAGAATAACAAATAACTTGTTATCATAACTACATTGCTGTGCAATGTATCCTCTCAGCCATTAAGACTTGCAGGCAAATGAAAATTCTTTATCAAGAAGTGAACCCTATTTAGAAAGCGTAAACTCAACTCTAAAAATATTTCAAAGTTCCTTCTCTTGAAGTTGATTGGAAAATAGTAGAGTAAGCATAAAAACTACTAAACAACTCTGAAACCTCGGTTAAGTAGAGTTCTTTCAATAGAGTCTTCAATGGTTTGATTTGAAACTTTCAGGAATCTTTATTGTAGTTCAAGAAAAAAATCGGTAGATTAACTCAATAAATTCAATTATTTTCTTTTTCATTTGGCAACTGGCAACTCAACTATTACAACAGGGATTCTATGTAATAAACGTATTGTTTTTATATGAAAATTTTCTTTGTAATTTTTGTACGCTGCATTTTCAGTTTATGCTGTAGGCTATTTATTCTGATGATTCATGTTATATTCGTCAGAATAGGAATCTGCAACTTTCTGCAAAAATCGTTATATTATCTCTGTATATTAGAGATTGTTATCACAATGCAAGTGAATTGCATTAACAATATTCTTTCTCTTTGTGAAAATACTGAATTTAATAAATTTACTCTTGTAGACGAATTTTGTGCCAGACTATATCAGATTCAAATTTTTTATTTGAATCTGACTTGGATTTGCAATTTAGTTGTAATTCCGGACTACTCTGTTGTATTTTTATAAGTTCATTACTAATTCTGTATTATACTCAATTAACTTTTAATGTGAAAAGGTAATAATGTCTTTAATTTTGTTTGCAATTTCGTAGTTTAAGACACTGAACGATCCTGTATGAATTGGAGTGTTTGGTGCAATGGTTGTTAGATTTTTATATTTTTGTAAAACAAATAAATAATAATAATTTATAGTGGATTGTATTATTTTCCCTAGTATATTTGGATAACATACAATAAGGGAGATATAGAGTACTTCCAAGGTGGAAGCATATTCAAAATTTTAATTTCTCACGGCGAGTGGCAAGTCAATAAAAATAAAAAGTTATGTTACATATGACCGAGAATTAATAGACTCGGTTTCAAACAATACCCGATGATAAATCTGATCACTCTACTGATTTTGGTCAGCATATTTGAAAAAGAATAGTTTTATGATATTTTCCACAATTCAGCAACATACTCAAGTTTCCTCCCAGAGAAAATTTGTATTCACAATACTATTAATTATTTTTTCTGCATACTTATCTGTGAAACAGTTTCAGAGTTCATGTTTATGGGTTTGTTATTCACTAACAACCCATAATATGTCGTAAAAGGAACCCTTTGGAGGAGCACGAAGAGTGACGTGAAAAACAACAATTCATGTTTCACACGACCCATTCCAATGCAAGACAGGATCTCAACACTTATTTAGTTTGTTTTTAGAGGATTCGTTTTTGACTAACTCTTGTGGGGGAGGAGGTTTGTTCCCTTCCTTTTCCACCCTCGCCACTCCTACAAAGAGTCATCACTTTAGCCCTGTTTATAGAATCGAAATGCAAACACTTGAATTACTGCTAAACTATTCAGAATTTCATGATTGATACCGATTTGTGTTGAACGAAATGAAGCCGAATATTTCAGTTGGAAAAAATATTTTTGTAAAACTAGATGAATACATGTTCACTTCGATGAGTTTAAATCTTCATTCATTCTAGCAGAATTTAAAGCATCAGGCTTGGTTTTGTTGCAATAATGACGTCATAATAATAGCAAAGAGTATGGACAAGCCTGAGATTTTTCTAAGATCCTCTTTGATAATAGTACTGTATGTTGGATCTATTATAAAATTTACTGGAAAAGATTTTGCATTTGCTATGAGGACAACATCGAGCGCTTTAGTAGCGAAGTTTCTAATTTTAGAAAATTCGAATACAGAGTATTGAAAACAAAAATGAAACATTCATTTGAAAAATGAACATGTTTTATTATTCTAAGTATATTTACAAGTATTATATCATGAATAAAATTTACTTCTATCTCCTACAACTAAAATTAAATGATATCATTGATATAATAACCATTGAATTATAGTAATTCTTACTGTAATTCCTGGATCCTGGTTCGTGCTCATGTAGGCATCACCGTCAGCAAAAAAATTAGTGTATAGAAATCAAGGACCGGTAGCCTACTCTTGATTTGTACCTAGTAGCAATGAATACAAAAGTATTCATACAAATACTTCTGTATTCATTGCGAGTAGGCTACCATGTAAAAAACTTGAATTCTTAAATTAATATTTGATTATTTACTCCAAGAAATCCTTTACGATAATTTCACTTTGCAAGATTACCGTATAGAATTCTAGTGTAATTTTGACTAGGCGATGTCAGCCAATCTGCATTAGCGAATCCTGGTAAGTGTTGGAGTGGAATGAATTAATTTGCTGTTCTCTGATCATTTGTCGCTGGTCGCAGTAGTCGTCTGCCAGCATTCGGTCGTGCGATGTTCGCTCATAGGTGAGTCGCGGGTCCGACGCCCAACCGCTACTGCAATCACTGACTGCAGCTGCAGTCCCATTACTCCTCGTCGGAGACATAACTGGTGTTTGGAAGCTGAACGGCCATGTCTGGAAACGCACAGCAAAATATTAATTTATTCTCAGAGGAAAATAATTGAGTCCTGTGTCTAAATTTATATAATATTATGTAGCAGCCTGCTATTGCTGAGAGGAAATTAAAAAATTATTACAGCAAAAAATTGTTTTGTTGAATTTTTGGTAGGAACCAGATTCTATGTGAGTTAACTATAGGTTTTTGGCCTATAGCAATAATTCTTTCAATCATCTTACCACCCACAAAGCTGTAATTGATTGATATTTTCCTCATAGTTTAATAATTGATATAAGAATAATTAATTGAACGAAATTCCTATTTAATGCCATATAATTATTCTGATTTAACAGCAACTGTATAGTTGCAATGTCTCATTACCTTCCATCTTTAAATTGATATAATTTTCTATTACCAACCACTTTGACGACTACAAATAACAGAATATGGACGATATATTGATAATGATAACAAAATAAGTGGCGTAAATTTCGATTAAATAATTTTACAAAAATATTTTCTCGACTTGAAGGCAAAACTACAAACTTTTCAAAGCATAAGAATGTAGCTAGATTTCATTTCTACCAAGAAACGAAGCTAGAATTCGTAACTATTCCCTTGACGGGCAAATTGTAGTCGCGTTCGGTACCTAAGTTATAAAATAAAATATGTAATAGAGGAGTCTTCAGTAAGTGCATATAGCCCCAAAATTACTTTCTTTTATTTTTAAATTTCTAGTTAGGCTAGGCCTACTTATTACATTTTGCAATTATCATTCAACGAAAAAAATTTCAAAGCTATACAAAAAAAGAAAGAGGGATGACCCTTAATTTACTTGAAATATTATAATAGAAGTTTGTGGATGCTTCCAAATAAGATAGCCTTTCAGCAGCATTTAGTCTTTTGTTTAGCGTTAGAGAAAGTCGTAAAATCATTTAGAATTAAGTTGGTGTGAATGCGAAAGGATTGCTGGAATTGGGGTGCACATTGTAAACATGAGCATAGTGACTGAGACAAGTGCCACCTGTGCTGTGCGAGTCTTTTTTGTGATGAATGGCCGCGCGCCAGAAGTCAACAGTAGTTGAAATTGTTGAAAAATAAATTAATGATGGAGAATGGCGCCGGTCCGGTCCGCGAGTGAGAGAAAGAGAGAGAGAGTGTGAGTGAGGGAGAATGTTTGGGCTTTAAGCCATAAACAATACAAAGGGACAAAATGTTTCCAGCTGTTGCTCCCAGTTTAAACCACTTCTCATCACACTTGTAGTGGCCTGGGAAATCGGGAATAAATAAGTGAGTTCCCAAAAATGCACATTCATGAAGAATTAGTGTTTGTTGCAATAGTAGGGAACAAAACTATAATAAAATGCTTAATTCCTAATCCTCCTTTTCTTATTCATATCTTGAGCTTAAGATCCATCAGTAATTAGGAAAATTCACTGTCTACGTAAAAAATTATTAAACAAACTAATCATGAAAAATCATCGTTTTTGTAATGATCATTTTATTTTCATCAAGGTTATCCTTATTCTGTTTCATTTCCTAATCCTTCTATTCTCCTAAACTCCTATTATTCTTTCATCTCTCAACACTACAATTTATTTCATTTTTCTATTTTATTTGTAAAAGATCAATGATATTCTCTTCTTCTAATAATTATATTAGACAGTATAATTACAAATATTTGATTGAATATATTCGTGAAATTGGGGTAGTCCAATGATGACCTCAAGAGATGGAGAATTAACAGTGAAAACATGATAAATTAAATAACCAAACTCTATTTTGCATTACACTATATTTTGTACAATACTGAATGGTTATTCTTTTTTGACATGTACAGTATGTATGTACACGATGAATATTTGCATGCATAAATGCATATAATGAATGAATTAGTTTCGTATCTGTAGCTAATGGATTTAAGAATATGATTTTTAAATTGCTATAAATACTTTGCATCTGCTATACTTTGCTTTACATATTTGAATAGTAATAGAGAAATCAAATTACCAAATTGAAGGCCTTCTATATTTTCCAATTACTTCTCTGTACAATAAAACGTACAGTATTGTATTCATCGACCCTCCAATTTTGCTATTTAGTTCTGTTGTCAATGTTTGCAGTAGCAGAAGTCTTCAGAACTGTTTATCTAGCTTTTTTTTTTGGATTTTCGTATCACTAATTATTTTGAACAATACTGTATGCTTATTATTTTGCTGCTTTTTTGACATGTATGTAGTATGGATATTGTAGGTATATTGTATGTATATTTTTCTTGAGAATAGAAATTGAATTGAATCCAGTGTGCTAGAGAGAAGAGAAAGTTACTCGTATAGTTACCAAATTGAGAGTATGCATCATGGCAATGGTGGGAGCTAGTGTTTTTCACACGCACCCTCTAGCCTATGAATTTTTTTCTTGTCCTTATCTCAATGAAGTCAGGGGAGAAGAAGGAAGAGAAGAAGGAGTAGGAGAAGAAGAGAAGAAGGATGAAAAGAAGGAGGAAAAGAAGGAGAAGAATGATGAGATGATGAGATGAAGAAGAAGAAGAAGAAGAAGAAGAAGAAGAAGAAGAAGAAGAAGAAGAAGAAGAAGAAGAAGAAGAAGAAGAAGAAGAAGAAGAAGAAGAAGAAGAAGAAGAAGAAGAAGAAGAAGAAGAAGAAGAAGAAGAAGAAGAAGAAGAAGAAGAAGAAGAAGAAGAAGAAGAAGAAGAAGAAGAAGAAGAAGAAGAAGAAGAAGAAGAAGAAGAAGAAGAAGAAGAAGAAGAAGAAGAAGAAGAAGAAGAAGAAGAAGAGGAAGTTGAAGAAGGAAAAGAAGAAAAATAAAGGGGAGAAGAAGGAGGAGAAGAAGAACGAGAAGAATGAGGAGATGAAGAAGATAGAGAATAAGGAGAAGAAAGAGGAGAAGAAGAACGAGAAGAAGGAAAAGAATGAGAAGAATATGAGGAGATGAAGAATGAGAAGGAGGAGAAGATTTGGATGAAGAAGGAGGAAAAGAAGGAGAAGAAGACGAATGAGAAGAAGATTGAAAAGAAAGATAAGAAGGAGGAGAAGGAGGATTGGAAACTATTACATGTAGTTCAAAAGTCGCAGTTTTATGCGACCTGGGATGTCCTAGTAGAGAATAAAAATTCAATTCAACTCAGTAAGGTGCAGAAAAGTTTGGCTCCATTGGGAGCCTGGCTAATCGTTAGTGTGCATTGCACTATATAGCTGCTTAACACGATGTTATCCAGTAGTGCTTTGTTCCCATCACTGGGTTGCGAAGACTAGCTTATGGTTGAGATGTCAATGTGCTAACCACACGTTACATCTTTTCTGGTTAAAGATCATTCACCTCTGCTGATTCAGTCAAGTGGATGTGAAACTGGCAACCAGCTGGTAGGCCTAAGCCCACATTGGGCTGTTGAGCCATTGACAAAAAAGGTGCAGAAAAGAGAAGTTATAGTTACCAAATTGAGTGGATGGACCGTTGCGACAGCGGGTGATGGCTGGTGATCGTCGTCGCGGTCTAGACAGAGCACAGCTCTGAGGTGTGCAATGTAGCTGGTGGCCAGCCTGAGGGTGTCCAGCTTGGACAGTTTGGTGTCGGCGGGCACCCACGGCAACGTGGTCTTCAGGCGACAGAACGCCCTCGACAGCACGCGCATACGCGCTCGCTCGCGTGCGTTGGCCGCGTTGCGTTGCTGACCCCCGCCCCCACCCTTCTGACAGCCGTCATCCATGTCATCCATGTCCCACTCGTCTTCACTGGCGCGTCTCCTCGGCATTATTGTACGAGTACCTGGTCGACATCTCATTCCCATTACTAATCAAATACTGTAACTTATTTGACAATCATTTTATTCGCAAAACCATAGAGTAACTATAGAATCCATTAAACTACCAGAATACTATCCATTCCTATTTTGTATAAATTCATAAAGTTTTAGTAGGACCAGTTTATACCTTGAATTTTTAGTAAATTAGTAATTGTAGTGAATTAGTAATTTGTAATGTGAGCAGTTGCTAAGTAATCTATCCATTAACTATCTAATACTATCCATTCCTATTTTGTATATTCATTGGCACATAAAGTTTTAGTAGGCCCAGTTTATACCTTAAATTTTTAGTAAATTAGTAATTGTAGTGAATTAGGAACTTGGTGTATATTTATGTACTTTAGTCTTTAGAGTAAGAAAAATAATAAATATAATTTAGTAATTTATAATTATAATTTTAATAATAGATTATAAATAAATTCTTCATGATTTTTATAAGTAAAAGTCGATTGAAAACCTAAAAGTTGGCGGTCGATTTATTTTTAAGAATTATGAACTATTTCCACGAATAAATTATTTCATTCATACCACTATATGCTGGGTTTCACTGGTTAGTCAATTGCAATGTTAAAAGGCCATGGCAATCAAGGTAAAAATTGTTTAAAAGGAACGGAAACTCCAGCGGATCTTTTTATAATGAAATTTCAGTGATTGAATTCTTATACATAAACAGCCGGATATTTTTAAATAGCAATGAACTATGTACACAGATCAATTTTTGTCAACTTAAAAATTAGGCTAAACGTACACTGGTTATAGTTTGACAAGACAGACCTTTTCACCTGTTGATGCGTTTTAGTCATCGTTAAATATTTGACCAAGTTTGCGAACACACTGCATAATACATCTGTGTGTGCGTACACCGGTTAGTCAAGACAGACAAACGAGATTAGTCTAATTTCGTCTTGTCTATAATAGTTGCTTGAAGCAGCACACCGGTAGTCATTGCATCTAAGTCACTGTAAGCCAGCCATTCACTATCTATCAGGTTCACCTGACAGGTACCTTATGATCAGTTCGCCTGTTCAGGTGTACCTGATAGTGTGCGGCTCGAATAACTAGCCTGCCAGGCGACCTGAAGGCTGTTATTCCCGCCACACACTGAACAGGTGAACTGATCAAATATACCGTTACCTGCCTGGTGAACCTGATGGAAAATGGCCGGCTTAGCTATACCAATTTATAATAATAAGGCTTGTATTGAGGTAGGATATTCCGTATAGGAAGGAGTTCACGCCTATTTTTTCTGAGGATGATGCCCACATGACCCTTAGGCTTGTGAAGGGGTGATGGAAAGAGTGATATGAGAGAGATGTACTTGTCTAATCCGAAACACGGGAGTGGCTTGAGAAAAATCTCGGTCAGACCGGGGATTGAATCCGCGAATTGTGCGTTATCAAGTTACCGATAAACCCACTTGGCCACTCCACTAATTACATTCACACAATCACACATTACCTAACAACACAGAGTGGGCGAAAAGTCCCTACCCACTGCTGAGGTTAATAATAAATCAACAGTATCAATCAGTATTTCAACAATCTTCAGTATTTTTAATAATAATAAATGTATAACAGTATTGATTGTAAAGAATGGGATTAACAACAAAGGATTAAATTGAATATTCCTTCTTCCTAGAATTATATGAATAGAATAGATTGAAATATAGTAGAATATAATACAATTGGAATGGTATAGATTATGGAATAGTAAATGAATATAGAATTATTATCATAAACTAAAATGTCAATGAGGATCAGGTAAATGGAGATAAATAATGATTCAATGATGAATGGATGGTATTGAGTTTGAGGTGGGTTCCAAATCACCCGATGAGTGATTACGAGAACAAGACTCGTAAAAATTCTGGGCATAGGAACATCCAAGAAAATAGGCTTGCACTGTAATCATACACAATTTTTTCTAAACCGGTCTTTAAAAAGTTAAGCTGTATGTTTCAAGTGTTTTTGATAAGGAAGTGAAAAATCTACAAGTTGATAATTTTTATTATCACAAGTAGTCTATTATTTAACAATAATAAATTCATGATCCCTCATAGACATATTTCCTCTTGAAGGTTTTCCAGGAACTAACTTATTAATTTCAAATTATTTAGTGCTTCTCCTTTTAAGCACTTATTCTCCTTTATTTCATGCGGAAAATGGATGATGAGGTAGATGGTTATACTGTAATAATGATAAAAATCGAATCGAATACTAATTCAATTAAAATCATGTAATATTATTTGAAATGAATACGTAAAGATAATTGATAAACTTACCTTGAGGCAATTCTTCCAGCAGTTTCCTCTTCATTGAAGCACAAGCATATCAACTATGATCAGTCCAGAGGACAATCAAAGTAGAAGGTTCAAATTTCAAAACTCAAAATTAACACCTATTCATTTATGTTGAGTTGAAACGTTCAGCAAATAAATAACAGTTTAAGAAATGTTTTGAAGAACTAATCAAATTAACATCTTAAAAGATTGGAGCAATCAGTCCGCAAGAAGTCGTGTTGAGAGAAATCTTTTGAAAATGGAACTGATGATCTCGAGGGTGAGGAGCAGTTTTAGTTGGTACTAATTAGTATTTTGAGTGCTTAGTTCATGGGGGAAGGAACGGGATGATGAAAAAGGCGGCGCTGCTCTGGGATTGGTGGATTCGTTTGAGGGTTACTTTCAAGTTGCTCTGCCATTGGCGGGAGAGTAAGAGACTAAAGCATGTGTTGTTCGGCGCATGCCTACCCGCACTTGAGGAAAATTTATTTCTGGACGTTACGTGTTACACTTTATGACACCCCAAATGACTCAATTTCTTCGTGACTTATGCTTATGCTTAATAATGTAATCTATATACTGTATTATTGTACAGCATTATAGACAAATATTCTATTTGTAGCTGTGAATAATAATTATTCATAGCTACAAATAAAATTAATTATTGGAAAGGAAATTCTGTAAGAGAATATTCGTATCAGTTAATAATATTATGAATCTCAGAATTGAATAGCTAATAGTCCGACTGTAACCACTTTCCAGTTAAAGGCCTTTCACCGCTGAAAATCATACATGAGAATCAAAATCGCTTCTCGGTGATTCGGAACCCACCTAAAGCTGAGGTTCGTCTCACATTATCATTTTTCCCATTACCTAAGCATAAACCGGGAGCTTAAGCATAGGCGTCACCAAAGCAAAAATAAACATTCAAGTGAACTCTTGGCCCTTCTATTGTATCACAATGTCATGCTTCTTTCCGAATAAGGAATTTTTGAAAATACGTAACTCTCCAATTCAGTATTCTTAGAGTTAATATTATAGTATTATTAGTTATTCTAGAGTTCTCTAATTCAGTATACCGTAGAGTTATGGTATGAATTGACGGCTGTAAAATTATTTTCGTCTATAACTTACAACAGTACCTATTAACACAATCAGGGATTCTCAAACGACGTTTTCTTCTGAAATCTATTATTCATCTAATTTAATGTATTATATTTTTCTGTAGAAGTTTTTCTTACTGAGGGCGATGCCCACATAAGCTCTTGACTTGTGCGTGGGTAATGGGGAGGATGATTAGGACGAGCGATGAAAGAACCTACCGCTTCCTATTTCCATTTTGATGCTCATGAATTATATTCAGTGGAGCATACCTCAAAAGGTCACCCTTACGAAGGAAGTAACAGGCGCACGTATCTTATCTATTCTGAGTGATTAGATTCTGGAGCGAGCAGTATTGTCTTTTATTCAGTAGTATTCCGTCCGAAGCTTGAAGAATAAATGGTCATTAATAGATTTTTTACGCAATGTAAATACTGGTTCATTATCAACTGATTTGCATTGTATTAAAAATACAAATTCAGCTAGAGTCGTATTTTGAACCTGTTTCAAGTAGCGAAAAACAGAAATTTTATAACATTCACATATTGTATAATAGGATTATATGACAATATGTTATACTGTATGCCATTCGGTTCGCGCAAAAATGAGAGTTTTCTCTATATCCACTACAATTGATTATAGGAATTTATTCACCTATTGAAATCTTGAGGGAGTTTGCAATAATTATAGAAAAGTTCATGTAAGCAATCATGCTAAATCTCTATTAAAATAATTGATTACCCTAAATTCTCTTCCAACATCCAACACCACTGATGTTAGCAATGTCTTTCTCTCTCAACTCAGTTCGGCAGGCCTTGAATTTTTCAGTAATTTGGCTTTTATTTTTGGCATGGAGAGTTGGAGACCCTTTCGAGTGTTCCGCCTTGCCGAATCATATGAATTACACAGTGAATGATTCAGGCGGTTGACAATTAAAGTTATCCAAATTTCGACTGAAATTCGACATCAACATCATCAGTTCATCACTCATTACCTAATAGTCTCCCTCACTTTCGAAATCACTATTTCTTTCTAACCTTTTCTCATTCTCTTTCATCCTTCTCCATCCTTTTCTAACGCTCATATTGCTCTAAGCAATGTCTCGCTCTCTCTATTCAGTTCGGCAGGCTTTAAATTTTTCATTAATTATTACTTTGGTCTGAATGAGATTCTCTACTATGAAAGCAAAATGGAAATACTTACTTGAACTCTATCAGACAAAACTCATCAAAATTATTTGATCTCTTTATAATAAACTACTCTGTGAATTCAGACGGTTGACAACGTTATCCTAATGACTGACTGAAATTCGACATTAATATCAAGATCGATTAATGTTATGTGTTGATAATCTCTCACAGTTTCGAAAGCACTATTTCTGTCTATATTTCTCACATCCTTTTCTACGTTGATATGTGATTGATGGATTGATTGAGGGGGGGGGGGCGTGACGTCGGAAACTGAATCTAGTCTGAGTCAGCGTCTAGAAGTGAGAGAGGACAACCAGCAGACATAATCCACCTGGAGCAGACTGACTCGTGGGGCCGGAAGAGATTCCGCTAGCTACCACTTCCATTTCCATCCTCCTTCTTTTTCTTCCTCTATCTTGATCCGAACATCTTTGGATAGCCCCCTTCAGCTCACTTCATTGCCTCACTATACTAATGCCTGCCGATTGAACCTCGACCCCATTTAGGATGATCGAGTGAAGTGTCAAAGGAAGTTGAGAAAAACTGAACACTCGACTGCAGAAAGGCGTGGACCCGAAAATATTCTGCGCCATTAACACACAATAAATTATCGTTAAATTCTTAGTTTCTTTTCAAGATGCAAAGCATCTTGTGGATAGAATAGACTAATCGTTTAACCACTATTCAAAAGACAAAACTCATAGTTTTTGACAAATTGAAATTCCTTAGCACCCCATTTTTCCTTTCACCTTTGTAAGTTACTAGCAATCTAGCAGAATCTATAACGTAAAGGTTTTCTGTAAAGTTTTTATCCAAGGCAATAAATAATTAATTATTTTAGGCTACTTTGAATAGTGGCAATAGTTTATGTATTTGAAAATAATAAACCTCCATTTATAAAAGTTTTCTAAATCATAAAAGGTACCGTAAATTAGGAGATTATAATAATTGTTTCTATCATTTAATTTTCGTTGTTTTATCATGATTCAATATATTATTATTTTATTACATTTATCCAATAAATGAACTTTGAACATTTTTCAAGTTTTGTAATACTGTGTGTATCTTTTTACCAATATTCCTCTCGTTTACCGTACTTCTCGTATCCTAGCAAGCTTCTAAATATATATTAGGTTGTTATCCTGTTAAATAGTTGACTCTTTTATGAACTATTCTACTTGATTATTCAGTTCGCAGTAGGCCTATAACAGACGGGCACGAAATTATGAGACGGCTGAGAGATTTTGTGCTTTTGTCAAGTCTTGCAAGCTGACTACTCTAATCATGCAGAGGAATCGACTCTAACGCTCAAAATAGGCAGCCTTGGAAGCACAGCGTTGTCACTTTGTGATGAGAGCAAGCACTTTTCGGCTCTCCCTCGAAGTAGGTAGGTCTAGTTTCTATATTCTGTTTTCACGAAGAGATGTTATTGTATGTCTGTAATAAATTTTATTTATTCAATTAATTGCCAAAATAAGATAATATTATTTACGAAATAAATGAAAATCAGCATATTCCACTCTCACTTATATGATCATACATGTTCACATGAAATGAAACAAAATTGAAATATTGTTACACTTATCATGCATATAGCATATTTGCATGGGATATCTTAAAACTATGAATCAGCTTGTGCTGAGCGATGATGAAATATATTAGAGCATTTAAATGTGTGTGTTATAAGGTACTCTAAAAGAGGGAACACACAGTTCAGAGAGATCACACAATTTCAGGACTCAACTCTACTATACAGAGAGAAATATTGATTCCATTTCATTGATATAATAGGTAGCCTGCCGTGATATGTGACTTGAAAAGATGATTGGTTGGACTATTGTAGGCAAGTGATTGAAATTTATTTACAATAAAATTTTAAATATTAATTCCATTTGAGTTTTGATTGAATAGACATGATTATGAATTATAGTTATTTGACTATAGTTTTAGCTATGACTTGGAGATTTGTATGATGACTGATTTATACATACAGTACTTAAATTCCAATAGATAAACCAGCAAACTGACATACCTATCTACGATTATCATCTTGACCGATCATCTGAAAACAATAAAATATCGGAGAGAGTTGAAAGGTCAAGAAGCAGGCGTGATAGCCGAAACCTATTTTGTCAGAATAGGGGGTTGGCCAGCCGGTTATTTATTTGGACAGAAGTCCGACCCGACCTTATTGTGGTGGTGTGGTGAGGGGTGCTAACGCAATGTATCGAATGACATGACACTTGGCACCAGCAAAAGAAGAGTAGGAAGAAAATGACGATGATGATGATGATGAAGAAGAAAAAGAAGAACAACAACAAGAAGAAGAAGAAGAAAGAGAAGAAGAAGAAGAAGCAGAAGGTAAAGAAAAAGAAGAAGAACAACAAGAAGAATTTCAGGTCAAAAGTCACCGGCCTGTTTGCTTTTGTAGGTCCGAGGGGGTGATTGGAACATCCGCATCATTTGAACCGACATCGGTATTCCATGTTATTCTAATATTACTAGCTAATAGCATCACACGCTTCTCTGACATATTTTAGTCTCTAAAATATGTTGTGCAAAAATAGTGACCGCCATCAAAACTAATAACGCCTAAATGCATTTCGAGAAACACGATAGGGACAAAAAGAATCTTTCACTTTTTTCATACACCACACACCGGACAGTCTCAGAAGGATTAATGAAGGACCTTGTATAGTACGCATATATTCTCTAATCACTCTTACTTGGTAATCAAGGTACTGTACTTGGAGTGAGTTAACCAGAGGCAGAATCTCCAGTTGTAAGATTAAAGAATCAGCGCAGAAAGTTATAAAACTTCTTCAATTATCCATTCCATTATATAAAAATCCTTTTTAATTTGATTGATATAATACAAGATAGATAAGCCCTGTCATCCAATCTAATACCGGTACGGATGGTAAAACAATTATTGAACATCAATAATTATTGTTCATAATAATATTGATAATAATAATTCCTAAACGAACCTCTTGTGGAAATAGCGATGTTATAACAAATTCAAAACAATGACAAAATTTGGGGCAAATGAAAAGATAGCCACATATAAAGTATTCTGAAATATACTTAAACATATGATTGACAATGAAGCAATATAGGTATGAGATTAGCGGGTTGGTCATCCATTGGTAGAGGATCGGTTAATCGGCAGATCTGAATAATAATGTAATAATATGGTTCCTCTGAATAATGTATGAGCTTCCCAAAGATTTGGTTATTTGTGAAATAAATCCTAAAGCCGTGTAGATCAACATTCAATATCAATGCATCAAATCCTTAAAATATCACCAAATATAAAGTACTTGGGCATCATCCCTGGCAAAAAAAATACTCTCAATATTCAAAGAGTAAGGAAGAAATATGGAAAAATAATACAGTGATATTATAATTAATCTAAAGTACGTGATTCCAGTCAGACTTTGAATGAGCGTATCATGAACTGATAGAAGAATATTGACAATTTCAAAGCGGATGTGAGTCATCACTTCATCACTCACACAAACGCTTTGTTTTCGTTTTCTCTGGACTTCATGAACATAATTATAGAGTCTTGACAGCGAAAATAACCACATCGTTCTCTATCCCATGAAATACCGACCTGCTTTGATATGACCGAAGCATTCAGTAGTATGTTTCACAAAATAGAAATCGACTTACTTTGTCGTTGTCCCTCTCTGTCGTCTTCTCAATCGTGACACGTACACACCAACAAAGTACAACTACACGAGAGCTCTATGTTATTTCATGTTCTATGGGCATTCAAGTTCACAGACGAGTGACAGCTGATTAGTGGTGTCATGTAAATATTTGGGAGGTGCGCTTTAACCCTTGAATGTTTCAAATGTCTAATTTTACCATCTTTTCATTGTATTTTTGTTGTGGAAAAATAAATATTTTGTTTTAATTCTGAATTCTTGAATATTAATGCAATGTGCAATTCATTATAAATGTAAATCTTACTATCATCAAGTAATATGATGTGACGATTTAACTTTTGTAAGATTCCATTCAATGGATGCATTTAGTTGGTGAGTACTGTAAATCTTATATAAAAAGTAACTAACTTCACGTCTATATTCCGTCATTTTAAACTAATTTATTCTATTTGACAGTACCAAATTGTAAATAGGTAATGGTTTAATTATTTTGTATATTATTGTGATTTCGGTGAAATTATTGGTTTTCATTTTTGAAATTTTGGATCCCATAACTTGAAACTTGCATGATAATATCTGCTGAGTATATTATACTGTTTAAATTATGAGCTTCCATAAAGTTCTGTATTAAATTTAATAGATAGTTGGCTAAGCATTTCTCATAATGTTCGATGCATAGCAATGTGCATGACTGATGGACAGATATTATTTTTTTGCCATCGGACTCTACTGTCATCAGCAACGTCAAGAAATAATATCTATCTAATGCCATCCGCCAAATAAAATGAATATCATTTTATATTTTTTTAAACAATTATTAAGGGATTACACATGTGCCGTCGGCTGTAGTGGTTCGGTTGCGGAGCCGCCAGGGTCAGGGGATC
The DNA here is from genome assembly GCA_017141395.1 of Laodelphax striatellus. Classification (NCBI taxonomy): domain Eukaryota; kingdom Metazoa; phylum Arthropoda; class Insecta; order Hemiptera; family Delphacidae; genus Laodelphax; species Laodelphax striatellus. The sequence goes on along the minus strand of CM029533.1, from coordinate 30,158,388 downwards.
CTTTGCTGCCGCGTTATTACTGTGTTGATTTGATTTTGGCTGTATTGATTTGATTTTCAATTTAGTCTGGTTGACCCCTGGAGGAATCGGACGAATCAAAGTGATTAATAAACACAGGACACAGTAAAAGCAAGTAAATAAATTTTTATTTTTGCTAGAGATTGCTCTCCATTTGAAGCGCAACATTCAATAATATTTGTTTTTTTAATATTTTATATTTCAGACCATAGGCCTAACAGTCTAACACTTCTTAATCAGAAATATTCCCAGTTTCTCCTTGAAAAAGACTGGCAGAATCCTACCAATAAAGAAAGGCGCATACAAAGATAATGAGTCCCTACGTTCAGACTTGGTCGATTTTTGTGTGCTGCACAGCATGCTGCATAAGCTTAAGCTAGAATGCTGTGCAGCACACAAAAGTCGACTAAGTTTGGACAACGGCTTTGCAGCCGCGGTCACGTCGCTGCTACTGTAGTACGGGTGGTGGCTGGGCCAAAAATTGACAAACAATGCGATGAGTAGACGATGGGTAGAATAATTTTATAAACTCATGATGCGAATCTCAATTTTCTAGCTTGATTATCTACATCCAGCTGCCAAAATTTACTGGCAGCGTGATAAATATTTTGTCTTATTAACTGCAACCAATTGGCACCAATCATATATTCAAATTTATTAAGTAGTTGCCTCTGTTGGTTGTATGGGACATCCACTTGGTATTGAATTATTCAAATTGATAGATTAATTTCATTCAATTATTAGTCACAAACTTACAGTGGACGAATTACTTTTAAGGTTTGTTCCCCTTGTGGCTGGTTATTTTTATTCAAAAAACGATGTACTCATTTATCATTTATGTTATGGAAGTTTAAGTTAGTTGAGGTGAAGAAGCGGACTTCTTTATTTTTCTGACGTTGTGAAGTTTGGACAATGATGTCCACTCTACCGCTTAACCACGTCGTGAATTTCAAAGCATTATAGCCTAGAAAATGAAAGATTTTCAAATTGAAAAATACAAAAATTGAAATTGAATTACAAAGCAATATACAAAATAAAAGATAAATGTGCATGGGTTGAAAAGGAGTCGTCTTGTAAAATAATAATGAAAGAAAAAATTTTCACGTAGAAGTAAACATGTTCAACACAAGGTTGGAGACAGATAAGCATTAGTGGTAGAATGCTATCACTAATTTCTTTTTTTGCCATCAATAATGTTCCTATTTAATGTGAAAAGTTTCGTTTATTGTGATATATTATTATTTTTATCGAGGTACGCCCGATACCTCACAGGTTAATTGCCTTCTGACTCTTGTTTGTTTGCTTACAGGTATGCAGCAGATAATCTTGAAAATGTAAAGTGTGCGTCTACTTCAGTTCCTTTGTGTAGTCTCCCCAATTTGCAGTTAAGGTTTCTTTGTCCAACTGATTTGCCTGAAGTAAGTTAACTATAAAATTTCTTAGGTGAATTATAGATACTTTATTCAGTTCAACCCTCTTGTCATTCATTTTTAAACAAATCAGTGCGGGCGCGGACTGCACTGGTGTTAAAGAGGACTACCCAATTAGAACATGTTAATTAATCATGTTTATAAAAAACATGTTTTATAAAATCATGTTTATAATTAAACATGTTCATAACATGTTGATTGATCAATTTTTATTATTTGCAAAAAAAGCTATATTATCTACTTATTCAAGTGTTTAGATTATGGATCTCGTATGGGAAAATACATATTTGAAAATTATTCGATTTTGTTTCGTTATTTAATAAATAATAATATTAAGATAGAATATTAATGAGAAAATTGACAAATTATTATTGATCTTGAATACTGAATAAAAGACTTGAAGTTGTCAAAACCACAAATTTATTAAAACAACGAGATATCGGTTTCGGTTGTTACACCGATCAATCTCTGGTAAACTCCAGTTTACCAGACAACTGGCAACCTGACAACTTCAAGTCTTTTTATTCAATATGGTTAATTACCACAATGTCACCTTCACTACTACACAGAAAATTATTAATCTTATTTGACAAACCGTTTTATATTGTCTTATATATTTTTACGTGTATTTTATCGATTTGTACGATGATTAGGTAGAAATTATGATAGATGTTGAATTGATAAATCACCTTTCTTCAACAGGTGCGTGCATTATGTCAAGATTGGTTTCCCATAGATTACCCATACTCATGGTATAAAGATATAACATCGAATCCACGATTCTATGCTTTGGCAGCTGTTCTGGATGGAATAATAATTGGTCTGATTGTAGCCGAAATTAAAAATTATTCAAAATTGAACAAAGAGGTAAATAATTTCATTTTAAGAATAATTTTGTTTGACTTTGAAAAATCATTTTTAGAATATATGTAAAATTATTTTGCATGTACTGTAGGCCTACTCTATATGTTGTCATATATCATTTGATATGTATTATTTTTATTATAGAGTTGATTATGAAAATCTCTGTTTTCAAATGATAATAAGTTACTAATAGGCAACAATAAGTATTTATCGACAACTTCATTTTTCAATGTATGTAGAACATTTTCGTGGTTTCAAGCTCTTGCTGTTCTAATTTATTCGGCTGTAATGTTCAGTTCTTCTTTGATTAGGGAAATAACATTTTACAAATGACATTACAAAGGATAGAAGATAGAATGATTTACTAACTTGCCATAAAAACAAATAACATATTGTACATTAATAATAATTCATTCCATTAAATATGTAATTAATTGTATTGTTTTCCTACAGTTGCCTAGAAAACAGGTTATTCCTGCACTAATTATTACAGTACGCAAAATAGTTTATTCCAAGCTCCTTCCGGACTGTCGATCGGCTAGGTAGAAATCCACTGTTTGGTTATAAAATCGAACATCACTTGTTTTAATTTGTGAATAATTATTTAGCTCAGTGATTCCAAGCTCCTTCCGGACTGTCGATCAGCTGGAGTGTTGGGAGGTAAATCCACTGTTTCCAGACGCCAGTTATCCGACTCCCCACTACCAACATATGTTTGAAAAAAAGCTATTCGAATAGAAGACATGTCTCTTGTTTTAATTTGTCTAGCTCACTCATTACTGTTAAAAAAAATAATTTGTAATTTGAGCGCAACTCCTCCTGCACTCGAGAAACTTTTTCCCACTCGCATTTGGCTCGCGAAAAACTGTTCCTCTTGGTGCAGGAATCATTCACATTCCGCTCTCTTTACACAAATAACTATTGGTGTCACTCTCTCTTTACAAAATACTCCCTCTTGATTTACACAATCGTTTGGTGTCAATTTAATTTATTAATGTTTTTGTACTTATTCGTTGTGCCAATCAGGATCGAGACATTCTCTCGCCATCGTTTGGCAAGACAACATGTGTTGGCTACATACTGAGCCTTGGTGTGAGCGACAAGCACCGTCGCAACGGCATCGCGTCTCTGCTGTTGGAGAATCTCATCTCACACCTCACCGTGTCCGAGAATGCAGACTGCAAAGCACTCTTCCTGCATGTGCTCACTACAAACTCCCCCGCCATTCATTTCTATGAGAATCGTCATTTCAGGTAACTCTATTCACAAAACCGTTCAAATAAAAACATTTATTTCTTTCAAAAAGTTGCATGTGCATTTTGGCTTTTATATAATATAAAAAATAGATTTTAATATAATAAATAGGGTGCTTATATGAAAACCGCCATAAAAAATGGCACGGCATGCAATACTGTTGTAGTGGTCCGTAGCCGAGGGCGATGAGCGCCAGTCTGATAATTTCCGATCAGGAACAAAGGTTCCTGGTTCGAATACAGTTGAGGGAACGGATTTTGACAAAAAAAGCCACTCCCGTCTTTCAGACGAAAAGTTCTGACTGCCTAAAAAACAGTCGTCATCTCTCATAATCACCCCCCTCATTGCCCACGCACAAAGAGCTCATGTGGGCATAATCCGCAAAAAAAAAGGAATAAAAAAGTTTATGAGTCGCTCAAGATATTAACTGAAAATTAGAGAATTACACGGATATTAAGCAAAAATAAGAATTCACGGAAATTAACACGCTCAGCTAAATGATCGTTCCATCTTTATATAAAAGAGTTATGTTCGTTTTTAAAAGTTTAGTAAATCACATTACTCTGGTGTAAATTCAAGTGGTGCAATCAACAATTAATTCTTCTTTACATTAGGCTCTGTTAATTATAGATTTCACAAAATCTTTTCTCAAGCAATGAAATTGGGAGTCATTGAATCCAATTGTGTATTATCATTATAATTTTCTCTTTCAATAACTCTTATTCATTTGTGGAATTGAAGTTTGAAAGAAATGCAATTTGTTGATGGATTCGAAACATATCATATTGTGATGTAAAGAGTGATATGGACTTTGCTCTTTTTCTATACAATAGGTACTATAAGCATAAAATATCCTAAATTTAAGCCTATGTTCAGTAAACATTTTACGCCAACTCCTCATTACGTAGAGACCTGAGTCTCAAAGCGTCGCGTTATTATAATGTGAAGGTAGCGAAAAGATTCAACAAATAATGGCTACAGCAAGAAAACTGTATTATTTTGTTGTTTTCATGCTATAATTCAAATTTAAATTGCTATCATCACACAATAATATTAATGTAATCTGCTCTTGAAACATTCTGTTCATTTGATCCCAGTATCAATTTACTATTGTTGTATTTTTGATTTCAGGCTACATTCCTTCTTACCTTATTACTATTCAATAAAAGGAAAATGTAAAGATGGATTTACGTACGTTTTGTACATCAATGGTGGACATCCTCCATGGGGCGTCTAATATCCTTTTTCATCAATAATTTATTACTTAATATCTTATAACTTTTCTCTCATTCTTAATGATCTCATTGACGTTGATTTAATAATTATTATACTTAATTGGTTGCATGAGAACATTTATGTTTCTAACTTTTCATCTCGAACTTTTTATTCCTCTAACTAGACTGAGCTTGAATGGGTGAGCAGCAAAAAATAACATTTTTATTTAAATGTTTTTATTAAAAATAATAGCAACTTTTCTTCGAAACCCATATGAAAGTGCACTATGCTTCCTATAGAATATCTTCTTGACATGCATAGTAATTATTGCTTTGTACTTTGTAATGATGTTCGTTATCACTGACTGCTACGTTTCACATAAGATATCTCCTTGATTAATCCATAGTAAGTGTTTTGTACTGTGTAACTATATAAGTGTTCACAATCAAGGGGAAAGTTCCATAGCTGACCACCACTAGTTATCGATGTTGGAAAAATCTATATAAACCAACCAATTAACCACTAGCTGTTGTTATATGATACAACTGCTGATTTCAACATCGATAATTAGTGGTTGTCAGCTATGGAACTTTACCCACAATCAAATTTTTCATCCAATTCTATCCAATAAAATAACCTATCATAACTTACCCAATTAACATTGAACTTACCTAATCATCTACCCAGTTAACCTTGAAATTATCTAATTTACCTAATCACGTAACAGCTGTTTAGTTAAGGTATCCCACATTATACATAGACTGTTGAAATGCAGCAAAATTTTATATGTTTGTCTTTTGTAGGGCTACCTTATCTGATCAGTTAGTTCAGAGTTATTATATTGAATGTAATTGGGTGATAAATTTGATTGTGGACACACAACTTCCTTGACAGCTACATTTCCCTTCTTGATGAATTGCTTTGTACATTGTAACGATGTTTGTGATCCTTGACTGCCACGTTCACCGACTATGTGAAACACTGCCTGGTGTGGATGTTCAAGCTGACGGCGTGGCTGTGCGGCCGGATCCCGGCGGCCGTCTACTGGCTGTGGCCGGGCGTGCGACGGGTCGTTGTCGAGAACACAACCGCCTTCCTCACTCAGTACAGCTGAGTTCGCCTTTCCGCTCCCCGCACCGCACCAATCCACTCATTATCCGTAACCAAAAACAAATCACCTCAAACCAGATACTGTAGATATTACTATATAGAAATATATTTATGTAACAGAATATTTTGCTTTAGAAACAAAGTTACCCCGTCAGCGGTACAAATTCAGACGATATAATATATTTTTTGTTTTCAGATTTATTTCAGTGTTGATTATTTATAGGGAAGTTTAGTATTTAAGCTCTGATGGAGTGCGTCAGCGGCGTTGTAAGTTGTTTGTTAACTGATTATAAATATAGTTTAAAAGACAGTAAAGTTTGTAAATTAGGTAATTCACTGCCAATGTTACTGGCTGCAGTAATGTTTTAGTTGTATACTCATTATATTGTAACTAATCATGGTAATTGTTTTTTACAGTAAGGTACAAAATTTGATTGAGTATACTTTTCATACGAAAAGTAGAAAAATCATTATAATAAGTATTACAATTCAATCTCTATCTAATGGATTAACTGAAAGAATAATTATTACGAGTATAAGTAATGTATTTATTTATTATTCATCACTTACACTCGTATAAATGATAATTGAATTGGTATAATAGTATGAAGGATAAATATAATTTGAAGATAGGATGATCTTATTCATTCATGTCAAATTTTGAAGAATGATTGTGTCGGCTCATCTTGTTACGGATTATTTCTTTCTACTATAGTTCATTTAGAGAAGTAGGTCTCTTTGGCCAGTACAAAGTATTTAAACAGACCATTAACCCTTGCAGACGGTTGTAAAAAGTCAATTAAACCTCTATTGAGCTCTTTCAATTGACATAATTTTACGGTGGTTAAATTTAAAAGGTGTCCGTGCAATGGGTCGTAAGAATTTGAGGAGTATTGTAGATTGTAGGTTTTATTTATTTGATTTATTACGGCTTTCATGCCAATCTTGTATATTTTTCTTCAACCTGTAATCGGTTCCACCTCTTGACTGTTTTCAATAATAATTAAGATGAGTGTCGTGTAGAAGAATTTCCTTTGAACCATCCGTCCGACAAGCAGTAACCATAGAGAAAGCATTAAAAAAGTGCAATGCTTTCTACAAGCAGTAACGCACATGAGTCAACGCACCTTTTCCTATGCTTATTAGCAATCGGCCTGCGATTAATAGCATCTTATAGCAAGCCTACCTAAATAGTGTAATCATTTGCGAAGGATGTTGATGCACACTGAAGACGAAGACTTGTGTATAGCATTATGATGAATGGACCCAAGGTAAATAGAATACAGTATTCTAATTAACTTGAATTAACCTAGTTTTGAGCCACCGGGAAGTGATAATAATGTAGCATGGAATGAACATGAGCACTGGCCGTCAATCACTGCAAAATTATTCCAATCTTAATGAAAAATTATTTCATGGGCTAATTAATGTTAACTTGATGTTAAATATTAATGATAACTTGATTTTATATTTACTTTTGAAATGTCTCGACAACTTTATATTATTTTTACGTTACAATAACTGATTGAATCAAAAATATAAATAAACCTTTTACTGGTTGGTAAACCAGTGTGTTCATGTATCTAAATTGTAAAAAAATATATCATAAAAATGACATGGTAATGGAAAATTGTGTAATTATATGTGCCGTAACGTAGTCAATGAGAAGCGCTACTATAAATGTCAATGTGGGTTAGTGAAGGTAGGAGGAAATTAATGTGGATAGGGATTACATTTTAATTAAGTGTACTTAATTCTTAATTACTGGATGAAATTATTTTTCTAATGTATTACTTTTTGTTAATTAATACAATTGTTGATTAAAGGTTTAATCTAAAGAAATATGTAAATTACTGTAATTTGTGTGATAGTCGATTATTGAATCTCAATATGCGCATTCAAAATATCCCTACAACAATAAATTATTAATAAAACGCATTGCAGATAACTTCAATTATAATTCAGACTAAAACTATTATAATCATTCGCTTTTCATAATCAATCATCAGATATGACTTCAAATAGAAACCCTACAATATTTGTATCAAATATTCAAGAAATTTGGTACATATCACAAAACATGATTATTAATTTAATAGAAAACTTTGGAATTATCTGTATTACAATAACAATTAAACTTGGTTTTTCGGTTGAGTAATTGAAAACTTTCCGTGATACCGGTAGTGAACTTTCTGTTGTGAAGTGTATGGCAACTCACATACTAATATTGAACTCCCAGTATTTTATTTTCTATTATCTACATTTTTCGATAATTGTAACAATCATTGTTCAGGCTTGAATCACATTCAATTGTGATTTCTTCATTCAGTATTATGAAGACCATTGAGAAAGCTAACAAGTAGTGGTAAGCTCTTATTTTCAATAGAATTATTTGTTTCAATTTTGTTTATAGATTATTTGTTTCTATTATTTATAAAAGCAAGTTCGAATTCATATAAATATGAAACTATTTCTAAACAAGATCAAAATGTAATAAACTTTCAATGAAGACGACTTGCATAAAAGTTAGTGATTAGCTTCAATATTTTAGTTGAAACAAGGTTCAAGTAGGTACCAAAGTATATAATAAAATAATACGAGTATTGGATACTTTTACACTGGTGCATGTAAATATAAAATTGTAATATATCATTATTGACTTATTATTCAAACCTGCCTAGAACGTAGATCTCAAGACCGGCCTTAAATTCGGCTACTTGTGACCTCAGATCTTTTATATAATTATTTTTATACATTTTAAACGCACAAACTATACGAATGATTTTGAATCATTAACTTGGCTACTGCAGCTCCAGAAATTGAACAGGGGCAGAGACAATTAGAACTAGTATCCACTTGTCTCTGACAGGGGTCAATATATAAATTGATAAAAAATTTCAAATGCTTAATTTTTGTTATAACTTCTCTAGTTAATGTTCAGGATTTAAATTAAGGGACAATGATGTTATAAGTCAACGTGTCATTGTTTCATAATTTCTTGCAAGTTACTTGCATAATTGCTAAAATTAAAGTATGATGATCTTGAATGAACAAATGTAGCAATAAATAGTAAGGTAACAATCAAGGTCAAGTATAAAGCAATTAGGCAAAGCGGTGACAATATTTAGATATAAGGACACAAACTTTATTTCATATTCTATCATAATATGATGGCATGCTAATACAATATGTACAAAATCAAATTATTCACATGATAAGATGCTGCATCAATAAACTAGATCAATTAGTTTCTTGATAATTTTGATAGCTGTTAATGGAAAGTAGAGATGACTTTTGTTGTTATAATAAAACGTAACAGTTCACTATTTTCAGTTGAAATTCGATGTGAAATATTCACAGTAGTCCTTCCATTTCTTTCATGAACTGTTGATAGGCGTCATCTTTAGATATTTGTGTTTTGGATATTTGAATAGTTGCTTCCGGTTTAGATGGAATATCTGTTGCAGATGCCTTAGCTTGTGTCTTATCATCTCCTCTTTTTACTCTCAAAGCCGTAGGAACAAACCTGGTAATATCGGCACTGAGATTCCTAAAAAAATAAAATGAAAATGTAAACATTATAAAATATAATATTGAAACAAAAATAATATTACATAATAAAATTTGTAGAACAAATATTGATGTTGTGGAATCTCCAAACTAGAGTTTAACAATTTCAAAAGAAAAATTCAAATAATATTACTATTGCAACATGCCCTCCAATGACACTTCGAAGTTGTAATCATTCTTGAAGCAAGTATCTATTATAAAAACAATTAGGTACCACCGTACCATTTGCATGACATGTATACCAACTACCCTATCCTATTCTTGTAGTCATTTTTTCTCAATGTTTATAGCGCCAAATGAAAAAATAAAAATGAAAAGTCATTTCATTTACATTTACCATACGATATATAGATATACTATGCGAGTAAGTGAAGTGAAGTCAAGCAAAGGAGGAGTGTGGCCAGGCCCTAAGTGAAGTGAATGAATCAAACCATAGACGTATGTGGCCAGGCCCTTAATAAACTGAAATACGCATGAAAACTACCTTGTATTCCAATATTACCATTGTTTAAACTATCGTTACGTTTAACTCAATTTAAACGGGCGTTAGTATAATCAATTTACAGTTGAAATAACTTACATTGTAAGTTATAAAATTTATTACATTGTACAGTCATAAAATTTCAAAAACGTTCTCAAATTAATAAAAAGATTCACATATTGCAAGCCTAAAAGCATAAGGAAAAGTATAGGTAACTTACCGTAATTGGGCTTTGGCTTCAATAGTGGCGCCCTTCTGAGCGCCATCCTTGCCGCCGTCATCTTTGGAAGAGCGGTTGATGAGCTGGGGGGCAGCGCTGACCACGTTGGGGGTGGGGGCGGCAGCGGTGGCCATTTGAGGGATGCCCATGAGCCCAGGCGGAATGCCGGGGGGAGGACCCGGAGGCAGGCGGATGCCTATCAGCCGGGGCGGCAGGCCAGGTGGCGGACCCGGGGGCAGTGTGGGGGGTCGCCCGGGGGGCGGCCCTGGGGGCAGTCGCAGTCCTCCCATCGGCAGTCGCATCATTGGCGGCCTGAACATCATCGGTGGAGGCACTCCCAGTGGTGGAGCTGAAATTTGAAAACAACGAATTACATCCACATCATTCATTAGTGATTACATTTGGTAGTAACCTATATCAATAGTTGAATAACTAAAAATAGTACAGTAAATTTTATTGAAGTAAAATTAGATTTCTCGAAGTGATCGATATCAATAGTTGACTCGCAATACTATGAAATTTCAAAATTTCTTGAAACCCCCTCCGAGTGTCAGTTCGTTCTACTCTGGAGTTTTTTACTAATGAGCTTCATGTTCACTTCAATTAGCCTACAGTTGCTATAATCAAGAGGTCCAATTGGAAAAAATATTTTCAGTTGTTAAATTGAATTTTAATATCTACTGAATAAATTGAGCACTTTAAATTTTCTTCAAGGTTTTATACAGTAATTGTAAATTTGGCAAGATAAGAAACGGGTAACGATATGGTTCGAGGAAGTTGTTCATTGTCTAGCTTGTAATTCATCTTTCATCAGTTACAGCATAATCTTTAGAATAATGAATACAGTACAACAAACCTGGAGGTAGCTGAGTCGGCATTTGGCCAGATGGGGGAGGAACGGGCAGTGGTATCATGGTTGGAGGAAGTTGTATCGTCTCTAGCATATGATGCAATTTAACACCTCCGATCGAATCAATTTGCATCTGCTCAGCTTCGCTTTTCTTCTGCACTTCTTCAATCTGTCAAACAATTTAGACATAAATAAATTGAGTTAATAGATCATTTTATTAATATTGCAATCAAAGCAAAATTATTCTTACATGACTGCCAACTCAGAAAGATCACGAGTTAAATATGATAAAAATTTGCTATATGGGCTGTGCCTGTTGCACTCAACAATGTAACATCATAAATAAATAAAATTCATAGAGATCATATTAAGATTCGTAAAAATTGGTCTGCTATAATTTTAAATACAGGTGTGAAACTCGTATTAACAATAATATTCGAGTGTAATATTAGGATGGCGTCTCACAAATGTTCACACATAAATGATCTCCCATTTCTATTTGAACGCAGACAATAGGCATAATATAGTTAGCTCATTATCTCACAGTACATAATTTTTGGAAGGCCACTTTAGCATCGACAAAGCACATCCACTCTTGCTATCTACTAGCATAGGTAAATCGTTAGTAAAACTTTCAAGACCGGTGAGAATTATACTAATTACTTGTGCATAGAGATATAAAGCATAGAGAGCCTTATTGTCGTGTCGCAGTTATGGAAGCCACCCATAATTTTTATTTAAAGCATCATTTAAATCAATTTCATGCATGCATGAAATGAAGCATGCATGTTGGAAGTTTCAATAGAGAAAGATTATATAAGTTTTGTCATTCATGCCGACGAATAGTCCGAAATGTTAACTGTCACAATATTCTGTTTCATAAGAGATCATTTTTGTATTAAATTGAGAGGAATACTTTACATAATATTATGAAGCTATACAGAGACCCAGTCCTACCTCTTTCATAAATGCATCTAAGTCTTGACCAGCAACAGAGCGTGTTTTGTCCTGTGCTTTGTAAGTTGCTTTTGTTATATCATCATCACTGTCATCTTCATCACGATCATCGTCTTCGTCATCAATATCATCATCATCTTCATCATTCTTACTCCTGTCTCCAAGTTCGTTGTCACCATCTTCACTTTCTGAATCACTATTCAGCAAACCTTCTTCCGCAAATCTGATTGTACGCTGCCTAATCCGTGCAGCCTCTTCTGCTGTAAAAAAAATAAATAAATAATCAAGTACAAAAGCTTACTGGTTGTAGCATGAAGTGGAAGTACAATCCGAGTATATAATATCGTAAATTGAAGGTACTAATCTCCTCCAAAGTGATCATGATTGAAATTACTTCCTATTATAAAGAAATGTCCAATTTTTCTAACCACAACTTTGCTTGTGATTACACTTAGAGGGAAAGCACACAAAAAAGAATTTTTTTAGAAGATTAATCTCAAAGTTCATTTATTGTGAAAAGTTTACAAAATGGTTTTTTAATACGAAAATTTGAAAACCAAGAGCATAAACAATGGTATATTATATAGTGTATATTACGAGCTGACCCAGGGAGCTTCATACCGCCATAATCGTTCATAGAATTTAGTTAGCTAGGATTACCTAACTTGATTCAGGATTCTTTGCTTCTTTCTTCTTCATTACTTGATCAACTCGTGAATAGAATAGATCATGCTCTCATTAGGATTTTACTGTCTTCATTTTCTTTTTATTGAAAATAATAAAATTATCACACTGTAACTTATGGGTTAATCGAAATTCTCTCTATGAAATATTGAGTGTATGAAAGTTTTGGAATAAAAATATTGATTGAAATGAATCACAGGAAAATGTATAAAATAACTATTATTCAATCATTAAAAAGTTCTTCCATCAAAGGAAGGTAGCTGATAAATATGAATTATTCGAATTTACCGAGTTTCAGAAGAGTAAAATTATTATTCCCGCAATAGACTTCTTATTATTGGCTGCAATGAAATAGCTGTATGAACAGATTTTGGAGTGCATCCAAGGCTTATTCTACAAGAAACCTACCGAAGTTGTCTAAATCGGCTTCATCCTCACTGTCAAGGTCGGGTGGCGGACCTGGAGGCACCCCTGGAGGAATTTTCGGTCGCAGAGGTGGGCTAAAAACGTAATTCACAATTCTTGAATTTAAAAATGTACGATTACTAAAAGAACCATAAACCTCATTATTATATGGTATTATAAAGTAAGAATAATATTATTGAATAAAAGTGTTTCACTACTCCATGAGTTTCGATAGAGCATTGATATGTTTTCTCAACGGACAAAAACGAGCAGAATCTAATGCTGCATAGAGAACTGATTTTTCTTGAACAAGAGTATTTACTACATAACTTATAAGTAGTAATATAGAATATATATGTATTAATTATAAATTAATATTGTATTGTAACATATGTTTCTACCAATCTTACGCCCGGTTTTTCAGTCGCTCAATAGACAGTTTATGGATCCAATAGCAGCACTATGGAATCAATAACCATGTGTTTTCAAATGCAAAAAAGTTATTGATTCAATAAGTTTATTGAACGACTGAAAAATCGGGCATTAGTAATTAAATCTTTATTGACCTTTCATCATAATTATTTAGTATCTAGGCACTCATTGCAATGATATTATTGTTGTTGTTCATATCAAAAAGTATTAATGTAGATTCCATAAGATTTACATTGAGAAGATAATTGAATAATATGTTAAGTTGAGTGTATCACCCTAGAATATTGGTAGGGAGTTCTTCAACACCCTGTATAATCAATATAGAACACTGTGGTTATAAAAGATGAATGACATTCAAATCTTACCTGTAAGCCGATCGTTTCCTGAGTATGCCGGCGGGAGGAGGTCCAGACGTGGGTAACCGAGGCAGCGGCAACTGGAGGGGAAGAGGGAGGTCGGCGGGAAGCGGAATCTGTGACGTCAGACCAGCGAGCGCCGCGATGCTCTCCGGTGGCAGCTGGTTAATCGGCAACGGAATGTCGTCAACTTGCACCTGTTGCGCATGCCTCACCGCTTCGTAGTACGTTGACATGGTGAACCTGCGCTTCTCATAATCGGCCTCGGCGCGTTTCAGTTCTTCCCATTTATCGGGGTCATCTTTCACCTGCATAATAAAAGGACTTAATACTGAGAAAATACATTCGAGAAAATTGTGGTGATTGTTTAAGAATATTGTTAACCAAAAGTACCTATTTCGAAATTACAGTATAATGCTTATTAAATACGCTTATGGAGCTATAATTATTGATAGAGAGACCCCTATAAATGCCATCTCATAAATGTTCCATCTCGCCGTAAGTCATTCAAAGGAGAACTTGGATAAATACTTATCAGTAATAGGTTCATATGAATTTATTATGGCTCCAAATTTTCTATCATTTTTATTCTCCTTCTTTTCCTTCTCCTTCTCCTTTTCGTTCCATCTTCTTCTCCTCCTTCTCCTCTTCTTTATTCTTCTTCTTTTCCTTCTTCAACTTCCTTTCCTTCTCCTTCTTCTCCCCTTTCTTCTTATTCTTCTTCTTCTTTTCCTTCTTCAACTTCCTCTCCTTATTCTCTTCCTTCTTCTCCACCTTCTTCTTCTTCTTCTCATTCTTCACCTCCCTCTCCTTCTTCTACTCCTTTTAAATCTCTTTCTGCTTCTTCTTCTCGTTCTTCTCCTTTTCTTTCTCACTCTATCTTTCTCTTTTTCTCTATCTGCACAAATGCCCTCACCGGTGCAATGAACAATGAATACATTTTTCGTTTAAAAACAGCTGATCATTGAATCATAAGTTGAAATGCAAAAATTTTCTACTCACCTGTCCCTATGTTAAAGCAATGGCAAAAATTGAAACTTTGATCGTTCATTCCTCATGTTCACAATGACTTTTTTAGAAAATGTAAGGCCTTATCAAACATCTACTCAATGAGATCTTTCAAATGAGACGTGAACGAACAAAATCGGTTGAGAAACCACGGAGGAGTTGTGATTACAAAAAAACATGTTCGCCTATTTTATATAAAGATTGTAATTAGTAGTATTTACATTTCTATTGAAGTTTATAGATTTCAAGGGTAGTTCTTGATACTTACATACATCTTCATTACTCTATCCAACGTATCCCTCAGTTTCTTTCTTTTATCTTTCAACACTTTCTCATTCAATGGTGATGGTTGCAGAACATTATATTCTGGAAATTACAATAAGATTATACATTAGAATTATTCTATCTCACTGTAAGTCTATATCACAGAGAACATATTAGAATTTATATGAATTTGAAAAATCCTATTATAGCAATCAATACTGAGGTACAAAAAGACATTACTATGACATTTTCCCTATGTAAAACAAAACAATACCAATATCTATATAAGTATTTATAGAGAATTATTATAACAGTAGAAACTTGAAGTGAAATCAAAGAAACAAGTCCACTTACCCATTTGATCTATTTTCTCCATTTCTGCCAGAATTTGAATGGGATCTTTTCCTTTTAATACTGCAGCTCTGACCATTTGACGTTGACGCTTATTCTTCTTCAATTCTTTTTTCCTAGCTTCCTTGCCTAAAAATTAAAATCAATAAGCTTATTTCACTTGATTGAAGCTTGCGAACAAAGCCCAAGAATGAAATGATCGTTATTCTAATTTAGTCAGCTATCACTATAAGACCTGTATGACATCTTAGTTTTAATAGTTGTAAATACATCTTTGAAATGTACCAAAATCTTTGAGGAGCTTATCACTTCCAATAACATTACCGGTACGTTTAGGTTACCATTCTCTCTCTTCAGTGTCAATAACAAGGAAAATTAAAATGAGTTTAAAAGTAGAAAGTTTAAAAGGAGACTGCCAATTCCTTCAATTTAACAAAATGTGATGGGACCATCAATTCGATTGGAATGGTTCTGGGGCAACCCGCAATATTATAGGCTAAAGTGCAGTATATCAGCACATTTTTTATCAAGTTTTACAGAAAGAGAGTTGATACTTGGGTTGAAAATCTTGAGTTGATACTTGGATTACAATAGCTCATATAAGAATTTCTTACATGAAAACTAACCTAATCGTAACTCAACATTACTTACGTGCTTGATCCGTGGGATTCATGTATTTACCACTTTTAGTGGTATTAATTGAACGTCGCCCCATTTTGTAAAAGGTTTTTTGTTATAATATCACAAAACTCAGCTCATGAAAATGAAAATTAAACAAATATTATTCATAGTTTAAGTTTGAGATCTAACTTCGGTTCGGTTGCGGTTCCCGATTCCCGATGCCATCGATCATCGTTGTTGTTGTTGTGGTTCAACGCCTTCGAGATAGTTTCATCGTTTGATCATTATCTGGGTTTCTAATGTCATAATTACATCACCAGTAATTATATTTGTGAAGTGAATAATTTTTTATATAACTATGTAATATTTTACACTCTTTATTGATTTCAATTGTTGAATATAATTTTGATTGTCTTGAACACAGAGCAGATCTGTGTGCAGAACGAGAGCGCTCTAGAAGGCTTTCCAGTGAGCGCCATATTTCATAATATCGTAAAATTGAAAGCAGACATACAAGCTAACTTTTTTGGAAAAAGTAAGAGTTTATTTTAATTAATCTTCTAAAAAGTATTCTAATTTGAATCAGTAAAGCTTCATTCATTATTCCAATTCATCAAAAACCCCATACAGCTTAAACACATTTCATAAATTTGAGTCTACCGTATCCAAACTTGTTGCTCATTTTTGGAGATTACTTTTTCTAATACATTTGGATATCTTTTTTTTTATCACATAAAACTCATTCTTGATGAATTTTTTTCATACATCATCAATAAAATACTTTATACTATGGCATTAGATATAAATCTGTATTGTTATTCTGCAGCTTGTACAAGTACCATCTAAGTACGGTATAACAGAGGTTAGATATTTTTTATATGATACGGTACCGTGTCCTTACCTATACGGCACGGTATTCTTTCTAATATTTTCTATGCTTGATGAATAATTATTATGCTTACCGTGAAAAGTATGGGAAGAAATTTTGATCTTTATTATATTTGTGAAAATCCAAATAATAATCTTGATAACCCTGTCTCCAATGAGTAATTTTTTTCAACTGATCTGTTTCTCTTCAGCATGGCATCAAACGGAGTTCAGCGAATGTACTTGCGAGAAATTCTACCTAGCACCGCCAATCTCAATAATATTTTCGTAGTAGCAATTATTATAGCAAAACAGCCACCCCGTACGTTCCCTGCAAAAGATAATGGTAAGTGCAATCATTCTTTGATTATTTTATGTCACCAGCTTCAATGCCGTAACTCATTCCAAATAATTTTTATTTGTGTTTCCAATTTGAAAATATTCCTTATGTGTGTATTTTCTCTATAGAACAATAATTTGAAAAAAAAATCATTTTTTTTCTATATGAGCCTATGTTAGTCTACAACAAAAATTAAATTTGTTAAAAACTCCAATCTTTTCCCTGGAAAAAAGTTGATATACCAGCTATTAACTTAGCGGTATTTAGATTACAAAATTAGATCTCTCATTGATTTGATTCAACATTTTCGTGTTTCAGAGGGACCTCGTTGCGTGTTCAATTTCACAGTGCGTGATTCTCCTACACATTATGCTAACGTAGCTGTGTGGGGTACTGAGACTTATGCGACTATCATATCTTCAAAGTTTCATATCGGAGATGTTGGTGAGTTAGATACACTTCTATCTACACTATTCATAAGTACAAAATAATTTATGACAACACGAATTTTTGTTATAATTTGGGCTCTCTAAGTCGACCATTTCTAAATAATGTACAAAACAGTTAAAACGTCAACAAAATTATATATAGTTTGCCAAGCCTTATTAGTTGGATTTTTTCTCAAGAACAGATTTGAAAAATATAATTATGCTGTAAATTATTATACTATTTCAAACTTTACTGAATAAATGCAAATAAAATATTATAAAGTAGTAATAAATATTTTATAATTCACAGTTGATCTCATCAATGCGAAACCAATCTTCAAGAGAGCGAATGAAAGAGAAAACCTATTTCAACCAATGGTTACATGGTAAGATTTCTCTCTCATCACTTTTTTCTCCTACGGTTTCTTCATTTTGTATTTGTGTTTATTTCAATATGCTTGAGAGTGGAAATCCTAATCGTCAAGTAAAAAAATTAATATCTTGTATTAAACTACAATGATAAATTATCATTCCCCAGAAGAGTAGTTCTGCTGTATGAGATTAGTAACTACTAACTCTACAGTCTTGAATGATTTAAAGCAAAGAAAATTACAGTACTTCAACTTCAACTAGGTCTACAAATCAACAGATATACTACCACAATGAATCAACAGGTATACCACAATGAATGAGTGAAGTAATTAGCAAGTTAATCCACCTGACCCCTTTCTCATTGATGACTATAATCGCTATTATTATCATTTTTGTTTCTGTTAAACTCCTCCTCTTGGAAAAGAGCAGAATAAATTTAATTTACTCTGGTGAGACTTGTACAAATTGTCTCATTCAATTGGCAGTATGGAAAAGAGTAGGTGCATTCAGTTCCATAGTAAAATAATTAAAACTCAGTTTGGAAGAGATTAATATTTTGTGTGCTGTTTTTTAGTCAATTCACGTTGTCGGTCAGTGAGAGGACATCAGATATCAAACTGCACAATACGAATGACTGCGCGCAGTTCCAGCCACTGTTGAGACTGCCAACGCAGCCCTCCAGTGAAGTGACTCTGCTTCAGGATATCCACTCCAACAATCAAGTTCTTCGTGGAAAGTTTGTGAATGTGCTGGTTGCTGTTCACAATGTAAGAAGTCAAGTTAATCAATATTTTAAAATTATTAATAGACATTCATATCACACTATGTATATAATAATATTCAATATTGTGTTACACAAATGTATAATAAAAATATGTGTATTACACACACATGTATTATAATTTTCGATATTTCCATAACTATTTAAAAATCCTGCCTTATAATAATTATTCTAATTTTCTTTCAACACTACGATAAAAAAATTGGGCGAAAAGAATATTCAATACTGTTCACATAATTATATTGGAGATATTTTTGTTCGTAGATAAAACCTGTAATGCAAGATTAGGAAGAAGACTTTTCAGTTGTAATGAAGGTGATCTTTTGGTAGTTACCCATAGTCTTATGTATTCAGCATTATATTAGTCTGTATTCATTATATTTAACCTTTATATCCTTTGTCTTTTTATTAATTATTGTTCAGGGAGAAGAGGTTCGGCATTGTACTGCAATCATTATTACTGTACTAATCAACCAACTTATATTTTCAACACATAATGTGTTCTGTCTGTATTGTTTATGCAGATTAGTTTTTACAATATTTATATATAAAATATATTCGTCTTCAGTGGTATAAATTTAATATCCTGTTATTTCTTCAACTGTTACATCACTAGCACAAATGAAATGAAAACGTGTAGGGTTGATTTATATTGGGAACAGTTACCAGAGTTTCAATGATTCTCTTTTTTTGTAAGATGAAAAAAAATGATAAAATAAATTTGAATTTACTTTACAGGTGTATCCGATTAGACAGATCAAGTCCAAGGATGGCCGTGATTTGGAAACACGTGAGGTCGTTGTGATCGATGAGAGCTGCTCCAAGCTTTCGGTACAACTCTGGGACATAGACAATGTATACCGAGTTGAAAATTGGATTCCACATGAAACCGGTACACATAAATCACCTTGATTAGATTGTTTTTTTTTTTTGTCAAGAATACATCTCACAATCTTTGCTGTAGTAGATTCATCATTTAAAAATATTCATTATTTTATAATAATTTTTGTATATTGAAAGAAAAAGAGTTTATCAATTCACTAGTTATTGTTAAAGATGAAAGGCATTAGAAATAAGTTTGCTCCAAAATATTTAAAAAAATACTATTAGGTACTTAATGATGAACTCATCATTGCTACTCCATGATATTATGACGAAGTTTTTCATCAGGAGTGAAAAGCATCCAACTTTTGCCGAAATTTTAAGTAAATTTAATTAGGTACCGTTTTTACAGTGAAATACAAGTTATTGTCGTATGATATATTGAATGAGAAAATTGAAAGTTAGGATTTTTAATGGCATTGCATGTTTTTTTCAGTACTGTTCATAGCGCATCTGAAAGTCGATTGGAATGTATTCAAAGCTACGATGACAGGAAATATTTCTTCGCGCACTGTAGTCACCGAGAATCCGGCCATCATTGAAGCTCAGAGCTTGAAGACGTTCGTGCAAAAAGTACCTCGCAAACCAAGGGCTTTCATTGACCAGCTGGCATCAAACTGTCCTGATCGTCAGTATAATTTCAATAACTTACTTTTAAAATCGTATTGATTAATTATATCAATTATAATGTTATCTTATTTGTAACCAAATAGGCTATGAATAAATTGTAAGTACCTAAATAGTTGAAGTTGCAAACATTTCTTAGTTCTTAATAAAAATATGGATTCATCTAGAATAGTTTAATTTCTGATTGAAATTAATTTGTAGGAATAATTTTTTTTTCAGTCAATACCATAACAAACGTGATGTCCTGCAAGTCAATAACTGATAAAGCCGCAGCTGGTGGATTTGAAAACATGACAGCACTAATATATGCTTCGCTCCAGGACTTCGACATCGACGGATTATCTCCTATTTCTGTGACCAAATGGTGAGAAAGATTCATTTTTAGTACATGAGTTTTCAAAAGAATTTGAGAGTTTGACCAGAAAAAGAATGCAGAATGAATATAGCAGGCTAGTTTAGAATGCTATTGCCCCATTTCGCCAATATATTTAAAACAGTAGTATATCAATATTGACATGTCACCAATTTACTAAGAAGCAGTCAAAACCTAATCACTTTCTGACATTTTTCGGAGCATAAATTTAGCTACTGTTACACGAGTTCGAGGCTTATGTATACTTATACACAACTGTATAATAAAGCCAGGATTGTTAATGGCATTGCCACTAAGTTATCTCATTTATTAGATTCGACGTTTCGATTTATTTGTAGGTGAATCATATGGATTAGGTTCTGGGTAGTAATTCTAGATTTTATAATTAGAAAGTATCAAGGAAAAGCGTTTCCATGTGAAATAAGGGAGCCTTTCACATTTTTAACATTCAAATCTTGCTAGAAAAATCAAAATATCGTTGAAAATATCTACTTTCCAATTATATGTACATTGCAGCAAGAGCTGTGGAATGCAAGTGCCCGAAGATACATTCACATGCAAAGATCCAGAGTGCCAGACTACTTCAGAAAGAAAGATCATTCCGTGTGAAACTGTTTTCAATCTGAAAGTCTCACTCGTCGACCATACTGGGGGTTTGCGAGATTGCCGTCTCACCTCTAATGCTGCACAAAACCTTCTTGGATGTTCAGTAAGTTAATAAGAATGAACGACCTCAATTTATGTTAATTTGATCTACAATGTCCTAGAAACAGAATAAATTTAATACAAAAGATACAGAATTTCTTTACTTTAGTCGTTGATAGTGAGCAATCTAGGGTATTATTCACCATCCTGTTCACAGACAACATTATAGGATATTGTGATTATTCAATATCGTTAATATTACCAAGAACAACTGACAGCAGTAATATATTAATATTAATGGAAATTCACACAGGAATTCAGTGACAATAAATTCTCATCAGAAAATCATTTGTGAGAACCACTTCTCTCCTACTTGTATTTTAGGCGACAAAAAGTTTTTGATAGAATTTATTTTCAATTAGGCCTATTTATTTTAAATATTTATTTATTTTTATTTCTGTTAAAATTTATTAAATGATTCACATTATTTCACAACCACAGTACAGTTATGAAAAGTGCAGTTGAATACACACTTTCCTTACTGACAGTTATCCCACCTTAGTCATGTAACGAAAAACTAATAAATCTGAATCTTCAACTCAAATATTACTAAAACTAATTTGTTCAATATTGTCCATATCGTGAAAGCACAAGATTACTACTGCTGCCACATTGTAGCTTCACGCTAAGACACAGCATTCAACAGCATGAAATGATACTTATCACAATAAAATACTAATACTGAATTACTGTAGTAGGGTAAGTATAAATACGAGTGTTTGAGGTGTTCTTCTTCTTTACATTTAACCCTCTTTTTTGTTCCCATTGAATATTGAATGACTGTGATTATACAGTGACATTGTTTAATTGATAATTTCATCAAATTTTATGATTAAATATTATGACATTTGACAGTAACTCATTATATTTCAACAGGTGATTCAATTCGAGAGCTTGCCAGAAGAAAAGAAGACTGAACTGAAGTGGGAGTTTCTGCTGACTCAGTGCAAGGCTCGCCTTCTCATTTTGCCAGCGTCTCGTGAATTTGCTCGTCCAATTATTTCTGTACTGAGTATTGAGAAGGTAACTGACTGGAAGGAGTTGACTGCCAATCTACCTATGTTCTAATCATAACATGGTCGCCAAATTCAAATACAGTACTTAATCTACGGCTATCAAAAGCAGTCGGAATGGCGTGTAATAATATATTATATAGTAATCCTAAGAATATTTTATGAGATAAAAGAAGTCTGATAATAGTAAAAAATAGCAGTCATAAATGACAAATTCATTGTGATATTTGGAACGAAGTGAGTTTCCATTTAGCTGTTAGAATAGGTAGTTTATAGAACATTGTTTCATACAGTATATAACCATTTTAATTACAAATCATCTGTTACTTAGAAGTTGAAAATTCATAAATTTGTAGAAATTAATCACTGCCAATATATTTATTCTAGAGTTTTCTAAGCAATACATTTCCTATTATCATTCAAATATAAGTGTATAATCTATATATAAATTACAGTGATAGCATTTCTCTGCTTCATTACATTCGTGAATTCAACATTTGTAAAGCTTATAATGATACCGTACGAAACCAGAATTGTTTGTAAAATGTAATAAATAAATTAAAGTTGTAATTTGGTTCTTGATACTAGAGTATTCAGGGGTTTATTTTAAAAATATATGTTTTATTGAAAATGTAATTTAAGTAAATTAGCAATTTCTATTTTATGTTCAGAATGAAACGAGTAGTTTTCAAATGATGTAAGGAATGGTTATAATATTTCAGTTGATTTTATGTGAAAACCATACAGAAAGTTTACGTAAAACTCACCATTTTTGAAAGATAAATTCGGGATAAAGTTAAGTGAATCCATATGGAATAATCACTCACAGATGAGACCATTGATATGGAGGCCTTGAATAGGGTTTCTCCAGGCCATTCTATGTCCTAGTAATTGATTACATACGAAAATTCTATTAAATAGCATTGATAATTCAAGAAAATTGAGTAGATTTCAAAGTAGTATCACATACAACACTTATAGTTAGTCTATGGTAGTATGATTTAGAGAAAATTAAGGAGTACGGTACTTCAAATGGTTTAAGAATCTGAGATGACTCAAGTTATGTTTGAATGAATTCTGCAGTTGAGAGGAACGAATAAATAGCTCAGATCAATATTATAATAGTACTATTTTATTTTAAGTCATAGAATGGAAAACATATACTGTAATATAAAAAACAAAGCTGGAAGAATAAATGAAAACTTATACTAAGAGCCTTTCAATTTCATCTTGTATCGCAGTGATTTGGGGTTTGAGCTGTGAGCCTTCATTCATGGTGACAGAGCAAGCAACCACCGGCCTCGAAACTCCACATGCGCGGCCCAAAGCTGTAAAATAAACATTCATTAATACCCAACCCAGCTAAAGACCTCTTTCAATATGTTTGGGGCCTGTTTCATAAAATATTTGAGGTTCCGTAAAACAATAGAAAGACGGCCACTCATTATGCAATAAATCTATAATAGTGGTGCATTCACAGCTTTTCTGTTTCAAGACTTTCATAATTTATGAAGCAGACCCCAGGTCTATTCTAAAATGGAAAGCGATTGATTCAATGACCACTTATTGTAAGTTAAGCTTATTCGTTTGAAAAACTACAAAAATCTACAGAATGGTTTAAAAGGAATTTATTCTACATTTTTAAATAGAAATAACGTTATTCATAAAATATCATTCATGTATTAGTGATATCGATTATTCAGTTGTTCACAATTCCATTCATACTTGTATTAATCGTAGTTGAAACATTGGTTATCTTCTCACAAATTTTCAAGTTAGCTTTGTCGTTACACTCACACACTTATATAGTTATCTCCCATTATCGTTTATAGTTATCCTCCCTCTCTAAGTTACTCAAGAATCAAATTGGATGGATCATTGTTTCTAAAACATCAAAGCCTTGCTTTCAAGAGTTTCTGAAACATTCAGTAGCCTATGTTTATTTTTCTAATACGATTGGTTGGAACAGGCTATTTTGCATTTGAATACTTAGTAAGTAGCTAAAGGCGATCACTGTTTGTTCCTTTTTTCTCACTATAACGCACTATTCCAATAATAATAATAATGAATACAGAATAAGTATTAATACTTATTCTGCATTCATTGATAATACTTGTATTATGTAATAAAAGTAAAAGCGTATCACCTAGAAAACTAGGATACTTAGAGTAAATAGGAACTACATAGACGATTCAAAAATGAACATTATAAAGATTAGGATCAAGTTCTACGGGCGCTGAAAACGCGGCGTTCATGATACGGGGAACAGGGCGTTTAATTTCTAAATAATAAACGTGCCTTTAATACGTAAAAAAAAAATACATCGCGTTGATAATAATGCTCAGCTGTCACCACATAATTGCCAAAGCACTGAATCCGCTGGTACAGTTTAAAACATAAAAATTCTATTCACAACATGGGCCTTAATATTAAAAAAAATTCAAAGAATGTCTTCATAAATTCATACCTTGACGCGATCTCACAAAGACGTATGGAACATTCTTGTCTTCGCACAGGAGAGGTAGATGGAGCAAAATCTCCAGAGGCTCCGCATCTGCAGCCATTACAATGAACTCTGACAATCCTCTGTTCAGTGTTTTGGTAGCTGAAAAGAAAAGGTAGCTCTTAATGGAGGTACAAACATCATGACTCAAGCAAAATAGCACGATTTGGTAAGAACTCAATAAAATACACTAGTAAAATCTACATTGCAGTACAGTGAAGGGGCTTGATGGTAGGTCTACAATGATGAGCTTTAAAAATATATATGATGAAATTAATGCAGAAATTACCCAACCAACGGTATGCTGAGATCCCCGAAAAAACGGGAAAATTTCAATTTGAAAGTATTCTTCAACCTATAAAGCACACCCTACTGACCTGGAATAACACGGCAACAGGCTGTCTAAGCTTCATGAACTGCAAAAAAGTCCTTTTTTTCTATCATTTCAAAGTGAATTCAAATACTTTTCAAGTAATCCTATATAAAATATAATTAAAAGTCTATATAAATGCGAATACATGAGTAAAGGTACCAGGAAAAATGCACTTGGCCATACACAATAATATGTGTCTGGTCTATATTAAATAAGTGACTTATTATAATATTCCATTAGAAGTAGAAATTCACATGTTACAGTTATAAATTGGTACCATGCTATTATTTAAATGATGCAACTATACAAATGGAAAATATTACCTTCATTAGCACCCTTCCGCAACTGTTTGTAGTTCATGGCTTGTTGAATGAGGTTGAATATTTTAGTTGACAAAGCTGGGTCGGCAAGAGGATAAGCTTTTGGATTCACTTCTTCGCCCTGTAAATTGATAATCATATTCTAAAGTAATTTTAGAACATTATTTATATAATATCATCATGTTATTGTTATGATGTTCATATGTCTGGGTCTAGCCACTCAATAAGTGAGTACTATAGTCTACATAGGACCAAACTCACTGTCTTTAAAAAGGTAAAACCCCCGGTGATTTGAGATTTGTTCTAGAATCTACTATATTAAAAGAGTTTGGTGCCGTGTAGAGTGGAATTTGGAAAGTTCTTGGAGAAGTTTGAGTGGACCGATTTCGATGCGGTTTGTGCCAAAATAAAGATAAAAAATTGAATTTCTGCGGTACAAATTTCATATCAAGAGGGGGCAGTAGTAGTCGGCCAAATAAGATTATGTCCCAAAAGAACAAGGTTTTTTTTGTAATCTTTTGAAACATAGCACCGTCATTTTTTTACATAAAATTACGTTTGATGTGTCATTTAAAAGGGAATATTATTCTTTAGGGGGTGGTATTTTTTCAATTTTTAATTTTCCTTTTCAAAAAACCCCATTAATTATCAAAATTAGGAAAATTTCATTGTTTTTTCCAAAAAGGAATATTTAAAATTCGAAAAAAACCACCCCCTGAAGAATAATATTCTCTTTCAAATGACACATCAAACGTAATTTTATGTAAAAAAATGACTAAGCCATATGTTTCAAAAGATTACAAAAAATAACATTGTTCTTATGGGACATAATCCTATACGGCAGACCACTACTGCCCCCTCTTAAGTAGGCATAGGATACATACGGGTTGTAAATTACCACATTTCTTGACAATCAAATGTTTAGGGAGATTCCTATTAATTACTGGAGATAATAGTGAAGAGTAATAATTAACTATGGGACATGTAAATAAATATAGTTAAAAATATATTCTTTTGATAGAACGTATGAATTCGTTTGTGCATTGTGTGATTACATTAAACATAACCTCAAACATAACCAAAAAATAAATACTTTAAATGTTTATGAAAATAAAGGCA
Organism: Laodelphax striatellus; assembly: GCA_017141395.1. Classification (NCBI taxonomy): domain Eukaryota; kingdom Metazoa; phylum Arthropoda; class Insecta; order Hemiptera; family Delphacidae; genus Laodelphax; species Laodelphax striatellus. The sequence continues at coordinate 30,131,595 of CM029533.1, read as the reverse complement.
TAATATAAGGGCATAGCACAATTATGCACAATGAATAATAATTCTTGGAGTAGAATACTTGACATGATTTGTCAGTAGCCTAAATCATTTTCAAGAGAGAGAATTTTAGTTGGACATTTACAAACAAGCATGCTCAACTTTTGCTACATTATTATACTAGCCTATATCATTTGAAAGTTTCTTACCATGTTGATGATTGAAAAAAAATTGAAACGGCGAAAATAGTCTTTATTTGAACTATTATTTGATAAAACACAAATTTACGAGAAAAATTATAAAAGGAAAACTATAATGCACGTGAATCAAAACCGCAAGCGTCCTCGGTGATCAAACAACAGGACTATGCCATCACAATCGGATATTAGTCGGAAATGGATTTAATAGCCTTTCTTGTGTGATGGTAGTAGAAGGTTTGGGAGCCCCGTAAATTGTATTTTCTTCGTGGAAAACACTATTTATCATTATTATTTATGTAATTATTCTGTGTCAAATAATTGTGAATTCTTATCACATAAATTTCTCCATCAATAAAAATCATAAATTTTGAAGACAAAGACTTCGATACTAGCGCTCATGGTGAGAAAAACTCCTTCTGAAACTTTTAAAAAATAAATAGAAAGAGAAGAAGTCATGAAGAGTGAGAAAAACGATAACCTAAAAAATGTAGAAAGCAACACTCTACACATGAATTGATATTTTATTTATACTTTTGATTTGAATAATGTAACAATAACTTCAAAACAATAAGTAAGTAGGCTATTATGACATGAAATTTATTGTAGGCTAATTCATCTTTATTGATTCATTCTTATCGAATTTAATTGATATGAGTTTGAAGAACATTCTGCTAATATTAATTTATAAAATTATGTTCTTTTTCTTTTGAATAAAATGATTCCTCAATAATTGATTAGAATAGAAATAGAATGGTTCTATGATTAATCAGTCAATCTTGACAGAATTCTTCGTGGAGAATTCCGTCAGATAATCGGAGATATCGCCTCAGTGCAGAGCGGGCTGAGTGGTTGCTATGAGCATTGAGCATGAGCAACCCTCGGTTTGCCGTTGCTATGTAAACAAAATACTCTACATCAAATCCGTGATAAATTTGACACCTTGGATCCGTGCTAGGAACCAGGTTTCGTGTTTCAAACTTTGTGTGAGTTGAAAAGTTGAGGTTTTTGATTAGTTCTGGAATAACATCGAGAAGGCAAACTTGCTGAGTGAAATGTATTTTAAGCTCAGTTCATTATGTAGTCGATAGCTAGAAGGTTAGTAGAAACTTTCTGAATTGAAACTATAGAAAGCAAATACAGTGCTGTAATTATTTGTAAGATTTGTAGAGAAATAGGAGATTCATAACATGAAGATCAGTGATGGTTACTAAGTACCGGTAACTTAATAGGTACTTTTCTCTATTTTTATTTTCAGGTAATTTTTATTTATACTTCATATATAACTTATATGGTTTCAAAAAATTGGGAAACTTTTGTAACTGGGGATATTCGTATAGCTAGAGGGGGAAAAACATAATACTATCCTCTAGAGAAAGAGTGGTCCTTAACTGTTTGAAACATTAAAAATTCGATGCTTGCCAGTTGGATAGCTTTGTCAAAAATATAAAGATAATAAGGCTACATGTAGAACAAATAAATATATAAAAATTGCACTTTTAGATAGGTACTTCTAGATCACTCAGCCACTGGAGAGCATCTGGGCTAAGAGTGAGGAGGCCAACAGCCCCAGTTGGGAAACTATATATTGGGCACTCATCAGTGATATGGTGGAGGGTTTGCATTTTACCGCAGTCACAATCTGCTGACTCCGCAAGACCCCATTTATGCATTGTCGCTTTTACCCTACTGCAGCCAGTCCTTATTCTATTGAGACGCACCCATGTCTTTCTAGGCAGAGAGAACCCCGTCGGAAGGGCAGATACATTGATCCTATCTCTATTCTCACCTCCCAACAGATGGCATCGTTCTTGCCATGCAGTCAAGGCTTGCTGATTATTCAATCTGCAGCCATGGTGGTTTAGGGGATTTCAGTCTCAAAGCTTGTTGATCACCAAGAAGTTGATGTATGTGGAGAGACTGGTTTCTCTCTATCTGATCCCATAATCTACTAGTGGATTTTGTGCGACGGAGATCTGGTGGTTCTATGTGTGAGAGTATAGGCAGCCAATGTTGAGGTGTGGCCTGCAATGAGCCAGAAATTTTACGCATAGTCTTATTTAACTCAACATCAATTAGTTTAGTATGGCTGCTCTCGTGTAAGTTATATTGTAAGTACTAAATGTGATAATTTATATGTAAAAGGCAGAGTACACACCGGTACTGATCATTCATGTCACGTAATAATTAGAACCTTTGTAGCCATAGCCGAGTGCTTGCTTTGTAACCTAGAGGTCCCGGGCTCAGACCCAGGTTAGACCGTGAGATTTTAGCTCGTGCCACTCGACGTGTTTCGGAGGACACGCTTAGCCGTCGGTCCTGAAAAACAGTCGTTAAGTCACGTCAGAGACCCTAAACTGATCAGGAGTGATCTGAAAACTCTGACATCAGACCTGAGCCAGCCATTATTATTATTATTATTATTATTATTATTATTATTATTATTATTATTATTATTATTATTAGAACCTGAAAATTTATTACCGAGATCCTTCTACATGAGGCCAAGGAGTGGTTTACGGTCAACATAGGGGAAGACACAGAACATCTTGACAGGACTGTTTTGGATGCATTTTTTTCACAATTATCTGACACAGCCGATCTGCTGGAAACCCTAGTCTTTGGCAACGACTACAAGTATCATAGAAAGGGAGAAAGGGTATGTGGTACAGAGCGTGCCATCTAAATTGGCGTTTCACTGGAGCATGCGCGTTGAGTGCTTTCTCCCACTACAGTGCCTGCTGACTCGCGGTACAGTAAATTTCAAAGTTCATTCAGCTGGCAAACTCAGCTTTAAAAAATCATGTTCGCTTCGGTTACCTAGCAGTAGTATGATGTTATTTGCTTCACTGACTTTCAGTGTGAAAATAGGTTAATAACAGCGTGTCTATTCTACATTTGAGAATTTTGGAGGTGACTGTACTAACCCTTATGGCTGGAGGGGAAGCGTGGTGGGAGAGATTATCCATCTCTCTCACACTGCCTCCCCTAGACGCCAACTTAGATGGCACGCTCTGTAGGCTGTCAAGGGTCATATTTCTTCTGCGCAAGCTAAGTATCGAACTTAGTCTTCAACATCTGTTGATGTACCACTCAAACATTCCCATCTAGTGAATGCCCTATATCCTTATACCCAATACACTATATCCTCCTTTGGGGGCACTCTTCGCTCGCCGAGAACATCCTTCTGCAAAAGAAGGCCTTGAGAACTGCAACATCCAGTGATTTTTGTGCCTACTGTAGGCCCATGGTCCAATGCCTGGCTGGGCCTGCTTATAGTGTATGGGCACTACATCTTGGCTTCTCCCCTGTACGTGAAACGTAAATCGGAGGTGGTGCCGGTCGCCTCTTAGTAGTTTTCAAATGGCCACTTGTATTAATTATTTTGAAAAAGTCTATACGGGGCTGCCTTCTTTAATGTTGAAGCTTCACAAAGTAGGTGAAACTCCAGGACAACTGTGCTTAGATCAAGGAATGGAAATTATGGAAAATAGTCTGAAGGGATATCAATGAAAATTATGTCGGTTCAACTGGGGGTCTGGGTATTATTATACACTACTCCTTTGAAAAACGAGTAGGAGGAGGAGGTATGAAATAAACCTAGAAAAACGTAAAAGGTTTTTTTCATTACATGTGCAAAAACGTTTTGAGCGTTTCTAATGCAAAAACTTTCCTTTAGTCAATTATGTGGAAGTTTCTCTGGAACAGGCCATTACAAAAATTAATTATTAATGGTGGCCCGTTTCACAGAATTACAACTCCATCCATTTGTTAATGATAAATAATAATAAAGCTTTATTTACATCCATAATTTTTTTATCGTATGGCTTTTATTGATGGGTAGACCCTTGCAGGTAGGTCCCACCTCGCCTCATTGCACAGTTTTTTGTGTCGGTTACCATAAATGAACAAAAGCCTCTCTTTATAAGGTAGTCATTTGTTAATACCGGATATTCAAGTTGAAAACTACTGAATACTTACACAGAGATGATAGAACCTAATCTATTTCAGAACATTTCCAAATTACCTACTACTTTAACTGTGCCTCTAAAATGGAAGTTAGAAGGGTCTAAACAATTTTTCACGGTTTTTTATAACTTTGATAAATATCTTTTATTATTTTGTACGATTACCAGCTCCCTAAACTTGTTTGAAAATCAAACTGCTGTCCGATATTTTTGACAAATTTTTTTGTGTGATTATTTGTCATATTATTTCCATGTTGATAGAATAGAGCACGGGTATTATGATATGTAATAGTAGAAAACAGTAGAAACAGTAAGTCATATTATAATATTTCAAACTAGTTGGAATTTCAATAATTTCATTTGTAAAACCCCGATTCAATGTTGATATTTTTGTTCCGTAGGTTTCTAGATTGATTTAAAATATTAGAAAAATGGCGGATGTTGGCGATGAAGATGCGGTGGAAAGTGATCCCCGGCTGCTCTTCATTTACAACTATTTATCAAAAACTGTCAAATTCAAGGTGGACAAATGGCAGAAAATGATGGCAAACGATGAATTCAAGGTTAGAACTCATTTTAAAAAGATATAATACATGGATTGTAATCCATGAATGTATTATTTTTATATTTCTGTAATTTTTTTGATGAAAAAAAGGGCTGTATTATTCTTTTAGGTATGACGAGAAATTGGCTGTAAATAATTATCAAGGCGGTAAAAATACATTTTTGTTTCTGATTAATTTAACACAAATATATATTAATGTGGAGGGTAATGGTACAAAGTAAACTGTCTATTCAAAGAGACAACAATCCATCTAATTTATTCCATTTGATTTCATAAGTATATTCATAATAACATATCTATTACTCTTTCAGGAACTTTGAAATAGGAGCACTCGTTTTTTAATCTAGTAAGACATCACGGTTGCTTGATTATAGAGATACAAGATATGAAGTACAAAATACAACGACAATATTCAAGTTATTACTCATTGATATACATTTAACCGAATAATTGTGTGAACAAGCAATTTTGAAACACCCTTACAAGCACTCAATTCTTATTATCGCATCTCATGGCTTAGCCTACAGAGACTGTATAATCACAGTGTGGCAATTTGATGTCACTTTTGATTGGTTAGCTCGGGCAAATCGAACATACTTTTGCCAATCCCCATAAGATTTGCATTGAAATTATAAGCAAATCAAATGTTGAGTGATTCACTTCTTAGGCTACCTACAATTTGCTTTTGCCAGTGTTAGTTTTCATCACTTTATGCTTTTAAAACAATACCAAGAGTAGAAAGACTAGTTTCAATGTTAGAAGAGTAATTTTTTCATGTTTTTCTCTCAAAATAAGTTTGAAAAACGAATGAATGGGTTCATGTTTGCCTGTAATCCCACATCAGATTTTTAAAATATGGCGGGAATAAAATATGTTCCAACACACTGTTATGGACCATTTCACACCAATGACCACACTGTGATTATACAGTCTATGTAGGCTTACCCTATTGATACTTCTACATAATACCAACGTGTTCAATTGAAATAATTCTTGAACAATTTTGGCTCGACTTGTCTCTTGCCTTATCGAGTTGTTGTTGAACCTCTGATTTTATTTTAGATTTTCAATATCATGTTTATCAATCCGATCTTTTTTATGTGCTGCAGTCAATCATAATGGATTTCTTCAACAAAACATTCCTCAATATGCTAGTGGTCCGGCTGTCACCAGCCGGTTTACTGATGCCATCTCACTCTTTCCCGCCTGGAAGCAAAGTCAAAATGTCTTACTTTGTCCGAGTTCGGGAAGAGGTTATCACTCCAGAGAATTTCAGAGAACTTATTGTCTATGGAGATGTTGCTCCAAAGCCCATTGATGAGCTGGCAGTGTTGTTAGAAGAGGTAAACATAGTAAACTATTGATGCCTACAATTATTGAATAAACTATTGATTTCAACCAACAGTTTTTTAAATTACAAAATTTAAGCTCTCACATTTTGCTATGGTAAGGTTTATTGTCATAGAAAAAATAAGAGTGATTCTAGATAGATCGATTAGCTTGAGATTGTTGTATAGAGTGTGTTAAACGTCAAACTAGAATTTAAAGAAAATATTTTTTGGAATCAATTTTGTTTCATTAGATAGCTAAAATGTAGTTAAATAATTGAGATTTTCCCGAGGATGAGCCTAAGGCTGTGATAAGCCAGTGCATGAACACCAGAGCATGAATGTCCATAGCACGAGCTTCAGGAATTTCTAAGTTGCTAAATTTGAAGTAATTTGAGAGTACAAAAACTGTTATTTTCATCCATAGGTTTTATTCATCATGTTTATTTATTTATTACAAGACGAAAACTATGAATAACGGAGAAGATGTTCTTACTCATCGACAAAGAAACTAGGAATTATAATTTGTTTTCTCCTTGCAACTCAGTGTTTTTACTATGTTCTTGTACTTTTTGTCTGGATCAACGCTTTACTTTGTGCTTAGTGATCAGTGATCAGTAACCCAATTTCAAAAGTATTCAATGTAAATTCAAAAGTAAATATAAATTCAATATGATGTATAATTGCTACTATGCTACTAACTTATATACTATTTACTTTATACTACTTGTGTCTTTATATTGCTCTACTACTTATCTGTAAACTAACATCAATTAAAATCTGGTTTTATAATGTGGCATAGGTAATGATGCCCCTGCTAACAAACCCAACAAACCATACGAACTGGCCACAAGTTGTGGTTCACGATGTCAAAAAGCATGTCACTGATTTGAAAAACATCGTCTACAAAGTGCGAGGAGAAATAAACGGACAGACCCTTTTGCCTCTGCCCGATGGAATCGATAAGGTTTATGAAGTCGAGAACAGATTACTTGATAGGTAGAGTACACACTTTTATTTCATTCAACTGATTCCCAAGTCATTTTATAATTACTCCGTCAATTGAACAAAATTCCAAGTCCTTCATTTATTTACTTTCAAAGTAAACCAATTTTTAAGCCATTTACATAACTTCTGCTTCAAGTAGACTTATTCCTCAGATCATTTTTATAATTTCTCCGACAAGTTTCGATTTTTTCCCCGACCTGATAAAGTGTTAAAGTAGAAATAATTACTGTCTAAACTTGGCCACGCCAGAAAAATTAAAATGTCATGCTATTCAATATCAAAGTAAAAGAATCTACTCGATTGAGAGTGCCGCAATCTGGAATAAACTGACTGGCATTGCAAAAACTAATTACTGAGATTTATACTTGAATAATTATCATTTTGATGCCTTGATTGATGCCTTATTGATTTCATTTCAAATATTTTTTCATTCTTGCTGCGCTAAATAACATTGAAAAATGTTTACTGTTCCTCTGGAACTTACATTTTTAATCAATCAATCATCGCTTATTGTTAAAAAACATTACAAAATTTTGAAACAAGCTTCAAAGAGAACATACAACGTAATCTAGATATCTATACAAGAGAATATATTTTTTCTCTGCTGTGCACATTGTACAGCAGAACGACATCTCATTACCTAAAAAAAATCATACGGTACATGAAAAGATGTCATGCAACTTAAATCATTATAATAAATACAGTAGAGTCTCGCTCATCCGTCATAAACGGGCCGGCAGAGGGCCGGATAATCGAAAATGACGGATAATAGGAACTTTAAAAAAAAAGATGTTTAATTGATTGAAAACGTTGTAATATTAAATCTTGTAAGTAAAAAAAATAATAAAGTCCAAACAAGTTTGTATGAAGTTAATATAAGACATTGTGAAATGAAACGTCCGTTCTGATTTTCTTTGGAATTTGAACAATTTCGTCTCTGATTAGTATACCGGATAATACGGAATGACGGATAAGCGAAACTCTACTGCAATTGTATTTCACCAGCTAGTTTTTATTTCGGAGAATTGTACATTCCATTTTTTAATAAAGTAAAGTTATAGTTTTAAATTTTGTATTACTGTTATTGAATAATAATTGAGTTCCAGTAACGGAGAGGACGTAGATTTGAAGTTGAAGAGTGCCTTGGAGGGTGCAGTGATCAAGTGGGCCACGCAGGTCAACAACATTATCAAACAGACCTCGAATCAGGTGTTCCAAGCTGAGAGACATCCCGTTCCCCAAGCAGGTACATTCTAGTATTATGTCTGCTACAATATATGATGAAATATTTCATACAATATCCACAGTTTTTTTAAACGAAAATATTGAATGTGTAGTGAGTAACTTTTTGTCTAGTAGTGAAGGTGATAATATTGTGCTAGTTATCCATAATGAATAAAAAGACTGGAAGTTGTCAAAACCACAAATTTATTAAAATATCTCGATCATTTTAATAAATTTGTGGTTTTGACAACTTCCAGTCTTTTTATTCATTGGAGTAAGTAAATTGAGCATTAAGATTAGTATTCTGATATTTTCTTTGGTGATGAATCTTTGTATTTGTTGGAGGAGTATCCCTCAAGATCTACAAACTGAGCAGCCTCACGTCTGTAGGTTGGTGGTCGAGGTCATATATTATATGCAGGGTGTCGTTCAAAAAACGGGAAGATTTGTTATAATTATAATTAACCAATGAATTGTACAAAAACATTTTTGATGCTCAAAATGTGTTGGGCAAGAGTGAAAATTACTTCTTTTAAATCACTTCAATTCAATGCTGTCCATTGCTTCTAACACATTCACTTAATAGATTTTGAAGACAGCATTGTGCGATAAAGTGAGTCCTCTGGGATGTTGGCGACGTGTTCTTCAATCTAATTCTTGAGCTCAATAAGATTTCTTGGCCTAGTCTGGTACATGAAGCATCTTTACCTAGTCTGGTACACATCTTTAGATGTCCCCATAGAAAGAAGTCGCATACTGAGGTCTGGAGACCGTGAAGACCAAGCAACGTTAGCGTTTCTCGAAATTATTATGCTTTCCCCAAACAAACGTCTCAATACAGCCATTGACAAAAGTGATTGTTAACTTTATTGTTATTTCATGTAATTTCCACTCTTGCCTAACACATATTGAACATTACAATTTTTTGTACTATTCATTGATTTATTATAATTATTTCAAATCTTCCCGTTTCTGTGCGCCACCCTGTATTATGTACAAATGAGATATTGTTGATCGTATTGGGTTATTGATTGCAGAATGTACTTCAAGTTAATTGAATTGAAAAAACAAAATATATTAGTAGAATGAAATAAGTTCTAGATAATGATTTACAAAACAGTATAAAATAAACTAAAATTAAGTGTCAGAACATTATTATCCATACATTTTTCGGCCTTGCCAACATAACATAACTTGTTTGTAGGCAGTGAGTTGTAGATCATATGTTACTTCTGATTGTGAGAATTTGTAGGCCTACAGTAATTAGAATTTCAGAACACTGAATTTCTCCTCATTTATATTTCCTGGACTGACAGTTCAAATACCTGATGCTAAAAATAGTGATTCCTTTATTTTTATACTGTGAACACCATTTTAGCATTTTTTGTTCCAACTTTTCATTCTTTTTTCAGAATTCGAATTTTGGAAATCGCGAGCAAGCAACCTGGAGAGTGTTTATGAACAACTATCAGATCCTCGAGTCAAGGCCATGGCATCAATACTTCAGATGAGTGACAGTGCCTACCTTCCTTGTTTCAAGACTATATTCAGAAATGTGGTCGCTGGTGAGCACCACAACTTGTTGGTTCTGTAGATACCGCACGATCCATTCAACTTGTCAGAAATCAGCTGTTTGGTAATAATTAAACAGTGATTTCGACACAATAATCAAAAGGCTTAAAAGTCTTAAAGACCTTTAAAGTCTTTTCAATAATCTTTTCAATAAAGGTTGAAAGACCTTTTCAATAATCTGCGAGATTCAGCATTTGTAGGTTAAGTATTGTGATATTGCTCTTTGAAACAGCTGATTTCTGACAAGTTGAAAGGATCCTGCTATACTAGAAATTGTAGGTCCATGCATTTCAAATAAAGTCACTTTTCTGTGCAGTATAAGTTATCTATACAATCGGTTTTTAATGGAATTGAATTTATCGCCAGAAAAAATAAAACAGTGAAATAAAACATTTTGAAATGAGGGCTATTTTTGGTGATGGATCTTGAAATGATATCCCAAACATTATCATGATCTACATAATAATGACTCTCTGGAATTGGGGTTTTTAATGAAATATTTCCAACAGAAGTATCTCATCCAGATAAAATTAAATTATATAATTTATAATTATTTATAATTTATAAGTAATTATTTATAGTTGGAAATCATTGTAAAATATTTTAGTTGGAAGAATTCAGTATTTATTTTCTGAAATCGCTCAAGAACTTGATTAAACTCGGCAGGGGCTTTGCCTGCGTAGTGTAGAATAAATTCTGTTTAGGTTTTTATCTATCATTTTGAAAATTTAAGTAAATATTCTATGAATTTTACACTATTAACTAATTTAAATTATTCAACTACATGAACATTAGATTTCCAACCTGAGATTAAGACCTAAACTTGAGATTTTCAAAAAAGCTTTAGATTTCAACCATAGTAAGAATGGTTTTAATATTTGAAAAAAGTAGAGGGATCATGTGCGCAGTACACTGGTCACAGTGCACCGATCTCTCAAACTTGAATATCATCAGGAACTTGAATATTACATTCACTTGTATTTTTTGAATCAGTAGGCCTATCAATGAACCTTTTTTCAATTTACCATGATTTTATTTTAAATATTTTTATATTTTCAGGGGTTCATGAGGCTCGAGAAATAGATAAATTTTTGAAACCGTTGCAAAAACAAATAAATGCGATAGAGAATGCAGAATTCAATGAAATAGCTCCTCTGCTCTCACCAATGTTGCATGTACTATGCCTGACGTGGGTGCATTGCAAGTACTATTGTTCTTCAACAAAAGTAATCACTATACTAAAAGAGATTTGCAACTTGCTCATTGCGCAGGTAATAATTACTTTTACTCTCATAAAACAATCAAGTTTTTATTGTTCTCATATCAATTGTTTCAGAATCATCGACTAAATAAGAAATTTATTAACCAACTTGAAATTGTTATGAAAATGGGATCATTAATTTCAATAAACAATCATATAGCTTGAAATTTGGTCCTCATGCTTGTAAGGGTCCTTGTAAGGTATCTTGTTTCATTTAGGAGTTGGAAAATTACTTCTAGTCTTTGCATTACAATGTCCATTAAAATGAACAGGAGTTTAAAAATCATTACAATAATTTGAATATTCTTATTTCAAGAGTTCATTTAATAAGATGACAGCATTCTGCTCTAATCTGGTTCTTGTAATTCTTATAATTTACAATAATGTGTGGAAAATCATCACAATCAACAGCATTGATTGAACCGTTTAAGGGGTTATTTACTAAGAAAGATGGAACTTAGTAGAAGAAATTGGAAGGGTCAAAACTTGTTTCATGATAATTTTAGAGTATTCAATTACAAAGAAATCCAAGCCGATGTAATAATTCACTAGTAATAAGAGAATTTGAAGATTTATGCTTTAATCAAAGATGAATATAATTTTCTATAATATTTCACTTTCTCCTTTAATGTGTAATATTGCAGGCAAATAGATACCTGGACCCTGAATCTATATTTCAAGGCGAAGTTGACGAGACAATTCCTCGTTTGAAATCCGTTATCACTATTCTGAATGATTTCAAGTACGAAGAAAATAAATTCCTCCACAGTCTGTTGTCAATAGTCGCTTCATTGATAGTAGTGTGCACTTGTACTATTTAGTAGTCCTATGTAGTTGTAAATATTAGGCCTATCAATTATTACAAGTAACTAGTAGTTCAATCCATGTATCAACTATTACACGTAATTTACTAGTAAAAGTAATATTAGTTTTAAAGTGAGGCGATTGTGTGAATCTCTAATTTAATAAGTCATATATTAACCTTATTTTACAAATTAGTAGAATTATTAAGACAATAACATTCTCTTATATATTACAATTACATTTTGCATTGTAGTGATAGAAATAAATACAGAAGGACGTATATTGCAAATAAATATAATAAACTTATCAAACCAAAATTCAACATTTCATTTTGAAAATTTACAATTGTAGACTTATAATATTATTTTAATGCATTAAGGGATTCGTAATGGATTTTTATAATTATAATGAATTGATTTTTTCAGGCAACTATTTGAAAGTGCACGCGTGCATCTTCTAACTCTGTTTCCAGAGGAAGCAACGGTTGTTCCATGGGAGTTTCACTCCAATCTTATATTCGATCATCTGAACACTTACTTGAAGCGCCTCGGTGTAATCGATGTAAGCGGTTCGATTCAAAACAAATTATAAAAATGTCGTCAAATTGATGACAGTACAACAAAATAGAACCCAGTTCACGGTTTTGAAACAGTTCCAAGCTTAGTGCAATCAATTCCAGGATTTATCTTGAATTACAGTGTAGTACTGTAAAATTGAGCAAATTTCTCATAAAGTGTAACACATTATATATTATTATCATCAAATCTTTTAAAAATCACATTTTAAATTGAACTAGTCTGCAAAATGTTTCATTCTTATAATACTATTAAAATCTGTTGTATAAAAACAATTAAATTTCATGTAATAATAATAATACATAACAAGACATTTTTGTCTTGATGCAACCGGCACTAGCGAACAAGTTTATCTTATGCTAGTGTCTGCCAAATTGCTCTTTGTTAGAAATTTTTTGTTTTGATTTATAATATCCTTTGATTATGAGTTAGAATTAATGTTTTGTAAACACACATATTGTACTTGGTTTTTTATGTTTTAATTCTAGGTTACAGATATTGCTGTTTGTATGTACTTTTGATTTTGGCAATAAATACTTTCATACAGCTAGGTTGAATATTAAATTTACTTCTATTTATTTACATACTTTTTCTTGAATCAAGGATAAAGTAATACAATGGCAATGGAAGGAACAACATGCTCTCACACCCAGTGAGGGCGCACTATCGATTCTATGCTTTCTATTTTTCATTTACTGAGTAATGTTCACTACCACCACAACTGAAATTGAAATAATTACTTCCAAATAAACTAAATAATTAACGAGTTCCTTGTTTCATGTTTCTCATTAGATTAGAAAGGTAGACTTATGTTCCTATTGATATCCATTTTGTCGACGTTAAATGTGTAAATATTTCCTATTATTGTTATATTTCCTTTTATTATCTCCTGTATTGTATTATTTCCTGTTCCTGTTATGTGTAATTTTCTCCTGTTTTGACACCAACAGGAATTTTTCAAAATAGTGGTCGAGTACTCGAAACTGGAGAAGGTGGAAATCGGTGGCTTGAATGGACGCAGCCTCGGGACAAAAGTAGCGCAGATCTTCGACGAGTTCTCAATGGCATTCAACGTGCTGCAATCAGTCTCTTACAACCCTGCCGATCCGGAGGATCCGTCATTTATAGACGACTACGATTGTTTTGTGCGAAAGATACTCGACTTGGACAGAAGGATGGCGGCTATTGCATCACTAGCTTTTGATGAATGCCACAATCTTGAGCAGATATTCAAGGTAAAATCGAATCGCTGTATTCTGCCTACCACTTCAAGTGAGTCTCCAATTTATCATGAATAAAAAACCCTTTTCTGATCCTCTCTCTCGGACTTTTGAAAAAGGGATTTCAGAAGATCCAAATATTAATAATCTCACTTGCTAGATTATAACGGTTTCCTGTCAGGGTCAATTAATAATCTCTTGAATAGGTCTTATTTCAATTATAGAGATATACTCTCCTAAATAGGTCTTATTTCAATAAGAGACCCGGTTTACAGCTCAATTAGTTGAGCGCAGAAATAATCGTCGTGAAAGTTCGATTTTGGTAACAGACCATGTTAAATGCAATACTGCTTTTAGGTAGGATTTCGTTGATGCAACTGAGCTTCCGTCGTCCGCTACGGATAGTCTAAATAGAAACTATTTAAAACCTCAAATTGTACCTACTTGTATATTAAAAATTTCATTTTAACGAATAAAGTCAATTAACATCATTAGTTATGATTATTTTTTATTTTTGCATGGTTATTCTTGTATATTTTTATTATATAATTTCAATTAGTTGATATTTTGACTATCCGCAGCGGACGACGGCACCTCAGTCGCATCAACGAAATCCTGCCTTGAGATTGTCCATTGATTTCATTCCTATGTGAGTAATGTAATGAGTGTTTGTAAATTTTTTTATTTTATTTTGACAAGAATGATAATTTTTATTTCTCAAGAGTAAATAAAAAAATATATATGTTTTATACAGACGTGATCTGAATGTAGATTGAATGAGAAAAATCGTATTTTTGAATTTATATTTCAAGAGTAGAGGAGAAAAACATTTTTATTAATAGAATTCCACACTGAAAAATTCAGTGTGTTGTTTCATCATTAAAACAAAAGGAATTATGATTGATGGAATAGTAATTTGTATTATGCTTCATTATAGATGCTGTATGTAATGGGTTCAATATTGGAAAGACCAATAATAAGTGTTGAAGTATCTCCTAAATATCCTCGAATCATCCATCTTTTGAATGAGGAAGTGGATTCAGTAAAGGTAAATATAACAAGTAAATTTCAATTATATTTTGCAAAGTAGAACGTATGATAAATTTGTAGCAAAAGAGAAAAGTTTCACTAGGGTGAGATGGCAGTGTTACCTGGTTAGTAAGTTGAGAAGTCTAAAAGCACATTCTTTATGATTATTATGAATTTTGTGGAAAATGAGAAGAATTATTGAGATGATTTATGTTTCTTCGAATGGTATGATAAGCACTTAGGCTACCATAGATAAAGGTTATCTACACCGATCGGAATGTAGAGGGGAAAAATCAAGATTAATAGAATTGAGAACACCTTTATCCATCAGAATAATTTACAATATTATCACATTGAAAAGGTAACTTGAGTAGGTTATCTCGTCCTACAGCCACATTTGAATAGGAAGTGACTGTAACGAATCAGTAAAACTGAAAAGTATGAAAGTGAAGAAATTCATTAATATTGTAAAAATCTTGTAGAGAAAATTCTACCGAATTTATTGTACTTTATAAGTAGTTTTCCGTCCCTTAGAGCCGGTCAATGCTTGTTGATTTGTTGATCATTTTGTGATTCTATTCTTAATTTTGGGTTTTCTCGTCCGATATATAATATAATAAATGATTATCCTTCACAGAATATGTTTGATTCACAAGCAAACACACTGAGAGAGAACAGCAAAATAGTGGTTGGAGCCCACTGGCCCCCAGTTGCCGGAAGTCTTGTTTGGATTTCAAATTTGAGAGCACGTATAACGAATCCAGTCGAAACTTTTAAAGCTTTTGATAATCCGTGAGTAAAATCTTGAAATACTTACTATGTTTATACTATATACTATTCTATATTAAGTATGATTGTATTGCACAAAAAATAATTCAATATTCATATTGAACACTATTGAATACATTTCTTCCGACTTGGAATTGATGGAAATCGTGATTAGGATGATTACCTAACTGATTATATTTTGAATCTTGCATCTTGATATTGTCAGTATACTTTTTTAAAGTTGAAAATACAATTTAATTTATACTAAAGTGCTTAACACTATACAAATTGTATTTATGTATTTGAATGTTTCGATTCTTTGAAGAATGTTAGAACCGCAGATACTAGTATTTATGGCAGGATAATGAGTAGGTTGCATGGTGGAATGCTGCGAAATGACGTAGCTCTGAACCCACCACATCGAAACTAGTTTACATGGAAACCTTAAATAATAGTCATACGCCAGACGCTAAAAAAAAGGCAACACTGGAAGTACAATGTTGCCAATTTATGATGGGGGGCAAGCAATTTACGACTTACCCTCGCTTTACCGCTTTCATATCTGACAACAGCGCTAAATCTCTCAGTCGCCTAATTTCGTGACCGCTACTATAGTACTATACTTGTTCCATACGTGTTCTATACTAATGCGTCAGTACGTGAATGGTGATTGGTGGGTGGATGTTGAAAAATGAATAGACCTTAGTTTTAGGTCGGTTTCGAACCATCAATGAAGTGATTTTGTAAGCAATGAGTTTGTTTGTACTCTAGGCCAACAAGCGGTCATCCATCCAAGGGGAGTATCAGGCGGTCGTCTCTTACCCAATTCAAGTAAAAAGAGATATAGGAGAAGAGAAAGATCTGATTCACAGTTCGATAACTAATTGAAAAAGAATGAGGAATTTCAATTAGTGTGTAGTTTGAATACTATATGCTAATCATATTTTTTCTCACATTATTCTTAACATGTTATATTGAATGGATTAAATCGATTAGCTCTTCATTTTGAGCTAGAAATTATATAGAATAAATGCTGAAAAAATGAATTGCAATAACAATAATGATATTTTCATAAAATTATATATTTTTTTTAATAATAGCATCACCCACACTGCTGAAGCTGAGAGAGTACTTGAAAAGTTTGATAACATGATATCATTACTCGATGACTTGGAAATAGAACTGATCGACCGCTGGGTGCATGGAGTGCCCGAAGAGTGCAAAGAAAATTTGGAGAAATCATTGATCACCATCAACAACGATAAATATTTGAGTCTGAATTTCGACCCAAAGGTTGGTATCTCTCAACTGTCAACTTTATTTCTATCATTTGAAAGATTAGTTTGAATTCGTCATAGACCGAAAGTTGGGATAATCAGTTTATTGCTTCTGATATTATGAAAGTTTGGAAACCATTTCCCAGATCAAGGGTCTGTGAAATGTGTGACGATTGGAATTATAAATGTTTGTCTTTTAAGACTTCCATCAGTTTGTTATTTATAATGTTTTTGGATGCCTATTCTGTATCTGCAGTCATGTAATATTTTCTCTAGCAGTTCATCAAATTCATCACTGAATTTATTCATAAGAATACTATTTTAGCCACTTTTATTATTAGTTCGAGATAACCAATTACTCTTTAAAAGTAAAAATTCAAATGTTTTTCATGGCTTCCATCATTTATTGTAATACATTCACTTTAAACATGATTTGTAACGACATAGCCGCATATAAATATAAACATTAAAATCATTTTTAAAATGAATTATTAACTAGCAATTCGTTTAGGAAAGTGGGATAGAAAAGTTGAGTACATTGTTTGTCTTTTGTCTCTCCAGCTTGTCGCAGCACTGAAGGAAGTTCGCTATCTGAGTCTGATTGGAAAGGGCGACTATATTCCTCAAGCAGCCATTGATCTGTTTAGCAGGAGTGATGAATTATTCGAATACACTTTCAATCTCAACTTGATGATAAAAGCGTGAGTCATTAATAGAGTAAACATATTTCTTAATACATGAATCATATATCATTTTTAGGCGACTCATTTTTAACACACCTAAAACAGTAGCACCTATGGGGGCACCTAATACGAGGTTTTGTTCCCCGTATTATTGCACAAATGGCAACCCTTAAGTGGGCTCGCACACCGAAGCAATATAAGCAACTAGCAACACATGGATCATATGATTGTCTACTCTATACAAACAAATAGTCCAATGCACACTGAAAGAGCTGCTTTAGGTGTGCATTGGACTATTTGTTTGTATAGAGTAGACGATCATATTATGATCCATGTGTTGCTAGTTGCTTATTGCTTCGGTGGGCGAGCCCACTTAGGCACTACTCACCCCTGGAAACTTCAAATCAAAGCAACTCATCGCTCGGCAACTCTGCGACGCAGCATGTATTTTCAAATGATGACGATCAGACTAGGCGATTCCAGAATCGGGAACTCGATCGCAGCACAACTGAGTTGCTCTTCGATCCGACATGCTGGTGGCCGAGTGATCGAGTTTCGTCATTGCCAAGCTATGTTGCCAGGCTATGTTGATATTCTAACCAAAACAAACTGGAAAAGTAGTTTCAATTTGCTTTAAAAAGTAGTATTTCGTCATTTTTTGGTTACGGTTGTTGTGGATATTTTTTGGTTACTTCAACTTATAAAATATCGAAGATAAGTTACAAAACTCTCAAAATATTTACTTTTTGAGAATAATGTGATAGTAGTCGATCGGCAACTGGCAACTAGGAGTAGCAGCTGTGAGAATGACAAGCAACTGAAGTCACCCGCTGCATCGCTTAGTTGCCGAGCGATGAGTTGCTTTGCGATTCGAAGTTTCAAGATGTGAGTAGTGCCTAAGGGTTTCCTTAGCATTGAAAGCTTAGCATCCAAATAATAATGAAATTAATAATTATTATAGTACCGTATTCTAAGGTATTTTCCATTGATTGAACTTTTTACTATTAAAACTATTTAATTACCTTTTGTGTGTTTGAATGAAGTATTGTTACCTCCAAGTCTCAACTCTCAGTTTCTAGTAATGGGAGAACGTCTTAATGAATTTACGAAATCTGATTTCGGAGTAGTCGATACAATTTCAAGAAATTAATAGGCTATTATGGAAAATGTCTTCAAATGATTTTATATTAAATTTTGATTCAATAGGTATAATAGAATGCGTAAGCGTAGCCGTCCTCAAGAGTTCGCTCTGGTGTCAAGTGAAATTGCCGAAATTGATGATTTACTAGAAGAGGCCCAGTCAAATTTGAACTGGAATTCAGAAGGTAAGTTTAATTATAGCAATAGTCAGATGAATTTATTTCAGGTAATTTTAGCTGGTTTTATGTGGAAATAATACACGCTGTGACTATCGATTAACTTCTTATTCCTGAGATCTGGCAATTTCAAAAATTTCCCATTATATTAGAATTTTGACTATTTTATATAGGTTTGCGTTCTTCTCCCACCTACAGAAATTTGGCAAGGGTTAAAGCAAGCAAGAATTATTATTGGGAACTGATGTATTAACCAAAATGATTATAAATAAATAAATTTATTTTTATTGAAGTTCAATGATTCACCAACTTTAATTTAAAATCAAATAAAACTTCAATATTTCAACTACTTATGTATTTTCAAGTGTATGCTAAAAATTTATAAACTTGTTTTAAATTTGAAGTGTCAAAATAAAGCAAACTTGCTTTAGGAAATTGTAAAGACATTTTAAAGTTGAAGTGATTGGCTGATGAGACTGAACTGATTCGTGTGAATCGACCTTCAATCAGACTTCAGTCATCATGCAACTGAATTGAATAATTTTCTGTATCAGGTGATTGGGACTACATAGTGAAAATCAGAGATCTTGTTGAGAAACTTGCTAAACGTGTTGATCACAGTCAAGACAACTTGGAGAAAATTATCAAACTCATCAATTCTTGGAACTTTCTACCGCTACATAATCGGTCACATGGAACTCAAGACACTCTGCTCGACCTTGAAGGTGGTCCAGAAAGAGTTGCTAAAAGGTAACACAGTGATTACATTTAAAAAAAAATCAATTTAAAGTACCTCTCATTCTGACTTGACTAAGAGCTCGAATTCTTTCAAAATCATTAAAGATAAAAATTAATACTATTAAAAGTCAAATTTTAAAGTTACGCTGACTTACATGCATTTCATTCTTCTTTAATTAATATTCAGCTTATCTTAGCTGTGCTACAATAAGAATTCACAGCTCTATTGTAAAGAACTGATATTGTATCTGAAATTACTGAAAATTTATAGTTTTGAGTAAATTTTTAGCAAGCTAGATAACTGATGGTTGGCGATTAAAGAACAATGAACATTTTCAGCTACCACGGCCATTTGCAAAAGGAAACTAAATCTGATAAGTTTGCTGTATTTTGTTTTCAAGGATAAATAAATGATTTGATTGATTGATTGATTTTTGTTGGGAAGGAACAATCTATGTTGAATTCTATTGTGTTTGAAAGGTACAACGAAATCTCGAACGCAGCTGTCGCAATAACCCAGCTGGTGAAAGAGAACTTCTATCTGTACCACAACATTCCGCTTCCCGAGCCACCTGAGCCGCCGAAAAAGTCAATATCAGAGGACGAGGAGGAGCCGGTGATGTTCGATGAAGCAGCTGAGTTGGCGGCCATGGAAGAAGCAGCGGAAGATGGAGCCGACTCTGACGAAGAAGCTGAAGCTGCCAGAAAATCGCAAAGAGCCAAAAGCGACTCGGAACCGGCCGGATCTGTGACGATTAATGCCGAGGCTGAAGGACACGGCGAGGAGCAAGAAGAAGATCGTACAGTAGGTGAGAAGGACGTAGGTCGTTTGTCGACGATTGCCAGTGTGGATCAGCCTCGCGCTTCGCGACTTTCAGTGAAAAAATCCATCGATTACCAAGATACTTCACCACGCACATCTACTAAGACAGAAACTGTTCCCAAGGAAGAAGAGGTGACCGACAAACCAGAGGAAAAGCCAAAACCAAGTATCGCTAAGAAAGGAGTGGCACAGAAAGGCAGCCCTAAAAAATCGAGAGTGCTAAGTGGAAAGGGAGCGAAGAAGGGAAAGAAAGAAGAAGAACCAAAGGAGGTAGAAGAACCAGAGCCGGAGCCTGAACCTGAACCTCAACTCACTTTCTCCGTGAGTGCTTATTAATTTTGTTCTTCACGTACTTTAATATATTAACATGATTGACACAAAAACACCTTTATTCAGAAATACAATGAGATTTAATTTCAATTTTATCTCCAAATAAAAATTCATTGTTAGTCGTTACGATGATGGTAATTTGAGATGATGACCAACTCAATTTCTACTGAAAATAATAATTGTATTGATTTTCTGTAATCATTGATTTGATTGCACTAGTATATAAATTTTTATTAAAAATGAGCACATTTTCCTTGTTTCTGTGTTCCAATCCTCAAGATCTTCTGAAATACAATAGGACAATGAGTCATAAATTAATATGAAACAAAACTGTCTAAACAATCAATATCAAGAACCCAATTTCCTGACTATTTCTCGTTAATACAGTTTCTGCATTAAGTGTTCAAGTTTTATAGAAGTATCAATCCATCAAAAATTTGCATGCAACTTGATATGATATTGGTCCCTCTTGAACTCAATACTTACGTTCCATCACATTCTTATGAAACATTACAGCTTTTCTAAAAATTCAAGTATCGTTGAATAAGAAGTATTTATGTTAGACAACATACACAACCAATGTCACATTAATCAGTTCATGTTGATTTTATTTCTCATGATTAAATGAGAAATGAAGAAGAAAACTAATGAGAAAAAAACGTTCTATAATATAATGGATTCAACATTATCACGATGTGTTTTTCAGCAAGAGAAATTCCTGCAAGTTGAAGAAGATGAAGAGCTCAGAAATCGTTGGTACAATTATCTGGATATGGTTGATGAAATCATGCTGGAAGGTTTACTGCATTGTGTCGGTTGCAGGTAAGTGCTGGTTGTGTGGGATCTTTTTTATAATTTAAGAGGTGATTTGAATACTTTCTCAGCATGTTTAAACATTTAAATCTTCCCTTGAATCGGCACATGATGCTTGGAGTTCGGACCAGCGCATCGCTGCTTGGTGTTTAAACTCATCTCGGATCTTGACGAGGCGTCTTGCATTGGTTAACAGTAACAACCGTCTCTATTTTAATACCTCTGTAGGAAACTAAAAAATATTAGTGTTTAGTGAACAAAATTCACTAACCTTATATTTGCTCATCTTCTACCTTTAAACACACCAACTCCAATTGCACCATTCATAATTTTAGTAGAATCTCTAAGTATCTGAATACTGTTTTTGCAGCTTGAAAAAATTCAGCCCTCATGAATCTCACCTTTGTTGTTTACATCCTCAGTAGTTGTGCAAATTATCCTCACCCTGATTTTAGAAATGATATTAGTAATTAAGTTATATTGAGTTTCATATTGTTACGACTGTTCCGCAATTAAAATATGTGGAAACGTCGATCTGAATTTTGTGAAATGAAATAAACCTATTCATTCACTAGAACATGGTACAATGGAAAGAAAACGTTCTTTTATTACGGGTACGGTAATTAAAATGAAATAAATTGTATTATTCAACCATAAAATTATGTCATTTTCCAAATATGGATGAATGTAAAACATCCTGAGGCTTAGTGTGTAAGGGATGGCATTTTAAAAAATTGTTAACGATTTCAAATTATATAATTTGTGCTCCTAGTAACGGAATAAATTACTGTAATTAATAGTAAATTAAGTTTAATTCTTTTATAGTACATGCCAAATGGAGTAATTTTTATCCAAATCAATTGTGTGGCTCATTTGATATTGTTTTAACGTTGGATTTATTTTTTTAAATTATAGGCCTGTATAGTATATACTTATAGTATATTATTAGTTTATATTATAGTATGTTAATATATAATTAGTTTATATTGATATTCATGAATTTTTATGTTCTGATTTGGTATGATTTCAATACTTAATTTAGTATACAGATTTCCTGTAACGAAATAAGGTTTGTTACATTTCAGCCTTGGACTAATAAATGACAATATGAACCCAGCCAAAGTGCCTTCGCCATTGTTCTCGGTTCGGCTGGAACTTGTGGAGCCTGAAATAGTTTTCATTCCGCCGCTCGACTTCGACTCGGAAGATCCCAATTCTTTTGTCAACATTGTTACCAATGTTATGCATGACATCAATTTTCAGGCGTCCCTGGCTCCGCGCATTTCAAAGCGTCATGCTGATGCAGATTACTTGGTGAGAGAATTACACAATTAAAGCTTGATTGTTGTTCAAGTTTTGTAAAATGATACTGCAAAACACACTAAAGAGTATTTGTCAAGTAAAAAAATAATAAACTTCCAGTCTTCTAGCATCTTTCAAAATCGCTTTAGCATTTAATATTTCCTTAGGTATTGAAGGTCAGCTGCTATAAAAGTAGCGCGCTGAAGTGAGAGACAGAGTCTCTCAAATGACTACTTAAATTGACTACTGAAGTGTTCTAAAACATCGTAGCTTTGATTTATAAGTTATTGGAATATTTTAGATGAATGTCTTTCAAATATGATAGGTTTGAAAACAAGTATTTTTACATTTTTGATTCAATGATAACCTGTAGCTTCAATCTTCCCGATTGTTCACTCTGTCTCTCACTTGAGCGCGCCACTAGTATACCAGCTCACCCTCAATGAGAGATAATTCAAAACACACTATACAGTATACAGTCTGTAGTTGTCTGGTAAAAAAAATGAATAATTTCTAGCATATGTCAAACCCTCTTTTTAATATATATATTAAAAAGATATTTCTAAATCTCTAATATATTCGTGAGTATGAGGAATACTATATTTTTATAGGATACTGTATTTTGATTTGCAAAAGAATTGAGCTTTCAGTTGACAGAGATTTCAATGTTTGGTTGTTTCAGAATAACGTTGTCAATCACGAAGATATCAGTGATATGAAAAATGAAACCATCATGAGAGTGAACTTGGCCATAAATGAGGTACCTATTCAATACAACTTCCTATACACCATTGCCAAGATTTTATCATGGCTACTTATTTATTTATTCCAAAAAAAATATGTTAGGATGATCAGATCCAACCCTATAGCAAGAGATTGGTGAAAAATGTAGACAAGAAAAATAACATTTGAAATATTTCCTTTGCAATTTATTAGTGCTTTTGTGTTCTATTGACCATGAGTCTTCTTTGTTCTATTTTCATTCAGAAAGTGATTCAATCTATTGATTTTGTACAGCTTAGTACAACATTCCTTATTATTAGATTCTCCCACATATATAGTTTTGTTTTCCACATGTTCGAAGTGTTTTCGCACGAGTTGATGATCACTGTATAATTTTGATTCAAGTAGATTGTTCCAGGCTTCTTGATAATAATTACTATTATTAGAGTGTTATTATCAGAAACATTATAATAAATTGTACGAATGAGTTTAATTGAGACAAATATTTACATATTCGATTTACAGGCTAATGTAGTTTCTAGTAAAATGTACGGTCGTTCCATGCTTCTCAATAATAATTATCAGAGTATCTTTATGCATTTTAATTGTAACAAAAATGTTGTTATCCGTTCAACAGGCTATAAAGTACTGCTCAGCCTTTGATCAGTACAGCTACCTATGGCTGGATGACAGAGATCTCTTCTTGAAGCAGTTTCTCACCTATGGTCACCCCTTGACCCCCGAGGAATGTGATATGGAGGGAAAGTTAGATGACGAGGGACTTCCATTACTCAAGGAGTGTCCTCCCAAGCTGGAAGCCTTCAAAACTCAGGTTTGATACATTTATTCCTTATTCTGCTTGTACTCACAACTTACAGATCATTTCTCTGATAAATTGTAGTTTTTCAAAGGAACTAGATCTGGCTAAGGAGCTTTATGGGTGGTAGTGAACAGTCAGATTGGAAAGGGACAGTTTGGGCAGTTGGACCTTCTATTGAGTATCATTGTACATAACTGAATAAATAAGAGGGATATATATTTTCAAGAGTTCATCAACCACCGGGAAAATTTTTATATTTCTGGATATGACTAAAATATCCGAGCTGCTGGGCCTGGAAGTGGATAGAGGTCGTCATTCTAAGCGTTGAAGTTCAAATGTAAATGATCTTGTTTTCATTCCACGACTATTATTATTTGATTATCACGCAAGTTACTCTTGATTGAAATTAAAGTATCATTCCATTTTTTGTTATGAATTTGTTATGAAACCTCTTTCTATGGTAACAATAAATTTTTCACCATTAATACTTCCTGTCCATCCTGTCTCCTATACTTCTTGTCTAGTACATACTGTGACATTAATAGTTTTCATTAGTATAGAATTCATACTTAGTTCTCCTTAGTGAAGGCTATTGAAATACCTATTTCTCTTTAGGCCTATTTTGTATCTGGCAACTAGTATTATTTTCTCATATATCTGCAATTTTATTACATTTCTCCTCTCATCCACGATGTTGGTTTGATTTTCAGATTGACATCTACGAGCAGCTCTACACTGAAGTCGATAAAATCGAAATGCAAAAGGTTTTCTTCTATTGGTTTGTCATAGATATCAGACCATTCAAGCAAGCACTCCTGAACACCGTTTGCAAGTGGAGTATGATGTTCAAGCAGCACCTCATCGATCATGTTGTTAACAGGTAATAATTTGTGAGAACCATTCGCAATTTTATTGCAACTTGATTTATCAGTCCTTGTAATCACAAGAATTAAGTCATCGAGTTTTTTTAACACTACCTCAACCTGCGGAATTTGTTTTTGTGAATTATATCAAATTTAATATCAATCCTCAATTCCTCAGAGACCGAGGTAGACAAGCTCCATTCTGTGATCTCCGATAGAAATGCCTGTTATTCTTGAGGTTTGAGGTGCCTCTACATTTCTATTCAATTAATTTATTAATGCATACTCGTGAACTTTTGGACTTTTATGTATCAAAAAGAAATGCTTTCAAAATTCTAAATCATTCTGAAAAGTGGATAAAACTACAACCTAAGTGGAATTGAGTTATCACGGCTAGGTGGAACAACCTTTGGGTCTCCCCACCGACAAAAGCCATTGATACGCTAAATAAATAATAATAATGCATACTCGTACATATACAGATCGTCATAATATTACTTTTATGAGATAACTTTTTCTCTCACGAATTTTGATAAAATAATGTAGTCCAAAATTAGGTTAGGTTTTTAATTTACTTCGATACCGAAATTTCTGGTCCAAAAAATATATTTATAGGTCTATTAAAGATTTTGAGTTTTGAGAGATTAGATAGGAATTCAAATAAAACAATGCCCTTAAATATCAATCTAAAATTTTAAATATTGAATAAACTTAAAACATTTAAAGCCATAAACGCACACATACTCATTCACTGACCTTATTCCTATAAACTCTAATTTTCCAATAACCTTTTTATTTATTATCTGCATATTCTATTTCAGTTTGAACGAACTTGCTAAATTCGTGGAGGATGCCGATATAGGCCTCATGAAACCGTTGGTTGAGGGAGACTACGAAGGATTGGTGACTGTCATGGGCTACCTGATGCAAGTCAAGGAGCGGCAAGTGACCACTGACAACATGTTCGAGCCTTTGCGAGACATCATTGAACTTGTCAAAACCTACGATCTAGAATTCCCCGAAGAGACCTATGTACTTCTACAGGTTAGAATATATTTATTCACATCTTACAAATTAAATTTAATTTATTCACAGGCTTGCATTTTCCAAGTACCATAAAGTAGATAAATTTATTCATGGTTAGATTGACCGCATTGTGAGCCCGTTTCTAATTGATCATGAGTTCAAGTTCTAAACAGTATCATTTTTATTTGTTTCAAACCCTAGTTTTGAATATTTATGTAATGTATTTAGAAGTATTTATCAATATTTATTCGTATAGGATCTTCTTTGTCACTGACCTTTTCCATTGTATATAGGGTTGGCATTATCGTTCACTCTTGAACTCAATAATAATTCCCATCTATCTATTAAATTAAAAAACTTTTGGCGCATTCCTTTCTACTGTGCTTCCACCACTGCGAGATGTGATGTGGAACTTGGGGGAAACTCACACTGATACAAGTCTGTTGCACTGATACCTAGTGCAACGATACAGTACAGTATGCAAGCGGCACTTTGCGCTGCACAGGGTAAACTTGTTTCTCTATTAATTGATTTAATGCAGGTTTTGTACAGCACGTGGACATTATAATATGAGTTATTAACAAGACTGATTATGGAGTTCTAACCCCAACCCTTCCACTCAATCTGGCGAAGGTCATTGGTTCCTTATTGCATGCACTCGTACAATTGGTAATACTAGAAAAATGAAAATGGCATTTTATATTTCCATAGAATATTATACAATGTCTGGTTTGTGATGATAATATTTCATATTTAATATTTTATTATTTCATATTTCATTGTTTCATATTTTCATTACTTCATGTTATAAATGAATATGAACGAGGCTGAGTAAAATTTTTTTGTGTTTGAAGGACCTTCCGGACCGCTGGAACAATACAAAGAAAACGGCAATCGCTGTGAAAGCAGCAGTTATGCCTTTGATGCAGGCTGAGGCCAACACTGTGCGCAAACGTCTTGTTTTGTTCGACATACGGCAAGGATTGTTCAAAGATGCCTTCAGAAGGAGCCCATTCTTCAGGTATGCTAATATTTACTGTTATATAAATAATAACACTGTTTACTTGATTGATTATTTGACGTTATAATGTGATATAATTGACGATTATTTTTTTCAGATGGGAATGCGAAGATGTTTACAAAGAAATAGATAAAACTCATTTCGAAATGTTAGAGCTCGAACAGTTGACGGAAAAATTGACGCAACAGGCTACACTTTTCGAGGTCATTGTTCCTGAATTTAAACTTGTCAAGCAGTTGCGTAAAGAATTGAAAATGGTCAAGGTAAATTCAGTTTTTCCTTCTCTAATGAAAATAAGTTTAAATTCTACATTTATCTCATTTAATTCTTTGATGAAGATAATTTTGAACATTCCCATGAATATTTCTCGCATAGCACAGTAAGGAAGACTGATACTTTTATGTGATTCAGTGATAGATATGAAAATGTTTTTATTAGATCACTAGTTATTAATCTTCTATATATAAATAGTATGTTTATAAAACCTCTATCTAATTAGTGCTTTTGTTCTCAGGTATTGTTGTTTGGAGTGTAGTATAGAATGGATTACAATGAAGAAGAAACTTTTTCACATACAAATACACAAAAAAATTCTACGATTTGAGAAACATTAATGATATGCGTTTCATGTAACTGGATAAATCGATTCCAACTTCTAACACTTGTTTTGTATGCGTAGGAATTAATTGGTAGATCATAAATTTATTTATTCGGTTTTATGTTCAGATTGAAAATGTTGATGTGGGTCTAAGCATTTTCAACTAGTCAGAACTTGAAAACTCTGTTTATTTTCTTTCGCAGATACTATGGGATTATATTCTCGTTGTCCGATCTTGGATTTCTGATTGGGAGGGCACTCAATGGAAAAAGATTGACTCCGAAACAATGGATATGGAACTCAAAAAATTCTCAAAGGAGATACGAAGTAAGTAATTGCTGGTAATAGAGCTGGTACAAGGATTACTAAATTATATTATTTAAAGTTTATTACGATTAAATTTTTCTGAAGTTCATACTCTAGTTTCAAGGAATTGAAAGGAATTTTGTAGTTTGAATAGGAATGAAATGAATGAATGCATTCAAATCCAATGAATTCTTTTCGAATAGAAATGAACTTGAATGATAGATTCAACTCGATTGCTACCTAGAAATATGATTCCCATGAGTTAGCCTTCTGATCAGCTTGAGAAAATTCATAAATCATAAATCACTAAATTCTATTCCTTATCGTAATAGACAATATAAGATTATTTTTCAGTTACTGTATATCTCTATAGCTTTTAATCTCATTAATTTTTCATAGATTCATGTATAAATGATATGCATAATTGGTTTATTTTGCCAAGAAATCTGGATTACCTCGCAAAGTGATTGTAGAATATATGTATTGTATGATCATTTTCAGCCTTGGACAAGGAAATGAGAGGCTGGGATATTTATGTGCAGCTTGAGAGCGTTATCAAGAACATGATAACTGCTTTAAGAGCTGTTACCGAACTACAGAATCCAGCTATACGAGAACGCCATTGGAAACAGCTGATGGCTGCTACAAAGGTTGGTCGAATTTTTCTAAAGGAATTAGCCTATCCATGTTCTATCAGTTTCCTAGAAGAATTATTCTTTAATTTAAACGGAATCGAGCTCATGACTTTTTCAGAGATAGCAGTCCGAAGTTGCAACAGTCCATCCCAATGTAAATCTCATTTATGTGCATAGATTTATAATTATAAACACAATTACAATTTTATAAACGCCGATTCATAATAATTACATGACGGTGTATCAGGCAAAGGTATTATTCATATCCAACAATCAAGATTATTATTCCTTCTTCTAGGAATATGCTTCATTAATCTGACTCATATTCATTGTCATTTTTCTCTGAATATCCCAATTATTTCATCAGATTTTAACTTCGTATTAATATTTTATTTGAATTTATTTTTCAGTTTGTATTAATGTTGCGATAAACTTTGATTCGCATTCACGTGATTCCCCACTGAAAACATTTAAATTCACTTATAATACACTATGATTGCTTTCGAAACTTTTGCAACTGATTTTCAGGTTTTGAGCTGAAGGTTTCAGAATGTTTTCAAAATCCAGTAGCATTGTCTCTTTGTTGTTTGACATTATTACAGGTTCAGTTCACCGAGTGCAAGAGCTTCACCCAGTGGGGTGGCGTTGGAGGAGAGGGAGAAAGCATCGAGGTCTGATTACCATAAAATATTGCAGTTTTCTTTTTTAGCAGCACCTCCAAACTAGTTCATTCAATGTCGGTGCAGATCGACATGCCTTGTAAATACAATTTCTGCATCAACTTCGAATTTGAGGCTTCGGAGTGCACTAGGAATTATTAAACCCTTATGTAGTTTTATCGTTTATTCAAAAATGACATTTCAGTTCACCTTGCTGCTGAATGATTCAACTCCTTCAAGATTAATTGATGGGCAAGGTCTGTGTTGAAGGAACATAATAATAATTCTACTATCTTGATTAAAAAGTGAGAATTATGAGCGTAATAAGAAGCCCCACCCAGCATAAAATAGGATTTCTTGGAGCGATAGAATAATCTCATAGTTACAGTTTAAGTATGGCTCTCCATTGAAAATTGAATCCATTACATTTCTGCCGCAATCAACTGTAACAATAATCTACTGATAGTTATAAATTATATTTATAATCAAAACTTGTAAGAAGTAAACTTGTCTTGAGCTGGCTTATCTTTATAACAATTGCCTAATATACATAGCCTAATTATAATAAAAAACAAATATGTATAATTATTCACATTGCCGGGGATCAGAAATTAAGTTTTAATTAATTATTAGACAATGTATTTGACATTTTACTGTTGAAGTGTAGGAAAGATTAATCTTAAAAATTCGAAGGAAAATATGTCCTTGACACGTGAGTTAAATAATGATGTTTCAATTGACACCATCTCAGTATTGCGAGAAACTATCAGGACGTTAATGCTGAGAGCCCAGAGCCAGAAATTCTATTTGCTATTCATGTATATCGTCTTCGAAACTATTTCAAACATAAAAAATGACCCTCTAATTATGACCCATCGCTTAAGCATTAATTGATAGTATTATATCAATTATAGCAATAATCGAATGTAGATTCACTATCCAATAATTTATAATTCAATTATGAAAACTATGAATAATGATGAAGATTCGTTAACAGTGAGTAATCTACAATTTTAAAATGAATGTTACTATTTGTCATTTATGCAATAATATTCATAATTATGATAATATGATTGAATTATTCATATAATATGAATGTTTGTAGGGGCGTATGTAAATTGGATTGTAGAATGTAAATATCACAACTGTTATGTGGAAATGTTAGTTCTGTCAATTTCACCATCAAGTAGAGTTGAAACTCCAAACTTCTAAGCTTTTGTAAATACTTACCCTAGTGAATTTTGTCCTTGGTAGATGCAAGTGTCAACCGGAAGCATTCAGTCACATTTTAAAAAGCATAAACTAATACAGGTGTTTTCAATTAACTTACAGGTGAAGTTTGTGATAGGTGAAACCACAACTCTGGCTGAACTGTTGGCACTGAACCTGTACAAGTATGAGGAAGAGGTGAAGACAATTGTCGACAAATCAGTGAAGGAAATGTCGATGGAGAAAACTCTCAACGAAATGAACCAGACCTGGTCGTCCATGGAGTTTGAGTATGAGCCGCATACTAGGACTGGTTGCAAAGTGCTCAGGGTTTCTGAAGAACTCATCGAAATACTCGAGGATAATCAGGTAAAACTTTTTCTAGTATGATGCATACATGAGCCTAATGGCTGGTTCTCACGATTCTAGTTGACGTTCTAGTTACTGGAGGCAGGGTGATCGTCTACTCTATTCAAACAAATAGTCCAATACACACTGAAACAGCTGCTTAAGGTGTGCATTGGACTATTTGTTTGTATAGAGTAGATGATCTGCCTTCAATAACTAGAACGTCTACTAGAATCGTGAAAACCAGCCTTAAGCCTCAACGTCCACTGGAACCGTTTTCGTCCGAAACATCCAACGTACGAACAGCTGGCCTTTTGATTCAATGTTACCATTTCGGAAAAGGTTCCAGTGGACGACGAGGCTTGGGCTTGTGTGGAGTGTGGGAAATGGAAAGGTTTATGATGAGAGTGGAATTCAACTACTGCAAACTAACCTTTTAGCTTGAAAGTATTTTTTATACTAGGAAGTATATTGAGAAGTTTATTCATTTCAAAACAGTGAAAGATAATATGGATTATTTGCATGGTTTACGGAATTTCTGTTTTTCTTCCTGAACTCATTAGTGTTCATCTTCGAGCACACAATAAGGATATTCAACAGTTTATATTTCACTATTCTTCTCAAATAAAGCAGAATATAAAGTATAGTACTTGCTTTATACTTGTTCCCTCCAATTTATTGAATTTACTTTTAAAGTTTGTGCCTCCGTGTTATGTACGAGTATTGTTATTTTCAAACTTCCAAAAAGATTTCATTCATTTCTTCAAATTTAAATCTTCGAATGTGGGTATCAAAACATTATAACATATTCAATATTATCTTACAATAATTTATTCATAAAAATAATATTCACGAATATAATCTACTGATTTTGAAGTCTATCAAGTGGATTTTGATTATTTCTTTACTTGTTTGTCTATAGGGATTGGTCTCCTTATATATTGTCTTTCAGATTAATCTTCTCACCAAAGTTTTCCCAAATTTCAGGTGCAATTGCAGAACATGATGAGTTCGAAGTTCATAGCCTTCTTCTTGGAGGAAGTCTCCGATTGGCAGAAGAAACTCTCCAATGCTGATCAAGTAATTCATATTTGGATTGAGGTGCAGAGAACCTGGATGCACCTGGAGTCTATTTTCATCGGGTCTGAAGATATTCGTCGCCAGCTTCCTGACGATTCTAAACGATTCGATTATATTGATAAAGAGTTCAGGGTAGGATTTCTATTATTTTCAAGTTACAACGCATATTAAAATCAAGAAAAGATACTGATAACATCAATATTATACTGTATGAATCAGTTCAATACATTTAAAAATACTGGGGCCTGTTTCATAGGAATTTAGGAGTCCTTTAATACAGGAAGAAGACGGATACTAGACTTATAATTATTACATAGTACTCCTTACTATTCTTGTCTAGTGTGTGTACGTCTTTTCACAGGCCCCCTGATTTTTTGTTTGTTTTTTTTTCTATTGATTGAAAACCAGCAAATTATGAAAGATTTTGTTTTTAAACATCCTCATTTCTCTCAGTATTCTAAAAAATTTACAAAATCATCAATCATGTACTATACTGCAGTGTCAATGAGACCTGTCATAGCCCTGAATATTTTGCCAATAATACATTTTATTTTCTAAAGCAAGAAAAAGAATCGAAAGAAAGTTAATAATAAATAATGAAGCTTGAATGTGAAATCGCTAAATGTATTCAAGTAAACTGAATGTCTTCTCATCTCTTGAACCAATTTCTGATTTACATTAATATTTTTTTATGCAATATTTATATTCCGGTACTGTTTAGTGTGTGCATTTTTATATTCGTATATAGCTTACATATATTTTTTTAATATTTATTTTATGCAATACGTATAACTTACCTACTCATATACTCTATTTTACTTTACAGATTCTATTGGATGATATTGCAAAAACTCCAAATGTTATAAAAGCCACCAATAAGGCGAAACTGTTTGAAAAACTTGAATTACTACAAAGTGAACTGATCAAATGTGAGAAGGCACTGGCAGAATACTTGGAAACAAAGCGACTGGCCTATCCTCGCTTCTATTTCGTATCCTCTGCGGATCTACTAGACATTCTTTCAAATGGAAATCAACCGGAATTGGTGTGCAGGTGAGAATTCCTATAATTGCAAAATCTTCAAATGCAGAACATGTTCATGATATTTTACATTATATTATGGTATTCTGTTTGAATACTAAGTATTATTTATATTTGTTTTAGACATCTAACAAAACTATACGACTCGATTGCCAAGTTGAAGTTCCAGCAAGAAAACAACCGAAATACGAAAATCGCCAAAGGTATGTTCGCCAAGGATGGAGAGTATGTTGAGTTCAGCATCGATTGCGACTGTAGTGGTCAAGTAAGTTATCAAAATTAACAACATAATTTCACAAATTAGTGTATGAGTAATAATTGGAAGGAGCATTTGTATATTTTATATATCTGTATTAATAACAGTAGAGTTAATAGCAGTATTATTATCCAGGATAATAATAAATACAGTAACATCAACAGAATACAGTATTAGCAACCGAATTCTACATTATAGCAGCACAATTGATTTAATTTTAATTTTTCGCTTTTTCATGTACATTGCGCAAAAGTTAATCATAATTATTGAGAATAATCTATCATCAATGTGGCTTGGATGCAGCTTATTTCTAACTTGTTATTGATGAGAAAAAAGTACTTCATTTTAATCCAAGATATCATTCTGGATGCTCTTTTCTGGATAAGGAAACTATTCTCTATCACGCTCATTGAGGTTTCTATCAAATAGATTTTAACGTGATCAATCAATTGAATTGTTTGTCACTCTCACTGTATTCCACATTTCTAACGTTTACTCTTGCACTGTGCATGAATTGTGATGTAAAGAATAGAAACTACAATGTATACTGAAAACTAATGATTAATTGATAAGTTAATAACTTCTCATACATGATAAATGGCATTGACTGTGGCATAATAGAAAATTGCCGGTCAGTTGCACGGACGTCCTTTTGAATTTGAACTCTTTAAATTGACGTCATTGCATTGACTTCAGATTCGTTCTCTTTGCATTGGATCCGTTAGATGACATCATTTTACTGCAGTTAAATTCGAATGGATTTTCGTGCAACTAACAGTAAGGCTTTACTTTTCACAATGACAATAGTATGTCAATCCCTGATTCTTTACCTTATTGTTGAATCAGTGCTGTGAGCTACATTGGAAGAAAACACCTGAATAATATGTATTCTAACATTATCAAAATTGAATTTTTTAAATGGTAACCTAATTTACATTCTAGTGTTGGAAATTAAAGGTGTTCTCTTGATATTAATTTATTTTTTCTCTCGGTATTTGTGTTGATTTTTTTCTGAGTCTACATTTTACATCCAAGATTTTTGATTTGCTATAAATTTTCAATAGCAATTTGTTATCCAAGTTTTTAGAACTCGTCACTGAAGCTCTAGGCTTCTCTTATTCCAGCCACGCCAATAATACTGTTTCAAACAAATTTTTGAAATGTATTTTTGTTTATATTGCAATGAAAACTTTTCATATTTCATATTGGTTAATTTTGACTGTTGACAGGTGGAGAAGTGGCTGAACAATGTGACGGATGCGATGCGCATATCGGGCCGGCATTACTTTTCCGAAGCAGTCGTCACGTACGACGAGAAGCCGCGAGAGCAGTGGCTGTTCGACTACCCGGCGCAGTGCGCCTTGTGCGGCACGCAGATCTGGTGGACCACCGAGGTCAACCTGGCTTTCGCCCGGCTCGAAGAGGGCTACGAGAATGCACTCAAAGACTATCAGAAGAAACAGGTACCTATCAAGTTCTTAATTAGTTTGATGTCAAGCGTCAAATTAGATGAATATCACTGTATTTGTTGTACTAGTGGTACTAATATTTAAAATCCGTCTATTTCCATCCTCATATTCACTCACATTACTTGACATAAGATAGATAGAGATATTATTTCTTGACGTTGCTGATGACCGTAGATTACGATGGCAAAGAAATAATATCTCTCTATCTGTCTATCTAATGCCAAGCGTCAAATTAAATTGTATTTGTTGTACTAGTGGTACTAATATTTAAAATCCGTCTATTTCCATCCTCATATTTACTGTTCAAACTTGCCGTATAAAAACTATCATAGGTTCAGTGTAGGTACCTCGTTGATACAAGGTACTAATACAGTTTCGTATTCATTGTTCGAATAGGTTACTGTTACTGTTGATAACTTTTTATTTATGTCTATAAAACTGATTCTTTATTCTGACTATAAAACTGACTTTATTCTATATAAACTGACTACTTGTTTTATGATAACCATTTCAAAATCAAGTTTTTAATTGAACGTTCATTTGCTATATTATTTTATGAATGATACCTTTTCAAGAGTTTAAATTTTTTCAATTGAAAAGAGTTAAAATATTTAGAAGAGTTTTACCTAGTTGCCTACTAAATCAGTTGAAGAGTTTACTTTCGTGATGTTGGGTTATCCAGTTTTATTGTGTTTTGACAGTTTTACAACTTATAGATGATAATGTTAGGACCTACACATTTTCAAATAATAATTATTTTATGGATTAAAATGTTACAATGAATTGTTATCTACCAATTTAGAAATCATAGGTCGAGGTGAATATTTACTAATAGTATTCAATTCTCAGCAATAAATTGAAGTTTCATTTTTTCAGATATATCAATTGAGTACTTTGATTACTCTCTTGCTTGGTGATCTGACAGCCGGGGATAGACAGAAGATCATGACAATCTGCACAATAGATGTTCACTCAAGAGATGTTGTCTCCAAGCTCATCTCATCGAAAGTTGAAAATGTTTCAGCTTTTCAATGGCAGTCGCAACTTAGACATAGGTATTTTTTACAATATCAACTCATCTTCTGTGTTGCATTGGTTTCCACAGTTTCAAGTTCAATTGTTGTCATTATTTGCATCGTTCACGCATTGGTCTAACACTGCATATTTAAGAAAATTCGTTTGGAATTTATTCTTGTTTATGAATATAAGATATGAAATTTTTCCTATTTAATCTTGAATCGTATTTATAGAACTATTGAAATTCATACTTGATAATTTTATGCACTGTTTTTATTTTATAAAGTATATATAATACAAATTCCTCTCTCATTCACACTTCTATTTTTTCTAGATGGGATACTGACATCAAAGACTGCTTTGCCAACATTTGTGACGCACAATTCCGTTACGACTATGAGTACTTGGGAAACACACCTCGTCTCGTTATTACACCTCTAACTGACCGATGTTATATAACACTCACTCAGGTGTGTAAAATAAGCGATTTTGCTACTAGTAAAATCTTCAAAATAAGCAATTTTGCTGATTATAGATTTGACAATATTACCAATTTTGATTTGATTCTATAGCGAACGTGAAAGGACATTCAAAAGAATTCATCTCTAACAAATATTTCTATAAGTTACTATCGATTCCATTCCAATTCTCCAATATTTAGACTGTTATTATTTGCATTCAATTTTTAGTTATTTATTTATTACAGATTCTCGAAGACTACATGTAAAGCCCAAAACAGTCTTAATAAAAATTAACAGTATAAATCAGACATATTAAATGGTACAAAGTACATAATTATCAATTTTGCAACTAATACTGTGAAATTTGTTCCATCCTAAGCCGTACTTTAATCTCAGCTGGTACACTAAATATCATCCAGAATCCTACGTTTTACTTGGATTTTGCTATTCAGTTTTCGCTTTTTCCTCTGTGTATTTTGCCGCTGGTTTGAAATTTGGTTTGAAATTTTGATTGATATAATTTTCAGTCGCTGCATTTGGTGATGGGAGGAGCCCCCGCGGGACCAGCTGGTACGGGCAAAACTGAAACAACAAAGGATTTGGGCAAGGCCATCGGTATTATGGTCTATGTATTCAACTGCTCTGAACAAATGGATTATAAGGTATGGTTACTATAGAAAACAGGGTATGACTTAGAAAATAGGAAATACAAAACGCTGACTACTTTTATAGAGTTGAAGGGGATACGTCATAAATCTGTTGGACAGAAACATGTTTCAATAATAATAATAATTTTTATTTCTGTAAAAAACCAAAACAAAACAATTGTTTTAAATAAAACAATTTTTTAAAATTCACAACAGACTTATGGAGCCCGTTTTGAGCACTAAATATGAAGTAAAAAAATGTGAAGTAAAGTTTGGAAACATAATTCCTTGATATTATTGAACAATGAAAGAATTTCCTGAGGTAACATTGTCATATATGTTCATTTACATTTACATTAACAATAATTGGACGTAAATAACAATTATTGGAATTTGTATAATATTGAAGAGAAGACCTCAACTTGAATAACAATTTGTAATTATACAATACACATCTACATTGTGAATTCAAAGACTTTAATTGTGTATTATGTTGTCAAAGTCAAATAAGTTTTATTCTGCACACCAAAAATGAAATAACATAACTTGTTACAGTTTTTCCTCAAAGGGCAACACAATTTAATCAAAATGAAAAGATATAATAAGAGAGAAAAGAACCTTACTAGGATATTAATACTTAGTGGTCACTCGGTGAGAGCGGTTGCTAAGTAATCATGTGGTTAAGAAACAAACATTCAAGACCGCTCTCGGATGGGTGACCGATACAAAAAAATTGTGCAATTTGGCGAGGTGGAACGTACCCGTAAGGGTCTCCCCACCGATAAAAAGCCATACGATAAAAATAAATACTTAGTGGCAAAACAAAATTACTACTAACAAAAAAAGAACAATAATGTCTTTTTGTCTGTCAGTAGGAGCTCATAAAAAACTTCTAATTTTCTCATCTGTTGTTTGCAGTCTTGCGGCAACATTTACAAAGGCCTGGCGCAGACGGGGGCGTGGGGCTGCTTCGACGAGTTCAACCGCATCAGCGTGGAGGTGCTGTCGGTGGTGGCGGTGCAGGTGAAGACAGTGTTAGATGCCATCAAGGCCAAGAAGGCGGTGTTCATGTTCCTCGGCGAGCTCATATCGCTGGTGCCCACCGTCGGCATGTTCATCACCATGAACCCCGGCTATGCTGGGCGTGCCGAGCTGCCAGAAAATTTGAAAGCACTGTTCAGGTGAGTTCAGGTCAACCCCCCTTTTCATTTTTGAATTTGTTTCGGTTCCATGATTTCTTCTTCTTCTTCTTCTTCTTCTTCTTCTTCTTCTTCTTCTTCTTCTTCTTCTTCTTCTTCTTCTTCTTCTTCTTCTTCTTCTTCTTCTTCTTCTTCTTCTTCTTCTTCTTCTTCTTCTTCTTCTTCTTCTTCTTCTTCTTCTTCTTCTTCTTCTTCTTCTTCTTCTTCTTCTTCTTCTTCTTCTTCTTCTTCTTCTTCTTCTTCTTCTTCTTCTTCTTCTTCTTCTTCTTCTTCTTCTTCTTCTTCTTCTTCTTCTTCTTCTTCTTCTTCTTCTTCTTCTTCTTCTTCTTCTTCTTCTTCTTCTTCTTCTTCTTCTTCTTCTTCTTCTTCTTCTTCTTCTTCTTCTTCTTCTTCTTCTTCTTCTTCTTCTTCTTCTTCTTCTTCTTCTTCTTCTTCTTCTTCTTCTTCTTCTTC
Organism: Laodelphax striatellus; assembly: GCA_017141395.1. Lineage (NCBI taxonomy): Eukaryota > Metazoa > Arthropoda > Insecta > Hemiptera > Delphacidae > Laodelphax > Laodelphax striatellus. Next base: position 30,092,987 of record CM029533.1, on the reverse strand, counting down.
TTCTTCTTCTTCTTCTTCTTCTTCTTCTTCTTCTTCTTCTTCTTCTTCTTCTTCTTCTTCTTCTTCTTCTTCTTCTTCTTCTTCTTCTTCTTCTTCTTCTTCTTCTTCTTCTTCTTCTTCTTCTTCTTCTTCTTCTTCTTCTTCTTCTTCTTCTTCTTCTTCTTCTTCTTCTTCTTCTTCTTCTTCTTCTTCTTCTTCTTCTTCTTCTTCTTCTTCTTCTTCTTCTTCTTCTTCTTCTTCTTCTTCTTCACAGCGTCGGGGTATGAATAAATATAATTGAATGAGTAATAAATTGAGCTATAATTTGTAATTTATAATTCAAATTGAGTAATAATTTTGCTTGTAATTCCGACTCAGTCTTGAATCAATCTAATGTATTTTTTTTTAGGCCTTGTGCTATGGTTGTCCCAGATTTCGAGTTGATCTGCGAAATTATGTTAGTCGCTGAAGGATTCCAGGAAGCTCGTCTCTTAGCGAGGAAATTCATCACACTGTACTCGCTGTGCAGGGAGTTGCTTTCCAAACAGGATCACTATGATTGGGGCTTACGTGCCATCAAGTCTGTACTGGTTGTTGCTGGCTCACTCAAGGTTTGTATGCTGTGTCATTTCTTTATCTTGATGAATTAATTTTGTTAAAAGTAAATATATTAATATTACAGCAAGCATCCTTTCTCTCTCATGGTTGTTTGATTTTAATTTGTATAGATCAATTTGTTTGAATGGATTTTGTACTGGCTATCATTCGCTGGATATCTTGAATTTTCCTACTTCCTATTTCCCCTCACAACATTTATTGTCTATTCCACCTCTATTCTCTCAATTCAAGAGCCCTAACTTCGCCCTCCCAGGAAATAAAGGCAGCCAATCAGCCAATCAATCAATCAATTCTTTATTCGCTCTATTCTTTCGATTCCCTCAATTCTTCCTATTCTGTGCTATTCCTTCTATTCTTCATATTTCCCCTCACTTTGTCAATAAATCTACGCATAGTACACAGTTATTTCATTAGAAACCAAACCAAATGTAATTTGAAATTTATTTATAATTTGGAAATTGACTTGTAATAGACTTTCTCAATAGATATAATAATAACAAGCATTTTTCTACTAAGTATTGGAGTTTGTATTTCTTCTGTACTTGTTTGTGTATGTTGAAGTATATTTTTGTTTCGGTGTTTATTGGGAATAAAATTATTTCATTTTTACTTGATTTGCAACAGAGAGGAGACAAACAACGACCTGAGGATCAAGTACTAATGCGGGCGTTGAGAGACTTCAACATTCCGAAAATTGTCACTGACGACATGTCTATATTCATGGGTCTGATTGGAGACCTCTTCCCAGCACTGGACGTTCCGCGCAAGCGTGATCTCGACTTTGAAAAGCAAGTGAAGCAGGCCGCTGTTGACCTTCATCTGCAGCCTGAAGAGAATTTCATCCTGAAAGTAAGCATTCTTGTATTAACGAAATCAATGCAGAATACTTTATTAAAAATTGAGTGGATACTCTATTCTGAAAAGTGAAAGCTACATGGTTCATAACCTACGTGGTTCACCATCAAGGGAAAATTGGGTTATACGGCGAGGTAGACCTATCTAAGGGTCTCCCCAGTTATGAAAGCCACATACTAATAATAAGCATTTTTCTACAGTTCTTTGAATAAGTATTGGAGTTTGTACCATTGAAATTTTTTTGTAAATTGAAAAATGTTTTTACAGTTCTTTGAATAAGTATTGGTGTTTGTACGATTGAAAAATGGCCAATACTGCTATCCTGTTTGCTCATGTCTATTAGAATAAGGATTGATGGAAGTAATTATCAGATGTTGCAGTTGACCAACTGCTGGAATGCATAATAATTAGTCATACGAAAATCCAAAGAGTAAGAAATCTAATTTCTGCCGATATTGAATATTTTAGAGTAATTATTAAATAATTTAGGTCAATATTTGTATCCTGTTGGCATTTTCTATTTTAATTGGAGTCTTATGACCTGAACTTATAGCTGGTTTTCACGATTCTAGTAGACGTTTTGGTTACTGGAGGCAGGCTTCTGGTAACCTGCCTCCAGTAAGTGGAACGTCTACTAGAATCGTGAAACCCAGCCATTATGGACTATTTTTATTCAAATGAACGGTTGTTGTGTTCAAGGGCTAAGATTACATTGCAAATGTGTACAGCCAATTTTTTTCCAGTACAGTACAATTTTTGTTGACCTCGGATCAAATTAAACTTTGGAGTACAAACTATTGCGCACGATACTAATACTATAATATTATTAAATTATTATCATACTATAATTAGTATCAGTACTTATATTGACAGTACTAATTCGGGATGAAAGCCGAATTTACACTTACATTTATTTTTATTATTTAGCGTATGGCTTTTAATAGTGGGGAGACCCGAGTAGGTTGTTCCACTTCACTTGCTGTATATCGTCACATCATTACAGAATGCGTTACAGCATTAGAAGGACACTGCTTTACTTAGGGTAGCAATCATAAAGTCCAATATAGACGTTCAAATAGACTTCTTTTGCTTTATGTCTATTGTAATATAATAGTTTTGACCGAGCTCCAACTCTTTAAATTTAGATTTATTATTTATTAATTTACTATTAACTATAGGTAACTACTCGATCTAAACTTTATTTCCTGTTCTCAGGTTGTTCAACTGCAAGAGCTATTTGCCGTTCGTCATTCAGTGTTCATAGTTGGCAACGCTGGTACTGGAAAGTCTATGGTTTGGAAAACCTTGTACCGAACTTACCAAAATCAGAAACGAAAGCCGGTTTATTTCGATTTAGAACCTAAAGCTGTCACAAATGATGAATTGTTTGGAATTATCAATCCATCAACTCGTGAATGGAAAGATGGTAAAACTCATTTAGGCTATTTATTTGTAGTTTTGAATAGAAATTTTCTTCAGTTCTTCAATACTTTCCATTTTTACTTCTCCAATGAATCCAGCTTCTATTCAACTCATTCTAAAATGCATAGTATATTATTAATTAGTAGCCTCTATTTATTGATTAGTGATAATCAATGAACATAGGACTACAATAAAAATCCACAATACTACCAATGAAACATTGAATTTCTGAGAGGCAATAATTAAACCTTTAACCTGTAATTTTACAGGTTTATTCTCTGTACTGATAAGAGAGCAAGCGAATATGGCTGGAGATGGTCCAAAGTGGATGGTTTTAGATGGCGATATTGATCCTATGTGGATTGAATCACTGAATACAGTTATGGATGATAATAAGGTATGTGAAAGTTTTGGTCAGAGCACCAATATTTCATACTCATTCATCAAATTTAAGTAAAGTAGGCCTACTTGGTTTAAGCTATTTCAAGTAATCACTTACTTTTCAAACCGAAATAAAGGAAATATTCAAAAAGCCTACACCAGGTTGAAACGATCATCACTATGTAAGTAAAAATAGTGTCTACTTGAAAGTGTTTTCAAAATAGTGTTATTTACCAGTAGAAAAAATTATGGATACACAACTCAATGATAATATATGACGTAACCTGAATTTGAACTGTTTATGTAAATTGGAGGAGTAACAGTTTCAGGCATATGCCTGTTGTACTCCTTTGTAAATGATTGATTGAGTAATGTCTGATGTTTCCAATTGCGCAGGTGCTGACGCTAGCTAGTAATGAGCGTATCGCACTGACGCCTTCCATGCGTCTACTGTTTGAAATTTCCAATCTTCGAACGGCCACGCCTGCTACCGTGTCTCGGGCCGGAATCCTCTACATCAACCCACAAGACCTCGGATGGAATCCGTATGTGGCCAGCTGGATAGACAGCCAGGACGAGTCCAAGAAGGCTATTCTGATGGTGCTGTTTGACAAGTACATTCCTCCATGCCTGGAGGCTTCCCGAACCAAGTTCAAGAAAATCACTCCAATTCCCGAGATAGCCCACATACAGATGCTGTGCACATTGCTGGAATCGCTACTCATACCTTCCAATGTTCCCAACGACTGTCCCAAAGAGTGGTATGAAATCTACTTTGTGTTCGCCTGTATTTGGGCGTTTGGTTCCTGTACTTTCCAAGATCAGGTATTCCATAATAACATCATTTTATAATTTTTCATCTGACGAATCTTTATCCAAAAAAGTCCTTTGCCCGGTTTTTCAGTCGTTCAATAAACTTATTGAATCAATAACTTTTTTGCATTTGAAAACACATGGTTATTGATTCAATAGTACTATTGGATTCATAAACTGTCTATTGAGCGACTGAAAACCGGGCATTAGTCTTGAATAAGAAAATATTGATGACCCATTATGATTATTAGTCCAGTCAATGAAGGGTTGAAGTGGGAAAAAATTTCCCACCAAGCGAATTTTTCGTGCAATGTTCCTTGGTCCTTGGACAACTTAAAGCCAAAAAGTGCTTAACACAGAGAGCCTCAAAGATCTCAAAATTCCGACTCGTTTTTCAAACTGCGATTTCTGTCGAAACGATGTGTCGGACAGAGAAGTCACCCGCAGTGAATTTTTAGCAAATAACATTTCGGAGAGATTGATGTATAATTTATCACTGTGAACCAATGAGTAACGAGTTAAAGTTTTTCAAAAAAGTGGTAAATTTTCGACAAAAACGAAAATTTCAGTATTTTGGCAGTACCAAAAGTAAGTTGATAAATTTTCAGAAGTGAAAATTGTGTGTTGACAGTGAAGTTGTATTCAAAATGCGAAAGAACGTTTTTATAGAAAACTCAAAAAACGTTGTCATGGAATTCAGGTTTTTCTATAAAATTATGCATTTTGAAAGTAAAGAATATAGGCCTATAAACTATTATTTATTTAGGTTGTAAAGTTCTCAGTTCTCATAAACAATGATCAGGATATTCAATAAACCTGTTTCAAGTTCATAAATATAGTAGTGTAAAGTGTATCGTATATACAGTGTACAGTAATCTCCAAGATAATGGACAAGATAAGTTTTGGCTTCCGATAATTTATCAAGCTTTTCGTTTTCAATAATTCAATTTCTACTTTTTCAATGCCAAATCGATTTACCTTCTATTGATTTGTCATTCTAGCTTGTTGATTGGAGAAATGAATTTACTAAATGGTGGACAAATGAATTCAAAACCGTCAAATTTCCTGGCACCGGTCACGTGTTCAATTACTTCATTGACAATGATACAAAACGGTTTGTGCCTTGGAGCGAACGAGTTCAGAAGTTTGATCTGGATCATGATATACCTCTCCAAGTAAGTATATAAACGACAGGACTGTATAGTTGTATATTTATTTATCTCACAATCAAATGTTCATTTTTTATTGATAATTTAATGTTCACTTTTTAATGATACCATCCGCATTTGAAATCCCCCTACTTCCTCGACAGATGAATAATAGGGATAGAAAAGGAGATTTCTGTGGCAAGACTTTTTAAGCGAATAAAATTCTAACAAAGTTTCATACGTTGATTCTTTGTTAGCAGTATAATTGTTGGGAATTTTCAAAGTCAATGACCTTCTAAGGTTTGTTGATTCTTATTTTGGTTCACAATAGATTCTAGGCTTCAGTGTTTTTGCCTTGAGGTTTGTCTCACCAACAGTATCAATTCTTAGGAACAAATTATTTTTAGATCATATTTTGTACACTATAACGGTCAGTCAGATATTTGAATCTTGATATTTATCCAGTAATGAAATTCCTTTTAACTCAAAAATTGTGTACGAAGTTGAAGCTTTTCTCTAATAATAATCGTTTAGGAACATTCTATGGAACTTCTGGGAAGCATTCTAATCAGGGGCACGTTTCAGAAATTAAAAAGTCTTGTAAAGTTTGTCTTTGACCGTTTTACGGGACTTATAAATTTCTATATATCATGCTCTTGGCTTCAGCTAGATGTAACGAGATTCTAAAATAATCTTTAATAATTTCGATTGTTTGCAGTCAGTTTCTGGCTTCAAGTAAATTCAACGAGACTCTAGAATATCTTGTGTCCGTATTTTCCTGTTTCACTGGACTTCTAAGTTTTCTATGAAACAGGCTTCTGGCTTCAGGTAGATGTAACGAGATTCTAGAATAATCTTTGATACAAATTTAATATTGTTTGCAGTCTGCCGTCGTGAACACGAATGAAACAACTAGAGTGCGCTTCTTCTTGGATATGCTGCTCGATAAGAAGAAGCCAGTGATGTTGGTGGGTGCAGCTGGCTCTGGCAAAAGCGTCTTGACTGCCGAGAAATTGAATTCACTGTCTGATAATTATGCTGTAACTAACGTTCCTTTCAACTTCTACACTACATCCGGTAAATATAATTCCACTTCCTAAATTTATGTGATAAATGTATTGTATCTATAATAAAATGTATGTACTGTACATTTATTTAATAATATAGTGTTTTAATAGCCAATGAATATTGTTTTGTATTGTTTGGCAACATAACATGTTTATTTTTCATCATATAAGAACATTTTGTATAAATTGCCTATTGCTTTTGTAGCCTGATGGTTAATGAAATAAATCTTTATAAAAAATGAATTTCAAGCCTTTGACAAAGTGAAGCGAACTTATAATCCGCTTTTTTCGCTTTTCATTGACGTGCTGTCCATCTCAGTTCAAGAAGCTCTTGGAAGCTTGCTTGTTTTGTTATTTGCAATAAAGGTTATTTTCTAAATATAATTAATAATTATAATAATCAACATCTGTGGAATGAAACAGATTAACCTGTCAGGTTCTCATGTCAGATATTCCCAATCAGTTCATGTGAACTTGTGTGTACATCTTGTGTTATTATACTATTTTGTAAATAATTTAATATTGTTTTCATCAATCAACTTGACATGTGAAATTATGACTGGAACGCACATTGAACTTATAAATAAAAATTATTGTAAGAAACATACTGGCTAATTGAAAATTATACTGTAATGGTATTATATTGTAATGGCTTTAAAGGCAATAAATATCATTTATATTTTTCTTTCCTCGACAGAAATGCTTCAAAAAGTTTTAGAAAAGCCTCTGGAGAAGAAAGCTGGAAGAAATTATGGGCCTTCCGGAAATAAAACTATGATCTACTTTCTTGATGATATGAATATGCCTGAGGTGAGTTGGGTTTTTATGTTTTAGAAGTTTAATTTTACGTAGGAAATGGAATGGTCCGCCTGTATTTCACTAATAATTCAAATTGTCTGTATGCAAGAAAGATAATCGGGTAAGAAACAAATAGGTAGGTGTTTGAATTTATTAAAAAATTTACAGTAATCTACCATTAATTTTTGTAAAATCAAAATGATCTCTTATTTGTTTACTATCGTATTCAAGTTCTGTATTATTTTTTTACATGATAATAATCATGTTGGTCCATTCACTCAACATCATTGTTCGTTAGATGCCGTTAGTTGAGAATGAGTTATTGTTATTCATTTTAATGATATTTCAATTTGTCTTTGTCATTTTAGGTGGATAAATACGGCACAGTACAGCCTCATACGTTGATTAGGCAACATATGGATTACCAGCACTGGTATGACAGAGTGAAACTCAGCCTGAAAGAAATTCATAACGTCGTATTTTTCTCAGCCATGAATCCCACTGCAGGAAGCTTCACAATAGATTCTAGGCTCCAGAGACATTTCAGTGTGTTTGCCTTGAGGTTTGTCTCACCATCATCATCAATAATAATTTATTCTCGGGAAAAAATGATTTTTGTAATTTAGTTTGTTTACTACTCTGTCATTGAATCATGATATTTTACCAGTCCCGCAAAGTTCTCCTATGAGTATTATTATTTGCTTATGGCTTTTTTTGGCGGAGAGACCCTCTCGGGAGTTCCGCCTCGTCGAATTATCTCAAGTTCCCCAATTATTTGAGAAATATGGTGAACTTATAGGTTGTAGAACTTATAGGTTATTGTAGAACTATGTTATTATAGAACTTATACAGTATATAGGTTAAAAATAAGTCCTATGAGTGAACGTTATTGAAAGCATGAAGAATTCATCATTGATGTTTTTAGCAGTATTATAGCTTGTATATCAGCTTGATATCAATTTTACTGTACATTTATGAGTCTGGAAAGAAAGCTTTAATTAATTTCAGTTTGCGCCTCTACAGGCAGCAAATTGTTTTGTAATACATGACATTGGGTATCCATTATTACCTATATAGCTCGCACAAAGAGAACAAAGTTGGCCGAAAATGAACAGAGATCTAAGATGGCGTCTGCTGCAATGCTACCAACATTTCGTATGAAGATAGGCTTACTCCCTAGTTATATAAATTTGACTACGAACATTACAGCGAATAGTAACAAAGGTATATAGGTTGGAATTGAGCTATCCATCTATGATTACAGCCCGTCATTAATAGAACTTGGAGGAGGAATTTATCATTGAAGAAATATACAGTATATTATGCTTCTCTACTGTTATAAGATTATGTAACTATCATTGTTATAAGATTGTTAATTGTCATTGTACGATTTAAAATTTTTAGATGTAGTTCAGCGACCTCCAATTCGATTTTATGATGAGTTTGAACCTTGTATCAATAAGATAAAATGTATTGTGAATTTTTTTAAATACTTCAAGATAAATCAAGATAAATGTATTGTGATTTTTCAAAATACTTCAATAATTGAATTATCGGAAAATTTATTTTTGAACCCATGGCTTTATCGAGCAAAACCCAGGGCAAACCTAGACCTAATTATGTAGTATACTCGTATTATCACGAAAAAAAGTTCTTGGAAAGCTAAGAAACTTGGTAGGCTCTCAGATTAGAGTGTTAATATTTATTAAATTCTAGTAGTAATATTTGCATTGAAAATTCATGCTTTTATGTGAATTTTGAGAAAATATTCAGATTTGTTGCATTCATCATTGCAGTTTCCCTAGTCAAGAAGCTCTGAGTCACATCTACTCATCGATCATAACACAACACTTCAATCTGCACAACAAGTTTCCATCACTGGTGGTGCGATCATGCGATCTGATAGTGCAGCTAGCGCTCGGCATGCAGGCCAAAGTTGCCCAAGTCTTTCTACCGACGGCAGTTCGTTTCCACTACATTTGGAATCTGAGAGATCTTACCAATATATTCCAGGTGTGCTATAATACTAGAATACTTCTGCTTCTTAACATTACATTTGGAATCTAAGAGATCTTATCACATATCTTCTTAAATACGAGAAAACCTTTCCATGTATGTAACTATAGTCATAGGCGTAGCGTGAGTCATGAATTTGGGGGGCACAAATCAAAAGTAGGGTAATATGAGCCGTCAAGCATACTACAAAACGCTATTTTCATATTATATTTGTCTACTCAATAATATGCTCAGAATTTATTTTGTATTTTCCAGAAACAATTAAATACCACCAAATATTTATTTCATTAGCTGATCTCAGCATTTTTTCTATAGCATATGTTGAGGGGGGATAGTTACTAATGTAATTATAGTTACTAGTATAACTATAGTTACTATTACTAATGTAACTATGCATCTGGTTAATGCAAAAGATCCCGAGTTGGCGACACTGTTATTAGACTAGAATTTTTTAGAGCCGCGCATGCGTGGTTACCATTTCTCTGTTCACTCCACTGCATGACAATAATGAAATTCTTGAATTTTTTTTTTTCAATATGAATTATTATTTCAGTCACAGGATTCCTATTTGAACAATTTCTCAAAATGAATTAAATCATTTTAATTGAAGGTGTGTCGATTGAACTCAATTGACCAAACAGAGTATACTAGATGGATTATATAAATCAGTCAATGAAAGAGTATCTTGACCATAAAGTTGGAAAATAATTCATTTCAGGGAATGTTATTTGCTTCCAACGAGTGTGTGAAAACTCCAGGCAACTTTGTAAGACTTTGGTTGCATGAAGCCACCAGAGTGTACTGTGACAAACTCATCGACACAAGAGATCAAGAGATTTTCAGAAAAATGACTTTGGATAATATCAAGAAAGTTTTTGCTGTAAGTATATCGGATGAGGTGAGCTTTTATGTTTATATCTAGCTTATTAATTTGTAATTCGAGGAATATTGTAATCTCTCAGATTTCCTCATTCCTAGAATATTTTATCACTCCTCCTAATTATCTTCATTAAATATGAAAAAAGAATTGAATGAGGAAAGAAGATGAACGAAAACTAATTTATTTCGTTTAAAAAAGCATATTGTTTCTTGTTTATATATCCCATGAACAATTATTTTCAATTACTGATGATTTTATGTAGTTATTTTAGTTTTATTATTTATTGGTGCATTATATTCACAGAGATTCCTAATCAAATGTATTTCAAAAGCAAGTGATTTCTAAGACTAATCGGAGACAAAGTCTTGAAATGAATTGTAAAAACTGTTAAATATGAAATATTGACCATGAAATCCTTAAATCTAGGCTGTTAGTCATTATTTTATTGTATTGATGTGCAAATATAAATTCATTTGTATTGACGACTGTATTCATACTTCATACATTCGGAAAAATGTTGATTTTTTCGTGCTAAATGGAAGACGCAAATCCTTTATTATTCAAATCTCATTGATTGTTATTGCAGGCAGGAGTTCATGAGGTAAGCTTAGACTTCATGAATCGTTTTCTGTCAATGAATAGCTTGATCCTTTTTGACGAATAGTGAAATGAAAGTAATGAATTCAACCAGCATGCATTGTCTAGTTACCAACACTTGGCTTATATGATGAACTGAATCATATTATATCATCAGTTTAGCTGAAATTATCAAAACAGCCCAAAAATAAGCGTATTTTCTGAATTTCACTGTATTATTGTACTATACCGGTAATTTATATCCTGACTACTAATTGGAAGTATCTTGAGTAAAAAGTAATGTGCATTCTTTCACTAGTAAATTTAAGCATTGCTCAAGACCAATGAATGTTCTATTAGTTTTACAATGATAACACAAAATTAGAAGTACCGTTACTGAAATTAAGCTTGTGGTTGTAGGTTATAAAACTCTCGGCTTTATACTCTAAACTTATTGCATATTTAAATCGCATAAGAATGCTTTAGGCCTATATTTGCTGGAGGAATGAATTAGCCGTACCATATTTAATAAATTATAGACTATTAGGCTAGGCGTACACCGGTTAGTCAAGACAAGACGAGATTAGTCACGTTTAGTCACAATACTTCACATAGTTGCTTATGAAGCAACACACACCGATTAGTCATTGCATCAGTGTGTGCTGCTTCATAAGCAACTATGTGAATTACTGTGACTAAACGTGACTAATCTTGTCTTGTCTTGACTAACCGGTGTACGCCTAGCCTTAACAAGCTTCCCTTCCCTAGAATTTTAATTGTCTGTATTAGTCAAGGATGAAATGTCAAGGATGAAATGTGCATGCTAAAAAGATAAATGTATGCTGTATCTTATTCATGATTCTATTAGATGATAAATTATCAAAATTTTAAGGAATTTAATTAGATAGGAGAAAATTTATAGGATTTTTTATTAGGATATTTTTCCTATAATTTTATTATTAAATTTCCCCCTGTGATATCTTTCTGGTACAGTAATCCTTGTATCTACAGACTTATACTTTTTTCTTTTCAAGCTAGTATGATTATGTTTTGAGGTCGGAATTTGTATTAGCATTATAATTTTTATAATTAGTATTTTATAATATTTTTTTATTCCAATTCTATTTCATATACTTTGTCTTAAGGTTGATCTTCTGTTATAGTGTACAATTTTTTTTTCTGTGGTATGGAAGAAAAATGGATAAATCATTATATGTTGCTTCCAATTATTAAAATAAGTAGTGATTCAACCTAATAATTCGATTGCGTTTAATTTAATTCATAATTTGGACATGTCCATACATTTTTATTGATGTGTACGGTATTTAAAAAGTTTTTATTCATTAAGAAGTCAATATCTGTTCTTGATCTTTTGAAAATGCAATATTTGTTCTTAATGTTTCTGAAGATTCTGTTGAATATGTTCAATAGCTCAACAACAATAACAAAGGATTTGAATTGAAACTCTGACATGTTATGGTTTGAGAATGAATTCTTTCAAAGTTTTCTGCTCACTCTCTTGCTTTCATTGTCGAGCTATGTTTGTGCATAACTCCTCGATACATGTAAGAATCTATTCCAGTTGTTTATCAATTTTATTGGAGTAATCAGAATATTTTCATATTAATTTATCCTAATATTGTGTCCCATTTTGTAGGAAATGCCAGAATCAGAATACAACGAAAAGCCTCTAATCTACTGTCATTTTGTGGAGGGAATTGGTGATCCCAAATACCTGCCAATGCCAAACTGGGTCGTACTCAATAAACTAGTGACTGATGCCATGGCCCAATATAATGATTTGGTGGCTGGAATGAATCTGGTCTTATTTGAAGATGCAATGAGCCATATTTGCAGGCAAGTTTCATTTCATAACGGTTGATTATTTTTATAATATTTCATGTCCAAACTGCCAGAAAAATACTGTCACTTCCTGTTAATGAAATTATCACTTGAAATGAAATGAATTTTACTCATCCACAAAACATTTTACAATAAACCAAAACGCATTCTCTTATCATAATAAAAATATTATATTCAACTATAAACTCCTGAAAATGAAATTTCCACTATTTTTATGTTACCTACATAAATTGAAACAACTTTTTTCAATAACGCAGGAAGAGACATTTTTTGCTGCGAATGATGCCTACATACGTATATTACTTGTTCATGGGTAATGAGGTGAAGGTTGATAGCGAAAAAAATGCCAGGAGAAAAAGGGAATCGAATGCGTGACCGATGCAGCGATAGCAGACTGAAGGTTTAACGCTCCAGCCAACTAGGCTACGCCGGCTCGATTATTTTCTCTTATTTACTTTACTCATGAACGTGCAGAAGAAAGTGCAGTATTATTATTTTGATGAAGTGTCATGGAATCATCATTACCTATTTTATTCCATCATTTTTTTTTTTTTAATCTTATTGGAACGCATACCAGTTTTTTGCCGTTCAAGAAGATAATGTTTTAAAAACATGTCTTCTTTAACTAATGGGATAGTAAAAAATTATTTAAATCTTTCCTTTACTTGGGGTTGACTCATGAAAAGGAATTATTAATGCAAACCCATTTAACATGTATCATTCTACCAATACCGTATTTGGATTTTATATTGGCCTATTATTTAATAGAAATATGGAAATCCTCAATACTCAAGAATTAATTAAGTAATTGAAATGATAATTTAAATTTCATTTATCTTCTTCGTTTGAACAGAATTAATAGGATAATGGAAAGTCCAAGAGGCAACGGACTTCTGATAGGAGTCGGAGGGAGTGGGAAGCAGTCATTGGCTCGATTATCCGCATTCATATCAAGTCTTGAGACATTCCAGATTCAATTGAAAAAAGGTTACAGTGTCTCTGATTTGAAGGTACAGTACCACCAACATTTTTCCACTCATAATGCTAGATATTAAGTCTATATTATTTCGTGGAGAGGAGGAGGAGGATTGAACACTATTTTACGTAGTTCAATAGTCGCCGTTTTGTGCGACCAGGGAAGTCCCCTAGTCTAATAAATCTTCGGAAGCCGCCTCAAGTATTTAATACTGTCTCATCATAATGAACACCGAAAAATCACAGATATTTTTTGTGGATAATTGAGAAGCAAATACATGTATCATGTCAGTAACTATTGTACTGATGTGAACTCCAAGTTGTTCTTCGATGAGAAGATTAATTTTTTTCAATTATATCTTCTGAATTAGCCGATAATTTATAATTGAATACAACTATGGTTAGAATCCATACAATGAACCTACCATTATTCATACCTACCTTCTGAATATAGGCTAATTCAGAAGATATAATTGAAGAATAATAATCTTCTCATCGAAGAACAACTAAGAGTTCAATTAGTCTCTTGTTCATGTTGATCCTGTATCAAGGCATCTCAATTTTTTAAGCATTATAAGTGAATCAGCCAACAGCAATAATTGTAATCTCTCAACTTTAATTGTACCACAGATAAGGTAGTAATACTACCTTATCTGTGATTGTACCCTTCTTTCTAAAAAATAAAAGGTTAAACCCTCTATTTTTATTCCATAAATTATTTATTTATTACATTTGCTATTTGATCCAACGATATTATTGTGTTGTACATATTTTTTCTATAGATGGCATTTGAATTTTATTTCTATGTAAATTCTCATTATTCAAAACTCAATATTTTATACATTCTGCTAATTTATGATAAGATTCGCTGAGTATGAATGATTGTTCTATTATAATATTTCTCAATAAATTGTCTGTTAAGTTTATAAACCAATATTTGTCCAATCGACATTTTATGGTGGAAATCTGTTTGCAGGCTGATTTATCTAGCCTGTACATAAAGGCAGGGTTGAAAAATGTCGGAATTATGTTCCTAATGACCGACTCGCAAGTTCCTGATGAAAAGTTTTTAGTTTTAATAAACGACATGTTAGCATCTGGTGAAATCCCTGAATTGTTCCCAGATGAAGAAATCGATAATATTGTTGGATCCATTTCGACTGAGGTAAGATATATGATTCTGTACAATAGGTTTGTGATTGATGTCCTGTCTTCAATATCATTCAGCTCTGTAACTTATTCATCTACATTTAATATAATAACTTTAATTAACAATAAACGTTTTTAATAACTTCCACTCCACTAAGATTTCTCAAGGTCTCATTTCATTCTTATTTTCTGTGTATTCCTCACTTCAAAAATACCTAGTGGCACAAAAGTAATTGGATACTGATTTTAAGGACATATTGATTCAATTTGTTTTTACGAAGACCACTTTCAGTTATTATTTCTGCTCAAATTGTGTTCCATCTGCATTGATACTTTGTTCAAGTCTTTCTGTAACAATGTTACATATTCTATGACATAATGTGAAATAACTATTGTACTCCTCTTGTTATAGTATTTTCTATTAATCTGGAAAATGAATAAGCTGTTAACAAATGGAGAGCATACACTTATGTTCGTTGAGTACGCTGAAAAACTCAACTACACACTTGCCTGTCTCCATCGATTCCAAAAACATAATGAATCTATCTAACTATACTCTGTTCACGGAGTCGAGAGACGGCCAAAACAAACTGTGAATCGGTCTAGCTGCTCCTAGCTAGACTATCGCACGCACAGGTTTATTTACATCGTCTCTCCTTTCCCTGAACAGACTATAAAAATATATTGCAATGTCAGCTGTTATGTTTTCCAAATCAAAATATTTATTGACATAAAACAAAGCCCAATGTTTCAAATATATTTTTCAAGAAATACAGTGAAATTATATAAGCGTATAATAATTAGGCCATAATTTAAAATACAAATTTTACAGATAGAATGCGATTGTCAGCTGGGCCAATGCTCTCACAGATTTCTCGCATTTCTCGTTAGTGGTAGAGTAACTAGCATACTAACTCTACCGTACTAACTCTACTCTACTTGGTCGAGTAGCTGTTTTCACTACAATTGAGAATAGTAGGTAAAGTGTGTTGTCTAGTGAACAGATCTAACCAATCAATTTGTACAGTATAGTGTACAATGTGATCAATTTGTCTTGCCAAGTATTTATTGAAAAAAACTGAATAAAATTTTTATAATCGTATTATTCACCTTGAATGATGTCCAGTAATGTAATTCAATCATTATTTCTAGTCTTGTGTAATTATGAATTATGTAATTAATTGTACAGTATACTGTACAAATGACTCCAGTGACTTGGTAAAATTAGCATCTCAAAACTCAATGAAGAAATTATTTTAGACAAAACTTAGATAATATTATTTTTATTTTCAAACTTGATAATATTATGAAATAGAAAATTATTATACTAAAAAGGAATTATAATGAAGAATTATTAATATGCTGTAAGTAAAAGTACTGTAAAGAAAATTGAACTTAGATCTTGCCAATTATTTTTTTGTGTGAAAAAGATCAAAACAGTTCCTTTTTTGATTCAAACACAAGTGCACTTTACATTTTTTGCAGAAAAAATGTGTTCTGTAATTCTTACAATCCTCCATTTTGCACCTGGTTGGTTCTTTATTTGTGTCACGAATTGAACGATGATCCACAGAGTCATATCTCACTTCATTTGATGGCCTTGTCTCATGAGCGCCCATTCTTTGGTGTTTTTGTACAGGAGTTGGGTCGGAGCAGGGTCGGCCTCTTTTTGTTGACTTGACAATTTTCCCAACTTTTATGAGCTCTTCTGACAGAACCAGACGAAATTTCAATAGGTCAAAAATGTCCTTTTTTTTAACTCCAGCTCTTCCACAAGCAATCTTGTATTCTAGCCAGGAATTACATACAGCCATATCAATTGCATGGAAAATAAGTCGAAGGGTCCACTTCTTTGATCTAATATTAATTCTGTACAAACTAATAAATCGATTAAAAAGGTCCACTCCCCCCATTGCATTGTTATATTCTTTTATTACTTCTGGCCGCGAAATGTTCACAAATTTCTTTGAGCTTTTGTCCCATCGTCGCACAGTATCACAGTCTCCTATACCCATATAATTTGAAGCTAGGGTTACAGTTCTATTATCTAGCCATTTTGTCATCACCACATCCCCATCAGCACTCACTACTTCTTCTGAATATCCTCGAGCTTTTTTTTGTTTCTGAAGAATCTTGTCATCTGTCAATGGTGGATTTGAAAATCTGTTTACTCGTGCAGTACAGGAGGCAAAAATCTTTTTAGATTTCAAAACTTGTAAAAGATTATACGATGAAAAATAATTATCAAAATGAAGGCAGTGTCCTTCAGTTTTCAAATTTTCACTGAGATGAAGCACAACTGCAGCTCCTAAGCCAAAATTTTTAATCAAAGTCTTATCCACCTCAGTTGAACTACCCTGGTAGAGTAAAAAATCGTACATTATTCCAGATTTCCCACACAATAAAAAGTTTTTTATGCCCCAAGGAGTAGGCTTCCCCTTCACATACTGTTTTACCGAAATGTTTCCTGTAAAAGGTATAATTTGTTCATCTACACAAACACTTCTTTCATTGCACAGTTCATTACATCTTTTTTTCACAGAATTGTAGAGAGGACGGACTTTGTGAAAAACATCAGTTGTAGTACTTGTATCTTTGTCTTGTGATCTAGATCCAGTAGCTGATAGATTATTGACAAAATGCAGATTGTTGCGGAGCATGAAGAATCTATCTTTTGACATACCTGAGTCTTGAATCAAATTGATTCTCAATGTGGGGTCCCAATAAAGTTCCACACGTGGCAGCCCTAGAGTACCCATAGCAATGTGAAGCCCTACCAACACCTCAATTTCAGCTCCATCACAATGTTTGAAACGAGTTTTTCCATTTTGTACTGCATAGAGGTTTGTAAATTCAGCAGCAGATTCAAACAGAGTTTGAGGTACATATTTAGAAAAAAAAGATAATGGTGATAGAGATTCATATTCGTCCATTACCTCATTCCACTCAGGCAAAGGTTGGCAAGTGAACACAGATTTCTCCCACAAAATGTCTTGTTTTCGAGTGATAATGTCTGTGAATGTCATATCATCTTCACGAGGATCTTCTACCAGATCAATATCATTGTCAATAATTGTATTGGTGGTATCATTGACTACATCTTCAATAACAATTTCAATACTATCAACCCAATTTTCCTTGTCCATGAACAAAACTGAAGGATCATTTGTAATGTCAATTGCAGTCACAATGTCAGAAGCACAATTTTCTGTCGAAATAGTTGTAGTTGAAGTTGAGTTGCACTGTTCAAGATCATCTTCGTCACTAAGATAATCACACTCTGAAAGGTTTCCTTCTTCAATAATACGAAGAATATCGTGGGCCTCCAATCCATTGTCATCCATTATTCACATTTACTGATTATAAATGATAAAACAAAGAGTATTTATCACAAATTCTTGAGAAACGATAGTATTTCGTCAACTTGCACGTACTAGTAAGCAAAGCATGACATAACCTAGAAATAACACATGCCAGCTCACTTGCTTGCATTTGTACAGTATACTGTACATGGGAATTCTTCAAAGTTTTGGATTTTATTGCGAATTTGAAATAGAATAAAATATTAAAACTTATAATTAAAACACAATTTTGGATTATTTTCTTTCCAATAAGACAATTTTCGGACATCAATTACAAAATTTCAATTAGATATAATGTTACAAAAACTGATCTACACTTATGGTTGGACATTGACTTGAACACAACATAATCTAGAAGGCTGTATCTTTTTACATTCCACTCAAAGTCAGCCGGTTTCTGTTTCAGAATTGAGAAGAAATGTACAGTAGGTTGTACAAATGAACTCAGATATAGTAATATTAAACAGTTTGTATTTTATGAATGATGAAATCTGATGTACAGTATACTGTACAATCCGAGTCAAGCTGTGTTCTTCACAGATCGAAATTCCTACAGAGGAGGTTAAAATGTCGCCGTTCAGCCTCTAGTCTACTCTACTCTACCACTACTCTACTAGCTCCAGACTGTTTTCATTAGAATAGTGGTGGTAGAGTAAAGTGAGAAGCGGTGGTGGGGGAAGGCAAGTGGTAGAGTACTATCCCACGCTGCTATCCCACTCTACTCTACCAAAAACAAGAGTACTCTACCATCACTCTACTCTACTATGAACGTTTTCATTGGGAGAGTTCACAAGATAGTTAGTACTCGCCCAGGGAACTCTACCACTAACTCTACCAATGAAAACCAGGCTTCATTGTCCAGTGATTTTTGCGCCATTCTGCACGTAGATTCTTCCATCTCTATATTAGAGTAATTGGAACTGATTATTTGTTTGATATTGTTGTCTTCAATGTACATCCCTATTTCCGTAGGTGAAAGGTGCAGGTATCCCAGACACTAGAGAAAACTGCTGGAAGTATTTCATAGACCGTGTGAGGCGAATGATCAAGGTGATGCTTTGCTTTTCGCCGGTTGGGTCGACGCTGCGAGTGCGTGGACGAAAATTTCCAGCACTTGTCAACTGCACGGCCATCAACTGGTTCATGGAATGGCCGCAAGAGGCGCTAGAGTCTGTCTCAGGTCGCTTCCTAAGTGAAATTGATGTTCTTCCGGTAAGTTAGTGACTATAGTGGGTGAGAACTCGCTATAATTCGTATGAGCTGAGAATGTTCGTTCATTAATGTACATTACAAAATAATTATTGTTCCCTACCTGAACATTGAGATTTTTCAATCAAGCACTCTACAATATCTAGTGATGATCTCCAAAATTTGGAGATGATTATAATGCAAATATATAATACAATCCAATATAAAATAATTATTTAAACTTATTTCTATTTCCTCTGTAGTTTTTAGTTTAATAAATAATTATTTACCCACATACCAGTAATTATATTCAATTTTTGAAAATCGACATTTTTTCACTTATTTTAACACCATTTTATTTATTATATGCTGCTATATCAGATTATTCTTTGCTTCACATTGTTATATTTTTCCGTATCCATATGGATAACTTGAATGAAATTAATTCACAACTTTCATTTCAGGCGAATCTTCGTAAAGTTGCATCACAGTTCATGGCTTATGTGCACAACAGTGTAAACCAAATGTCTGGACTTTATCTTTTGAATGAACGCCGATTCAATTATACAACTCCCAAATCTTTCCTCGAATTGATCAGTCTTTACGAAAAACTGTTGAAAAAAACAATTGTTGATGTCATTGCAAAAGCGCAACGCCTGCAAGTTGGTCTGAAACGTCTTGTCGGAACCTCAGAACAGGTGGGAATTAAAGCATTGATAGAGTAACCAGCAACAGTCATGTCTTCCATATTAATTAATGTCATTACTCAAATTTAACGTATTTATGTATAACATATTCTACCGCCATTACATCACTGAACTGTACAAAGCAGACCATTGATTGACACTAGGAACAGAATAAATTGAAATTGCCCCCTCTCCTGATTGAGTTATTTTCTTTTGAATCATAAACGAGTATCAAGCAAGATTAGATAGAAATCCTTATTTTTGTTAGAACGCTGGTAGATAATAATGAAAAACTATTACTATAAGTTTAACTCAATTTTGTCAATATGTAGAAAAAATCTTTTAATCATATATGTATTTTTAACAACTTAGTAGTTAACGAGTAATCATACTCATTCATATCTTACTGTATTGGAACATTTCTTGTTACTGTAATGTGTGTGTACATTTATGCTAACCATAAATCGAAATAACTGTATGCTAGAGCTCTATCTACGATTTCTAATTTCCAAGCAACAACTATAAAGGAAAATGAAGGTCACTCGGTGAGAGTGGTTGCTAAGTAATAATGTGGTTAAGTAACAAACATTTAAGACTGCTCTCGGGTGACCGATACAAAAATAAGGCGAGGTAGAACCTACCCGTAAGGGTCTCCTCACCGATAAAAAGCCATGCGATAAAAAAAGGAAAATATCTTTAAACTCCTAGTTCCAGCTGAATTAATTAATCAGAAGTGTAACGTGATCTCGTAGTTTTTATTTATTTTACTTGAGCTTCATTATACATGATAAAATGCGAAGTTTCATCAAGTCTATTGCCACTAATGAATCTGCAGAACTAATTTTTGTGTATAAATATAAAATTTCATAAGCCGACTGTAGCTACTTTCAGGTTGCTAGAATAGTTTGTTGATTGTAGATTACATAAAATGCAAAATCAGTTTTTTCAGGTTGCTAGAATAGTTTGTTGATAGTAGATTACATAAAATGCAAAATCAGTTTTTTCTATGGCTGTATAATTAATATTGTCCGACAAGTATTGAGTTTGCAGGTCGTTAATAGTGACGAAAATTGGTTTTACAGTCGTTTCATAGGAATCGTACTTCTAAAATAAGCACTTGCAAATCTAAAGCACCCTCGGTATTGAAAGCTTCACATAAATCAATTATTATTTTAGGTTGGAGGCCTGAAAAAGCAACTTGCAGAACAAGAAAAGATAATTGCTGAGAAAACAACTGCAGCAACATTGTTGATTAAGATAGTAGCAAAAGAACAAGACAAAGTGACAAAAGAGAAAATATTTGGTAAAATAACTCTCATTGGCGTACCAGTAGTAAAAAATAATATATTTAAGATTATACCAAAAAATGTATTTCTTGTATTGGCTGAGCAGTTCTCTTCTTATTTTTTTACCAGTTCAGAAATGAGAACGCACGTTCTCAGAAGAAAGGAAATATTAATTCATTCACTATGGAACGCAATTTAACATGCACTTGCTTCTCAAGCACTATCATTCCATGAATACAAATTTTCAGTGTATTACCACCATTAAATGCACAATCTAGAAATATCTTGAATTTACTATTAGAATAATTACTGAATACTATTGGATTAGATTAGGTTACCGTACCGTATTTACTTTTATTCGTGTAAGTTACAAAACCTACAAATCGAACTCTCAACAGCGAGAGTTGAAACAACTCTTTTTGAACTAATTTAGAGCATGGATTATGGATTTTAAGAGCATATAGATAGATCTCGATCGAAATTATGTAATTGAGATTCTAATAATTGCCGTATAATCTATATGAGAATGTAGATAGTATAAAAAACCTCTCCAACATCAACGTATAATAAAGTTTTGTAATAATTGATGAAAAAAAATCTAAAGAACGCTGTATAAAGAGTTTTGAAGATCTCTACTACAGCAAACATTAATAATAGAACGAATAGCAAGAGGAGATTCTTCAGACTTTTTATATAGCTTCCTCTGTGTTTCCTATTCAACTATTTTATTTTTTATTTCTTTATTGATAGCAGTCGATTGATTGCAAAGTCTAATAATTCCATCTTTGATAAAGCTTTGGTTTATCAGATTTCTCCTTACCAATCATATTACATCTTATTGTTCTTTGCTTTCTCGAAATTTTCTATACTCATTTTCATTTGAATTTGACAGTGGCTGAGGAAGAGAGAAAAGTGAGGATAATGGAAGAGGACATTCTTGTGAAACAGAAGGTTTGTGAGGAGGATTTGGTTGCCGCTGAACCTGCTTTAACTGCTGCAATGCAGGCTCTTAACACTTTGAATAAGGTATGAGATGAGTTTGAAAATATATATTAATGATAATACCTCTGAATGATGAACAATACATCCAGAGACGTTTATTGAGGAAATCTAAGACATTATTTGAAACATAATTTTGTCATTGCAATATGTTTCAGAAGATTTTACCCCACTACAACTCTGTGTGTCGGGGTCTTTATCCTACTTCAATTGAACCCATTTTAAAATTCTTTAAAAAATAATTGTGTTATAAGATTTCGAATCCAAGATAATCAGTGTAAATTCTTGCTTTGGTGTTTCAAAAAGATTATCTTTGTACCTCTGACAAAGTGGTCTAGTGTAAATTCTAGCTTTGGTGTTTCAGAAAGATTATCTTTGTCTGATGTTTTGGGAAAGCTTATAGGAACGAATAGTGAAAATGAAAACAATTGTTTAGGATTATTTCAAATGGAAAGTAAGTTTCTTCATATTGTGCTCACGTGATAAAGAATTCCCTTAAGAGGGAGCTTTGGTAAAGTATGCCAAAAAGATCTTTACAAAAGTTTTGGACAGCTTATAATTTTTGATAACGGATAACGAGAATGGAAACTATTAATGAGCATTATTTGAAACGAAAAGTACCTATGTTCGTTCATATGAAAATGTATCCTCAATGAGTAAATCTTTTGATTGTATTTCTCACACATCTCATCATCTGTTTTATTTTTTTAATTTTTTCACTAATCAGATACCCGATTCAAAATAAGAGAAAGCCTATAATTCCTTCAACAATATTCTCGATTAGCTCCTATGAAGATAATTATTAATTTGAAGGAAATCTTTATTCTTGATTATCATATCATATTCATGTAATTGATGAATTAAGTTATCATATTTCGCTTTCGAGTTTTAAGTTTAATTTGATAAAGACTGATTAATTATTATTGCTACTTTTTCAGAATAACTTGACTGAGCTGAAATCATTTGGAAGCCCACCTGAACCCGTGGTGCGTGTTACAGAGGCTGTGCTGGTTCTGTTCTCTCCCAAAGGCAAAATACCCAGAGACAGAAGCTGGAAAGCATGCAAAGTTAGTATCCTTCCAATTAAGAAACAACCTAAATTCTGATTAATTTAATATCTAGTTTAGCTCGTTCACTTATTATCTAAGGCATCTGGACTGAAAATGAATTATTGCCAATACTACTCATTTCACCTACATAGTCATTCATTTTATTTTCAGGTAATGATGACAAAGGTCGACGCGTTTCTCGATCACCTTATCCACTACGATAAAGAAAACATTCATCCTGATGTTATAAAAGAAATTGAAAGACACTATTTGAATCATCCAGAATTTGATCCTGAGGTTGTGATATCGAAATCATCGGCAGCTGCTGGTAAAATTTAATAGTGATGAATTTATATTATGGAAATACTTTTTAGATTAAATATATTTTCATAAATTACGTTTCTGCCCTGCTCTGCGCGCCTGTTCAATATATATGCGCCCGAATTAACAGGTTTCTCTGAATCTGGGTTTTCATTTTCACCGTATAGTAGGATAAAGTAGGATCTAGGATGTTGGCATACACTACTTGATTTTCTATTTACAGGTCTGTGTTCTTGGGTAATAAATATCCACAAGTTCCACTTGGTGTGGTGTGTCGTTCTGCCAAAGAGGCAGGCTCTTGCTCAAGCCAACAAAGAACTCGCCCAAGCTCGTGCTAGACTGATCGAGCTCAAAGTCAAATTGGAGGTGAGAGACCCAGGCTACAATTCACTAGTTGATTCACACATTTTGTTGACTAGTTCATTTTTTTGATTCACACATAGTTTTCCATGGCTATTTGATGTCCTTTATTCAATACAGTATTATGTCAAGGCGGTCATAAGAATAATCTAGCTTCTAACTAAAAATAATAATTGTAATTTAACTAATCCGACTAGGGCCTGTTGCATGAGAAAATACAAGCTAGAAATACTAGTTTTCACTATGGTAACTTGCCAGCTGACAACTAGTATTACTAGCTGGAATTTTCTCATGCAATAGGCCCCTGATCTTACTTAATATTCTAATTAAGAACAATAATTCAATCCTTTTCAGAAAGAACTGGTCTATATCCTAAGTATGGAAATAGAAGACATATCTTTATGGAAATATCTTCCTAATTCCTTACTTTCATTAAAATGTTTTGCTTGTTCTGAGACAGTTTTTTGCAATCAAGACAGTTTCAGTATTCAACTACAGAAGTGTATTGCATATTAAAGGACTCATCCTATAAAATTGTGCATCTTCGAAACTCACAGAAGAGGAAAATTCAGATTTTCTTATAGAGCATCTCTAATATAGTGTGATAACGTGATTAACTTGACAAAATTCGACAAACATCATTATAATAATATGATCATATTATATACGTTATGTAATATTCACAGGAACTCGAAGCAGAATTAGCAATACTGACGAAACGGTTCGAAGACGCAGTGGCAGATAAACTACAGTGCCAGACAGAAGCTGAAAAAACGGCAGAAACCATTGATCTTGCTAATAGGCTTGTTACTGGGCTTGCTTCCGAAAATCAACGGTGGAAAGATACAGTCAACAAGTAAGTTGCTGATTACTGCAAGAATTGAAAAGGTTTTCTTTTAGGCTACTCTCTCACTGAATTACCGACTTAGTAATTGAAGTAACTAAAAAACTAGTTGTAGATTCTCCAGCTCTCCTATTATGGTTTCGTATCCCGTCGATGTAAAGTTACTGATTATATACATATTGTTACTACATTTTTAACGTAGTCTCAAATATATTTTTAGTAGAAAAAATATTATTTTATACATATATACTATATTATTTATTTGAAACATTTATAGAAATGAAATATACACTGAATAAGGCGACATTGGCTTGTTATTGATTTATCATATATCTTTGAATATTAAATTCAAAAAAAAATAAGATCCATATTATCTGAGAATAATGATTGTTTTATTGTTTTCAGTTTGAAGAAACAAGAACAAACCTTACCTGGAGATATGCTTGTAGTGACAGCATTCATCTCATATGTGGGATGCTTCACAAGAAAGTATCGTATTGATCTCATGATAAAGTATTGGTTGCCATTCATTCAGAAGTTGAAGGTAAAAACAGATTTTTTCTAGATACAGATACATTCTTCCCCATAAATTTTATGCAAAAGTACTCCCGTACTGAATTCTTGTACTGTGCCGAGCAATCGAGTTCAATTTTTATCTGCTATTGATACAAACATTTTTGACAAGTTCAGATATTTTTTGGCATGTGAATATAAACTCTGGCGCATCATCAGAAACTTTATTCCTACGTTTCTATTCACATTACGGTAATAATTTGAAAAAACAAAATTCTTGGCACTGCCAAACATAATGCTAATCAATGTGTTAAACATTTCCATAAAAATAATTCAAACTTTTTCTCACTTTCAATATATTTTATATAATTTAATATCTACACTAACGTCTTTCTCATAAGTCATTTTTTTCAAAAACTTCTTTTTCTGATTAGCCATCGATACCCCTAACTCATGAGTTGGATGTACTTGTGCTGTTGACTGATGATGCAGTAGTAGCTGAATGGCAGAATGTTGGTTTGCCCAGTGACCGAATGTCAACCGAGAATGCTACAATTCTAGTCAATTCGGAAAGGTGGCCGCTTATCATTGATCCTCAGGTGAGATAAACTCATTATTTTCCATTCTCGTATTATACTACATATTTTAAGTGTGTTTCAGCATTTGAAAGAGATTGAATTTCTGTAACAGATACTCCTGGAGCATGAGGAACAGAAGCTTGCGTGATGCTTCCTCTATGATTCAACATTAGAAATTTGTTCGTATTCAAACCTTTAGCTTTTTTATCTATTCCAGGTAGACAGTAGCATTATTTTTACTTTTTCTAATCTAGGTCCCGTTTCGAAGGCAACTAAAAGTGCAGTTTATGTTCAAATTTTCAGAATGAAAAATTTAATGAAAAATAATTCCAGAAAAATCAACAGACTATTTTTTTTACATTTTCAGCATTTCCTGAATTCACCAAAGGCTTTAACCATGTAAATCCATAGATATTTTCTATTTTCATATCTCTATTTTGTGGTTTTCTAAAAATCCACATTATAAATATTTGTGTTGCAGGATAATTATCTCCTCAACTTACTTGTAATTAAAATAAACCAAAAAAGGTATTCAATGTTGGGTTAAAAATATTAAATTACAAAGTGTTTTACCATCAATAAGTTGGGGCAGAAATTTTCTACTCTTGAAGAATATATGTAGTAATTATTTGTCTTGGTTCAGAATTTGAATTGAAACGGCATCAAAAATACTATTTCCTAGCATTTAAAGAATATGTAATTATGTTCGCCGAAATCGATTCCTTGAATTTATTTGTATATTTCTCACTCCTCCTACCCCCACTACATAATTCAGTATTCTGGCTGTACAGTAATGGTATATTTTGATCAATCTATAAGGCTGACATATTACTTTCAGTTGCAAGGAATAAAATGGATAAAATCGATGTATGCTGATAAATTGAAAGTGATACGTCTGGGACAGAAGAACTACTTGGATCGAATCGAGAAAGCTGTTTCTGATGGCGCGACTCTTCTCATAGAAAATATTGGCGAAAGCATTGATCCTGTTTTGGACAATCTATTGGGAAGGAACCTTATCAAAAGAGGAAAGTAAGTACTTGTCTGATAATAAGTATAATTATATGTAATACTTTTGATGTTATAAATTTGACTGAATATCAAGTACCTATCTGTAATATTATAATTCTGAATTCTTTTAAAGTAGTAAATTATAGTATATTTTTAATCGGTATTTTTCTTATTTTATTTTAAATTGTATTATATTATTATTATATTATTCAATCAATTTCAGTTGAACTCAACTCCTAAGCTTTAGTAGATTATGGTGAGGTAAAATCTGTAGAAGGTTACAACTCGTTATTGAGTTGTACCATAGTAGTACTAGTTGTCATAAAAAGAGTGTTTACAAATGAAATTTCAATTTTCAATTTATTTATTCGCACACACAATTACAAAAAAAAAACAAGGAACAAGTACAAAATGTGAGATTGAATAAAATACAAACGTAAATAAAAATCTAAGCATGGAGAAGTTGTGTAAAGAAGGAGGGGAATGGAAAGCTTTTACAACTATGGGATCTTGATTTATTCGTGTACTCAAGATATTCTCTGTAATTACACTAATCAGTATTCCGCTACTGAAGTATGCTGAAGTTTCACATTCTTGTGATCCCCTCAAGTTACTAAATTGTCTTACTAATGGCTTATTTATTTTTTTAGGATATTAAATTTCTACTCAGATGAAACCCCTGAAAAATAGTTGATCTAAACTGTGTTATTTTCAGAATTGTGAAAATTGGCGACAAGGAGGTTGACTTCAATCCGAACTTCCGACTCATCCTTCACACAAAATTGGCCAATCCACATTACAAGCCGGAAATGCAAGCTCAGACAACGCTCATCAATTTCACTGTCACAAAGGACGGTTTGGAAGAGCAGTTGCTTGCTGAAGTAGTCAAAGCCGAAAGGCCCGATCTGGAAACTCTCAAGGTTGGCATCTTCTGACTTTGTTTGCTATTTGGACACTTTCTGGAGTATTTTGAACTCTTTTACAATTAGATTCATATAAAACACATTATTGGGGAAGTATAGAACCGAATTACTTCAAGAAATTTAAGAATATATAAATGATGAGAATAACTGTTATGTTTTATCTTACTCTGAAACTGCATTAATTTTTATTAGAGAATCTCGTGCTCTGCTCTTTCGAATGTTTTTTACATTTTCACTTGAAATATCTCTACACAGTTTGTTTGTATATATACTATAAGGATAGGATGAAGATTACGGTAATCCGTACCTTTAGCGAGAAAGTAGTGTATTCAAATCAAATCTTAATCATTTGCTGGATACTATTTTGTATCTATTGATAAGACTGATAGGATTTGTACGTAATTTATATCAGACACTCCACAATGAAAGCAGCACTATTTATTTTAAAAAATTAAAACCGTCGAAATGCTTATAAATAAAACTTTATTCTTAGATTTCATTCATTCAAGTTGTAAGCCATTTATCATACGTTTAACCGATTTGTTCTATTTTATTATAAATAAGTTGAATCTCCTCTTTTGGTAAATTATTAAACAGTGGAATTTCTGAAATTATAGCATTACAAAATAAATTGTCTACATCAAACAATGAGATTCTGTGAGATATAATAAATTCTATATTTTATTGGTTGCTCTGTTATTAGTGAAACGTGTTTTGAAGTTCAAATTTGAATATATTTTTGCTAAAAACTACTTCTCTCTGTGTTTTAGGCTGATTTAACATCACAACAGAATACTTTCAAGATTACTTTGAAAGCTTTGGAAGATGATTTGTTGATGAGATTGGCAACGGCTGGGCCAGATATACTCAACGACAAAGAGCTTGTATTGAAGCTAGAGCAGACTAAAAAGACGGCTGATGAAATAGAGAATAAAGTAACTGAAACTAGGGACACTGGAATGAAAATAGACATGGCAAGAGAGATGTACAGACCAGCTGCACGGCGAGCGTCAATCCTTTATTTTATTTTGAACGATTTGCACAAAATTAATCCCATTTATCAATTCTCTCTCAAGGCATTCAGTGTTGTCTTCCAGCAAGCTATAGCAAAAGCTGAACAATCCTTGGAACTTTCAGTCAGAGTTGACAATCTTATAGATTGCATAACGTTCTCTGTCTTCATGTACACCAGTCGGGGTTTGTTCGAAAGTGATAAGCTGATTTTCCTTGCTCAGATGACCATACAAATACTTCTCTCTTCAGGTGAAATAAAAGAGGAGGAGCTCGACTTCTTGTTGAGGTTTCCCTATATAGCAAACCTCACTAGTCCGGTCACCTTCCTCACCAACCAACTGTGGGGTGGCATCAAGGCTCTTGTATTGATGGATGCTTTCAAGAGTCTTGATAAAGATATTGAAGGCTCGGTGAATCGCTGGAAGAAATTCATAGAGGGCGAGTCCCCAGAACGAGAAAAATTCCCACAAGAATGGAAAAATAAGTCAGCATTACAGCGACTGTGTATGATGCGGTCAATGAGACCCGACAGAATGACATATGCTGTGCGCTGTTTCATTGAAGAGAAGCTAGGTACCAAATTCACCGAGGCACGTACAGTTGAATTCTCGAAATCTTACAAGGAAATGAGCAGTACTGTTCCAATGTTCTTTATATTATCACCTGGAGTTGATCCCACCCGAGATGTTGAGGCTGTTGGTAAAAAGTTGGGATTCACTGCAGACCGCAGGAATTTGCACAATATCTCTCTTGGACAGGGTCAAGAGTTGATTGCCGAGTCGACAATGGATCTTGCCTCAAGGATAGGACACTGGGTGATATTACAAAACATACATCTCGTGAGTAAATGGTTGCCTAGTTTAGAGAAAAAGATGGAAGCATGTGCAGAACGTCCGCACTCCGAATATCGATTGTTCATATCAGCTGAGCCGGCGCCCACTCCTGATATGCACATCATCCCGCAGGGTGTGCTTGAATCGTCCATTAAAATCACCAATGAGCCGCCATCAGGAATGCTCGCCAACCTGCACAAGGCACTCGATAATTTCAATCAAGACACATTGGAGATGTGCTCGAAAGAAGCCGAATTCAAAGCAATATTGTTCTCATTATGCTACTTCCACGCTGTGGTGGCTGAGCGCCGCAAATTTGGAGCACAGGGCTGGAACCGGACCTATCCATTCAATGTTGGCGATCTAACAATCAGTGTTCATGTACTTTTCAACTATTTGGAAAACAATACCAAGGTACCGTGGGAGGATCTGCGTTATTTGTTTGGTGAGATAATGTATGGTGGGCACATAACTGACGATTGGGATCGCCGTCTCTGCCGCACTTATTTGCAAGAGTACATGAATGCAGAACTTGTTGATGGCGATCTGCAGTACGCGCCTGGCTTCCCAGCCCCTCCAAACTCGGACTACGTTGGCTATCACAGTTACATAGATGATGTTTTGCCACCTGAAAGTCCTGTACTTTATGGATTGCACCCCAATGCTGAAATAGGAGTCTTGACTATGTTGTCCGAAAAACTGTTTAGAACTATTTTCGAGCTGCAACCTCGAGAATCGGGCTCAGGAGGTGGAGGAGGGGTTTCTCGTGAGGAGAAAGTCAGACAGATACTTGATGATATTCTTGATAAGATACCAGACGGCTTCAATATTCCTGAAATGATGGCAAGAGTTGAAGAGAAGACACCGTACACTGTAGTGGCATTCCAAGAATGCGAAAGAATGAACATATTAATGAATGAGATTCGAAGGTCGCTCAAGGAGTTGAGTCTTGGTTTGAAAGGTGAGTTGACAATAACACTAGACATGGAAGAGCTTGAGACGAGTCTGTTCTTAGATCAACTGCCGGAGAATTGGATGAAGCGCGCCTACCCTTCTTTACTCGGCCTATCTGCATGGTTCGCTGATCTAATGGTGCGTTTGAAAGAGCTCGAGCAATGGGTGGGCGATTTCACTCTACCTTCAACGGTTTGGTTGGCTGGCTTTTTCAATCCTCAGTCATTTTTAACGGCAATCATGCAAAGCACAGCACGAAGAAACGAATGGCCCCTGGATAAGATGTGCCTGCAGTGCGATGTGACCAGGAAACAGAAGGAGGACTTCACAGCTCCACCACGCGAGGGGGCCTACATCAACGGCCTGTTCCTGGAGGGAGCGCGCTGGGACATGCAGACTGGCGTGCTCGCCGACTCAATGCTCAAGGAGCTCTTTCCCACACTTCCAGTTCTTTTCATTCGAGCCGTCACCCAAGACAAGCAAGATTCAAGAAACATATATGAGTGTCCTGTTTACAAGACTCGACAGCGAGGTCCCACATATGTCTGGACATTCAATCTTAAAACAAAGGAAAAACCCTCCAAGTGGACAATGGCGGGCGTTGGAATATTACTATCAACTTAAATCGAGAAATTCCTGAAGCTACAATTATTCAATATATAGAAATAATATTCCATTTCATTTTCAAATTTTGTTTATCACACTGTAATTATTTTTGAGAATTTGTAGTGGATATCAACCGCTCTTAATTATTACCAACATTATTTACTATATGAAGTGTATTTGATTAATTAAATACCGGTGTAGAGTTTTCTGTTATTTTGATCTTGTCGGTCAGATTAGATTTCATTTGGAGTGAAGTAATTGTTACTTAGATTGCATAAATTTCAGTTGTTCAATAAAAATTATTATTGAGAAACAGTCCATTTTACTACTAGGATTATTTTGCTTTATAATTTTTAACTGATATTTTATAGCTCATGAACCGTCGTATACTAATTTCGATTATGAACTCAATATTAGTTTTATGACTGGATTTCGTTATAATAATCAATCTTTAACTTTGATAGACCCAGTTTCACAAAAGTGTAGGAGTTCTATAATTCAGTCAGCTTAAAAGCAACGTACTATGCAAAAAGTCTAGTGTACTTTCGCATTTTTATAGGACTTCTAAACTTTCATGAAACAGGCCCCATATCTAAGTTGTATTGATTAATGATACTAATAGTATAGTGAGTTTAATCTGAAATTAAAGATGATTCAATTTCGCTGAATTTGAAATACAAAAATTTAAGTTTGTCAGTAATGAGTTATAGAATTTGTAATAAAAATTCCCAATTTATTAAATTACACATTGCATGTGTGAACGCCCCTTTATGCTCTATGAAGACCAGGATGACGCACCCACCCATTTTCATATTTAACCCAGCTTTAACCTCTAAACTGATGTTGAAAATTCGAGCAGTATTCACTCACCTAACTCAAGCTTTTTCTTTTCAAAAACAAGAAAGTTTGAAGTCTATCACTGAAAAGGGTAATGTTGCGTCTATCTGGTGTTTATAGATCCCTACAATGAACGAGTCTCACATGAATGCAATTTTCTCTTTTATGGTAAGGCTTTATAAAGACGGGGTGGAAAACTTGGATTTAACATCTCAGGACTATCACATACATTATTAAAAAAAAGAAACCGACAACCTCATTATTTCATGCAAGGTGGACCCTACTTTTGATGACAATTTGACTGTATGTGTCAGCTTGAAATTTTACATACAGTTTCTAAAAATATTAATCTTTTGTACCTCGAAGCCCAAATTTTAATTTTCTTTACAGATTTTTTAGAATTAATGCTCGAACATCACTTCATTCGCTACGTGTTTTTTTTTTTCAATTTTTCTTGAATAAGACTTATTGTTAGGTCTTGTATCAAATAATTACAGTTGCAACGTAACACGTATCAATTTCAAGAAATATAATTGAACGGAATTTGACCGTAAAAAGGGGCCTTATGTGATTAATTACATTGTCAATGCAATGCATACGGGAGGCCTACATTACATTCATTCATAGCCATCCCACATTTCATAATTTGCCGCTTTTCAAACTTCATATAGGTTGACGAAAGGCTGCGCTAGTGTAGTTCTCATGCTCGTCCAGTCAAAACGGAATGGAAAATGTCCTCTCTCTTTCTCCACGTTGATGTCATGGCAAGACATTTGATGTTATTTCGAAATTTTAACAAGACTGAAGGCATGTTTTAATATCAATGGAACTTCCAGTTTCTGTGTCAAACTGTGAGTACAATAAATCCTTTTTTGCATAAACATTGTTAACTTTCAAGAGGTTGTTACGCTTCATATTCTAGGTTAATTTCTCATACGGAGGCATGGATTTTATGTCAAATGAACCATTTTGTGTGTCATGTCTGTCTATTCTCGCAGATTATCAGCTATTTCATCAACCATTGCATGTAAGATATATTTTTCAAGTTGACTAAATTTTTTAGTTATAAAAGTGACACCGAAGTTGTAAGTTGCTGATCTAGCTAGAGATTGGAATGGGAAATGCTCAGTTGAAATCCCATTCATCTTGATTTTCTGGTGGCTCATTGCCTAAACGCTTGTTCAGTGAGTGCAGATTCATAGGATCGAATCCTGACAGTTCCATAATTTTTTTACTTCATCGTTTGACTTTCTCAGGAAAGTATTACAGTTCAAACTCAATAATTTTAATAATTGAATACTAACTCAATAATTTTATTGGTAATTTGTTATGTGATGCAACCATATTGTTTGTGATTATAAATAAAATTAGCCTACTATTCGGGCTTCAGGTGGTTTTGCATTCTGTATTTTTTAAGAGTACTGTTTCTTACCTTATGAATTAAAGAAACATCAATTTTATCGCTATGTCAAATACCACAAAAATTATTATTAACCCTGACCTAATTAATCAGAAGTCTAATTTATATAAATTCTAGTTGTCTGTTCTATATACAGAGAGCTAAATGATGAAACTTATGAATATTGTTTTTTCAACAATTTATTCCAGGTCTCATTGATTTGATAAATTCACAATACAGTATTATTAGTTTGTTTGTCTTTATAGGCTACATAGCATCCAGAAACCTTATCTGATGCAAAGGAAATCGTCTATTGTATATAAACTGTAGGCGACTCCCCACCTCATCAGTAATTTATAAAATATTCAACTATCATTTAAATTCATTGCATAATAATTATTTTCGGAATACCAAGATAACGTACTTATGTGAGCAATTCTGCGAAGGTAATATTTTTTTAATACAGTGACAAAATTATAAATTAGAATAGTTCTTCAGGTGGATTCCAAACCACCCGGCTTTTATTTTGAACTGATAACGCTGCTATTATAGGAGCAGCTGTTACGGCGCTGAATTTTTTTCTGAGTGTGAAGCCCACATGAGCTCTAAGGCTTGTGCCTTAAACATTTTTAAACTCTCCTCCTTAATCACTTCCTTTTTACAGTATATATATATATATAACTATTATTTTTTAAATATTACATGCTAATTGTATTGTTGATAATAATTTTGGTATTAATGATAACGAGTTATTGATTAATTTCTTGACTTCTTAGTCCAATTTTTGTAAAAATCTTCAATTTATTTTACAGTTTTTGAGTGATGATGCCACCATAGATGCAAGAGTCCTTTCCATGAGGATAGTCAACAATAAGGAAATAGGATTCGACGACTTGCTGTAAATCTAATCCAGAATGGCTAGTGCAGTATGTATTTTCTATTTCAATTCTAGTAACCAATTCATCTATTCTGATTTGCATAGTTGACCCTTTAAAATTGAAGATGTAAGTTATAGGAATCATATAGATTTTGATTATATGCTAGTTCATGTCTCGTGAATATCAATCATAACAAAATAATGTTCAGTGCCGTACTGAAAAAAAATTGGTGGATGGATAAAATTATATGATCGCCATACAATACTGATTATTTCACTTTTTATTTCTAAATGGTTCTTGATTGAATAACATAAGAATATAGTTGAATATTCTGAATATCAGAGAAATTAAGAGATACAAATTTGTATCCCTATTTGTATATTAAATTAAATTTGAATGACGTGTTCGTTATTTGAAATTTTGTGAGTTTTACGTTGAAACTTAAAAGTGATGGACGTCCTGGATCAGTCCAAAATGCCATCAGCTTATTGCCTAAATTTAATTCTATCACTATTAAGTATTACTATTTATTACTATTCTATTACTATTCTAGTTTCTATTACTATTTGCATACTCCTTTAGTGTTATATAATTATGAACTTGAAAAGTATTAAAAATAGCTAGATCAAAAATTATGCAATTTTACTCAGTCTTCAGTATTAACTAATGGCTCGGTTCTGTATCAGATTGTCAAATTTTAATACTGGTACATTGATTTAGGTGGAAGACCGAGCACACTATTCGCTTGACACGTTGGATAAAAGTCCCACCAAAGGAAATACTTTCAACCCTGATGCCTCTCGTATTCCATCGGCAGTGGTAAGTGGTTTTTACACATTTTATAAGCGAATTTAATTTAATTTTTAAGAAGGAATAGCTGCTGAGGTGTCATTTTGATTTCAACTAAGTGAAGGTATGATAAAATCATTTCAGTGTAGTTGATTGATTATTTTGTTGAAACATCAATATAGATAGTACCTAGAGGGAATTGAAATAAAATATTAGGATATAGCCTACTATGAAATGCAGTACAAAATGGTGAATAGAATTGAAATCTTTCAAATTTAGATATTTTTCAACAATCCACTCTTGGTATAGGATTTGAAGACAGATTTTTCATGAGATATGAACAATGAACATTATTATTGTGATAACCTAATGACCTATCTAGTCTACAACTGTATCTTCGGTCTCTGACCGTAAATATATTGATAGTTATTCAATGTAATCAAGTTCAAGGTTATGAGAAGATAACTGTTACTTTGTAATTATATTGTTTTGATGGAAATTTAAGTGGTTGGGATTTATTTTTTTGTATTGTTATTGTCTTTTGAAGTTCTTATTTGAATGTGACGGTAACATTCTATTATTTTTTCCAATCTCGACTTCTATCGAATTCAAAATCAGAGAACATTTTCAGATTATTTCCAGTTACGAATGAGATTTTGAATTACCATCAATCGAAACCCCACCTCAATTAAAATACCACTTGTTTGAAGGAGTTCTAGGTCCACCTCAAGATATAATGTAGGATGTTGACCTGTATCGTATTATAATTTTTTTATGTAGTAATTTCTTTAAAAAATTCTGAGATCGAAAAATAGCAGTGTAAAGTGGTATTTTCCGTGTCTTGATAGTTCTTCTAAAAATATTCTGCTCAAGAACACAAATCTCAAGTGATTAATTATAATGCCTGAGTATTCGCACATAGTTTCATGTGCTAATCAACATTTTAGTTAGGTCATGGGAATTAGTACAATTGAAAATTGAATTGGTATTAATTGATATTCCATAAGATTGAAATCTTTTTCAACGAGATTTTCTTTTGAATAGTGGTGACTGAATCATAGGGCTGGTTGATGAAAAATCTCTGGGTATTGAGGGTTTTCTCAAACTCAAACAATAAATTTGACTAAGATTATCAGGCCGACCTCAAGTTATCTACCTGTAGTCTGAACAAATGAAGGGTTTTTCCAAATGTGACTTGAGTTTATAACTTGTGGAGGTATCAAGACATAAAATTCAACATGGAATGTTGATTTTAATCAATAGCATAATTTAATTAGAAGAATTTTGCCTTGTGGTGTATCATGATGGATTTTGTTATCGTGACGTTAACATGGGGTTAAATCTTTAATTTTGAAGTAACCTCACGTGATCATGAATTATTATGCTTCTCAACTGTTTTAGAAGAACAAGGTTTGTCCTAGGTTGTAGAATATATCTTTCCATATATGTCTGCCTCCTCTTCACAAGGACATATCAAGTACACTGCATTTCAAACGTTATTGTTCTTTGACAGATTCCTTCAACATCACAAAAAGACCAGCCGTGTTCAAGCAGTACCAATGCAACCCCACAGGCGGTCATCAGTTACGTACCTCCTGCACTTAATATCGATTCAGGACCGGTACCAACAGTTCAGTGAGTACCACCACTCTTCATTGTAACAAATCCACATTAATTCAGTTTATTTGTGGTTACAGTGCATCTTTATGTACGGCCGTGTTATAACGGAATCATTAAAGTTTCGTAATTGAAATCGAAACAGTAGCTTTTTCGAAATGGAATTTGAAACTTGTATCGTTATGACCTCATTACGATACAGATTGTATATTACGAAACATTCCTTGTTCAATCTGATCCAGTTTTAAAACACTGGAACGGAACAGTTCCTAACCTATACGGCAAACATTGAAATAGAACATGGTCGTTTGAATCATGGTTAGTTTAGATTGATAATGTAGATATTATTGTTTTTGTTGGTCGTAGATAAAATGGTGTATGCAATGGTTGTATTTTAGCCTTAAAACGAGAGCCTTTAAAAGAGATAACTTAAAATAACCTGCGTTGTTGCCGCTCGTATTTTACTAACCTCGGTATCTCACTCGTCGTTTAAAGGCTCTCATAATACAACCATTGCATAAACTACTATAGCCATAGACCTACTAACTCAATGCTTAGTCAAGATTGATATTTACAGTGTAACCAGATATTTGAATTTGAAGTAGTCTAACTAGATATGGTACTCAAATTTGATAGATATCAATCTTGGAAGAATCGTAATATCTTGTATGCTTGTTAGGCACAGGCATCTATTAATTTTTCTATCAAGATAGATGTTGACGATAATACGTTTTATCGCGACAGTTCTGCAAGTGTGATTGGTTAATTATATTACAGACACTTCCGTCTCAGGTTCGTTGTCAAATCGAACACTATTATGTTTGTTGCCAACATTTCCGCTAGTTGTTAGCTTTGAACATCTTTATTATTGATGGCACATCAAGGATGTCTAGTAGCAACTGATGACGGAAAATAAGTGGAGTAACTTCTATACTTGCTTCCAATTCCTTTTTTGTTTCAGAAATGTGGTTTCTACAGTCAACACAAGCTGCACGTTAGACCTGCGTAAGATAAACTTCTATACAAGAAACTCCGAGTACAATCCAGCCAGATTTTGCGGAATTGTGATGAGACTGCGTGAGCCCCGTGCTACAGCTTTAATTTTCAGTTCGGGCAAAATTGTCACGACTGGAACCAAGCACGAGTCGAGTGCGCTCCTGGCTTCAAGAAAGTTTGTCCGCATTATTCAAAAGTTGGGGTTCAATGTTAGTATTATGGAAACACACTCACTTCTTGTCTTGAAGATTTAGATTTAGAATGGAACTTGAATAATGTTTTAAAGCGACCTGTTGATGGAATATTTTTTTGCTCCAAAAAACTAGTGATTATAATTAAGATTTTTTGGCGAGTAGACCCTTTCGGATGTTCCGCCTTGCCGAATCATTCGATATTCCCTAATGGCTTGGGAAATATGGAAAACCGGTTAAGTTGTTCAACACTGAATTTCAACTTATAATTTCCGAAAAAATCTTCCAAAATCAAATTCCTTTGATTAGTAGATTAATCACATCAACACCACTTGAACTCACGAAACCACAATTTAAATACTCTAGTTATCAACTTTGAACAGGAATTGATTGTATTAGAAATAAAGTACAGCAATATCTTTCATTCCAACATAAATGTTTATTCAGTTATTTTTACGATCTCTTTTGTAAGATTGCTCCAAACAATTGTAAATATTGTTTTTCTCACCCATAAAACTTACAAGTACTGTAAGTTTCGTATCAGTAAACATTTTATTGCAGGGTTTATCCACACATAGGGATAAATGAAGCTAAGGTTTGAAATTTAATTTCATATTTATTTTGAAAATTTAAAAATATATAATTTCTGTAAATTCATCTTCATTAAGATTAGACTCAATTTACTATTCAATGTAATATTTCATTTCTGAATATTATTAATATCCAACAAACTTATAGGAATAAAGTTATTATGATGTTATTTGCAGGTAAAGTTCCAGAACTTTAAAATTCACAATATGGTCAGCACTTGTGATCTCCGATTCCCTATCCGATTGGAGAACCTTAACCAGGTGCATGGACAGTTTAGCAGGTAAAATATAAATTTTCACTAATCATAATCACATCTAATTTCACTCTATTCTTCATTTTTGCATCGAATAAATAAATTTAATCAATTTATTTAATGGAATATCATTTCTTGTACAATCATAATATCGTACATTTGATAAAATGAATATCAAACAAAATGATCATTTTATTGCACAATAATTAATATACAATACTGTATTCCATTATATTATGTGTAATTTTAAATATTCTAGTACAAAAGATTCTCTGATATAATTTGTACATGTTTATTATAATAATCTGTGTACTAGGACGATACTTATACATAATTTGCATCTTCTACTTTAGCAGTTTAAAATACTTTTCACTTTGATGCCGTCTTGGAAGGATTTCTAGGGAAGCGTGAGAATACCTCGTAAAATGTAGAATAAAAACAACGAAAAATAGACTATTTGAACTTAATAGACCGTTGTGCAACTGACTCAAGGTTTCCTGAGCTATTTCGTCAACTAATTTCAATAAAAAATATAGCTGACGCTGGTTATAACTTATTGGAATATAATAGAAATTAACTTTATTGAACAAAACAATGATTACAACAGTTTTATCTCAAACAAGAAACAATAAAAGTGAAATAAAACCATGAAAATAAAAAATTTAACTAGATTTTTATAATCTGTAATAAGAGTAAACTGATAACAATTAACAGTTCGTTAGGCTATTTTTTCTACTAACTTTCAATAAAAATATAGCTGTTGTTGGTTATAACTTATTCATACGAATAACGGTGATAAGGATTGTTTCTAAATATATAAACTGACTGACTTTGTGTATCACCAATGGGATGACTGTCCAACATACATTATGGGACTTGAAATTTACCTCTGATATTAATAAAGATCATTTTTATGCTCTTAGTTCCATTTTCCTCTTCCTTCCCTTCTTGTGTCATCTTTTGTTCTTATTTCGGATAAAATGTATTGATTCACTACAACATTCGGGAAAGGTGTTGATGGTTCCTAGGTTGATTGTTATTGAAATTTATTGGTTGGAAAGTTATTGAAATAATTAATATATTTAGGATTGCTATTTGTAATTTTCCCTATTCTTTTTCAGTTATGAACCGGAGCTGTTCCCTGCGTTGATTTATCGCATGGTGAAACCGAGGGTTGTTCTTCTGATATTCGTGAATGGAAAAGTTGTCATCACTGGTGGGTTTTGTCTTTTATACCTTTTTTTGCTCCCTACTATTATAACTGAGAAACAGTCTTCCCGTGAATTCATTTAATATGAACTTATTCCATGCATTTACAATTTCAACCTATTATTAACTACAAAAATTCCAAATTTTCAGAAGACTTGAGCACTCAATTTGGTCGCGAAGAGTTGAAAAGAATTTGATATCTTTTCCCGTTTCCTGCAGCTATTCAACTTGATGATTTGAGTCTTGAATTGAATTTTATTCTCAATACAAAAATACACACATATCAAAAACAGTAACAAAATAATAATTTTGTCTTCTTTAGTCTTCTCCGTAACATTCTCTTCCTTTTTGACTTTATCCCTTTTCCTTTCCTTTCAATTGTTTATGGAGACAACAACAATAATATTTAATTATAATTATAGTATCTAGTGTTTTATTTCATTATGGAGTTCCACAACATCAACCAGATTTCTACAAATTAAATATATTTAAGCTAAAATGAAATTATGAATAACTTCATAATTCCACTTGAATATTGTCACTATCACAGTTACCTCCTATTTGATTTATTATCGCAGTAGTCGAAGAATGGTTTTCTCAACAAAACGCTTTTGTTGTGTTTTTCAGGTGCGAAAAGTAGAGAAGAAACTCAAGAAGCCCTCGACAACATTCACAAAGTACTGAAAAGTTTCCGAAAATCCTGAAGGAATAAAACTCAATTTTCCAAAGATTTTTTGTTTTATTGTATTCAACTGTTGAACTTGAACAGTATTATCTATTATAATAAATAATGTATTTCAAAGAGCCAAGAAAATACTGTATTAATTTCCATTGTTTCTAAAAACTTATTCATTTTTCATGCCGTAGTGTTCAATTCTATTGAAACCATTAGAACTTATGAAATGAATTTAAGCATTTCTCTTGTTTCTAAGACCTAAACTTATTATAAACTCCATTTTGTCTCACCAAATGTAAATAACTTAATTTTTAGTTGAAGGAGTTTCGAGTTCAGTTGAGTATTGTATCCATTGTTTCTTCAACCTTGAAATTGAAGCCCCTATATTTTTCAACTGATGTATGGAGAACTTTTTCACCCCTTGAACAAATTATCAAATAAATACAGTAAATTTATGATAAATAATCATTTCAATTTATACTTAGTAAGTCTAGAACAGTCTTGTCAGACATAGATATCGGTGGATGTCTATTTACCATAGGTATTCTTGAAAAAGTATAAGCATAATATTATGGGACCTTTTCATTGTTTAATTTTGTAGTTCTTAGGTCTTTCTGTAGTCAGGCAGTTATTTTTATTGATAAGCTATACAAGTATACAAAAGTGGTAGCTCCACAACTACTGAAATGGAATATTTGTAGAAAATTCAGTTGAAGTAACGACCTGTATTTTACTGTAAATAATTAATGCTATTACTTACATTATTGGACACTATTGGAATGCATTGGAGTCATCATCATGCATCAGGAGTGAAATGCATTCCAATAGTGCCCAATAATGTAAGTAATAGCATTAATTATTTACAGTGAAATACAAGTCGTTACTTCAACTAAATTTTTCATTTAAAATGTATGCATTAATTTTAGTTTTAGTTATTCCTATAGCCTATCTTTATTTTTATCTTCAGTTTCCTGTTCAAGGATAAAATTTATTGATCAAATAATACTATTATTGATATTATCTCATTGTGCCCTTGAATGATCAAAGCCCACATAATTACCCTCAAAATTCTATTGTGATAATACAGTAAACTATTGATAATCCAATTTAAAATAACGTTAGGCCTACAAGCTTTTCAAAATATATAAAATTCTAATCCTCAATAGACAATAGTGTAAGTAGTAATAGAATAATTTGAACACAAAGATCCATTTTAGAAATATGTACGATTCGGTGTTCGGTCTACTTGCAAAGCCTGGAATTTTCAACCAAATTGAATTTGAACTTCGCTCCCTTAAAGGTTTACCACCCCCTGAACAGTTTGGACGTTACACAAAGGAAGTTCTGTTGGCCACATTGCAAGGGCTATTCAACGTTGCTTGCCGGTGCTGCATTGCTATTGGCTGATTCGGTCACGTGACTGGGTGGAGTGGGGTAGCAAGTCCAAACAACGGCGTCAACACCCGGCATAGTGAATTTGTGCAACGAGGTTGAGTGTCGTGCTGTGATTGTGTTTGAAAGTTTTTGTAAAAATTTACTGAGGATATCTGAATTGAATGGTAAGTAATGAACTGTATCATCTAGTTTTGATACTCCAGTATTACTGAATCTCAATAATTTATAATTATACAATGCGTACTTCCTTAATTTTTGAAAACATGGTTCACGCTTTGTTTTCATGTGGTGTCTGTCCATGCTTCCAAGTGTGTAACCGACATTCTCGGCGTGAGCAAACTATTGCTAAGTTTTCTGTAAAGAATGACCTACTTCAGGAATTATTTTCTACATAATAGGCTAAATGAGAATTTTAGAAATTTCTCTAGGTTTAGTTTCACAAACTGAAAACAAAAATATTTTATTCCATACCTTGCTAATTCGGCAACAGCAATGTCCGTAATTTGAATTTTGTGTTTTGAAGTTTACTTTTGAGCTTGTGAAAATTTTTCTATGTATTGATTTACGCTAGTAAGGCGGGGAATTTGAAAAATTAATACTTTTTTATTCACAATCTAGATGGAACAATTGCACGAGGTTATTAAATAAGGTTTTTTCCAACACATTGTTATTAGGGATCGAGGGATTATATTCAAATATTATTTTCACCACTTATATCGAGAATGTTTTTAAGAAGTTCTTTGGTATACTTTGACCAGAGGAAGGGTTTGTTTGTCAATTCAATTAATAATTACATCCTAAACATCTGGTGATCAGACAGAGGATGAGTCAGAAAAAAGCAACCTTGGGAAGGTTCTCAATACATAATTATAAGGAAATTCAAATATTTGTAAAATATACAAATTGTATATTGTAAAATATACAAATACGATATATTTGTCTTGCAAATACATTACTGCTTCAATAAAAGTTTCCTTTTTGTGACATTGTAAATTATTGATTGTAATATGAGCGTAATAATATTATCCTTGGATAACTTTTAAAAAGTTGATAATTTATTCTGCCACACAACATCAAATAACAAGATGTAACATTTTCCAGTGGCTCAGAGTTATCAAAACGTGTCTAGTTTAAAGTTGATCTAATGCATAAATAAAGTAATATTTTCTCGTAGACTTTCGAAATTTGAATTTTCAACGAATATAATAGTCTCAACTGTTGGATGATAAACCATTTATTACCTACAAAAGTCAATATTCCGTTAAAGAGGGATCAATAAGTTATTGGAAATGAATCTATAATCCTTCCAATTATTATGCAAGTCAGAATGATTTTAGACTTTGTAGAATTTTTCAGGACATTGCTTTACAATATTTCAGAAAACATAACCATTAAAATGAGTAATGTTGGTTCATGAATTCATGAACACTAATTCAATACAACAAAAAGTTAAGTTAAAAAAAATGAGTGAGTCATTCACAAAATTTCAAAATAATTATTATTATGAAATAATCAGTTAATAAATTGCATTGAAAATGTATAAATTTTATGTCATCTTATTTATTTTTTATCGTGTACCGCATACGATTGAATTGGTTGCTGATTGGAATCTCAAAATGTATTACATTCCCTTCTAATAATTTTGTAACAATAATCAAGAGTGATAACACTACTCAACCTCCAAATAAACAATAACTAATAAACATCTACTGTTGAAGTTGTAATTCG
This sequence comes from Laodelphax striatellus, assembly GCA_017141395.1. Lineage (NCBI taxonomy): Eukaryota > Metazoa > Arthropoda > Insecta > Hemiptera > Delphacidae > Laodelphax > Laodelphax striatellus. The sequence continues at coordinate 30,049,361 of CM029533.1, read as the reverse complement.
TTTTGCTAAGCTGAGTTTGTATCTTGCGGTAATAGTATGTGCTTCAACACCAGAGCCAGTATCTATAATTCCTTTTGCGAGGCAATGGCGAGGGGTGAGTTTCTGAAAACGGTGTGTGTGGGTGCGTGTAAGCTCTGGAGTCATTTTCAGTCTTTGTGTCGGTAAATTGCACATTCAAGGCTCTAATTGAAAGGGTATGAGATTATTATTGCTTCGTTAGCGAACGTATAGAGTGCGCGCTGCATTAAATGTGTAATAATTTGGGGAGGATAAAATTTTAAAGTACCTAACTTGGAATCATCAGAACAGAAGCGAGGCTTCTTTATATGAAGATTAATCCCTGTAGACTCGACCACGCCCTAATTAATAGCCGGGAGTAATGTATTCAGTTACTCTCACATATGCTTTATTGTTGTGGTCTCCAGAATATGTAATGTTAATTTCCTTTACAGCAAAAGAAGCGTAGTAATTTTTTTTTTTAATTTTTCAAATGCTCCAATAAACCACCTAGTTTAGATAGACCGAATTTATAAGAAATAGATTCAGTATTTAATATATTGTATTCTTTAAAAATATCATTTTAAATTCAACCAGCAAAATAACTTGATAGATATTTCACTCATCGTCATCAATGTTATTTATCGAACTGATTCAAATTAATGGTAAAAAAAATAAGTTATTCTTATCTTTCAGTTCAATTATTATTCTTTCTTATCATTGTGTACAGATTCATTGAATTTTACTTTGTAAATGGCATTTGTTTTCTAAGCTTTCAATTGTCGATGACCTCTCTGCTATTGCATCAGATGGCCGTTCTATTTTCCATAACTTTTCTCAACAATTCTAATAAATTTCTATTGTTTTGTGGCCCTGATCGATGAGTCACTTGTCAAGTGTGTTCGCTGAGCCAGTCATCAAAAAGATCATAAATTGCACTCTCGGCCCACCACAACTCTACTCTACTCTACAGTGATTCATTCGCTTATCAAATTTTCCATTGAAATTATTACGTCGTAAAAATAACTAGATTTCTGGTTGCAAAAGAATATCAGTATACAATTCTCAGAATTTTTTCTGAATTTATTATAAACTTACAGTTGGTATAACGTTGATTACAGAGGAAGATTGAATTGTTCAGTACTGAATTCAGAAATTGTGAAAATTAAAAAAAAAAAAATGAAACAATCTTCTCATTTTTTTTTTAATTATCAAGAGAATTTGTATATGAGAATCAATTGAAATAATATATTAGGTTGGAATCAAAACAAGTCAATTATAATTTTAATTCATTAGAACTTTATAACATTCTGCAAGTTTGATCACAATTAGTGTGTGATTTGCATAATATGATGGATAGTGCTGGTTGCAGAATTTGCATGAATCCACTTCTTGGACACAGAGTTTGCCTGAACACTTCAGGTGTTCTGTTTTGCCAAATATTGTTCTAAATATTTAAATGGAATTCAGCTTGCAAATATTCCAGTCGATTTTTGTAGACAGCATGCAAAAAATTGTAGCCTAGTAGAAACTTTCTGTTGCTCACCTCTTGTGCGCTTGTTATAATATATTGCCGCAAGATGTCACATTCAGAATATTAGGAAAATGAAATCAAAATTAAGAAAGCATTATTTGTGCTCTGGTGAATACACAGGCACAATCTAATTTTGCTGTTTTTATCACATAGAATAAAAAATTATATTACTACTCACTACATATTAATCTTTCTCTAAAAGTTTCCAGTTACGTGAGGTGCAGTTGTGTCTCGTTATTTAGTACTTGCTGCTTGACTTTTGGATGAAAAAGAGCGACATTTATTACTGAAAGGGGATCTGCTATTCAAGTGACAATAGAAGAAAGGGTCGTCTGGTTTATGCCATGCTGTTGAAGAACTAAACAGTGTTGAAAGCAGGAATGAATAAATGTCCAAATAAATGACCTCGTGGTCATTTGGTTGGGACAGCTCGTAAATAAATGGCGGACCAGAGGAAGCCAACGGCTAGGGGATTTTCGGAAAGGCTATTAGGACCTCTCACTCCACTATTGCACCATATTATTTTGAATTAATTTTACCTCATTTCTAGTGTCTGGAAAGGTTTTTAGCACCGTATATTGCTTTAAAGTACCTGTATTTTATGCTTTTACAAACCCTTAGTTTGAGGGTAGATGAAAGTAATGAGGTTAATCAGGAGAGGGAAAAAATATCAGATCCAGTAGGATTTAGCATTTATTCAGCACGGTTGCATTGTTGACACCACCACACTCATTCAAAAATACAACAGTTCCAGGACATCCATTCTTTCTTCATATTTCTCTAGAAATTTAGTAATGTCTGCATTGTAAAAATACTAATTAATTTTGATAGATATAAACTACTTTATCTCAAAACTTTTAAACTGCTCTCATGACTTTATTTCTTCATCATATCTCCAATTTCATTCCAGTCTGATTAATTCCTAATCAGTAATGTCGTGTAGGCCTATTGAATCACTTGCAACTATATTTGAATGATGGCTAAAATAAATAACAAATTCGAGCAAGAAAAATTTGAACGTGAAAGTATGTTTTGTATGTGTGTTTAATAGTTGTGTGGTTTTAGAGAAATAATTGTTTTTTAGATCACTTTGTTGCGCATTGTGAGTACCAAGAGATTCAATATTTGAATTGAATTAGATGTTGAAGTTCCACTGCAGCTCTTTTCAGATTGATGTCATTTTCTTGTTTTTTGACTTGTAAGGCTCATCAAACATACAATAGATGATAGACTAACGATCATCTATGAATCAGTCAAGTCAACAGTGATATCAAACTTTTTCAAACTGATTTAAAACGAATTAAAGATGGTAGACTGAAGACTGTCGATCTGTGTTATTAGTTTACTCGATAGTCAATATCAAACCTTTTCAAACTGATTTAAAACGAATTGCAATGAAGTGTCTCAATTGCTCCTTTCAAGAATGTGCCCAGATTGTCAGCTTTGGTTACTGACCTGGATCACTGAATATCCAATAACACTGCAGTATCCAATAATTCGACTATGAATGATCAATAAAAAGCCATGATTTGTAGTAAGTGGTGATCATTGTCGATAATTTCGGAGTCATTGTGATGATGTGGGGCTTGTGCACTGCCGGGCTCGAGACTGCCCCTATCTTCTCCGTTCATTAATCCACCATGAGGCCTGTCAACGTGGATTTTAATCTTTTTTCAAAGTCGTCTGCCCTTTTCCTCGACCCCCTCCATTTGGTTGCGATCCCCTTCGTGGTGCCCTTCGTTCGACCTTCAACCGTCCCCCTTCCCGTCTCCCCACACCCTTCAGCCGTCTGGTGCCACCTCAGTGTATATTATGGCGATGAGGGTTGGCATTGGGACTTTAAACAATCACCCCTCGCAGCAGACGGAACATGGCTCATGCTGAGCCTATAAGCTCGTGGGTGTGTGTGGCAGTGCGAATGTCGCTCTGATACAACGAAAGGATTTCTAACTGTCTGCTAAGTAAAGCCTGTTATCACTGCAGACTTCACTTGCAATATTTGGTATTTAGGTCTTATATTGGGATAAGGGATGAACGTGTTCGTTGTCTTTTTCAATTACTTTTCGCCTTTCTTCTGGTGAATGATTTCACCTATTTTTTGATCTATGGTTCTGTTTCATAAAAATTAAGAAGCACTGAAGCCTGAAGAAGGCGGACATACGATAGACCAATGGTTCTCAAACTTATTAAAATAACACCATATCTCTTTTCACCCACAAAACATTTTAGGTACTTCTTCTCAACATTGCCAAACTCTCCCACTCTGTAGTAGGAGAAACGAACGGGTATGCTTACTCTTACATCCTAATTACATTTTACAGTTATATCACCGTACAATATGTAGTAATTATTAGTTTCTTTTTATTTTTTAAGGGCTAATTCATTTTTTTGTTGACCGGCCGCTTACCCCATAAGAATTTCTGAGCACCCCCAAGTACCACTGCATTAGACTTACACATTTCTCACATATTATTATGTCATGCTATCCATGTGTAGTGTTTGTGTTGAATAGATGAAACATCACTGATTCCATTGGATTAATAGCATTATCAATCTAAAATTCAGTACAGTAGGCTAATTCATTTGGTTTATAATCAGCATAATTTGGACGCTGATGAAGGGCTGTGTTCAGAGTCAGTTGTGAAGGTATATGATAGGAGGTCACTAAGCCTTCTTTCTGGCCACACCTTGGCCGCCTTGCAAGTCACCCCTCATGATTCATCGTTGTGTGTGTCGGTCGCTAACTTCCGGAAATTTCTTCTTGCTCTTTTTACAGTTTCTGCTTCCCTGTTTCTTTAAAACGCTTGCTCCCCCTCTTCATCACCGTATTGCAGAGTGTAAAAGAAGGGAGCACTGAGCAGAGCAATAAAACAGTTGGAAGGTATTGACAAAACTGTGTGGCTCGTGGTGCAGTGGATGGCGAAGCGTGCTCGAAGCGTGTTTCCCACCTGATGAGACAGTGGATGCGTTTTACGACCCACCCTGTATACGGTGCGCTCGTAATGCATTCGCTTCGGCCCAGGTCTGTTCTAGACGTGTACAACTGGTGATAGGATGGGGATGGGCGATGTGGGTATTTGTACAAGTGTCTGGTTTCCAGGTCTGCTTTGCATGTGCCCTTGTTTCCTCAGTTCCTTATCACTTTACTCACCCTCATCACTCCAAGATAACGACTGTCACTAGATCCATTTGGTCAATAGTTTTTGCTGTATTATTTTTCATTAATAGTTGATTTTCAGAGTGTGTTGGTTCATGTGTTCGTCTCTGGCTGTTTTTTCAATATTCATTTGTTTCTTTTGAGTGGTGATCCTCGCCAAACTATTGCTATACAACTTAATCTGATAGTCTTAGTAAAACATTTATTGGATCCACTGTTTATTTTATTTGATAGAGTACTACATACATTGCAATGCACTTGAAAAAAATTCATGAAAGTGTTTTTTTTAAATGCTGATGTCTGTTTTCTAAGTGAAAACAAACTTTCACCATGTTCCCTATCAAGGGATAATTGATTATGTTGGTGTACGCTAAATAAATCAAAGTTATGTCTTGTAATAGACTGGCTTGGTATACTTCCACATACTATGGCTACTTACACAATTGTTCTATGTGTTCACTGATAACACTATAATGTACCACCTTTTTTACCAAAGTAAAGCATACACTGGGGTGTAGTCACATTAGTAACGCCTTGCTTGTTGGGGTGAATATTTTTTTTGTAAATTCACCATTTCATGAAAATTTCCTGTTGATATCTCGGACAAATGATGGTTCAATTCATTTTCTAGCGGATTGGATAATCTTTATGATCAGTCTACGACTTTTCTGATTATAAACACAGAATTTAGACATTCAATATTCATATGATAATTGTTTAGGAATCAATATTGATTGTGACAACGTTGCCAATCACCACCGTTGGTTTATAACAAGTTGAATGAGTGCATACGATAATTAGATAATGAATCATTGGTTGTTGTACAGATTATTAACTGCATCTGTTGATGTTGCTTTTAAGGTAAACATTGTCCTCTTAATATATACAACAGCGTCACTTGACTATTTAATTGTATAACAGTTGTACAGTTTGAAGCATGTACCTAGCATGTTTATCTGATTGATTGATCATTCTGTTAATCTTTTTTGAAGATAAGTTTCTTGTCTATTTATTATTAAAAGAAAATTTACATGCGGCGAATTTCAATGTTATGGAGTCATTAGGACACGTGGGAATTAAAGTTGTTAGTACATGAATCTCAAGTGGGCCATTGACTTGTGACTGCATCTGTTGATGTTGCTTTTAAGGTAAACATTGTCCTCTTAATACATACAACATAGCGTCATTTGACTCGTGTTAGCTATTTAATTGTATAGAGATAGGGACATGAACCACGGCATTTCTAAGCTTGGCATAAACCGAGAAGACCCTCTTGAACCATTCCAAGAGTATTAAATTCCAGAATTGTGCTTTCTCTTTGAAATCTGAAAGGATAATTGGAAATTAAATCATTAATACCAAATATTTTTGAAAAATTCCACCATTTTTACTAAGCTGTATATTCATAATATAAAAGTATGCCAATACTGATAATTATTCCAACCAACTAAAAAAATAACATTTATTATTATATTTTTGGAAACAAAAACTTTTCTGATCATTTCAAACTGTCAAATTAACTGAATAAATACAGTAATAACTTCATCTACGTTTTTTGTGTATACACTTCTTTATAAAATCTCCAATATCAACATCTTTAACATCAATATCATAAGTATACGTTTAAGTATTAGAGGAGGCCTCAACTTCGCCCACAGCACTTTTGTAATGTAAAAAGTGAAAAAATTGTCATCTATCTATCCTTGAACAGAAATAGTTCATTGAACAAAAATTTTGGTTGTAGGGCACTTGGGATCAAGGACATGTGGCTTCATATCAAGATCATTATCAAACAATAGTCCCTCCTCATGGATTGTGTTGTATCTGTTATAATTTTTAGGGAGTATTATTTAAAATCAACTCACTGATGTAGGGTAGCCTGGGGGATGTAATAAGTTGTATCTATAGTTTTTTTTAGGGTTAATTATTAAATCACTTGTGTAGGGTAGCCTGCGGTTATGAAAATCGACAATAGTAGCTAATAATCTTGCTAGAAACTGGTGTTGTCAGATTTTGGCCCAGTGAGTCACAAGTGCCTGGATCAAATAATCGAGTTTAGTAAAAGCGGCGAAATGAATTGATCGGCAAAGCGGCAACACTGCAAGGGTCCCATCTCTTCTTTTGTATTGTTGCAGGAGGCAGCACCCCCACCCTGCCCTTCAACCCTCGACATTTGTTTGGGGCTTATAATTCAGCCGCTTCCCCTCCGTGGTCCATGAGGTGTGTGCGCACACACCGCGCCCAACTTTCTCAGTAGATTTTTGGGGTAGAACTTTGAGAAACAGCGAAGGGGATAAGAGAAATATGAAGATTTATTCCGTCTGTCTCCGTCGACTGGAATTCTATTCTAGACTCTCTTGATAGGATCAGCGAGCTTCTCTTCTGCTCATGTTTTATTCTCCCATAGTGACTGCTATTCATAACTCGGCTGGGAACATTGTGCTTATGGCCTCTTATAACCTTGAAGCCTCCTAAGCCCCATATTAAGATATAAAGACGGTCTCCAGGAATTTGTCGGCTATCGCTTTGCTCGACCTAACAACATCGAAATATTCAGTGGATTCACGTTTGGACGACTATTGTGAACGATGGAAATTTTGACTTACCTATCTTATTGCTCGACTCTGAATATCAATTTCCACTTGACTTTCAAATTTATTTACTCAAATGTATACCAGTATACTGTTTTTTATGTATTTATAATAGTCTATCGATACATTATTTTTTACAAATAGTCAGAATACAAAAACATTAAGTCGATTGAATTCCTTCATTAATTGCATTTTTTTAAAGGGTTCAAACCTTGAATGCAATTAAAAAACTCATATTGTATGTAATACATTACCTATCCATTACACTGAGTGGTTGTAAATGCTTTTGAAGAATATATCTTTAAATTTTGATTTTCACATAAAATAAGTCTGACCTATTGAATATCAGATTAATTAATTATTTGGGTTCAAGATATCGTAGTATTAATTGCCTAGTGTTCTGTCACTACTGAAGTATAATATCACCTACACTCAGAAATACTACATTTGAATAGATTCAACTTCCGTATCGGCGTAGCACGTATAAGGAATACAATGTATTCCGTTACGGAAGTTACATCTATCTATTCAAGTGTAATTTCTTATTTTGTTGAAATGTTGTGGGGAATACATAGCACAAAGGCAAAGAGCCCTCGGTTGTTGAGAACATCATCATTCAATTGTCATGTATGCAAACCTTCCCCAAGCTTTGGTCTTTAAAATTTTTATTTTTGAAATATTTAATCAATTATTATTTAGTTAATTTTTGAAATTTGCAACGAAATAATAATTAAGTTTATTTTTGAAATTTGCAACGAAATCCGACAGCTCTGGTTTCATCACTCAAAGGAACAACAGTCAACTATCTCGTCGCAACTTCGTGGAACACTTCTATTTTGTACAGGCTTCAACCGAGAGAATACAAGAATCTTCTACTTCTTATACTCTGGCTTTGAAGGCCCATGGTGTTTCCTCAACCGTCCATCTACTTCCGTAGGCTGTTGGCTGTCTCTTCACCTGGGGACCGTAACTATTATTATCATGGTGTACAGTTACACGAAGCGCTGCATGGTAATAGAATAACACTTTCTAGAGGCCTCCTCACTCCTCATCCTCCTCTCTTCTTCCTCCTCTTTGTTCTCTTCTTCCTTTTCGTCTCCGTTGTGTCGGGCTGGAACCGGTTGGTTTGTTGGCGTGCGCGCTCAACTTCCACACTGATTATTATATCTGTATATATCTTTTCAAAACCATAAATAAATACGGTATTATATCTATGAATGTACACTTCCTAAGCGACCAGTTGTGGTCACTTTGTATTGACCACATTCATGAGATTGTTTTACTTGAATTTGGGGGCTGAACCAAAAGTTCACATTCTCTAGCCTTGAAGACTAGGATTGATTCCTGAAAGATATGAAGACAGGCTATAATTGAGTGGAGAAACCAAGAATTCAGTTCAGTCTTATTCCATTTAGTTTTATTCCACATAGTCCATTAGTTTTATTCCAGTTTTATTCCACATAGTCCATTAGTTTAGTCTTATCCAATTAACTACGAACTCATAAACTGTAGTCTTCATATGATCTGATTTATATTTACACCTGAATGATGTGAAGATAGTCTATTTTAAGAGGAGTAGAAAACTGGAGGCATATTAAATTGTTGCATTGCACTATATAGCTGCTTAACACAATGTTATCCAGCAGTGCTTTGTTCCCATCACTGGGTTGCGAAGACTAGCTTATGGTTGTGATGTCAATGTGCTAACCACACGTTACATCTTTTCTGGTTAATGATCATTCACCTCTGCTGATTCAGTCAAGTGGATGTGAAACTGGCAACCAGCTGGTAGGCCTAAGCCCACATAGGGCTGCTGAGCCATTGACAAACAAACAAAGAAAACTGTTTAGTCTTCTCCAATGATCTATTATTTAACGTCTTCAGCCTCCCCTCTAATGATCTTCATTAGGAAGTACACTGATAATGTGTACAAATAATCATGCTAACAGTGAAATTCATGCTTTCTTCTGGAATGGAATACTGTATTAGTATGTTATAAGATTGGTAGCACAGTATTCTGAAAGTACTGTAAGCGGATTATTGACACAAAAGAAAAATCCCCAGATCAAGGGAGAAAGTTGAAAGATGAGTATGGAAAGCAATCTAATACATAGCACAGAGATCCCTGAAATCTCTGTCTGAGCCATTTATGATGTTTAATAAAGCAATCATAATAGAGTATTTGGAGAAGTATATTTTGGAAGGATGAAAATACCGTTCAATTAATGTATTGAATTGAGAAGAGTTAATAATCAAAGTTTGATGGATTATAAATCTTTTTGTGAATTGTATAATTGTCTAGTTGTGTATTGTTTAGATCAATTTTATTTTCTGATTTATTGACCATATTCTTATTTATGTTCCAGATCACAAACTCTACCCACATAGTTAACCTCAATTTTGGATTAAAGTGTTTCTACATAGTAAAAGGTAAGTGTTCAGTGAAGAGTAATCTTTTTTCTTCAAGTGCCCTGATTACTTGAACCAAATCATAGTTATCTTCGGTTTGTTCTTTTCATTGGCGTGATGCTGTTGATTCTATCAATAGATTTTTGTTTTCGTTCTCTTTGACATTCAATAGTTCATAAAAAATTGCAAGACATGTAAAACATTATACAGTATTTATCAATATCATTAGGCATAACAACTGATTATATCGGTGAGTAGAATTCTATTTTTGGTAAGGTTTAACAACCAAGGCAACTCAACTAAAAGTTCTTTCAGTTTTGGATTTGAAATACAAATGGAATTCGTGGGAAGTATTAGTTTATCTTCTGATGAAAGAAGCAGCACTACCTTATGAGAAAATCATGTGAACTCTCAATACTCATGTGGGATAAATGTTAGAGGGGGCTTGTATGCCTCAACATCGCCAACAGCACTTTGGTATTGTGAAAAGTGGAAAATGAAGTCATCTATCTATCTATCTATCTACTCAAAATGTAGTACAATTTAAATTATTGTTTTGCTAGTATGATATGGGTATCATTCGTTTCATAAATGAAATTTGAGATTCGTTCTATATAGTTTTACGTAGAGGATTATCAATTTATCATCCTTTTACTAGTATCCTCATCCTTGTCAGTGGAAGGGTGGAATTATACTATACTACGGATATACTGTACTTACATCTGTAGGTATTCTTCTTCTGTGTAGATGTGTACTATGACCTGGTGGTTCATTCTCTAGTTTGTTGCCGTAAACATGGTCCTTTGACAAAGAGAATCGAAAGCTTGAATTCCTGAGCAAGGACAAGACTAGGGATTCTAGGAGGCCAGCTCAAGAGCGGACTGTCTGTTGAATCTTTTTTCAGTTTCAGGTGCCTCCTATTATTTTCTTTGTTGAAGAGTGGTCTCCTCCGACTCCTTGGTGGTGTCGGGAGGGGGGGGGGAGGCGTCCAGAAAAGTTTGCCCGCCTGTTGCAAAACCGGTCCCCGTTCGGCCAATAATAGAATAAAAAGAGTTCGCAAATATATACTGTATAATGATAGCTGCAGAAGGCGGCAAAACCCTGCTTGTGTTCGGTTTCGCATTCAGATTCAGGCCATCTGCTAGAAGTAGAAGGGCAGAAATACGGTAGATTTGTATAATATTATATTTGGTCAAGTGGAGAGCTGTTTTGGCTCCTTTGTAACCAAAACTCAGTCCATGTTGAAAGGTTTAATCACACAATTCTACTCCTTATTGACAGAAGTGTATGTTGTTCAATGCAGGATTTATTTGCTCCTAAAACCCAAGGAAGAATTGTTTTAAATATTGCCAATATGGCATTTTATTATGGCTCAGGTTGAACAGTTTGATGATAGATTGTTCCTATCAAGTAAAATCCATTAGCACTCCTATTTAATCATAAACGTATTTTCTTCTTCTTTGTAAATAGTTTGTAAATGTGTTTGATAATCGTACTAGATATCCTAGTAGATATCTAGTAGTAGTAGACCTGTAGATATCCTAGATGTTAATCAGGATGTTATAGATGTTAATTGTATGGATTGCAGTTTTCATATTACATAACTATTTTACAGCAATAGATGCAGTTCCCAAATTTCAATTCTTTGTGTATGGTTTTGCTGACCGATTGGATAAAAATAATTGAATTATTATTTTCATTTTAAATAATGATATATTTGCTGTAAATACGAACTGGTGATTCAGATAATATTTGAGTTGAAAAATAAGATTTTCATTTATTTAAGTTACATAATACAGTATAAAAATGTCATATCACAACATATATTTACAATAAACAGAGGAAAAGGTGGTTCAGCCTCAGTAGAAATAATTTCAACTTTAGAGAATGTTGTGATCGCTTGAAACCTAGTGCCTCATTTGTAAATAACATGCCTAGGTAGTATGAAAATTACTGGAGCCATCTATTTTTGTTGAGACCCTGAGTACTTCTAGGGAGAGGAGAGGACCATAAAGAAAGAAATTCGTCTAATAAAAAGGCTCGGATACTTTCCTTCCATTTTCTCTAATCTATTGCTTCTCTTTTCCTATATGCACCTTTGTGTAGTCTCATCATCCATCCCGTCATATTATATTATGCCTTTCTATCCTCATCAGAATATCCTTCCTCTTTGTGTAGTGGTCATTTCCCTTCAGTAGTCTTCCTACTCCCCACCCTTGACCCGGCATGGCTTATGTTCGAAAATTGGCTTCGTGGTGAAAACTCATTTCCTTTCTGCCAGTCCTTTTCGTTGTTGTCACACCATTTCCGCACTTCTAGCCTCAGAGAGAGACACTGAATAGGAGAAAGAACGTGTGTTAGCAGGACCTGTAAGGCATGTGGTTCTCCTATACCAACCGTAATAGAGAGAAAGAGACAATAGCTGTACCATATTGTTGTCACTTCAATTGCATGGGATAAAGACTTGAAGATTTCAATTTTTAAAAAGTGTTATCCATGTTCAGTTTGAAATTTTAGCTTCTTATAGAATCAGCTGTAAGCTTTTATTACATTTTGAAACAGCATTCATTTGTTGACATGGAAATGTCTTTTTGTTAATCATCAATTGAAAACGCCATTACGTTGTTTATCAATATACTGTAGTTTATAAAAGCATAATATTAATGAATAAAACCAATATTGTCTATTCCACAGTGATTTTTTATTTTTAAAACTAGAGAGTTTCAATATAAGAATTGAATCTTGAGTTTGGTTTATAAAAATGAAAAATTTCTTATAAAAACCTTGAAATAATTCAATAAAAAATTTGAATTTTTCAGTTTTCAAAGTTCTGAAATCTTGTTCATTACCCTATCACTGAATGTAAAATCGAGTTTTCTCATTTTAAAGTATCAGTACTGTACTTTTATCATATCAGGCCCACATCCATTCAGTCACTTTGTTTATTACAATTTACAGCTATGTTTATTATTTTGCAGTAAACAATTTCCCATATTTCTCTCTAAACGTTTTATTTATAAGGTTTTTTTTGTAATAGTTGTCAAGCCTTATCATAACCATCTCCATCCATCAGCAGGCATTTCCTGGTCGACCTTTCATCTCGAAGAGTTATTCCCGCGAGAAGATTGTCAGCTAGAAGGGTTTGTCGGATGGAATTTGTGGCCATGCACTGGCAGGTGTTGTGGTCGGATATTTGGCGCCTTTCCAGCCACTTGATCCTAGAATGATGTCCTTCTCAATATGGTAGTAATGGACAGGATCCAGTTTTGCTGCTATTTAGTTGTCGCGCGCTCACTGGGGGCTGAATTTTTAACGCGCTGATTAACAGATCACGGATCAGGAGGAGAATGTTCTTCTTAGATATATAGATTCAATATAGATGAAGGCCTATAGCAGGATCATTTTAACTTGTCAGAAAACATATGTTTCAACGAGCAATATCACAATACTTAACCTACAAATGCTGAATCTCGCAGATTATTGAAAAGGTCTTTTAAAAAGTTATTCTTTGAAAGGTCTTTTAAAGACTTCAAAGGTCTTTAAGACTTTTAAGCCTTTTGATTATTGTGTCGAAGTCACTGTTTAATTATTACCGAAACAGCTCATTTCTGACAAGTTAAATGGATCGTGCTATACTTCAGTAGATTGAGCTAGAAGATTTGCGCTGATTTTTCTCCCATGGGATCGTAGGTGAAGAATGTACTTCATAGATATAGCTGTACTTCTGTACTTAGTAAATGCACTTCATGTAGATTTATCTGAAGGATTTGCTGCGATTATTGTAGAGAATGTACATTAGTGTATAGTTATAGATTTAGATTAAGGCATGAATATTTATAGATGCGTGTATGTATAGATTTATTATAGAATGATGAACTTACCTAGCGTACCTATTCAACCTTGACGCTGGCGGGAATAGTTGCTCTTCAAGTTTTGCATGCACTGCAGTCTGCATCATGATTCACTGACCTTAGTGGTGCAATCCATTGTGTGCTGGCTCCCTCCACTTCCGGATCTGATCGATTCGAATTGCATTCGGTATTGTTCTGTAGCAGGGTGGTGGTCGTGTGCCGGCTGGATGCACTGTCATGTGGCCTACGATACGCATTCACTTCCTACCTACGCATCCACTTTCCAAATATCATTGGTCGCCATATCTGGCATAAGTAAAATGTTTTTTTTTCATGGAGAAGTCTGTATGGATTATGGGCTATGTTAGGTATTTAGTATATGATAAGTAAAAAGTTTTTTTTTTCAAGAGAAGTCTGTATGGATTATGGACTAGTTTGGGTATATAGTACATGATGCTTATGAAGATTGGTGAATTTCTATAGGTTGACTGTATAGTACATCATAAGGCTTGTGAAGATTGGTAAATTTCTTTAGCATTAAAATTCTTAGTTCTAATCAAATCGCAATCTCTACTTCAATATTCGATTCACTTGAACCATAACCCCCTCTAAACTACAGAGGTGTAGTTTAGAGGGGGCTATGCTTAAACTGAAACTCTGTACTCTTGAACTCTCATGCTTCTGTAGAAAGCTATATCACTGTAAGTTTTCCTGAGAAGAGGAGGATTGAGAAAATGTATTCATTAAATATTTGAAAAGACGCATTTCCATTCGCAATTGAAAGTTTTCTGTACTTGAATTTGATGTTCTGAAGCGGAAGATAATTCGGATTCAATTCTACCTTATAGAACTTAGGCTAGGCGTACACCGGTTAATCAAGACAAGACAAGACGATATTAGTCACAGTACTTCACATAGTTGCTTGTGCATCGGTGTGTGCTGCTTCATAAGCAACTATTTGAATTACTGTGACTAAAAGTGACTAATCTCGTCTTGTCTTGTCTTGACTAACCGGTGTACGCCTAGCCTAACTCTCTAATCTGTTCACTGTGATTCTACTCAAAACGTAATAGAGAAATGTGATATTTCTGTTTTATTATAATAATTCTATTCTTGGAACCCATGTACTGTTTGAATGTGTAGGTGATTGAATCTTCACATTTATTAATTTGGAAACAAAAGCGTTTTCAAACTAGAAGTTTCACGTGAAAAAAATTGATTCAAAAAATAGTTTCTACCTTAGACAGGTTTGAATTGATTTTAATGAAATTCACCTCAGGCATTGGGATTCGTTTTCTCCGAAATATAAATTTTTTTTAGATAATCCATTGAAATTTGAATTTTTCTGTTTAATTTTGAAATATCAATGTTATTCATTCTTGTCTTGACTGAAAGATTCATTGTCGATTTTCAACAGGTTGAGCTAGCTCTATGATCCGAAACTGAACCGATGTACCTTATTAGTATCGCCCCGTTGCGGTTAACCTCTTGTTGTGGTCTAGTTCTACCTCCAGTTTACGACTGCATTCCTGTCCATAGAAGAGCTTTTATGCGTTGGAACAACTACAATGTTGTGCACGGTGTGAAATACGATTCAAGGGTTGTCTCCCCACAAGCTCACCCGATACTCCACTTCACATGTTTCAGATCTTTTTGGCGCCAGAGTATATTTTTGCCAACTTCAACCTTATAGTTCCTTTTATGGTACCTCATGCTAATAAGGTTATTTGGTATCAATTCGGCTCATAATATTCATAAAGTAATGTATTAATTGGAATCTTATCTCAGTTTCTACAAAATTGATGAATTTGTTTATTGGTGTAAGTTGTAGACTATTATAATCAGCAGTATTTAATTATATCCATCAATTTTCATTCAGTCAAGTTTTCCCTTTCAACAATTTTGATCTGAACATTCATTTCACTCCTATTGAAACTCAACTGTATAGTTTCTGTGTTCGTTCTATCGTTAAAATGATAAGAAGTTTTGCAGACATTCGATTCGAAGTCTTGCGCTTCTATTTTTGTCACTCATTCGGCCATTCTGCAAGTCTTTATGACCGTAGAAGCATTGACTCTTATCTGAAACTGTAATGATGGATTTATCAGTCATAATTATTCGTCATCAATATGAATTACGTAAGTTGGCAGTATCATGCTCTATTTCGAGAATATAATCGATTTAACAAGTAATGTATTTTTGATACTGGTTTCTCTCATTATGAACTGGCCATCCTCATTTCATGAATTCGTTTGACCATCGTTTTGCGATATTTCTCGAACATTGAGCTGCCGATTTCGAAATTGAAAAATAGTTTATATGCTGTTTGGAAAGTTTGAGAGGACTGATCCCTGTGGAGAAATCGATTACGGCTTTGATTTAATCACGGTTCGGTAGACTGCGCTGAAATCTCTGAATTTTTGTTTGGTTCAGTTCCAATAATGGAGGGTTCCTTCCTACTTTGACTGACTCCTTATCAACAAATCAATCTTCTGGATGGAATTTTCTCCTTCAGAGCTCTCCAATCTTTTTCTGACTGTGTGATCATTTTTTATACAGCCGAATATCTACGTAGAATGCAGATAAGTGAAGCAATGACAAGTTGGGCCTGTCTGTCACTGGCTGAGAATTTTCTTATCACATTGGAATCCACTTTTCACTCTACATCTGTTTACCATTGGATTACTGTTTCGAATATTCCCAGTTCTCTCCTAAGTGTAAACAACTCTCTCTTGACAAGTCATCTTGGAAGTCGACTTATCAATCGTATAGCCTATTTTTATGTTTGTGGACCTCTATTTTCGATACGTTATCGCACTGTACAAGGAAAATTTAAGACTGCTTTCTGTCATTTTCTTTGCTATAACTTCCCCATAGCAAGCTCTGCTCGACAAAACGCTCTAATCTTGGGCAATATTAACTGACGGATTTGAATTATTGATGAATTTTTTTTATCATAAGTGGTTTCCATGATAGAAGTAATTATAAAATACTGTTGCAAGAAAATAATAATATATATCAATCGATTTGAAATTTGCAGAAAAGAAATACTTATTTTAATGAAGGCATTTTGTTATTTTGAAGAGAATATATACAAATCATATCAGACAATAAATTAATACTATGGTGATTGGTGAATATGGTTAGCAGTAGCTTTCTCATTTCAAATAATATTTCAATACTTTTATGGATTTAATGCAGTAAAAGGAACTACAGTATATATATAAAGTGATTTTGACGCCTAATAAATTGTGCAGATCCTGTCAGGAACCTGATAGAGAATCTTTCAATCCACTTTATTCTTCTTTATCTTGGTAATTTCGTGGTAAATCATTCCTTCTATTCCATTTTATTCTTTTTTATCTTGTATATTTTGTGGTTAAATTTCTTTTGTAAAGGCTTCCTTTTTAGCATTGTAATATGTTTTGAAAAATAATGTTCATTTTTAAGGAATTTTCGAAAAATTAATATATAATACATAATATATAAAGTAATTCCTCTTGTCTAATATGTATAATTGGTTCATTTCTATTTATAGCAAGGCATTCATCGCCATCCAACTAATGACTTGACTCATTAAATGGGCCTAACTTTGGTATTTGAACAGGAAATGGCGATTAGACGTCCGACATGGTAAATGATAAAGATGACAAGTTATTGATATGATACTAGGCTACTGTTTCTATAAACATGCTCTGTCCCTTTTCACAGTACTATGGCATAGTATAAACGAAATAGTTGTGTGATAGTGTTATTGAACCGAAACGTTTTGATTGACACTCTGGACTAGTTCTTATATTGTTCTCAAATTTAATTACAGTGTTGTCTTTTCACTAGTAAAAAAGCTAGTTACAGTATTCGTGTGATCCGATTTTTCTACTGTTCATAGCTATGCATGGTTGTTGATTTTCCTCGAGTTCTTGAGAGAGGAGTTCAAAAATCATTCTTCAATTTTGTGTTCCCCATGGAACAGCTCTTGAGATGCTCTCCAAATTGCTTGCTTTCTCTCTTGAAAACTACGGCGGATTGAATTTCTTGGCCTGTACACGAAACCCCAGACACTCAGGAGGGTTGTGCCCTTTCAATGGCATTCTATTCTTTATTTCCCTCTTGGTGAACTCTTCCTCTTTGTTGTACGCACTTCCCAATACTAACCACCACCTCTTGTATAAAGTGAGGATACTGGATCTATGGTGTGTATAGATGGGTACATATTTTTAAACAGGCTATTTTTTATATTGAATATTCGATCGATACCCGTAAGCTACTGGATCCTAAAAATCCACCTAGAATCCTTTTTATGTTAGTGATTCAATTATTGAGTTAGGTACAGTAATTGTCAGATTTGGTATATATACCTTTGAAAAAATTGACTTCGAATACTCGGGGCCGATCGCACGAAAGTTGAAGTTTCGATTTTAGTTTTTGATGATCACTCATGAGAAATCTGATTTAGAACTCTTGAGAATTGTTGATTGGAGCTTCTTAAACAAAGCTTTGTGCAACTGGGGGGTTTGTGTAAAACATAGAATCCGGCTTTGTGTTCTACATAAAATCAGGTTTCTTCTGTCGTTTGTAGGAAACCATTATTTTTTCTGGTACTGTATTTTTTTAAAAGCCATTTATCAATGATCTATCTTTTATACTATAGGTCTAGTTTCTAGAGCAACTAATCTGGAGTAATTTGTGTTGTGTTGAGATCAATTTTATTTGTAGTATTCTTCGATTTTTCAATTTCTATTCTATCCTATTTTCTGAATAATTACAAAATTTTTAATTTGTAAAGATTTAACTAGGCTATATTGTTATCAGGAGTACCTACGTGTATTATGCTACAAGGCGATGCCTATCTTCTGTGACCTATAATATTTTCCTCTGAAATCATGAGTGATGACTTTTCGATTATATTCCAGTCATGTGCTCTTGAGCTCTAAACAAATTTAACGATCGTTTCTTTTTGTGGCACAAAATTTTATTCCTTTTCCTTCCAGGAAACTTTTTCTGTAATAATATGCACGTGTGCTAGAAACAGAATTTCTTCAGGCGGTCGTAAAAAATTTCTTCCAGAAACATCCAGCAAATCGTTTTGATGAAAGTTATAATGAATTCGGAAGAAAGCCGCTTTCCGACCTCATCTCTTCTCTTCTCATCTTTCTCTCTTCTCTCTTTCTTATTATTTTATGTTGGCTGCTCGTATTTTCATCTACTTATTGTACTTCTCACATTTGATGAGTTTTCAAAATATTGTAATGTGAAATATGAAGTGATAGAATCCACAGAAGATTCTATTCATTGTGGGCTGTTGAATAGCCGTGGAATGTTGTAAAAGTCTGAGTTGTAATAGTATCCTTGATAATATCAAGTTGATATCAACCTAATTGATAGTCTGTCTCATGCATGCGGGTGATTCAATTTCCTCCCTTTTCCTCATCACCACTTCTTTGTTGCATCTTCTTCATTCTCTCCCACTTCTCATTTCTGCTTTGTTCCACTTCTCTTTTGACCACATTCATTACATTTTTCGTCTTTCAAACTTTAGTTTCATCTTTTTAGTTCTCAAACTGTTCAAACAGATTGGTGTCCGATTTCGTGTATTAATTTAACAACGTAACAACGAAAGATGGATTTTCTCATCACGCAGTCACAATGATTAGAGTTGGGAACGAGTCTAGGTTTTTGGCATGTGCTAATTAAAACCCAAGTTGGTGCCTCAGAATATTTTTTACTTAGAATTTTCACTCCGGGGCCCTGATAGTATAATACAGGAGGACCACTAATAGAATTTACTCATCCCACTGGCTCTGTAGGGGAAGGTCGGGTGATATCGGCCACCTTAGCTTTTTCTTAAGTACCCAGTTAAAGGATTATGATAAGTGCCAACTTTATGCATAAAATAATACTACAGTATATCATCTATAACTGGCGTAAATTATATAAAATAATATCAATAGCAACATACTTTTTTTTCCAAAAATCCAACTATCTACAAAACGCACTTTTCAATTTATGGCGGGTGGTATCGGACAGACATAAAATAGTACTGAAATTATGTTTGAGGGATATTAAATCACACAAATGAATACATTTTTGGGCAGTCTTGCTAATAAAGTTGGTTGTACTGACAGTATGAACAGTGCTGCTAATTGCGGCACTTTAAGAACTGGCTTTGTCCGATGCCAGCCGCTGTCCGGTAGTACCCGACCTTCCCTAGTCATTTCATTACATAACACTTTTTCAATAGCCAATTTCAGGGATTCTTCTGTTCAATTTCCTCTTTTCTATTCCATTACCCCTGAAAAACCCGGAGAATCTATTAAAATCCGTGAATTTAAGTGGTCATTACATTGTCCGATACCGCCCGATTGCACTTTGTCCGATACCTGCCGCCAGACAACCTAGGTGAGAATGGCTGTCAAGCCATAATCAGTCATGTGACTGGAGCTAAACGTCGTATTCACTTGATATAAAGTACACTAAGTATTTTAAGGCCAACTATGACTAATATTACTAACTTCAATTGATACAGCAGCTTTTTAAAACTAACTCCGTGCACTTGTCAACCGTAAAAAATGCATAAAACTGGAGCCACTACGAAAACGTGCTATGTCAGATGCGCAATACTGCTGTGGGCAGTCTTGCTACTTAAGTTGGTTGTACTGACAGCATAAAAAGTGCTGCCAATTGCGGCACTTTTCAAGAACTGGCTTTGTCCGATGTCAGCCGCTGTCCGGTAGTGCCCGACTTTCCCCTATAGGCAGTTGAATCGACTGTTCCTGTATTATAAGTACCTTTAAGTTTCATGAAACAAGTATGATCTGCTTATGTTCATAAGTATCAAAAATTGTAATAATATTAGCTTGAATAATAGGAAAACATTTCACTCCTTCTTTGTTTGAAGATGCTCCACCTTCCTTCCCCCGAATTCTATTATTTCGAGAATCATGACTTGATATATATTGTGATATATACTGTTGAATTTACTTCCTCTTGTTGTCAACTATGTCTCTTTATGAAATACGTTTTGAGCCTTTTTCTTCTGTTAATAAATATCAACGGACTTCAACTGTAGTTTGTATGTTTAGTCTATATTATTTGAAAATTATATTACCGTGATGCGATTGAAGTTTGACGTCAGATTTCTTTCTTTTTTGTGAACTGTTAGAAATTTAGTACATCTCAAAGATACAGCCACCACCCACTAGCTATTACAGGAAATGATTTACAGACTACTACCCCTCCCGCGGTGAACTAGCCATTGTTATGACAGACCATAGGCGCTCACAAATCCTTCTCAGAGAGTGAGAGAAGAAAGCCAGCGAGAGATAGGCCTACTGATTCTTTATTGTGTTCGATAAGATTCGTCCCACGGTTCTTCCACATAGTCCTCCCTGTGCAGTGAGCTGTCCATACTTGCTTTCTCTTATCCTCTTTGAATAATCACTCTTCAGAATATCAATCAATGCATTATTCAAGAACAAAACGTAGATATTTCTCAATAATCTTCTTGGTTTCCTTTCAGAGTAAACTTATATGTGACTGCAAGAATTTTAATCATTCCAAGAAGCAATGCTTTGCTATGGAAATGGACGTAATGGTTTTAGAATCTATTTTAACGATTCTCTTCTACTTATGCTGCTGTTACCTTGAAAAGCATGAGTGTGGATTAAAAAGGTTTTATTCATTCGTTTTCTTAAATGATTCTTATTATACTTTCAAAATTCCACATTAATGCTTGCCTTCATCCTAGCAAAGACAATCCTGCCACTTATATATAAATAATTATCTACTACTATAGATTAAAATTGTCTTTGATCCAGCTAGTATTTCTTCAGCCATTATGGCTACTTCAGTATTTCATCACAAAATAAAAATGAACTGGATTCTCAAAGCAGATATCTTGAAACCCCTTTCAAATTGAACTTAATTTTTACAGTTTCAATTGGGCTTTCATCTTTCTTGATTGTTTGTCTCAGTTTCGATTCAATATTCATAATTCTATCTTGAGTTAAACCAATGAAAATCTTCATGAAAAATGAAGTCTTAATTTGGATGATTGTGTATTCATTTATTCAATTGAAAACTTGTGGTTCTAATGCGAATATTCTTGTGATAACAATTCTAATTAACACTCATCTCTCATCATCCTTCCCCACAAGCTAAGAGCTTATGTGGGTATCACCACAAAGTTATTTTGAATTCGTTTTCGGTTAGGTAAAACTTCAGTTTTCAGTTAGAATGTATCATTAAATAGAATGTATCTGTAGACTATGCAAAATGAGTGCATTTTGAGTAATATAGGGGAAAGATAGGATGAAGTCTATTAATAGTATAGGGCTTTCTTATGTGAATGCAAAAGATGAAGCAAGAAGCAACGCCCACAGGATGCAATGTCTGATACTGGACTGGGACTGGGGCTGGTACTAGCAGCAGGAGGCAAGTCGTGAGGTCAGTACCGCGACAACTGCATTGCAATTGGTGGGCGAGGACCGGTTCTCTAATCACTTTCAGAACACCGGAAATTGAACGGATAGCGTCGGTTTGCGACCTGCATCAAGTACTCCCTTGTTCCTTGAAAATTTTGTACTCAATACTGAACCAAAATAATCGTCTGGTGGTAATGTGAAGTAGGTGGATCCTTCCTTACCCTACTGCGTTGAATTTTGAGGTAAAAATAGAAATTCCTTTAGCATTTCTATAGAACTAATAATGATTTTATAATTTCTCTAGGTTTTTGTTCAAGTCGCTCTTTATTTTCTCTATTTGTAACTGTGTTATCTATCAATGTTTTTGTTTGGAGTTTTCCGTAGCCGAGGGCGATAAGCGCCTGTCTGATAATCCAAAGGTTCCAAGTTCGAATACAGTTGCCGGAACGGATTTTGGCAGAAACGGCCACTCCCGTCTTTCGGAGGAGACGAAAAGCCGTCGGTCCTGACTGCCTAAAAACAGTCGTCATCTCTCATCATCACCCCTCTCATTACCCACGCACAAGCCTAGAGCTCATGTGGGCATTACTTAAAAAAAAAAAAAAAAAAAAAGTGTTCGTGATTGAAATTTCTTGAGATGTCTGTCCTTCCGGGTATTAATAATCGGGCAAGGATTATTTATCGCATCTCGAAATGAAGATTGCTCGAGAAATAATAAACAGCTATTACTCCTCAACGTTTCTTCCTTGGTTTGAATTTTATGCTTTCGTTGGAGAAGTGAAGAACTGGGTTCAAAGAGTTCAAAGACACTTTGGACGCGCATAGAACGGTTGATTTATTTGGAAGATGTTGCAGCGGTTGTAACAATACTGAACTCAAATGACTGGCATAAGTCAAACACCTGGCTGATTTCTAAAGCTGTCGAACACTGTCCGTTATCTGAATGTTCTAATTCTCTTGAAACGGTTTCAGTCATCATTTGACAGTTGCCTGGATAAGCCAGTTGTTTGGGTAAATTGTTGGCGGTAAATCTGTGTGCATTTCTTTTTGTTGAAATCATTGACAATTCCTCTCCTCTCTTTTATATTACTGTATTCTCGTTCCTTACATAAAATTTCAATTACTGAAATTTATTGGTTTCGAGTCAAACCATGATTGTTGATATTTTAGTGGATTTTATTAGGTTTGAACTTTACCGTTGTAATTTGTATTCAAGCTCCACGGTACACCAGCTTATTTCTAAAACTAGCATACCGTAAATAATTTATTACTGTAAATATATTTAATTACACTAATATGTTTAGTATACAAATACTGTAAATAATTTCATTTTTGAAGCAAGAATCATTATGTTAATCTTTTGGATAGTTGACTGTGTTTTTATTCTCTCTTCAACAATCTTTATAGAATAACATAAAGTATCTCAATTATAAACTTTGGAAATTATAAAAAATTCTTAGTATCTTACTTATTTCTTTCAAACTTAATTCATTCCTATAGTGCGATTCACGTCAAGAAGTCAGCATTGCTTAGATGGGAGTTTGCTATCCTTGTTCAGCACAAGGCAGTTGCTGATGTCTCTATCCTATTCGCACTGTGCATTGTTGTCGCACACAGTCCCAACAAACACGTTTGGTGCAGTTTTCTCTTTCTCTCTCAATGAAACTTGGCATCAATGCTCCTCATATAAACAATGCTGACTTCTTGACGTGAATCGGACTAGTCTTTATTCATTGATAGAAACACGAAAATCATAATAATTTGGGTCAGGAAAGACAGAATCAGCCCTTACTACTTCTCTCCCGAGTTTTGATAGTCTTGATGATAACAGTGGCTCTATCATATTTGTTATCACAACAAACGGAATAAAATGATTTCAAAGAGTGGACATTGACAAAAGAATAAATATTTGCACGCTTTTTAAAAATTAATATTTGTTTTGTATTTAAATTTACTAACTTGAATGAGAATAGAATGGGAAAGTATTTTGTTGGTCTATGCCTAGTTTAAATCATATTTAGAAACAAGCACTAATGTCATTGACCTCAGCAAGTATTCCTTGAACCCCTTAACAGTGAGTAGCCGATGATTGACTGGTGACCTACTTATCAATCAGGTTTTGATGAAATAAATATTCACCCGAGGGTTAACGAACCTAATTAATTGATGTCATTGTGGTGAAGAATTATGAGTAGAAGTCGTCCATACCAGAACTAGTTGTTGGGGGTCTCGGCTATTGTTAGGAAAGTCAACGGTACTTGGTTTCCGCTGTGTGTTCCCCTGGAGTGAGCTGGTCCTGTGTGGTCGTGTTAGTCCTCCTTCCTGTGCCTGTCTCCTCTACTACACCCATGATCATCATTTGAAACTCTAATCCGAGGTTCCAGAGATCTGGCTGAAGTAGGCCTTTGTCTTGTGTTATTCCATCTAAAGCCCTCCTGGCCATAAAAGAGTTGATCTGACTTAGTCATAAACTAAATATATGAATCTAACCAACTGATTGATCACCTACTCTTTTGTAATTTGGTTAATGGTCAACAATTCCACCATTGACAACTGTACAGCAAATATCTATATAGCTGATGAACTTGTCCATACAAGGGTGGTATTTGATTTTTTTCACAAATATTTGGGTGTATTTTTGTGAAATATGTGGAATTGTATTCTGGCTGTGTATAGCTTAGAGATAAGAAATATTGCCTTGGTTGTTTGAAATCATCAGTAGTTCTCAAAGTATTTTTAAATAAAAATGTTTTTCAGTCTAAGGTCATATTTTTATCCCTTTTAATTGAACGAAATTTGTTTTTTTTGCAGGTATTTTCCACAAATCATGAAACTTTATTTTTTCTGCTGTCTCTATTAAGCCCCATGTAAGTAAATGATATGAGAATGAATTGATTCATTTCATCAACACTTGACTTTTCATGTAACATTATTGTAATGAATTATATGCAATCCATTATAAAATAAGTAAAAAATAAAACATTTTTAGTAAGCAGTGGAAGTGGATTGATAAGTTGATTGCATCTTCCCTGTACCTCCATAGCTTACTTTTCGTTTTTTTGATAAAATTACGCCTAATCTAATGCAAGCTCTTGTTCATCATCTCCCTCGTGTTACCGCATATTCAAGAATTTCATCCATTCTGATTCTTAACTTAAAATTGAACTTCCCTTGAAAAAGCTCCTCTTAGTTGCAGACGTTAGAGTACTAATGTACATACGTTACAGTACTTAGATTTCGTTTGAAAATACCACAATAACATTTTGACACTTTTAATGATCCCTCCGGGTTTCATACTACTGTAATAAAGTACGTACAGTATTTTCATCAATGTAATTCATGAAAATTATTGTCGGGTTTCAACAATAAATAAATATCAAGTATGATCAACATCAGGTATGAAAATAATACAGACTCGTATAATAACATGATTGTTTGCATGCAGCCAGACAAATATCTCCTATCAAATTGCATGAACATTCATTCCCACCAATTAGTTCTCTATTATCTAGGTGCTCGGCGTATGTCACTCAAAGCGCCAGCATGCTTACCACATTCTTGACCAGTCGTCCAGCTCTCAATTTCAGGCATCTAATCTCATTAGGCTGTTACGAAAACCATTTGGCGTTGTATCAAATCTTTTCTATAAACAACTTTACTCATAGGCCGTGGTGTTGTGATACCTTCACCTATAAACTTTGCCTTCTCTGCTCTTATAATAAAACACTTGGTCAGACGAAATACATACTTGAATTTTGATGCTGCTTTTACCTTTGTACTGCACACCATTATCTCTATATGCCATCAAGCATGATCCGATTTTGATAGATCACTAGATTGTATGAGTTGTTTCAAACATGACTTGGTTTTTTCCAACTTCCATCAAAGAGGATTCATGTGTGTTTAGTAAGATTTGAAAAACTAGAATTAATTTATTAGACTCCTAAATTATACAAGTACTGTATTAGTACAAGGGTTGATTTCTCTTTTTAATTCTAACCTTATTGTTTCTTAAATGAGCTGAATTCCTCTGGTGTATTCAAAACTTGTTCTAACTCATAAATCAATAAGATTAAAATTATTGATGTCAGAAATTAGGTATTGTAGTAGAATAAGATTGATTACACGATTTGAAATAAGAATACTGTCATTTCGATGAGTGAATAGTGGCATTTTCATTGATGAATATTTGTGATTCATCACTGTATCTTTAAACTCGAAATTAGTGCTGCTCTCTGTCTTGACCCCGGATATTCAATGTAGTTCTCAATGGAGAACTTATATTTCCCTTTGAGAAATAGAAACATATTCATTCTACTTGCAGTAGGTCTTTTGCTTTCTAGTGATAGCTGATTCCCAATAGTTTTTTCATTCATAATTTCCATTCTATAAACCTTATTAAAAATGGAACATTTTCCTCCCTATGCTGGATCTCCAGGCTCAAAGAAGACAGACTATCCTTTGAAAGTGAATATATGATAGACGATTTCTCTCCTCTGTATCCATGTGCAACTGTAATTGTACATTGTACCTAATGCATTGTGCATCGATGTGCATTCATCTCTTGGAAGCCAAATTCCATAGGATTATTACGTGTCATGTTCCATTTTAGACAGTGTTTGGTGGATTAAAACCGCTATCACTGTCCAGTGTACACTGAGTACACCTCACACCCCACAAGCAGATGCCATAATGAATTATTGATTCGACAAGGCGTGATAAATGGTCATTACACTCTTGCGGTTGACAGAAGGTGTAACTAATCGCCCGTAATGGCTTCACTCCCTCATAAATCAGGTGTGAGTAGTTGTAAGCCCATCCAAATTCCATAGTAATTTATTCACTCGCGAATTTATTAAAAATTCTTGAAATATATTCCTCGATAATCTGTTGAATATTCGTGTTTGTATTTTACCAGTGTGTTTGGATGTATTTGTTCTTGTGTTGGAAAAAGTCATTATTAAGTATCAACTGAGGAAGGGAAAGTGTATTATATTACGCAATCCTATGAAAATTGCAGAAACTTACAGAAAATTTATTCCCTCTTATGATGTATGATTTATGCACAGTAGTCTAATTATCTTATGCCAATCAGATATCTTCTAATAAAATTGAAGCTTGTAGCTGTACTACAAGTGAATAATATTTACATTTTAAATTGATGATAATAATTATGTAAATTTCCCCATAGACTGGAAAAGGTAAAGAAAAATAATCATTTGTGTTTTCCTTGTTCCTACACAGTACCTTCTTTTCTACCTCTTGCACTGGATGCCAGTAGGTTATCATAAAGCTTCCATTCTTCTCCTTTGTTTTATTCATTCTATCAATGCATTAAAACCCGTTTTCCCTAAATTCAATTGATTATTTTTGAGTTTTAAAATAGAGTATTGAAGATACTTAACCACTATTGAATTCACATTTACAAGTACATGAAGAGATTACTATACTTAACTCCATGAAATGAGAAATCCCCCATCATCAGTAGTCCATGTGCAATAATATCTAATTCTCTTGATTGATCTGGTATCACACTATCATCGTGAATAATATTTAATAATAATTCATTCCTGTGGTCATATACGTATTAATTACCGCAAGGGACTTTTATAAGCATTCCGTTTCCGCGTTCCGGCTTACAAAGGTGTTTTTACATGTGAATGTATACAAAATTCCTTGGGACCAGAAAAAACATTCCGTTTCAACAGGTTTCCGTCTCACACAGGGTCCGCCTTCGACAAGTTTAACTGTATCATTGATTTTCCAGAGCCGAGTAATGGTAACTAGAATCAGATTCATTTAATTTGGCGCTTGGCATTAGATAGATAGAGATATTATTTCTTTGCCATCGTACTCTACGGTCTACAAAAAAGTCAAGAAATAGTATCCCCCTATCTATCTAATGCCAAGCGCCAAATTAAATTGTAGTGTTGAATACATTAATTGTAGTGTTTAAATTTATCAAATTAAATATGATAATACCTTCCATTGATTCACTCTATTTTCTAGTAATGTGGTGGGATCGGTGAGAGCGTGATTCAAGGTGTGAATTGATTGAGGTGGTATGTCCGCTTGTTTGGATGGCATTATCACTGTGAATGCATGCATGCTGGAATGCAGAAGCAGAATCTGTAATGGACTATTAGAAGTGATCTAGTTGCCTAATAATTCATCCCGTGAACAAAGGTCGGTGGTCTCTTTGACTAGAATAGGTGGACTAGGAGAAGGGGGAGGTGGCTTGAATAGGAAGAGCTAGTGTCTTGATCAGTGCATACCACCTCCTCCCATTGCGGCTAATTCGTGGAGCGAATCCTCGTCCCCAGTGGAGCGTCACGATCCTCCGGCTTCACCTTCCTAGGTCACGTTCTTTGACAGCCTTGTTCTTTTCACCAGCTCCAGCAGAGCTGCTCAGATTTGATTGAAATTTCTGCTTTGGTTGACCCGCTCCCAAAGCACCATCACGCACCTGTAGAGAGACTGATCTCTTCAACCGTAATCTGTGGCCCATCTCCTTTGATTCTTGCCCACACAAGAAGGCGGTTTCCACATTATTATAAAGATTAACTTTGTCAATACGTATATGGAAAAAACATTTACTATTATTAGGTAACATTTACAACCTTGTAACTTGTGGAGAAATACTTCCTAAAAGTGGCAAATAATAATTTCCAAATTAATTAATTCATTTTGAACTTTCTCCTTTCATTCTTGCCCACACAATGAGGGGGTTTAAGATTATAAAGATGAACTCAATACATATACGGACAAAATGTTTTACTACTATTGGGCGTAGCGTGGGCCATGAATTTGGGGGGCGCAAATCAAAATCAGGGTAATATGAGCCAGGAATCATACTACTCGTAGAAAACGGTACTTTTATTTATATTAGTCTACTTAATGAAATGCTCAGAAATCATTTTGTATAGGCCCAAGTAGAAACTATCAAGTGTCACCAGATATTTACAATCTTGTAACTTGTGAAAAAATACTTCCTAAAAGTGGAAAATAGATTGTATTAGATTTCTTCCTTGATAATTTCCAATTTAATCCATTCATTAATGGTAAGCTCCTCTCAACTATAGATAGTTATAGAATAATTACTTATACTGTACTTATTACTTTTGTCATCTAGAATCTAAGCAGATTTATATTTAGTTGTCTACATGAATGAAGTAATCTAATCTGGAATCTTCTTTGCTTTTCCAGCGAGGTATGAATGGTTTGGTCTTATTATTCCAAGTAGAATTGACACAACTTGAACATTTTAGTTCTATTTTTTGTTATTAAAATCTAAATATAGTATTTTTGCCTATTTCATGAAATTTTGCAGACCCACTAGATATTCGAATTTATTGTATAGGTGTGTGTGTCAGCCTTTTTCCCTGTATTACTGTAGTTTTATGAAGCAGGTCCCAGGCTCTAGAATTAAAAAAATAATATATCCAAATATCCAGGTTTTAGAACGTTCTGGAATAATTTCAGCATTCAATGATGCTTTTATAAGGTTCTGATGCTATGCATTCTTGGGAAGCAACAGATTTCGGTTCCTTATAGAAGTGGAATAACATAGGCAATCATCGACCTGGAAAAATGGGGAGAAGGCGTAGGAAGAGACCGTGTGATCTGATCAGGCATGTGTAGGAGTCCTATTGAGCGAGGATTTCGTTGACTTCTCTGGTTGGTGTATGCTTGGTTGAGGGTTGTTGCTTGACACCAGTGATATGAGAGTAGGCGGTAGAGTTCACAAGAATGATAAAAACGTAGCCTGCCAGACGGTGTTGGTGGATTGAGTAGATGGAGGAAAGTATGTAACTATATAATATTTCAAGTAGAAAATATGCCATAAGCGATTCATGCAGATATTTGGGGAAATAAAACGAATGGAAGTAACGGTGTAAAAGGAGATCTTATTGAATTGAGGATAAGTGTATAGAAAGTTATAATAAAATATCCAAGTTTCTCAGCATTTTCCCCAGTTCCTCTTCTATTCCTTAGCTTTTCTATTTTCCGCACCCTATTCATCTCCACTTATATCAAATTTGGATTTTTCTTTTACAATACACTCTTCAAATTCTTGATCATTTGAGTACATACTTCAGTCTCAAACTTGGAAATGGTTACGAATTTGTTCCACGTATACTAAATTCCCCATTAGGCCTACCTGCGTTATAAGTTTTTTCAAAACTATTTTCTGTTAAAAACAAAGCTAAATACACTCTTGGAATAACTAATGCATCTTCTTTGTTGGTTTATACAGAAAGTGTTCGCTCGAATTTTTTCTACTCATTATTTATTCAAACATTTTCGTTGCAGCAGTGAAGAATCTCTTTCAGATGAACTGCATGAGAATATTTAAAAATTCTCTCTGTCGTTGCCATTGGTCAAAACCTTTTCTTGAACTCTTATTTGGTCGGTTAAGTACATTAATACTTGTTGAAGGCTCTTTGTAATATTCACTCAGTTGTCAAAATATCTCCCTAGTTGTGTATATCACTCATCACTGAGTCATGTTGGATCCCGTTACTTCTCATTAGCCTCTTACCATGCATGAAATAAACGGTGACAAAATTTTGTGTTGGACGTTATGAATAACAGTTCTAGCTGTATAAATTACAATTAATGGCTCTAGCTTGAAGTAGTTCGCATTGCTTCTCACATTTCACTGGATGTGGTTGTTACAATCACAACACTTCAACTAAGGGTATTTTCCAAGTATGTTGGAGAGTATGCTGACTCTTAAAAGTTAACTTATTCTGTTTTATTCCTTGACAGTTTTCAACTAAATGAATGAATTATTCTTGCAAATTATAGTCAACTATTTAAATATGATTTAACTTGTGGTCTTTATACTTATTTGTTTTGAGCTTCTTCTGCGAGTTTTTTTTTTTAGAAAATGACTGAGGAAGTAAGTAATGAAAATAACGTTCTTTCGGGAAATTGGCTCTCCTAAAAAAACTGTTCCAGTCTTTTCTCGTAGAGTGCGACATTTCTTGTTAGAAGTTATGACATTCTTGCAGGTGATTTACGTCCCAGTCAAAACCCGTCACTTCTCTCCTTACAATAAAAATGTATTCCTCATTTTTTTTCTGCATTGGCTATTTCTCTTTTCCTATCCTCCGTTCTGCTACAGTGCGTCAAATTTGACATCGGAGCAAAAACATTCAACGAGAAAAAGCTGAAAAAGAGGAAAGATGACTGGCGTCGCTGTGATGAAGAGCGGTAGAGATCTGAAGCTCTGAGAAAAATACGGTATTCTCAGAATTCAAATCTCTCAACTTCTTTCTGTGAGGCTGAATTTTTTGTTGCCTTGAAAATTTCATTAGGCTAATGCCTTCTCTCCCAATAATAATCTGAATACATTTTCCGAACGGAACGGATTGATATTTCCATAAGAAATTGTTGACTTGAACAAATAACATATTAATAATGTGGTACAGTATTGGTTGGTATTGCGTAGATTGTTTTCTGCGTTTAAAACTGTTTCTGCGTTCAAATTTATCTCCTATGAAATCGTTGACTATGACAGTCATTTATATTCACTAGAGCTGCTTAGTAGCAGTATATATACTAAAATCGATAGCCTGCTGTGCTGCTTTTTTCTATGTACGGGTTACTTGAACCTTAGCCAAAGTTGGCACATTCTCCTAACCCACCTTTTCAAGGTTTTCAATTGTTTCCAGTAGACTGTGTCGGATGATCAGTGTTTTATCGTCTTTTTCAGTTTGTTGTGAGTTACTTGTTTACTAATTTACGTTGAACAAACTGTATAGAATACGTAATGTAGATAGAATTGTGATCAAGGACGGTTTGTTTACCAATATTTTCTATATCGTTACTGGTGACGAGTATAATCTCCCTAGCCAACGAGATGGCCTTACTTTTTTCATGGTCCTACATTGTGATCCTTTATCTTGGAAATTCAATTGAGATGTGCTGTCAGTCCTCGTTGACTGATAATTATGAGTATTCAATTATGAAGAATAAGACTCATATTAAGAGTAGTACTTAGTTTTATCCAGCAAACTCATTTTCAAGCATTTGTTTGGAAATGAGTGGTGAAAGAATGAAAATTTTACAGCACCATTTATTAAACAGGGATCATAGTTTTTAGGAAAAATTATTATTATTCAGGGATTGCTTTTCTGAACCATTGAAATGTATCCAATGTTTTTGAAGGGTTGTATAAAAGCTTAGGTAATTGAGCTTTGAAGAACCGTGTGTGAGTCTGTCTGTGATAAACTTGGAAATTTCAATCATTTTTGTCTCATTTATGTATTAAAAAAGAAAAGTATTTTCAGCGTCATGTAATGGTCATTGCCATTCTGTCATTTCACACAGACTTTCAATTTTTCCATTCACATCTCGAGTGGCTGGAGAAGTCTCATAAGTCTCGTGGATGGGAGAATTTCGAGATAGAAGGCTTCAAAAAGAAACTTGAAGATTGGAGTGACAGATGCTTGTTATTTGGTAGGATGGGTAGTGAAATAAGTTTAGTTGAATGTTGGATCCAACTACCCTCTTGCAGAGATGTCTCTTCACGGTGACAGTAATTGAGAAGAACGGGTGTAGTTTGAGTTCATTCTTCCTCTCTCTTCTTCCTTCCTATTCCAGTCTCCTTTTTCTCTCTAAACGATTGAGAAATTTATCTGTCGAGAAACATGTGAACAACTGTCGCAGACGAGGAAGTATATTTATGTTGAGGGCTCTAATGTTTCACTTGAAATAAAGACGGTGGCTCTCAAATTCATCGTTTTTAAACGCCAATTAGAACGACAATTATTGGTGCAGCTATTTTTTAACTAGTTTGTTCTCTTACTGCATTTTTGGTTGAGAACTCTTCGTTGACATTAATTCACATTATTGCTCTATAAGTTTTTTGTGTATCATCAATCATAATTGAATTAGTTGAGTTTTTAATGGAAAGGTTTACAAAGATGAAGTTATTCTTGAACGATTTACTGTTCATTGAATCAATCAACTTGATAGGGTAAATGAATACATGCACTACAAACATTCTTTACATCCCGATTTAAAAAGAAAAAAATTGTCCACATGAAAGATTTATCACACTTTTCACCTCTATTATAGAGACATTTTAAGTTTTGAATGTTCATAATAATTTTCATCTCAAAGAAGTATGTGATTCAATAATAATTGATTAAAAATGTTAATCATTTGTGAAAATGGTCTCATGTTCAAATCTTTATAAACTGGTGTATCTATTAGGCCTATGTGGCATGCGCAATTGAAAGAAAAGTTGTTTTAAAGCTAATCTGGTCACTTCACTGGAAGATAGTTTTTATCAAGAAGGTTTATAATGTGAGTTGATTTAAAAAACGTGAGTTCTAGTGAGCTTTGGCCTGTATGTATTATTTTTAGAGTTTTGGGTGTGGATTTGGTGTAATATTGCGCAATTCACTAAAATAATTATTTGTAACTGTGAATTCCAAGTTCACTCAATAGTATCTATGTATAGTTGGAAATTTATATTCCAAGGAGAATTGGATGCTGAACCTGTCAGTCAGCTGCTCCAACTCTTGGAACAAAGAAACTAATCCTCGGCTAGTGTCTTGTGCTGGCAAGCCAAGGTTAGAAGAATGGTGGAAACAAGACGAGAACAAAGAGATAACGAACGAAGCAACGGTGAACTGGAAACACGGGCCAACCGACGAAAGAACAGTTGTACTTGCGCGCAGCCGTCTAATTACGGGCCACTCGGTGCTCGGCTTGCTCTCTGAGCACTGGAACTGGAAACTATTCTCTTCTCTTGTCTGTGCTGGCTGGCCACCTTCACTGTACTTTCTCTATGAGTCATTCGACCTCGACCCTTCGAAATATTGTTATTATTATAAAAGTTGTAGTGACTAGCTTGTTGAGAAGCCTGACTTGGAATCCGATCTGCAGCACGGCTGCTGTCACGATTTGATTATGAACAACGAACAAGTAATGGAGAGAGAAAAATTGATTAAATCTTCCAATTTGATCTAGAGGGACTAGTTTTTCTTAACTTATAATGTTAACTTAGGTTTTCTTATACATTTCTGAACAAAATGTTTTTCATTTCATTTATGATGATGCCGTTCCCAGAAAAAGGAAAAGTAATTCAAAATATAAAATACAAAAGAAAACAGTAATAAGTGAAGAATTAATTAGGTAGTCGTATTTTAAATCATGTTGAGGCACCATAAATACCAAGAAATATTCATTTTATGGTTTTCTTCTTATGGTGCGGTTTCACGATACCAGTAGACGTGTAGGTTACTGGCAGGCAGGTTGGTCATATGATCTTCCACTCTATACAAACAAATAGGGCAATGCACACCAGTCAGTGTGCATTGACCTATTTGTTTGTATAGAGTGGAAGATTATATGACCAACCTGCCTGCCAGTAACCTACACGTCTACTGGTATCATGGAACCGCGCCATTAGTTCTGCCAAATAATGTACCAGAGTCAATCAGTGATGAAAGGTTTTCTTTTCCCATCGGCCTTGGAAAATGATCAGATCTCTGATTAGCGAGACATAGTCAATTCTAAGCGAAATTTCAATCTGCTCAACTGCATTATTGTGGATTATTGTATTGAATGGATTATGGGGATCTTATTCATAATTATTACTAAAAAATGTAAATTTTCTAAATTTCAATAGTCGATATTTTCGTGGTTATTTAATTACTGTTCTTTTTTCCAGGTATGTTACCCTGAACCGAGAACCAAACTACTAAAGAAACCGAAATACCGAACTTGATTCATAGTAAGTTCAAATCATTACAATCATAGTCGCAGGTGAATCATGTTACTGAGTTTAGCACCTAATAGAATAAGTTCACAAGTGTGGCATATGTGACAAACTTGACTCATTCTCTTTTAAGAAGACATGAAATTATTGCTAGGCACCTGATAAAGTTTCACAGATTTATATTCTCTGTCAAGCATAGTTTTAAAGTATTGATGGGTAACAATCCATCACGGCAGAGTGAATCTTTTAATGATTAGAAATTCTCCATAAAGTAATTCGATTGCATGATTTTACTTATTTCAGAAGAAAAAGGAGAAGAAATATTCTGTATTTGTTACCAAAGTGCTATCGGATTAGAAACTCACAAAATTTTCTTCTTTCACTATTCTATGCGTTATTTTTTAATATCAGTAACCTATTTGAACGTCTTTTGAATAGCCTGGAGTTGAATAAAATGTTATTGTTTAATTTCTAACTAAATCTGAGTTATTTCTTTGTATCTACGTCGTTTGTATCAGGTGTCAGACACCACCTAGACGATTAAGAGGAGGTTCAGGACAATGCAAATTTAAGGAGAATGATACAGAACATAGAATTTAATTCCAAGTTCAGTGTATGGCGAGTTAACAGTTGACCAACTGGCTGTTCTAATGATACAGTAGCACAATGTTCCTTGCCTGTAGCCGTTTATCAACCTTCATGAACAGAGTTCTATTCACCTTTTGTCTGAGTTTTGCATCCTCTGGGCAAAATCCTTTTGTTTTGTATTATTTATTTCAGTAGCTCGCCACGTCAAGCATGTAGTTAGTTGGTTATTTTTCACCTTCATTTTGACTACTGCGCTCATATCCCTGGAAGGCTTATCACACTTTCTGAAACATACAACTTCTGAACCTTGTTATTTTGTTTCGCTTGCTGTGTCAGATTCAGCTACACTTTAGTCAACTTGAAAAATGGATAATTTTCTAAACTTTTGTTCAGTAACTCTGGTTTGAGCTGAGACGTTCGCCATGAAAAATTATATAATTTCCATTTATGCAACACTGTCCTAGACCTCTTATTCAAATGGTTGAAGAACATAGTAGCCTACATATTATTTACTGTTGCAACTCGTCATCTCTCATAATATAAATAATTTCCTTAACTTGTATTCATCATTCTGGTTCGAGCACTGAATTTTGCCATTAAAAGTGTATAGGGTTTCATGTGCAAGACTGTCAAATACTTATTATTCAAATGCTTGAAGAATTTGATCCTCACAATCACCAACGCACAAACGTGAAGCGTATTTGGGTATGACGTATGACCTTCAGAGAAAAAATGTAAATCCAATCGTTATTTCGGCTTATTACGATTAATTCGAGCTCATCTGTCTGCTATCTATTCGGTTGCTGATGCTGTGATCGAGAACTTTCCTCCAGAGTAGATCGTAGCTCTCCAGAGTGTGATGTATGCGCGAAAAGGGCCGTTGCCCCCTATATGCAAACGACACAGACTGATCGAAGTTCATAAACAACTCGATCATAGTTGACATGTCAGGACAGACTGTCAACAGCTGTAGCACTCCATTTGGTAAAAAAGGGTGGCAATAACAACACGCTGGCTGTCTGAAACAGGCATTCGAACTTCAAAATATGCCTGGCCGAGTCCCATGAATTCATAATCGAGTTGTTTACTCATTCACTCACGTGGCTTCAATCTGGTTGCAGTGGGTGCAGAGTGAGACAGTGATTTAAAAACGACAAAAAGTTGGGGACGATTATGAAAGTAAAATAAAAAACCAATCGAGAAAGAGCGCAACAGAAAAAAATGAACCAAGAATAATTCATGAGATACCGAGGTACTCGAGAAGGTCTGAATACTGGATGCGGTTTTCTTTCCAAGAAGTGTTTTGTTTATAGCCGATAGTGCCAAACAATTCTGTATGAATTTGCAATACTTCCATTGACAATCGCAAGTTGGTTTTAATTGAATTGCAAATTTGCAACAAGAACAAAAGAGTATCAATTATCAACGAATATAAACTGCAACAATTGTTAATACTCATGCAAAGTGGATAATTTTTGCTAATCAAGTCTGGCCTGCTTTAATTATACTGGAGAAATATTGGTAATGAGAAGATAATATTTTGGGAAGTTCGACCTCAAATTTCCACTGTTATCACAGCAGCTAGCTATACTACAGTACCATGCTTTTCTTCAATGTTCTTACCACCATGTATGCACAATTTATAAAATTTTGTTGATTTCAACTCTTGCAATTTTCTCTTTCTCTTCTTCAAATTAGAACATCATTCTCCATGGAATTAACTTTTTAATATATTGGGTTCAGTTTCTGTCCCTGACATTATTGCCTACAATTATTTCGTAAATACCAATTATTCAGTAGGCGGTCAATATATCAATAATTATATTCACCTAATTAATGTATTGGGCCAGATGTTTAATTAACATTATCCATCAAGATCTTGATTCTGACTCATCAGGAAGTGATGGATGATGCATCAAGTTCAGAAAAATAAAGTGAATCAAAATTGATTTGGAGGTTTTTCATGGACTTATAAGTAGTGATACAATTTTACCATTCAATTATCATTTATTTACAAAAGTCTTGAAAAAGCATTCTGATGTTTCAAATTGCACAACCTTTTGATGATGACATCGTTTTTTCTATTTTTCATAGAGCTGTCTGTATTCAATTCATTTAGATCTAAATGCACCTCCTTGTATCTTATTTTTTGTGTCACTTTTACCATAGATAACAGATTAGAACGGCTATCCTATCTCTTCTCTATGCTTTTACTCAATTTCCATCTTCCTCGCCCATTCAAATTGTTTTTATTTCTGCGTATTTTCCAGGCCCATCCTCTTCCAAAAGGTGATACAGTATTTGGATCATTTTCACTGAAAAATGAATAGTGTCGAAATTATGGTGATGATGATCATTATCATCAATTATTATTATTATCATCATCATCAATAATGAAACTATAATTTTTGATGAAATGATAATGATTTAAAAGTACTTTGATATGTTCTATTAATGTGAATCAATTCAAGTTGTTTATTAGGGCATAGGCACACGCAGCTTGGCATTAGTGCCTGGTTTCACTTCCTACAATAATACAAGAAACAAAAGAATCAACAATATGAAGTATTGATGAATGGAATAGTTGATTAGTCATGGTCACCATTCGGTAAGGTCATTAATCCTATTGAAATCTTGACCCAGTGCCTTTTCTCTTGACGTGACCGACAATAAACAAAAGTGGTTAGAGATTGATGAAAAAACAAAGAACGTGATGAATGTTGGTTGAAGGGGGTTGATGAATAAAAAAGAACAGAACGCCGAGGGCAAGTAACGGTGATTGGCTGACGTCTGAGTCAGAAAAGTGACCTCTGTTAGCTAGGAACTCTCCATGGAGGATAAAAACTGTTGTAATGAAGTCAGGCGAGTCACTAATTAGAAAAGTAGACTATTGGATATACTATTTTAGTCCTTGAGTGACAGGTTGACTCGTGGTAAGCTAGAAGGGACTGGAAAGTAGGAAAAGTAGATCTTTTGATCTGCTAGACCTCAAGTTTAAAGGCAAAATATTATTGATTTTTTGTCAATTCTCATATTCACTCAAGACTTATTTCTTATGTGCTCGCAAGATAATATAATATTAGGTATGGCATATATACAGGATTGTATGTTGCATCAAACAATATCGAAATCGAAACAGTATCTTTTTGGAAATTGAATTTAAAACTTGTACCGTAATGACGATATTATAGAACGGATAACCTGATATAAATAACCTGAGCCAGCCAGGTTACAAGGAATTATTATTAGAACGGATTGAACATTATAAAACGTTCCTTGTTCAATATGATCCAGTTTTAAAACACTGGAACAGTAAAGTTCCTAACCTACACAGTAAACATTGAAGTAGAACATGGTCGTTTGAATCAAGATTAGTTTAGATTGATAATGTAAATATTATTGCTTTTTGTTGGTCATAGATAAAGTGGTGTATGCAATGGTTGTAGTTTAGCCTTTAAACGACTCTTGAGATATCTTGAAATAACTCGCGGCGTTACCGCTCTTATTTTAATCTCGGTATTTCACTCGTCGTTTAAAGGCTGTCATAATACAACCATTGCATAAACTACTATTATTAGATACGATTTTTTTTGTATAATGACAATGAAGATACAGCTAAGTTTCAAGGAACGAATTTATACTGCTTTCGATGAAAAATCTCTTAATTGTATGAAAATCCTTGAATAATGTATCCAATATCATTGATGTTGTTTATTAATAGAAGAACTGGAATTGAATGCTTTTTTTGTGTTATTTGAAAAGTCTGTTGTTTCATTAATGACTAATAACTGTTTTAATGAAATCAGAGAACGATACAGCTAGAAAAAGTAATTAAGTTTCCACAAAACCACAGTTATGGGCCTCGCCGAGTAGAACTGAAGCCACATTGATTGGGGACAACTGTGTTAAAAAGCAATAAACGAAACCAAAGCTATTTCTACAAGTACCGTTCAATTAATTTTTCTGTCTCCAGACCTTCAACAATTTCAGACACAATATTCAATTATCATTTTCAAATTGATTGCTTCAGTCCTGACAAATTAAGTTCTCTCGCATTTCATGACTAGTCGTAGTCACACAACTATTGAGATTCTTTTTTTTTAAAGAAAAATTACCATCCTTTCATGGTGCTACCAATTTCGCTTTTACACGTAGCTTAGCCTATTTAGTTGTTGATTGCTTCCAAGATTTTATTACCTGTAATTCCTGAATAAAAGAAATTTTCACTTTTGATTCTGTTTTGCTCTTAATCAGCAGCAATTATGATTCTTACATCAATTTTAATTGATTTTATTGAATTTGCTTTCAAATTTTCCAATCAAACATTTTGTTGATTTTCTGAATTGAAATTATGAAAAATGATTGTTTTGATAATTCTGATTTGTAATCCGAATTCCTTAGTAATGGGAATTGCTCTCATTCTCAACACTCCAAGGGCCTTATTTATGAACGTTCCTTGAGGGTTCCTTTCCGAAAGAGACTCTTGAAAAGCGTTTCATGAATGAAATCAGCTGATTTTTCATTCATGAATCGCTTTTCAAGGCGCCCTTCCGGAAAGGAACCCTCAAGGAACGTTCATAAATACGGCCCCAATAGTATTGATAAAGAGAATCCAATCATCCTTAGCAGGAACTTTATATCCATCACCCAATCACTAGTGGAACGATAGTCGTTTTTCAACGATTAATCAAAACGAATCCAACGTCTAATCTGTAATGCCAATATAGTGGTTTCAGTCTACGAAATAGCCTACCAAAACACAGCTTCTGCTAGTAAAGTAGCGTAGCGTTTGCAAGAAGACCTCATCAGGAAATTGATCGGGTAGCCAACAGCGGTCAGCAATTTCCTGTCGTTCATTTGATGGGGTCGGCATGCTGTGATTGCGGCCAATGGAATAGGCTGCCTTCGGTAAACCTCAGCGAACGAGATCGTTCAATTTCTGAGCAATTCGGTCTCTGGTTTGGTTAGTAGCTCCACTCATTTTACACCCCAAGTGTGACTAGTATATGCCATTGGTGTGTAGTTCCGCTGAAACTTCGCTTTTACACGTAGCTTAGCCTATTTAGTTGTTGATTGCTTCCAAGATTTTATTACCTGTAATTCCTGAATAAAAGAAATTTTCACTTTTGATTCTGTTTTGCTCTTAATCAGCAGCAATTATGATTCTTACATCAATTTTAATTGATTTTATTGAATTTGCTTTCAAATTTTCCAATCAAACATTTTGTTGATTTTCTGAATTGAAATTATGAAAAATGATTGTTTTGATAATTCTGATTTGTAATCCGAATTCCTTAGTAATGGGAATTGCTCTCATTCTCAACACTCCAAGGGCCTTATTTATGAACGTTCCTTGAGGGTTCCTTTCCGAAAGAGACTCTTGAAAAGCGTTTCATGAATGAAATCAGCTGATTTTTCATTCATGAATCGCTTTTCAAGGCGCCCTTCCGGAAAGGAACCCTCAAGGAACGTTCATAACACTCCAATAGTATTGATAAAGAGAATCCAATCATCCTTAGCAGATATTTAGTACTGTATATCCATCACCGAATCACTAGTGGAACGATAGTCGTTTTTCAACGATTAATCAACACGAATCCAACGTCTAATCTGTAATGCCAATATAGTGGTTTCAGTCGACGAAATAGCCTACCAAAACACAGCTTCTGCTAGTAAAGTAGCGTTTGCAAGAAGACCTCATCAGGAAATTGATCGGGTAGCCAACAGCGGTCAGCAATTTCCTGCCGTTCATTTGATGGGGTCGGCATGCTGTGATTGCGGCCAATGGAATAGGCTGCCTTCGGTAAACCTCAGCGAACGAGATCGTTCAATTTCTGAGCAATTCGGTCTCTGGTTTGGTTAGTAGCTCCACTCATTTTACACCCCAAGTGTGACTAGTATATGTCATTGGTGTGTAGTTCCGCTGAAACTTTTGGAATGGACGGGAAGTTCCATTTTTTCTACTAAAAAACTGGGAGGAAACCGAATACTAATTGCAGCATTATCAAATTCTAGATCTATTCATCTCCCCCATGCATTACTTGGCGCATTATATGCTTTATCTAGGATGATCAATATGTCATTTACCCTATTCTTCCACCACTACTGGCGTTTTGTTCAGGGGTATAGATTTCGGACAAAGGAGTCTCCACCATCGAATTTCTGTTTTCCAGATTAAGTCATTGTGTCATTGTTTACTCATTATAATTGCGTTTTATTGTTGAGTAGCTTTGTACCATAACAGCCCTTCAAAGCTATCTCACCCCAATTCCATTAGAGATTTTTACTATTCTTCCCACTGCTGTTCATGATGTCTCGTAATAATGAACTTGATGGGCAAAGCTAATCCTGCAACCAATAATAGCCCCAAAATGAATTACAACTCGGTTAGTAATTTCCAGACTTTTTTACTAATAACAATGGTATTAACTCTGCCCCTCTGCATTGTTGAATTTGTAACCATCAATTTCCCCAAGAAATCGTAAGAAAAACCAGCTACAAAGATTTCACATGTTAAATTTTATGATTACTGTGGGAAATCTGTTCATTTATCAACTCTGGGTCCAGTCATGGAAATTCCATGTTGGAAATCATACAAAGAACATAATTTTTTTTTGTTTTCAATCGTTGGACCATTAGTCAGTTTTATTCAACTCTTTTCGAACCATGATAGTGATGATAAGAATAATTGGAATACAGCTATAATTAGCCTAGTGTTAGTAGGATGCTGTTTGTTGTGTGGATTTTGATAGTTTTGTAAACAAGATAAGAGATAGCCGGACACAGACATGCTTGTTACGTCTTCTAATTTCTTATCAAAATTCCTCAAATTTTATTTTATTTCGTAGTTCTGATTGTAATGTGTACAATATAATATTATCTATGTAGCATAAAATCAAACCAAAATTTCTATGAAAAATTATTTGATATCGATCCAAGTTTATACTTACTGCATTAAAATTAATTATTGCTCTGGTGCAGTCTCCTTAAACTTCAAGCATCCCCTGCTTCTACAGAATTTACATTTGGTTTTCATATTACAGTTTTCTATTCCACGTTTTCACTCAATGTAATAAATAAAACTTTAATTTATTTTCGGAATATGCTTTGATCATCTTGATTCTCTCTTATTTCATGATGTGGTAATGGATATTGGGAAAACCAGAAATAATTATTGTCCTAGGAATCTTTCTTTATTTAATTCCTTCTCATTTATTCTCAATTGTAATAGGGCACTAATTTTGAGAACATTATTGATAATCTCTGCTGATTGTAACTTTTAAATCTGATGAATTCAATATCCTGCCACGCATCTGGATTTGATATCCAGTGGAAGTTCAACATCTATGAATTCACCAATTCAAACCAACTTGTGCAATATGCTTTCGATTGGGTGGAATATTGAATTTGTTTCAGTGAGCTTCTGAGTTCTGAATATTCAGGATTCAGTGGGTGAGGAGGGGGTAATGTTGGTAAAGTTCTTGTTCGATCAGACAGACTCAAGTTTGCATCGCAAAGTTCAAGTCTGTGTTCTTGATATTAAATGCCGTCGAAGTAAGGTAATAACGGATGAGTGATTGCGGTTGTGTAACCGCTCGCCATTCGAGTATCGGACTTGGCGTGACATTTTTTGTCTTTTTTCATCCTTTCTCCTTTTTCTTGTCTACCAAAGCATGTCACAGTCCTCGATCACGAATAAACGTGACCAACATGTGACTTTGCTCTGGTAAAAACACGTTGCTAAGTTGTGCTCTGTTGTTGAAGGGCTCATTAGAATTGACATTTTTATTGCTAACGCTCCTGTTGTCTTGCAATTGAGCCGTTACCGGCAGTGTCCATGGTCCAGTTGCAGTTGCAATATTCTGTGGCTTATGACTTTCCGTTCCAACATTTTCATCAGAAATGTCGTTTCTCTCTTGTATTGAAAACTCTCTATTGCATTGTACACTCTTACTCTTGTATTGTTTCTCTTGTAGTGCAGTGTAAACTTTCAGGTCTTGGATAATGTGATTAATTAAATGATATGAAATTTATTCTCAACAACACTGACATAGAATATTGT
The DNA here is from genome assembly GCA_017141395.1 of Laodelphax striatellus. Lineage (NCBI taxonomy): Eukaryota > Metazoa > Arthropoda > Insecta > Hemiptera > Delphacidae > Laodelphax > Laodelphax striatellus. The sequence goes on along the minus strand of CM029533.1, from coordinate 30,006,010 downwards.
TACAATAAGATAATAAATCAGTAAAGTGTGAGTAAGCTTCATTAGCTTACAGCTGTAGGCCTATTGAAGTTCTTCACCATTTTACACTAAAATGGCACATTCCATTTTAGAATGGTATTATAAAGATACTAGAATTAAGTGAAACTAAATCAATATAAGTCTCTGTCTTTTAACTTGATCATAGTTTTTCTTTCAAATTTTATGATCCATTGATGAAGTGAACATTGAAGTGTTTCACGAAATATTGAGAATTTCATCAACCCTCAAAAAGCAGTAAACTATTAGGCATCAATAAAAATTTAATCACATTAATCACCATTATTTGAACTCGGGCAGTAATAAAACGTGTACGGTACATACAGGTCAATAACCATTGATCTTGAATTAAGAAGAGGAAATAGATAACATTGTAGTGCTGGTTGAAGCATACAAAACAACGTATTATGTGAAAAGAAAGAGAAATGATGGCAGTGAAAGGAGTTTTATTGTGCGGCTAGTGTCAGAGTTGTATTGGATGGACGGAACTCTCCTGGCTTTGGCTTTCCCTGTTCACTGGTGGAGGAATAGAAGGGGATTGGGTTTGGTGCGTGACAGACAATCGTAATTTCCACCCTCCCTCGCAGGAGGAATGAGTCACTCGGACAGACGGACGCCACTGAACAACCCCCCCCCCTCACTACCCCTAACCAACCCCACCTTGAACAGGGCATTGGGTTGCTCTTCATCGTCGGACACTACACTGCGAACATAGAGTGCAGTTACTGTACCTTGAGTGACGCCCCCACATACGACCAAATTGTAGGCTACATGTAAATAATGTTACTGTAGAAAGGTACTCAGTATTCCATCTTCCTTGTGGCAGAATTATTTTGAAGAAAGAAAACAGAATGGTTAGATTAGGTTACATAATATTACTGTAGAAAAGTTCTCAGTATTCTCATTTTTTTAGTGGCAGAATTATTTTGAAGAAGGGAAACAGCATGTTTAGATAATGCAAGTATCAATTAATATTGCGGATAACTGATGTGTTTACGTTTATTTCTCATTTCACTGTCCTAATGTCCTTGGAATTAAAATTATATTAATTTATTCTTCTTCGTATAGCCTACAGTGTGCAGCAAAAATGTATAATAGTTTGAAGAACGCCCCTCACATGAGCATTGTCCCCTTCCATTTAATAACTTTTCCATTTTCTTCTAGTTCATTTCCTCAGATTTATTTGATTGAAAAAAAGAAATGATGTTTAGATCAATGTTATATCAGTGATGTTGGAGTCGGGGGTAGGTCTCATGAATTTTATAAGTCCTGAAAAGGAAAGAGGAGGACAGGACAAGAACAGCCTGGCAGTCTATGCAAATTCATCAGTCATTTACTAAGTACACATTTTTTCCTATAATACAGGAAAATATACCCTGTAAAATCATAATTTGTATGAAACATGCCCCATATGTTGCGTTCTCTTTCCGACTTTCTGCAACTTCTTCATTCAGACTCATCTTCTTATTAGTTTATCCTTGGTGACTTTTCTTCCCCAACCTACATTCATTTTTTATCTTTATTCTGTAAATATACAGTAATATTTATATTAACCTTTCCAGTTCCTTACATTTCACTTCCTCAGATTTACGTGAAATTCTCTGTACCCCAACCTACTTCTTTTCAATTTTTCATCCTGATTCTGCTAAAAAATCATCTCTTGCTCTTTTCCTTTTTTCGTCCCTCCACTTCATCTTTTCTTATTTATTTTGCTCGTCCTCCTCCTTTGCAACTATTTCAATTTCTCTGGCAACCAGACTGGCGTTCATACGAGAAAGTTTTCGAAAGGTCAGCAGGGGCATTCATGTTGAACAGAGGCCGTAAATAAAGAGTTTGAATTGCAGGAGTTGGAGAAGGGTCGTGCAGTGCAATGTCTGCCGCGCATAAACTTGTCTCTTGTCGCTGGCTGCGATCGAAAGCTGTTGCAAAATCTACTCGCTCGATAATGGGCCTGCCAACTTGATAATAGTCAAGTTCTGCTGAAGTAGTAAATAAGAATTTTTACCAATAGAAGTAGTCAGTTGTACTTCCGTCCCCACCCTTTCAACACTAAACTACTGTCAGCCACAGTCCACAGTCACTCATTTTATTGTTAGCAACAGGCTGGTCTTGTCTGCAACAATTTGCTTCAAAATAATTTCCCTTATTGCTTACTTCTATCATAGAGAAACTATAGAGTCCTAAACTATCTATTCCTATTCTGTATTCTCTTATCTAAGAAAATATTTTCCTGTACAACAATATTGTACATTATGAACTACTGTATGGACAATACACTAGTGTTTGACGTGTCATATGCTGCAGGAGAGCGTTGCTCCCTTGATGCAGTTCTATATGAAGAACAAAATAAATAAATAATACAGTAACAATTTTGTTGTAAAGTTGCTAAATCGACGAACAAGATTAATGAATAATACCGTAACAATTTTGTTGTAAAGTTGCTAAATCTTTACAGTTGCTTTTACTTGATTCTAAACTTTTTCTATAACCTTCTGATATGAGACATCTTGATAGAGGTATGTTTTCAAAATCTAAAAATATTTGGATTAGGATATACTTCCTTTTATTGCATTCGAATATCTGAGGGATGGTTTGGTAATCAGTACTCTCGAAGGCTCGCTTTACATTTCCACAAATTTTATTTCTAACAGACTTTAATCAACCATAGTCTACTCTCTCGGCTCTAAGTCTTCAATAGCTGCTGCTGTAACTCATCCGAAGAATTTATTTTTGGTGAAGGATTGGGCCCTGCCTGGTTCTACTAGTTGTGGTCACTCATTTGGAGTAAAATTTTATAAGTTACTCTATGACAACGAAAATTCAAAATAGACATAAAAATCTTTTAAGCTGATATTAAACATTGAGGTTTCCCTAGAAATACTAATGAATTTGAATTTCGGCAGGAATTACACTTGAATAAGAGTCAGTCTCTACTCCATTGAATGAAGCTGTCAAACAAGAGATGAATTCATTAATTTGACTGTCATTTCATTAATAAATTGAATTGGACATGGAATGCTATCCGACAGTTTGAGTAAAGTGTGTGATGATAGTGTAAACTATTCTTCCTTGTCTCCTCCACTTCCGGCTCGGAAGTTCGTTGTTGACCATTTCCGGTTTAGTTAAGTGTAAAATGGCAGTAAACTGAATTGGAATCAACGAGATTTAGGTACTTGGGCCTCCGATATCTATTGTGTTGTCGTTGCAACGGATGTGGTTTGGAAGCAGTAAACTTGAATATTATTGTCAAAATTAAAAGCCATGCACAGTAAATAAAACACTGTCATGCATCCTTTTTTATCCTTCTCTTCTGTCTTCACCCACTTTTGTCTATGTCTGTACTCTTTCTTTATTGTTTTTAATTTATTGATAAGTGTTGAAACCAATCTCGGTTATTGCAGTGTAACAAAACAATTATTTGATTTATATTGTATTTCTATTCATTGTGTATTTCTATTCTATGTCTTACAATTATTTTCTTTTTCAGGTACGTTTACATCATTGGAAGACCGAATCTGAGAAATCAGCTAGCAATTTTATTACTACCAAGAAAGTAAGTTGGAAGAACTTTGGACTTTCTGAACTAGATTTCAATAAAAAACAGCGTACTATACATATAATAGTGATTTTTCATTTTCATTTTAGTCTTGGTCTTAAATGAAATACTGTGATTTAATACGATTCTGAAGTTATTTCGACATGATACTGTACTTCATTGACATAATGATTATAAGGCCCCTGTCAGACTAGGCTTTTCTTCAAGCGCGTTTTGTAATATGAGCCCACGCGCGTTCTGGTAACATCGCGTTTTGATGCGCGTCTTGTGAAGCGCGTTCTCTCAACTACGGTCAGTGACCCTAGAACTAAATGAGTCGACACTCATATTTTCGCTACTATTCTTAATTAATTCAATCAATTACTCAATTTATAATTTTATTGATTCAATCATACACTCGTATGTCATATTAGTGACTGGATGGCCGCCAATTATAATGGAATTACATTGCAATCTATTAATTTCTCAATAATTATTGAAAATCACTGCCATCTGCACGATAAGATAAGATTACTTTATTCATGTAGATAACAATAATTATAACTGCTTAGATACTAGATTACAAAAGTTGTAAGTATAAGTAATATAATTCTAGTAATTTTATGAATTGTAACTGAAAATTTTCAACAATGTAAAATGCAATCTAATAAAGTGAACATAAGTGAGATTTATCTACATGAAACGGCGAAGTTTGGACATTTAAATGTCCATTCTTGGAAAAGGATGTCCAAGGCTGATTTGTCAACTTTATTTCAAGTCAACAAATTGAAAAGATGATTTTTTCATGGAAGTGCATTGCATTACAGTATATTATATTAATTTATCAACGCTTGTAAAGTGGATAAAAACTTGAGAAAATATTATATTTCAATTTTAATATTTTATAAAATATTTTTGATTATCTCTATCTTCATTAGTCAAAAAATAAGAAAAAGTAAAATATAAAATAAATCAGATAATCTCTTTTTTTATAAAGAGTTCTGGAACTGTAAACTGTTAGAAATCACTCTTCTCATACAATAATAATTATTACTTCTATCCTACAATTATATACAATTTATACCATAATTGCAAATTTTACTAAACAAACCAAACTAAGGAATGAGAAAAGCATACTTATGATTACTGTGAAAGTTATCCTAGGTAAAGTACTACTGCTTTTCTAGATAAAATTAAGTAACCAAACTATAAAATGAACATGTAAGAAAAATCCGTTGTTTTGGTTATTTTGGAGAATCGGCCTCGCACATTTATAAGTCGAGGGTGCTGAATCTGAATCTGAAATCACAATTCCGCCATTCCAATATTGCGCAATTTAGATTTTGATGAAGATTTCGCCACGCGCGTCGTCGCGCAGCCCAGTGTGACAGGCTGTCAAGCGTTCTCATTAGATTCTCATTACGTTAGCCCGGCTGACCGGGAAAGCGCGTCATACATGAAGCTGGCTGCGACGCGGATAGTCGACCGGGACGCGCTTGATGAAAAAACGCGCGTGGCCTCAAAGCCTCGTCTGACAGGGGGGCAAGCGATCTCATTACATTTACATTACGGGACCTCAGATGACCGGAACGCGCGTGGGCTCATATTACAAAACGCGCTTGAAGAAAAGCCTAGTCTGACAGGGGCCTAAGCTTTCAAGCTTTTCTCCTATTTTTATTGTGATGGAATCTATAAATAAATTTGTATTTATAATTTTACTGAATAACATTTCACAGAAGCATTGAAATTGGTAGGTTTCCGATATTATATTACTTTTGAATCTTCCTCAATTCTTTCATAATTTTTCAATTGGATATAGTTTTTGACAATCTTATTTCTAACAATGTCTGTGCTATCAGTGTCCGGAGCCGATCAGTGTTTTGTTGAAAGTGGAATAATGGCTTCCGTCGTGGTCCTCCTCGCTCGGAGTCTCCTGGGCGTTGGTCGGGCTTTTGTCCGTGGCGTCACTGAGGAGGAGGTTAGCTTTTGTTTTCGTTTTGTAATCGTCAGACGGCTACCGGAAGACGCCTCCCTCGACACCTGAATTTCAATAAGCAGCAGCAGTCATGTCTCGAACGGATTTGTCTGTTTCTTGCTTCAAACTGTCTACTTTTTACTACAGTAGTAGATCTCTGTTGAGAATCTAAGTTGGAAACAAAATTCACTTTTCACATCCTGCCTAATTTGCAAACCTGCTGTTTCTCACACCCTCTCAATTATATCAGTGGAAATATTATACATTATTTATGATAATTGAAAGGTTGTTGAACATTCATACTCTTCAAGCATCTTTTGATGTTTCCTGCTTTGTATTGGGTTTCTACTTACTGTTTGTTGAAGTTCTGCAGTCATAATAATTTTACATTGAGCTCTTCATCCTGTCTAATGCCAGACTGATATTTTTTAGATTCTAACGATAGTATAATGAATACTGTTCATGTATATCTTCTCTATTGTGTTATAGATATTATGGATTGAATTTTGTCGTTTTCACTTCTCTCCTATTGATCGCGATCAACTTTATCACAAAAAGTGTGTAAATTTTTAACCAAATAGAACAAAGTCCTGTCTTCCTGTTTATTGGAAAAAAATTGTAAATTCATCAAGTGGATGCGACAGCCTTATTACACGTGCAGACCCCGGTTTTAGGTGTCTGGCGCCCTGGGCAAATGGTCTACTGGCGCCCCCTTTATAACTATAATGTGAAAGCAAATAATCTACGTTACTTATATTTTATAAGTAAAAATTTGGCGCCCTGGGCAAATGCCCAGTCTGCCCATTTATAAACCGGGGCCTGTACATGTGGAAAAAGGCATAAGAATAGTTCGGATAGACTGGCTATATTAGACTGACTGTCTGGCCCTTTTAAGACTGACTATATTAGACTGACTGATATTGAAGAAAAGATAAGAGGAATGTAGGAGATAAAATACTTCATTTTTTAAAACTATATCTCAAAACAAGTTTCATAAGATTTGTTTTTCCAGCAAGTTTCTCTTGGAAATTTTTGTTCATCAGTTTATTCTATTTTAGCAGTTCTTTATTAAAGATCACTCCCTCTGCACTTTAACTGCTAAATCATGATCGTTTATCAAAGCTAAATGTCAGCGGCTACTTATATCAATCCAGCTTCCAGTGGATAGGTTACATCAATATGAATAGCCTCCGGTCTGCAGCTGGCCGCAATAGGGAACTGGCATTGAACTTGGACAGTTGCTGCTGCGGCCAAGGCCACTGCTAAATGCTGCCTTTTTTGTCAAGTTTTTTGGCCGAACAATTTCACCATATAACATGACTCCTCTTAATTGTTCATCATGTCCTCATCAACATTATTCTAGTAGAATTACAGAAAATTTTCAATTTATTTATAACATGCTCAACCATTTTTATGTTATTTATGTTGTTATTTGTTGATACGTCATAAAACTTTTCACTGATGCGTTTATCTCACTTTCTTCATAATATTTTACATATGGTGGAATAATAATTAATGAAACAATTATTTCGCATTTGCGAAGTCCTCAGAGTTCAGTATTTGATAGCACTATTGAGATTTTCGTTTAATTGATTATTATGTATTTAATAGCAATTGAATTTCTTGCAATTTCTGATTATTTTTCCATATTGTATGTAAAGAACTCTTGAAATTTATTTAGTCCCTTCAATATTTATATTCATGATATCAACCAGGGCTTTTTTTTTTAAGAAAATGAGGTTCAGGAACTCTAAACTTTTCGCTTAACCACACATAGTCTATACTCTATCTATAGGGTAGGTGTACTTGTTTGTCGACTCATTGCTCTATGTAGGCCTAATATAAATGTATGAATAGCCAATTTTGGTACAAATATGAAATTCAAACATTCAATGTTTGGAAATGTTACTGGATTTTGTTCCTAAATAGTAATTAATTGATAAAATATATACATGCCTAGCAAAGAGGTACCGGATATCAACTTATCTACGGTATCTCATATATTTCTTTTAACTAGTAAAGTAATGTTCTTCTTGGAATGATGTTAGAAAATCTTGTTAAATATTAAAATGGTTAATTTGGTGCTTGGTTGAGTATGGTTGAGAGTTCCAATCTGGCTAAAATTCCGAAGATATTTCTGTTCTCCACAACAGGTAGTTGAAGGTGGAGAATTGTGGGAGAGAGTGCCCTGTCTGTACTCATCTCTCGTTAGTGTCAAATTAGGCTCCTCATCTACTCAGCACTTACATTTCTTGACGGTATTAATTAGTTGTGTTGCTGATATCTGGCTTGGCTGGTTTTGGCGTTTATATTAGGCAGGTATCGCATGTCTGTCCTGTTCATCATGTGTGATTTATGGCTATCAAATTCTCCCTGTCTTTAAAACACCGTGATATAACAGTCCAATTACTAAATTTCTTACTATTTTAGACCAAGTCGAAATTGTTAGGTTTTTCCACAATTTTTGTAAAATGATGATAATTAAAACACTTGTGATTTATTATGGCAGCAAAAGTAAGCTCTAAAATATTCTGGGATGTATTACATATTATTGCATCAGAAGTAAGTCCTGCAATTATTTGAAATATATTATTTTTATTAAAATTATTGGACAATTTTTTATTATCAGTTTATATTGTCAGTTTTATTGGTAGACAATGAATATTGAAATTAGGTTAGAAGGAGATGGGATATTGATTGCAACTATTCAATTGCTTTTTAAATCAAAATAATTTATTGAACGTAGCGCAAGTCTTCATAGTATTTTATAGCATTAATTATTAGGAATTTCATTCGATAAATTACTATAATATTATTGAAATATTATCTAAGATGCTTATGTTAGCCTATACAAAATATTGAACACATCTTGAAAATGCGATTCACATGAAAAATATATCATTTCATTGAATTTCTTGAAACAAATCATAATAAATTAAATATCTTCGTTTATCACTTAGTGACTTGGAAAACAGCGTCTCGATACGTGTCTTCCTAGCCTGGTTACTTCTCAATAAACATTTGAGGATCAGAAACATCCTCAACTTGATTCCCTGAAAGCTGCCTATGGCTAAGTTTACTTGAAAGTTCAGCTGCAGCCTGAGTTTACATTTTCCGTAGCTAAGTTTACACGAAGCACTACTACATTGCTCCGTTGGTGGCAACTCTCTTTCCACTTCCACTAATTTACAGTGCTTCGCTTATCACAATGTTGATGCAAGTTGGAGTTGAGACATTTGGCTATTTGTGCTTTTGCATGTGAGACACGAAAGGAGGTGTGAGAAGACGCCGGTCGGTTGCTAACGCTAACAATGATGGATCAGTTGGAAAAGTGTACAGGAAGTCGCGTGCCTCTATCTCTTGTGCGGTCTCCGTTTTTTAGTCTTGTCTCGACACTGGCGATAAACATCCGTCCTTGTTGGAACTAAATTAAGCCCGGATTAAGTCCTGGACAGGAGGGAAAAGTCCCGGGAAGGGGGAACTAAGTCCTGGCTCCATTTGTTGATGTTGCTTGACTGGTTTTGGAACTTTGTAGCCATATAAGGCACTGACGCCATATCTATTTATTGCTGGTCGCAAATAAATTACTTATCTCTTATCTGTTTTTGTCTTTCTTTTGCCACATTCAATTCCTCGCACATTATTCCATTCACTATCTTCTCTGGTTGGCTTCTACGTTTTCTTTTATTCCTTTCTGGTTTGAAATGCCTTCGACCAGCATCGCAATTATTGGCGATCTAGTTGCTGGAGTGCTATTTGCAATTTGGAACTCAGACAATCCCTGAGGTCTGGAAGAAATCAATTTATGACATTCATATACCACCTCCAGCAGGTCTTGTTCCAGTTTTCGTTCTCCAGTCTCCAATGATAATCCTATGTGGAATGAAATGCTGCTGGTATATCTATGACTCATCATGACTCATTGTTATTAGTTGATCTTTTTTTAAATTGAATTATCAAATTCATTCCCCTATCAAGGTTATTCTATGAAGTCAGTGAGTGTTCTGTCACTCTCTTTTGTAAGTTTAATATATTATAATAATTGTTGAAGCTGTTACAACTACTGTATCATTTCACAGACTCAAGCTTTGTTTTTTGATGAATTCTATTGATTAAATAATTTCATAACCTCCATTCATCCAAAAACTCAATTTTTCTCTATTTTAACCTTCTTTTTCATATAAATTTAGATGTACACTATCATTTCATATCTCTGAAATACCTCTCTTTCGTTGTTCACAGTGCCTTTGCTTTTTCGTGAACTTTCAAGCTTTTTCTTATCAATGTGAATTGTGTAGTTTGAAGTGCTTTACTTCAACTCCTTAATTTCCTTATGTCAATTGATTGTTACGTGATATGCAACAGTACAGATAAGAGATTGTTCTATAAACTGAAAATCCACTTTTATTCTTTATCCATTCATACAAATACGAAAATTATTATGATTTTCTTATGATGTATTCTACGATTCTATGTTTATTATGATGTTTTCTACGTTTCTGTAAACTTCTTTTAACAAACTGTTCATTTAACCTCCTGTCTGTGTTTAGTTCTGAATAAACCTTGACAATTATGGAAAAAGTTCATTGTAGTGTAGTTTTTCCTTGAGGATTTATTTTGAAGCTTACTATCAGGTAAATTGCTTTGTTGATTGCTACACTGACTCTTTACATAGGTAACTAGGTGTGGTAAGGTGAATCACTACCAGGTGGTAACAAGTGAGGAAATAATATTACCATAATATTAATTAGTCTCATTATATCCAATCATATTCTTGTTTTAGTAATTGAATCATTTTTATTGGTGCATAATTTCATGGACTGTCGATCGTTCCCTCACTTATTAATGAAGAATCTGCTACTGTACTATCAAAGTACGGTCTATGATCTATGGTATATTATCTTCTATAGATCTGTGATCTATGATCTTCCATAGATCTGAGGTCTATGTCCAGTATCGTCCAACTGTATTAGTATTTCCTTAGCTGCCATGCTTCTCTTCCAGATCATTTTAAATTGAAAACTATAGTATTTTTATAGTCGAACAATCATTAGATTTCATATCATTTTATAAATCACAAACATATTTGAAGCCTAATAATAACCAGATCTTTGTACATATAAATCTAACTACAATTGAGAATATTTGTATTTTGAAGTACTGTACACTACATCTAATTGTTTCAGCTTTTTGAAATTACAAACATTCTCAAGAACTATTCTTCAATCACTCAACTTCCTCTTGATACTTCATGATTTGAACTGTATTTTGTTTTATGAAGTGATTAATTTATGGCGGTAGTATTTGTTGAGGTAATTTATGAATTTTTAAGATTCGAAGTTTTATGATTGACATATTAGCTTCCCGTCCTACTCCTACCTCCGAATGCCTTTTCCACCAGAGAATATAAAAACCTTCCATCTACTGAATCTTTCATGAGAATTTTAGTTTCTGAGAAACATTATAGTTTCTGAGAATTTTTGTCCATGGTGTATTCAACAACGGAAGTTTTCTAGGTTATTTGTTGATAAAATGAGCAAGGTTGGCTTCTTTTGAACTCATTACTATATTCTTCACTTTACATCACAGAAGGTTTGTTGTCAGTAAACACCTGAATAATTCATCGGAAGTACTATCTGGTTGCCTCGAAATGGGAAGACAAGGCTCTCATAATGTCGTAGTTGAGCAAAACGAAGGGCTCTTCAGTAGTCGTTTGAAGAGTGTGTAGGCCTACATATTATGCCTCATTACAACAATGCAATTGCAACACAAATGGTGACAACGAAAGTGAAACCAGTTGGATCACGTTTTATTTGACCTAGTTGAACAGCTGAGCGGCTGTTGAAGGTGGATTGAGAGTAGCGGAAGGAACAATTTTTTTCTTCCTCGATTGGTGGATTCTTATTTGATATATTGTGAGATAAAATTGATGAAACTTTTTTGTATGTTTTAGAAAGATAAATTTTCAAAGATTGGAAGTAAAAATTCCCCATAGCCAGTTTTGTTTTCGATTCAGGTTGATGATGATAATGGACCATATGGTGAGCGTGGTTTCTGGGTTATCTTGATTTTATCTAGCCCTTAACCTTTGATTGGATGATGGTTTTGGTTCACCAAGCAGGTCTCTTTGTATGTTTTCTGATTTTTTAACGGTGACTAAGAATTCTCAGTATTCTTCCTATCCTTCAAGTATTTTGGGGAAATTTTATAGGGAGTCTCTTCTAGTTCTCCAAGTGATTCCTTCACTTCATCCAATACAGTAATTGAATTAGATACGCCACTTGCTGAAACTGCCACTTGAACTCGATAAACATGCTGGTGAAAGGTGGTAAATAATAGTTTTTCTTATTGAAAAAAATAGGTTTGTTTTTATTGTTGAATATGATTTAATAATCTTTTTCATGGTGTTGTAAGTGATCTAGAATTATTACTGGTAGAATCGTCTGGAATTCTAAGCTAATGACGAGTGCTATTGTCACCCTCCATTCAATCTTATTATTCGGATTGGGCACTTGAGTCTTTTACCATTATTGAAGTTCGAGGTAGGGTTAAATAGCAAAAGCACTCGGCATCGCTGTTGAAGCCGAAGGATCAGGAAAGTAGGAAGTGAAGGAACAATAGACGTTGACTGTGTACATTCTAAAGCGAATAATAGCGTCAAAAGGAAATACAAAGCACTCACTGAGGTGCACTCACACTCACTGTTCTCTCCCTCAGAATTGCGAAACATTTTAAACTGGCGTTAGTGGATTTTCATTGGTGTTAGTTTGGGGGTGAAGTGGCCAGGTCTTTGCTGCTCTCATGCCTTTATTCCAGACTGAGACTGTGCGAATTCCCGGTTGTAGCAAAGCTAATTGCAATTGCTTGTTGCTTTTGTATTTACCAGAGGAGACTCCCTCACGCGTTGGCGCCTCCTTCCTTGCCCAGAGTTTCTGTTTCTGTGTGAAATACTACTATTACTGGCATCCTTATAACAATTCTCTCGTGCATGATTACTGAGCTCTTTGTAATTTGCAACATCATTAACCGGCGAACTTTTAGGTGGATTTTTCAGTATTTATATCTAAAAGTTACAAGGTAGCTGGAAAACGCATTTAAATTAAATCTAATCAAATACCTTTGATTCTCTTTCTGGATGAAAGATCAATGTATTTACTAATTACAAGGTATATGAAAAATACGCCCAATAATTGCTAAATCCATAAAAGAGAAAAATTTCTTTGAACTCAGTAAGTCTTTCAGTTGAAAAGTATTGTACTTTGGATATCAGGGGAAAATTACTGGATGATTTTATCCGGAGAAATTAATTAGAATTTTAATTTGAGACATGAAAGGATCTATTTTTTTAGATTTAGAGGATCAATAAAGTGAGGTAGATCGACTTTCTATCGAAGTTAGGGTTGATAAAACCTGGATACTAAATAGCTAGGGTGAATAAAGAGCCATTCATAAAACATAATTATGAATACAATGTTGATGAAATTAATTCAACTACAATAATTTTTATGGTGATATTGTTGGTCACTTCTTTTTAGAGAGAAGAATAACTAATCACATATCTTCATATTATAATGACTTACGATTCTTGATTTATTATAAAAAACTAATCATTTGAATAATTGAAAATCTGTAATGATTTCTTCTTAACAAGGTGATAAAATTATAATTTCACTATATAAAATGGAAAAACACTGATTTTCATGACTTATGAAAGACTACGAATAAGCCATCTCTAGTATAGTTATTATTATGGAGTTATATCGAGTGTGATTGAATTCCACTGACTTATTTACTGACTATTTGAAATTCTTCTGCGCCCTTTCAATGATTCATGCCAATAACTAGAAGACATGACTATGTACTTGATAATAAATAAAAATTATCATTCTTTTCCTCCCAAATGGTGTTGCTACCTACTGCTGCTGTCACTGATGATGATGATTAGTCTATTACCTAGAACGACCTTGCATTCCAAAAAGAGCTGGCGCTCTAGCCTCTCTGTCGGCATTTCAGTACTTGTTGGTTTAGGAATTTAAATTGACTTCCTATGCTATTTTCCAATTCAAACTTGTCTTCATTGTTGACCATTGCACGTGTAGTCTACTTGGTTTGCTTGATTAAAAGCCAATATTGCACTAAACAATAAGCCCACGGTCCTTCCTCTATCATCATCATCATCATCATCCAACGCAGTCGCGCATTCTTGCCTCAATAGTGGCGCGAGCGGAATTGCTCATTGTTCTCATAATCGGTGAATCATTTGCCGAGTAGAAACGGAAACATGGTTCCGATTTGTGTATGTGCGATGCCTTCTAGTGAGTGTTAAAAGAGGAAACTTAGTTGATTAACAATTTAGTTGAAAAAGGAAACTTATTGGTTTGGTATTTAATGTTTATACTGAAATTTGTTTTGTCATTGAAAAAGGATTAAACTTTTAAATAAGGATTTTTTCAGTAGTGTTGTTTTAGTGCTTCATCATCATAAAAACTAAAATCACACAAACGAGCTTATTTATACTTTATAGATTATTTACTATGAAATTATCAAGAGGCCTATCTAACTAATGTCAAATGTTAAGAAAAAATCAATTTAGAAGTAAGATCACAGTAATGAAAAAAAATCAGTTACAATAACAAAATAATGGAGTTTCAATGTGTTATGTGATATGTCAATAGAATTGGGTACTTATATCCATTTGTATTTTTATGTGATTCTATTCTTGATCTAGCCTGGAGTTTGTGAACTTATTTGACTTTTTCAATGCACGAGATTGAAGCCATGTTGGATCGTTGGATGTCAATATAAACAAACAAAACAAAAATTAAATACTCCATGGTTTTCTCATACTAAAATAAGCTGGCTATAATTATTGTCACCTAAAAATTCTACAATTTAATTCGAATATGTAGATGCTACTAATTGGCAACAGTTGAAATACCTACTACTAGAAAAATAGTACTACTACTATTAATATACTTACCATACTATTGATAGTAGGTATTGGCAGTTAGCCATGTAGGTTCATACTCCACACTGAACAATATTTATTTTTCTATGTATTACAAATTTTTGTTATACTTGATAAAATTGGAAAATCAAGAGAATTATTCGAGAAAATGACTAATTCAAAATATAATCTATTCAAATGTATTGAATTTCAAATTAAATAAAATTAGTCAGAGATTACTAATTCTAATAGTTGACTGTTGACACACCCTATGATTTTTTGTTCGATTTATCCTATTCAATAACTTCAATAATCACTATGTCGATAATAAATCTCCACAGATCTGAAACTGAAATTTCTCACTTTCAGCCTGACTTGTTAGTTCTACGAATTGTTTAATTACGCAATGAGGCGCTGATTAATCAGCCATGATGACGAATTTTTAAAGATCGTAAACGAAACTGGTCAGTCCTTTGAATGTATATTGACTATGACACACACTGGACGAATGACTAAACGATCCCCCCTCTTCCCAAGTTCCGTTATCAGTTTGCTCGTGCCTTTGTATAATGTGAATTGGCTTTCAGTCTCATAAAATCGGTCGAGGCATTGACAATAAATTGTGCGAGTCCACCGCGCGAGTGAAGCTTTGTGATTGGATGCTACATTTTCCTTGTTACACTTGTGAAACTGTGATTCTCATTATAAGATCCGTTCTAAATAGTGCTACACGTTCTTTGGACTAATTCCTTGGATTTGATTTTTGGGGTAAGTGATAGTTTATTAAATATCGCTATAGGTTGCCTTCCACATTTTTATAGGATCATTTTTTATAGATACGAGAAGGCTTATCTATTTCTAGGTCATTGATTTTGGGTGAAGGAAGAATGTTTCTGACGAAGGCAAGATCGGTGAATAAGTAAAACCGCTTTTATTAAGAAAATAAACTCATGTCTCTTTATATTTTCATTAATGAGATTTCAAGTTGGAACCTTCACAATCATTGGGATGCTTCTAAGTGAAAACAAACTTTCACCATGTTCCCTATCAAGGTATAATTGGTTATGTAGGTGGAACAACCCTACTCGGGTCTCCCCACTATTTAAAGCCATACGCTAAATAAATAAATAAATTGGGATGTATTGTTAGGTTAGCGGTAGAAGTGTTTAGCCATGAAGTTATCTGAATTTTCATTTTTCCATCTTTAATATTATGTACGCAAGTAAAATTATAAATGATCACAAATAAAAAACATATAGAACTGTCACAAATACAGTGTTATGTTGTTCACTAAACCGACCAAAAATTAATTGGAAAATTTCATGGAGTTTTGGAAGGAGGCCATAACTCATTTTTTTCTGTAGTGGTATTACTGCTGTGGTTATTGACCAAGTTTTGGGTCTTCGTCAGATCTCATCACCTGGGCAGCTGCAGCATAACGGTATTTTAATGACCGACGGTCCAGAGCAGAGCAAGAGTGGTGAGAGAGTAAGTAGGCCTACATTATGTGCTCGGCTTTTATTGCATGCGAAAGCCGACTGCAGTGCGGTGCAGTTTCAACGGTGCATTGCAGAATGCAATGAATCTTCTTTTAACGGTCTCTGGCTCTGGAAGAGGGGGAATTGTGAGAGTAGGACGCGATAGAGGTGGGGAAATGAGAGATGTCGGTCTGGGGTATTTTAGACTTTTAGAGGATCATTTCGGTAAATAACTCTTCCACACCAAAAAGGGGAGGGGCGGAATACGTTGTAGCAGATGGTAGGCTTCCATCCGAAGATTATCATCGTACCAACTTATCTCTTCTAATTTCGTTAATTTTCCTAGTTTCTCCGATTTGATTAATTGCAATGTATGTATTTTGTTTTTCATTTTGTTTTGTACTAAAAATGTCAATAATAAAGCTTGTAAAAGGCAAAATATAAGGCTTGTCAATTGTCATAAACTTTCTCTGTGAGCTTTTATCTGAATAATAGCTTGAATACTAAAAACAGTAATATTGGAACCAAGAGAACCAGTGAACTCGTCTCATTTGGTTGTATATATAATCCAGTTCCATTGGATTATGTTCTTTTTATTTTAGCTGGAAAATGGAGATTTTGGTGGCAAGTGATAGTTTATCAAGGATTGAATTATTTGCACCTCACTAAAAAGTAATGCATTTAGGGCCGGTTGCACAAATGTGAATTGAGTTAATCTTTGATTACTCTCATAAGAATTGACATTTTTTATTGGAGATCAAGTTCAATAGACGTTTTTGTAACTGGGACTTTGACTTTGAATTTCTTCTAAGGTATTCACCCATTCTAGACTGCTGGTCAATATTTATCGGAAGTATGTGTCAAACTTGCATCTTTAAATAAAAACAACAGCACAGTCCTGACATATAAGTATTGCTGTACTGTTTGCAAGTATACTCTATTAGTTCCTATTACTTCCTATATTTGCTAGTACTCTATCAGTTTGCAAGTACTTTATCGAAGTGCTAGTTTTATACATATGAACAGTGGTAGTTTTATAGTGCACATTCGATTCTTTTATTTTCCCAGCATCAGCATAGAAAAAATCTCAATCGATCACTTTCCTTTCATCAATTAGGATGCTTCAATGATTATTTTCATATTCTACTTCATATATTACTTTCATATAATCGATGGCTACTCCTTTCACTTATCACTTTACGAGTACCTGAAGTTCTCTGTGTTCTTCCAAGTTCATAACCATTAATCTACTTATTTCTAATTAATGATGCCCAGGTTAAATCAAGATCCTTTTTGTATTGCTTTTAAAACTCTGTTAAATTCCAGTTTGTCAAACAAATAATAGTATATTGGCACATTAAAAAATTAGTATATTGGCACATAAACCAACACCTGTTTAGAGAACAATTAGGTTTCGGTCGATAAACTAATTGTGTTTATTTTTGAGAAGCCGTGTGAGAGACTTTGAGCAATCAACCAACTGCAACGCTATGCTCATCATGGCGTGAAGGATAACGGATATTGAGAGGAAGACGAAGCCCGGGATAAGAAAGGAAACATGTGATTAAAAAGGAAATTGCTGCACTGAAAGGAAAACGTGTTTGAAGAACGCGATAGAAATCATACACAAATCATACATTTTCTTTCAACGTGTAGTGATGCTTTTCCATCCTTTTTTATTCTTCCAAACTGCAATCTTTTTATCAACTCAAGCATTAATAATAAACAGATAAGAGTCATTTTTGGCATGAACAGTAAAAGAGTATTCCAAGATTTCCAAGGAATTGATCCAATTTTGAATAGATTTTTTTATTCATCGGAAGTACTTGAAAGTAACGGGGTGGATTTGAATTAAATCATAATTTTTGGATCTAGGTTGAGTATTCATAATTTTTAATGTTCCCAGAATTTGAGCCTTTTCCTCACACTATTCCAATAAAAATCGAAATAACATGCAATACCATCGAAATCATCTATCTAAATTTGGGATGGAAACAGTTTTGGGCGAAATCCTGTTATTTCTTCCCACATTATATGTTGTATATATTGTGTGAATAAATGAAATAATAAATGAGCAAATAAACAAAAGAATGAAATACCAATGATTTTTGTTGAATGATTTACCAAGTATTTAAAATTTTTGTTTCATAAAAAACAATTTTTCTTATGTTAGGAAAATCTTTCAAAGTGTGTGAGACATTTTTTCCAAAACTCATGATCTTGACTACTGAGCTTTTCATTTCTGAATTTAATCACTTATCGACTCGATGAGTCACATAATTTGTCCGTTGTTACGGTTTTTATTAGTGAGTCTATCAAGCTTGTAAATCGCATGCTATTTATAAATCATGTTTGAAAACCAGCTCCAAACGGTTGCAATAAGGCAATTATCATATTGCTAAACTGGTTAACGTTTTTGATAAGCAGTAGCTTAATACAGTACAGGAATAGGAAGGCTCAATAATATCCAGCTCTATACTGGTAATTTTAGCTGATGTGAGGCTTGGTATCCATTTAAATTCATATGCTCTTGCATAATGTCTGTGCTGCTAGGATGCCTATGGAGTAATATAACAGCATGAGGAAAAGCGGGTATCTCAAAGTGGTCTCCAGCTGCCAGACAATAATTTCGCTTTCACTGTGAGGTGAAGGTTAAGGTCGCGTTTCTACGTTATGCGGGCGAAGTTTTTTCTATTCCTTCGTCGTATCATTCTTTGTTGTATCAGTGTTGTCGATTATTAAATCTTGTGTTTTAGAAGTGTGTGAATTTTGTGAGATTTGTGGTATAACGTTATAAGAGACTTGGGAAAAACTTGAATCTACACCGAGATGAAGTTTCAGACGGATTTACTACAAAGCGTTTAAAATGAAAAATTCAGTAAAAATTAATCAAAGTGTTTGTAAAATTGATATTTCAATCTTCAATATTGTGACTCATCTTATTAAAATGTTTTCATGTTGTATTAGAAAATCTCAAACCTGTTTGAGTGATCGATAAAACTAATTTAATGTTTTCTTGTTTTAGGTTTGTGAAATTCCCTGAAAGATTTCCGCCATTTATAGCTTGCTGAATTCAAGGTATTTCACTTTCTCTGGATAATTTATTATCACAAATTATTGTATCAAACTGACATGCTTTCTATAATCTCTTTTGTACAGTATTTCAAAGAATCATTACACTGATAACCAATAACACATAAAGTCATGATTAGTGAGATTTTGGATTTTGAGCAGTGTTTTTCTCAAGTAGAACTGTTTTTGAACTCAGAAAAGCTAGATGCACTAGTTCAGTGTTTTTATCACATATCTTTTTATTTGATAGAAAGAGTATGTGGGAGCGACTTCACTTTTGATCCAAACTTTGGGACTCCATTTTTATATTTTATGTCCTCATGTTTTACATGAACATTTAGAGCATCTTCTAGTATAAATCACATTTCATCAATCTCAATGGAGAGTACTGTAAAGTTCAGGAGTTCTCTTGATATAACAGGATTCTCCTGAGTTCTGATGAAACTTTGTTTCATCAAAATTTATGTATGAATGCTGAATCCATCAAGGCAAATAATTATTAGGAATAAGCCTGGTCAAAATTGAAAAACTGCTACGTCTTTCACCCATCCAATGAATTTTCCAGATAAATATTTGTGTTTTACACACTGCTATGAAAACATATTGCTAGGAAATTTCAAATTTTACTCTTGAATTGCTGTCGTGAAGCAAGGAAAGAGGATCTAAGCAAACCACCAATATGCGGTGTATAGCAAACCACAGCTGTTTAAGCTGTAAAACGTTGTGAATGTAAATTTGACCCTAAATTGTTGAAAGTGGGAGTTCGGATAATATTTGCCATACATTTCAATAATATGGGGGTTTCGACAATTTCGCTGTGATTTCCCCCAAGACCGGAGTGGTTTGCGATCCCCTACTTTCTACTCCCCCTCCCTTCCCATCCCTCCACCACCTCTTCATTTTCCTCCTCTTTTAAATCCACTGACCACTTTTCTCTTTTTGTTTCGTATATCTCCTATTACTGCACACTAGTAGCACAAAACCATACAGCATTCCCGCAGCATGTATCCCCTGTGGCTAATACTGTTGCTTTTTCAAAATGAATGAATGACTGTAGTCAGATTTGTTAGATTTTTCTGAATTCATGGAATTCCCATGAGAATAATCATATTGAGTGGGAATTTCCTGTTTGATTTCAATTTTCCTGTTCATGCTTGATTGAAAATATAATTAATTTTTTTATCAGTATCCACTCTTATTCTATATTAAAAAAAGGACTTCGTGCCTCTTATCATCTCAGTGCAGCCAAACAAAATAATTTATTCGTACAGATTTGGAAAATTCCATCAAATTTTTTTTGAAATATCATCATTGTTGCTGATTTTTCATCTTGGATATTTTCAAATTCATATTTCAATATTAAATTTATCAATTTTATCAACACCGATACTGTTGAAATAATACAAAATTTCCTCATTTACTATGGGGAAAATAATACAAACTCTTTCATATTTTCTAATATTGAATGCTTCTAATATAACAAAAGAAAATTCAATAGAATTACAGTTCTTCTTCTGTACTATCTGAATATAACTGAAGCAACAAAAAGCCAGCAGCTTCTCAAGTAGCGTTCCTATATCCAATCATTTATAGTTGATCGTATACTTGTATTGAATGTACGTAGACTACTCTTTTGAAGTCAACTACATCATAGTGAGTAGTTTTTCAGTGTGCCTCATCTGAAAAAGTTCGAAATGAGAAAATTTCTGTCTCATATTGTTGCATGCAATTTTCTCATATCTGCAAAATTCCAGAACTAGGGAACCTTGTCTTCGCCCATTCCTATGCAATGCCACTATACGGCAAAGTAAGGAAAAGTTTTGCATGTCATATTGCGCAAATTTTAGTTTCCTCTCCATTACATAAGTTGCACCCTTCATTCAAACTTTTCTACTCTGTTGGAAATTGTTAGAGCTATGATACGCAGCTTTGTTTACGAGAAAATTTGTAGTACAAGACTTGCATACTAAAATGTAGCTTTCATGCCGGTGTTTACTCTTTTTGTGTGGGGAAAGTACAGTGGAGAAATGTGTAATTTTCTTACAAAGTTTGTTCTTCGGAGAACACAGCTAACAATGTGGGAAAGGCAATGAGTGAATACAGGAGTATATTAGAAGGTTCTTGAAATATTTTTTTATTTTAACACTCCTTATCCTCTTCAAGTAATCTTCGATGAAGTAAAATGTAGAAATGTCATGAACGAATAAGAACACCTAACATTTTGGGTCTTTCTCACAAAAGTGGATCAATCTTCATTTAGTCATAAACATTATCATTGTTAATTGGAGATTGCTGAACAGAACCGTGCTACTGAGAATCAAATTTCCTTTCAGTGATTGTCTGAAAGTCTTTTGCAGGGATATTAAATAAATTTTGTCTGTTAGAGATGTAAAATATTTGTAAAAATACGATCCAAGTTTAGCAAAGTTCGATTCACTTTAGAACGAAATTCCACACTTAATTTGTCTCAAGTACACTCACACTCTTGCAAATTTTATTGTTGGAACACAATAAGTGAGAAGAGCGTTGCAAAGAGCTTAGCGGACGACAATGGTGTGCAATCAGACGTCTTGAAGCTTATTGTCTTGCTCAATTGATCCATTGTTCCTTTTTTCGTCTCCGTTGTTTGGCAGATGCGAGCCGTCCTATTTACTGTGTCTTTTTGCCATTCTCTTCTACTTAACAAAATTGTCGGCATTGGTGCATTTTCGCACGCTCACTTTATTGAACGCCGTTTCTACTCTTCACTATCTCTCCCGGCTCCATCCTATGTTCATCATCTATTTGCAAACAAGAAGAATTTATTTCGTTGTGCCTGCTTAATTTGAAACTGCGCACTTGTTTTAAGATGAAAACAAATCAGATAAAAATTCTGTACCAACTGTTACCATCGTCTATGGAGCTCAATATCGATCGACCTGAACTCTCGGACTCAAATTTCCTTTCTTACCCAATATGATGAAGATGCTCAACTTTCTTCGACCATTTACTCCTTATTGAAAAGTATTCCATATTCTACATAAATATGGTACGTTTCTATTACTACAAATCAGAAATTTGTGCCGGGCACATGTCGGGAACATGTGATTTGTAGTAATGGAAACGTACCTTCAGAATGTTTTCGGCTGTCGCACATAAATAATGTCAAGATATTGGGTAAAGATAAACTTTCTTATACTCAATATTGCTACACCGATTGGCTTCGCAAATTTACTTTATTGTTGAATTTTATTGATAATAATGCCAATTAAATGTCATTGTCTTGAATTCAGTTGAAAAACATATTTAATTGTCTGTAAGATATTCATGGCATGCTATTTGAGTCAATTGAGCAAATTAGGCTTGGAATCTTGTACCAAGATTACTACATTTCAACTAGTACTTGAATTCAAATTTATTCTTCCAATCAGCACATTGGCAGAAAATATATAGGGAGGAAATACTACTCGATCATCCTGTTAATATTATTTCATACAGTATTACACTAATATATTATTACAATTGTTTTCTGTTCAATAATTCGTTGTAATTAATGAATTCAGAGAATGAGTTCGTGTTAGTACACGTTTTAAAACTATTGAATTCTCCTCATTTTGTATTGGAATAACAACTAATCATTCTCTATTTTGGGTGATTCAATTGAATTCATCCAGAAGGCCATAACGCAATCTTTTTTCAATGGTCAACCAACATAACTGTTTTTATGAGAGTTGTTATTGGTTTTTAGATAAAGTTATCTCAGTTTCTACGCTCTAATTTTCTTTCGAGAAATCTTGTACTAGAATTTTCTGGCCAGAAATTTTGTTGCAATAATACTATTTATGGCTTTTTTGTCACTGATCTTTTACATTAATTATTTCCATAGGACGAGATTTTAGTAGAATAGGTTCAACTTAGATAACATAATGATTGGTTTTTAATAGGTTCACTGCACACTTGAATTTGAAATGAGTGATTAAGAGGATTTGAGTTCCAAGTAAGAAGAACTTCTTCTGAAGACAACATGATAGTGGTTGAAGATATTGAATATATGAAGATATTTAAGACAATAAATAAATGGTGATGGTGTAGAGCAGTGTTTCTCATCCGGTGTGCCGCGACAGAGATCAGCCTCTACAGCTTCACTGTAGATGTAGAGGATATCTATATCATGTCTCAATAAACTATTTTTCAAATTTATGACAATAATAATTAAACCGATAAAACGTTTATCTTCATTGCTGCTGTTGAATTTTTCTTCAATTGAAATTCTGCATTTGAACTTCCTCGTAATGTTCCAATTATTGTCCAGTTTTCAACTCGGTTGCTCGGCTGAAAATACAGCGTCTAAAACATTTTCGCTCATAGTCTCTTCATTTGTTCGTTTTTTGGAGTGTGTGGCCTTCGCAGCCCCGATGGGACTCATTATTAACACTAGACTCTCCGGCAGCTGAACCTGTTATTATTCCTCTCAATTATTTAAATTTACGCACACATATACACACATGACTTGGTTCATATTTCCTTTTTTTCTTATTTGTCTGCTATTATCCCTGGGAGCTATATTTCCAGGAAAGTAAGTATGGTGCTTAGTTTCAGTCTCTCACTATTGTGACAAAATATTATTGTTACCGGTCATACGCTTTTTATGGCTTTGAAAGAAATTCTTCTCAAATATTGCTTGATGATTTTATACCCAATAATACACTAGTGGCTACCTTATTATACTTCTTTCAACTAGATTTTTAATAATTTTTTATTAATAATTAAAATACCCGGCATCCTAAAGGGCAATGTTCAGTATTACCTACTCAACCTATAATCCACTACCTAGCCTAGACTTTTTAGAAGTTGAATTGATTCTAGGCTAGGGTAACTTTTCGAGTCTTGAGGGTGTAAAGTACAAGCTTTATGTTTCTAAAACGTATTGTTATCCATTGCATCTGATAAGTTGTAAAATCGGTTTCTCATTTTCATCCCCATTTATCCATCTCTATAAGTTCTATTTCCAAGCTTCTTCTCCCTGCTCCTATTAATTTCCTATCAATTTCTACTCCTATTAATCCCATTTTACTTTTTCTACTCCTATTAATTCAAAGAGCATCTTGCTCTTTATCCATTCAGCACTTTCTTTTGTCTAAACTCTTTTGTTTTTTTATATTATAGTATAAAATGTGAATGGTTATTGAACTTTTCAGGAGCATGGAGGAGTTAATAACCTCATTTTGACATTCAATTGCATTTTGCGTAGTGGAACTTCATGATAGATGCATCCATACTTTTCTAATATGCTAGATGCAAACTTTATCCAATCAATTACGGTAGTAATGAGATTGTAGATTGTAATAAGTGAACCGAAATTTGCATTGTGTATGAACAGTTAACAATAAAATTAACAATATTGAAGGCTCTGAAATTGCATGCTTGTCCAAGGAACCTCCATCGTGTTAGATAAACAGAGGCTCATGGGCTTACATTCACACGCCTCTTGTTTTATTTGTCCGATGGCGTGCTTCATGCCACGCCATGGCTCTACACCTTTCCCCCTCTACCTTCCTCTCCAACCTCACCTTTTCCTGAGATGTCATGCTGAGCTGTTCCCTGCAACAAGCCAAGAGGAACGGCATTAGCCTAGGACATGCAATCCACAAGTTTCCACACACAATCGACTTGCATTGCATGCATGCTGCCTTGTAGACAACGAAAGCTCAAACAGAAGTGGTGCGTAAAAGAAGATATTAATTATCTAATCCAGGACTGGATGCATCGTGATGTAGGGCTGTGCAAAATCATGTTCATCTCCAGAGTTATCTGGAAGAAATTTGATTAAAAAATCTGGTAATTGATTGATAAAATCACTTGATATTCAAAACAATTATTGTCAAGCGATTAGAATACGCAATTGTTATTGTTTTATTTGTGTAAAATGTGACATAACCTATATCTGGACTGTTTTCATTAATTGGTAAAGGGACAGTTTTGGGCGTAAGCATCCATTATGCATCAATTGTAAATTGCTGAATAAATGCAATTGAAATTAATAAGAATGAAGTAATAAATAGATAAATAGAAATATAATATGTAATACAAGTACAATATAATATGTAATAGCTGTAAATTGAAGTCAATGCCAGAGGAGTGATACATAATGAAATGTAAACTTCAAAAACTATGATGATTTTAAAATCTCAATGAGGAAATCGAAATAAATGAATAAATTTCGAAATTCTAGAAGAAAGAATTAACAATGTGTTGAATAGAATGCATAAATTGTGAAATACTATAAGAAAGAATTAACAATAAATTGAAATTTTTAATTAATTGTAATTCTTATCTTGACAACTTGGATATGATTACTAAATCAAGAGCATTTAAGGAATGAGTATGGTTTGTTTATTCATAGTGAAGATGATAGTTTGTACTTTGTATTATAGTGGTGATGATATAGTGTAGTCTATAGTTTTACATACTGAATTAAAATACCAGAACTACTTGTCTAGGTATAGTATCTCAATATTTTAATAAATTTGGGGGTGTAACACCTTCTAGTATTTCTATTCAACCCCACGCTCGTGCCTCCTATGAAAATTCAGTGTACCTTCGACCGTATGACTTTCTGCTGGAAGAAAAATTATTTTGTTAGCCGTAGATTATTATTCATCTTCTTGGCAAAGTCTTTGTTGCAAATCCCTTGTTGCATAATATATAAGTGGCGAGAAAAGTTGGCGAGCTATGATGAATACTGAAGGTGTTCCAAGGTCTCAAGGTCGTTACAGAAGAATGCTGATTTTTGTTCTGTCTGCGTTGTCTAATTTTGGCGCGAACAAGTTTCCTACTA
This sequence comes from Laodelphax striatellus, assembly GCA_017141395.1. Classification (NCBI taxonomy): domain Eukaryota; kingdom Metazoa; phylum Arthropoda; class Insecta; order Hemiptera; family Delphacidae; genus Laodelphax; species Laodelphax striatellus. The sequence continues at coordinate 29,980,150 of CM029533.1, read as the reverse complement.
GACTGCTTGGCGCTTAGCTCAGCCTCTTTACCTGCTGCACCCACTCGCCAGTTTCACTTTTTATAATTTTATCAGGCAATTCGTTCATCCTAAGCTCCAAAATCCCTAGGTCCAAACACTATCAAGCTATATTTGGCACACATTTCGTCTCCCGCAGAGGTTGAATTACATTTAATTCATTTTGATCTTGTTCCCAAACTCAGTAAGTTTATTATCATTATTACTGTATTATTATTATTTTTATTTGTTCTTATAGCAAAACTCTTTCATGATGATGATTTTGGAATTCGTAGTTATAATCTGAGCGAAGCTTACTTCAGTAAGCATAGCAAGGACTTATCAAATCAAGTACCACCACTGTTATCCAGTGCAGCTTGACATGAGCTGTGAATTTATTAATGAATGAATTTAGTGTTTTACTTCACTTTTTAACATAGCGAGGACTGAACATACCAAGCAAGGACTTGGAAAGCATTATCTTTCTTAATCACACTTGAGGCTTGCTGTCCAAATAACAATTCATTGTTTCTGCAGTCTTATGAATATGAGCCTTTGTTCTTTGTGACTTCTTGACTGGTGTCTCCACAACTAATTGTAATTGTAACAATGTATTATTATCAGTCAGTCCTGTATTTCAATTAATTTGAACACTGCTTCACATTATTCACCTGAGAGCATTGAAGGGCAGTTTTTAGGGCGTGTCAATGTCATTGTGTTGTCTATTTTTTCTTTGTGTTCGTTCCGGTTGCCATCACATGGTACGACCTTGCTTCTATGATATGATCTCTGAGTTGTCCTGCTCTAGTTCAAAATTCTATGATTTTTCTAAAAAAAAAATATGATTTAAATTCTTCTCAAAATATTGAATTTTTTTTTAAATTTTTGCATACCATTGTTTTATTATCAATATATATTCATCACTTTTATTCTCAAACATTGTAATTTTTTATCATTAGATTTCAATTATTTTGAAATGTGATATTTCATTAAATTTTTTTAGTCAATGTCATCGAGTATATATTTTGTATTGTGCTTTTTTCAGATTCAATACTGAAATCACTTGAAATCTTGGTCAAGACATTGAAATTCATTCCCTACTTTTATTTTTTAATTTCAGTGTTTCATAAATGTGAAATCTTAGATTTATATTGGTATATTCTGTGCTTACTAGACGTCAAATTTTATAATGTTTATCGTTTTAGATATAAATTGACTCAATTGTATCTTATTCATGTTGTATATGGACTAATTCTACATGTTTCTGTCCCTGGGACAAATATTAAGTTTCTGTCATACTTATAAATATGTCGCTATGTCTCCCTCTTCATCTTGATAATCTTGATTGATGCCGTATAATAAAGTTATTCGACCCTTGATCAAGAACGAAAAACGATAGGGACGTTCCGATAGATTTGGCCTGAGAATTTTCCGAATGTGGAAACAGGGCCTGGCTTCTGCTGGTTGTAGATTGGTCACGTACACTCACTTGATGTTCGGTTCGATTCCTACTTCTATTTCTTTATCTGTCTTTGTGTCTGAGTGGCAATATTGTTCTTCCCTACACTTTGCCTTTTCACTCTCTTCGAGACTCCTCTTCCTCCCCAAGTCAAGAGACGCCCTTATCTGGAACAGACGTAGCAAGTGATTTCGAGAGCAAAGGAACTGAAACCGAAAAGAGCGCCTACGCAGCACAACCGTTGTTTGAACAAGAGTCCTGGTCTCCAGATTGGACCAGTCTCTCTTGATTTAGTTCTACAAACACGGCCCAATAGCTTTTTTCTAAATCTAACTACTGAACCCACTATACCTGGAAAATGCAGTTGGGTTTGCAGTATTGTACAGATTTTGCACATTTGAAAAAAAAACTGAAAATAATATTTTTTTCAATTTCAATACCTCAATAATTGGATGACACACTGATTGACTCATTCCTTCGATTAAATATCCCTTCCCGATTAGCAGGTGAAAAATTAATGAATCCTTTGATTTACTTGGATAAAAGTAACGCATATAGTTTTCACCATATTATGTTTTGTTAGAGATATTAAAATTCATATTTGATCTCTAATGAAAGATTATCCAACTCATTACTACAGTACTTTTTATTTTAAAGCGATTTGGAGAATAAGCGAATGATATTTGAAACGATATGATAAATCTGACTCTTCAACGTGAATTGGAAACACAAGTAAATATACAATTAAAATCTAGAATTTAAAATTAAAATATTGCTGAATATTATTTCCATCTCACTACTCTTCTTGTATACCTGTTGCCATCAAGTGTGTTGTATACTAATTGAATATCACATGTAACAGTATTTAAGAGGGGTATTTTGTTCTCTTTTGGGGAATATTTATTTCTTGTCAACACATTCCTGTTCTGTTGGGTATCAGATTCCCTCTTGCATCCAAATGAGTTTGATTTGCATTTACTGTATTTACAGTTTTCGTGTATATGATTCACAAATTGAATCAATAACAGGCTTGCACAGTATTTTGTGGACGTGAGCCCACGCACGTGTCTTGTAGTTACTCTAGTGCCGTGCGGACCAAGGACACTAGATAGTTATCAGCCCTTATTTTCGAGAACTGTCCACGATTTATCCGTCCATTAGTGTTATCTCGCTGGGGCACCGTTCTCTCCGACCGTCGTTCTGTTTGTAGGCTCCAGTTGTGTTTGTAAACGACGGAAAACAATCCCAACCCTCTTTACACCCTCATATCATGACGTCATCTGCGTCCGAGGGTCGTCTCCAAAGGATAGGAATTCAATTGAGGATGAGGCAACAGCTGTATCTCCATGTTTTACCCAGATCAAATGTCCCCAGTCAGTAAATTGTCTCTGAATTTGTCTCAATTGAATTTATGTTCTGTAGAGTTTTCACTTATTGAATTGATTGAACCCGGAATTGTGATTTGTATTCAATTCTTTAGATTTGTAGTCAATTAAAAGGTTTGAAACTACGACTTGGCTTGAATTTCCTCTAGTCAGCTTATAAAATCATCAGTCCTTCGAGTATCTATCAATTGAAAATCGATATAATGGAATCATCCTCCTGGTAAAATCATATTCCCACATGCTTGTGTTGATGTGTTTGTACCTTGTTGATTTTCGAGTAATCTGGTTGGCTTTTATTATTTCATTCAAATTCAAATTTATTCCCAGTAATACAAATAAACGGTAGAAATTATTATCCTTCGACCAAATAACCTAATGTTTGCAAACTTGTGTTTAGCTGAAGCTAAAAATTAACCTTATGTCTTGCAACTCGGAAGTCACTGTGCGTCCACGTTATTTATCTAATTTTTAATGGAACAATCTCAGAAAGTAGAGTATGGTTTAATTCTCCACAATTAGAGAACCAAGGAAAAATTGAAAGGGAAAAGAGGCAGTAGAGAGGTTGTTAGGACAATAGAGTACAAACATGAATAGGGAAAAAAGAGGTAGTGAAGAGATATGACGCAACACCCCACACAGTGCTCTGACTGGGAAAACCTGTGACACATATCATTTGTCTCCACAGTTACAGATAATATCTGATACCTATTCTTGAACCTCCCCATGTATCTCCAAGTACCATCCCATGTATTAGTAATTGTCTCTACAGTTAGCTCATGTCTTGTACCTATTCTCGAACCTCCCCTAACTCCTTGTTAGCTATAATCGTCAGCCGTAGCAGTAGCTGATTTAAGTGAGCTATCAGCTCCCCTTTCTTTAATATCGTTAAAACTTGTATCCAATTACAAGTTAACCAATTATTATTGTCTTTTGTACGGTAGAATGTTAGCGACTAGTGTCTTCCCCCTTCGAAATTCATCCCCCCGTTACTGTCTCATGGCTTCCGCTAACGGACAATAATTGGCCAACGCTCTACTGCTCTCTGAATACTGCTTGGCTTGCACTCTTTCCTTGGGGAGCCTTTCGGCTTCTGTCTAACCTTCTATCAGTTCAACTTTGAGTCAACTAAATTTCCTACAAATTAATCCTTCAAAACTGCTTGTTTTCAATTTTTCAGGCCTGCTTGAAAGGTGTGGTAGTGGGCATGTTTTCATTTATAGATTTCTATAATGAAAAAATATTAGTTTTCTCAAAATACATTTTTTTATTAAATTTTATAATTTTATTCAGTATACATTGAAAAAACTAGACTTATAAGTTTTATGTGAATACTTGAAATGAAGATGACGACTTCGAATTTCCGATGATCTATCACAGGTCATCCATTTTTTGTAATGCGTCTTCTGAAACGACGCGGGACGTTTTTTAGAGTGGGTTGACACGAACGATTTTTGGGTGGTTGCGGCTAACAGCGGTTCCATGTGCGGGAGAGAGATAAGAAACTGCTGGCATAATCTTGTCTCTCTCCCACACATGGAACCACTGGTAGCCGCAACCGCCCAAAAACCGTTCGTGTGAACCCGTTTTTATCTATAAGTGAACATTATCTATAGTGAACATTATACCAGACTAAATATGAGCATGCGTTTTCTCCATCCCCACTTAACTATTCATTATTGCAGCGTGCTGCACTTGTTATCTTTCACTGAAATGTTTTTGATAACAAATGGTAATTATGTTGAGAGTTTCAAAATCTACCACATTTGACTCGGAATGGCTCATGTCAGAATAGTAAACAAAGCTGTCAATAGTAAACAAGAATGGTTTCTGATGCTATTCAAACTGCCAATAAATTGAAATTCATGCGTCTTGCGTTGAGATTCGTTCCAGACGAAGAATTTCCTCTTGGAAGTATTGTACGTCTAAACTTTTAATGACCTATCTATCCAAAGGGCATAGTGACGTATGCTTGTTTAGTTTGGTGTACAATCAACAAACCAGGCTGTATAAATTGTGTGAGTCATCAGTGCATCGTTGCTTATCTTGCTTGTAGAAAGTTTAGACTAATTTCGTTTATGGATTTATTGCCCGATAACCGATTCAGATAACAACAGCTCCAAGTCTGGGATTTGTTGGTACGCTTGCCTAGTTGTGACTATCCATACTTCAGTGATTGCTACGTATCGTTTTTGGTTGTGTCTGAAAATTTATTTGAATCCATCATGAATTTTGTTCGTTCTGTAAGTATCACTTGTTACTCGTTTGGTGCCAATTCCCATTTACATTCATTGTATTAACGATTGTCAGTTTTTTTAAATGAATTCCATTCAACTAATTAATTAATTCTTTCCACATTCTAATAATTATCCCTCTGTCACAGTTATCATAATGTCACTTTTCCCTCTTCTATTTGAAGTAGTCATATTTTTTCGTTTCCATCCACCATCATCATTCCGTATGTCAAGATTAGATACGAACCGGCTTGCCGCTTGACATGCAAAACAGAGCGGAATGAGTAATTCGAGGGTGGAAGAGGTTTTCAAAATTGGAGGTTGTTTTCAGAAAGGGCTTTCCTTGATGTTTCCGGCTTTTCTGTTGGCAGGTTTTCAGTTCTATTTCTTTTTTGCATACCTAATCTCCTACCCACTCCTCTCTCTCGAAAATAAGACTACTTTACATCTGAATTTGTAATTTGCCTACCCAAATATAATCTTGCTTCCCTACGAACTTGTTTAGTGGCTTAGAGTCAAATGTATATTTAACGATTATCCTGTGTCATTCAGTTGGAATCAGAGATTATCATTCATCCTCATTGTTGTCATTCGTTCAAGATTTCAATTCACAGATTCATTGAAAACTTTCATTAGCTGAAACGTCATAATGTATAATTTGAACCATTAATCCTGTTGAATTGAGTCTGATGCAATTTTAAAGATCTGTTCATTGATAACAGTTGTTTGCTACAAATATTTTTTCCATATTTTGTAAGCTTCTTGAAACTTATGTAGATTTCAACGTGAACTGTAAGTGGTAATAGATGAATAGCAATATGAAGTTAAACGTTGAGGCAATAGATCTTCTGGTCTCTTCAGATGCTTTCGCCTGTATTGGAGTTTTTTTCATGGTTTGAAGATGTGTTCTGAACAATTCCATATATGTTTTCTGTCCAATTGAATCTGATAGTCATTGAAGATTTACTTTTCTATTTATTCTCTCCTGACGGGTCTTATTCCTAGTAGTAGCCCAATACGTTACTAATGCATAACAAAAATATTGATATTCTTACATCTTTCATTTCAGAATTTTGGTTTGCCATTTAGAATACTGTAGTGAAACAGAAATGAGTAATCTTTTCTTGGTTGCATTTAAATATTGTTTTCTAATTCAAATAATTCCTTTTAGCTCTGATCATTTTCTATGTGCTAGTGGTTCGTGTTACTATAATGTTATGTTATAATATTATGTGTATAAAAATGGTGTGCCAATCGCGTTGAATTTCCCTTTAGTTTTTAGTATTTCTATTTGATATTCTATCACTACACCTAGAACAATCTAGTTTTGTAACTTTGAATTGTTTGATTTTAATGTTTTATGTTAACGATTACATGACTGTATTGCATTGCTGTACTTGTTTGAAGGCTAATAAAATGTTTTATTCTTTTATACTGTCGGCAAAATATCCAATATTAATAAAAAAACATTTCTTGTTATTGTTCGGACATATTTTTAATGTATTCTGTTGTGTTTGTTGTGTTGCAGCTAGTTGGTAGTATGGGAGTGAAGCAGAGCAAGAGGTCGGGTTCGGTGGACATTTCGGGCACGCCGAAGAAGGGGGAGGTGGAGAATGGGGCGGCTGTCGAGGGGGGGCGTCTGGAGAAGCTCGAGGAGGGTGACGTCATCACGGCAAAGACGGCTGTCAACGGCAGTGCTCCTCATGCTGAACAGGTCAGTAACCAAACTATTTTAATAAAATTTAATCATTATTATTTTAAAAAAATAAATAGATACAGTACAATTATTTTATTTAGCTTCCAAAATTCATATACTTGAAAAGTGATAATTTCACAATAAACATTTCTCACTCCTAGTTTTCGACCATTTTTGAAATTTACTTATATTTCAGTAATCTTAGCATCATTTTATATGATGTGTGTTGTTCCAATGGTGTTTTGAATGAACCCCAGACTCGTGTGTTGGTAGAGACGATGCTTAGAGTGTTTCTTGTAGTGTTAATAGTGTAGCCATACTTAATGGTATCAATTATTTTGGTGAGTTCCAAACTAGAAATTGGAAGTTGTCTGGGAAAAAGATGATTGGGACTTCTCCCAACCAGAGAGTATAGATAGAGGAAGAAGAAGAAGAAGAAGATAAGAAGAATCTACTCTGCTCCGACCCGTTCCATAGGAGTTGGCCTATAGATTGCTCGTCACTCATTTCAATGAACAGGTGTAGTGCTAAATGCTCAACGAACCTTTACACTACTGAAGATTTAAATTTATATTCTAATTTATTTGCCATTTTAAATAAAAAATTTCACGTACACAAAATGCACTTTTGTGCAACACCATTTTTCCAAAAAAGTATAGTCATCAATCACCAAAGTCATTTGCTTGATCACTAAAGTCATCACTAAAATCACTAAATTTACTTGCGGGATCTCAGCAACGTGCTAACAGTAATAGAACAATGAACTGTTCAATCTAGGCGCGAGAAACGCGAGAAAAACTATGGGCGTAATAATTCGTGTTGATTGAGAATACTGTTAATTTTAGAGAAGCTATGAGTAATATGAGTCTCAAACTAGATGACTCGATAAAGACAAAAATAAATATATATTCGGGTCATTGTGTAGGCTGACTAAGCAGAACTCGTTTATCGGACAGTTCAGTTGAAATCATGACTCAACTCATCAACATTCCAGTTAACTTTCCGCTAAAAAACTATAGTTGATTATGTTAGCAATCAGTTTATAGTAAAAATATCTGGCGACCGAGCTATGCTCAGGGGTCAGTGTTGGTCCATAACGTCCTTGACTTTCCTATCTTTTCAATACAAAGCAATGAAAAATGCAGAATATGGAAAACGTCTGGTTGTCTGCAGCAATCTATAGTAGGCGTTCGGCTCTATACTCACTGCTGATATTCTGGGTCTAGGTCTAGGGGCTTAATGAATTTTGAAATTACTATTTGTACTGTATTTTGTTGTTGTAAAAAGAACGGAATTCTCAGTTTACACAATGCCCACAAGTTACACAAAAGTTCACAGTAACTTTGCTGCAGTTATAAAACTCTGGATGCTGAAATCATAGTTTGAATTGATAATTAATTGGTTATATGGACCAGCTATTCGCTCAGTCTCATCCATTACCTCAAAGTATATTCTATGATAGATGAAACGTTGGAACGTTTTTGGAAAACTCTTTCTAAAGTCGACGTACAAGAAGTGTAGAGTGAAGTACAGCCGTGGTTGCTTTTGTGACAACAAATTCCTTCACGCACATCTTCTTTCTTTTGAAGTCTTTCCTGTCCACGGATCAAGCAGTAGCATGTTTTTTGTTCATGGGATGTTTTGTTGAGAGAAAAAAGACTCAATTTGGAGAGTAAGAAAATTCTTGAAATTTAAAAGTAATTAAGTACAGTTATATCAGCCTACAATGTAGGTTTGTAGCCTACCTGTATGTAGCTTTCAATGTAGATTTAAATAACCCCTGAATTCCTAATCAACAATTTTTTTTATGAAATTTATAATAATCTAATAGAATAACTATCTCAATCGAGCGTGAAATCTAGACAAATTTCTGCAGAAGAGTGTGGAATACTAGAAGTGTAATGCCAAAGTAGCCAACCATGATTGCACGGTTATTACAGAACAGATAGCCTCTTATCATAGTTGGATTCAAAGAATGATGAATAGGAGCGTAAGTGGAACTGAAAAGATGTAATAATAAATGATGAATGGAAGATGGGGAGATGGCCAGTGAGTGATCTTGGCATTGAAGCTGCCGCCAATAATTTCCCGCCAACTTCGGCTAGCCGGTCACGTGGCCTTGGATTTGAACAACTGGTGCTCTCTTGTCTAGTAGTTTCGTCTCATTAAACGAAACTAACTCAATGAGAAATAAAATTGAGCAGAAATTAATTGGACTAAATTACTATAACTCAGTAGCAACTAGTTTACTCCCAATTAAAATAAATAGCCTTAACACATTTAGCTAGACAAATTATAGAATCGTAATTTGATACTGTACTTATGGCTGTAGTGGATTAATAGAAAATTTGTTCTTATCAGTCATGGGGGTTACAAACTGACCAAGGGGAAATTATTTATCAGTTCCATGCTGTTAGTCGTTTTATTAAATGGTTTTCCAAAACATAAAAATAATGAAAGAGTAGATTTGTTGAACTGGGTTCTACAATAGGGTGCATGCCTGCAATGTCTCTATGTTATTTTCTGTTGATTCCTAGACTCTGGAACTTGCTGTTTTATCATATAAGCCTGACATCTGCATTGACAGTTGCCTATTCTATTATAAACTATAACTTCTTATCTTTGTCTTATCTTTCAATTCTCTGATTTCCAAGCCACAGTTTAATACTTTGATCAGATCAAACATTTTATTATTTAGACATTCAGGAAAATATTAGTGAAATAAAAATTAATTTACTAGAGTACTTCCGTTCCTCTCTCAGTAATAGCTATTGAATGAACAAATTTTGAAGGATTGTTTTCTATTAAAATTTTTCTATTTTCATTTGGTTCATGATGGCGTTGTACATATCCTCTTCTCAAATACAGTTTTAGTATGTGAACTAATAATACCAATATAGATCGACATGCACACAACTTCCTTTTATTAATGTCAATCCATGAATTCTCCTTTGTCCTTCCCAACCAGTGTTGAATGACACAAGTTCGTGTTATAATCCATACCATTCAATATTACTCCCCACTGTTTTTTACTCTCACGAGTACTTAATCATCTACAGATCTTGACATCCATGAGCTCATAAAAGTCTCTAGCGTTTGATAATGTTCATTGTTCCTCGTAATGTAGTGGAAGGTGAAGGTTAAATTCTGATAAGAAGTGTGGCGATCAGAATAGGGATCTGACTCTCAAGGTCGCTTGATCTTTGTTACTCTGGGTCTCTCTTGCCTCTTTGGTCTTTGAGACATCACCCTTTCAAAGTTTTGTGTCGACCAGAGATAATATTATTCACAACGGCAGATAAATTCATCCGTTCCAAACAAGCAGAGAGGTGAATCTTGTGTGCTCTTGGCGATCACCACTGAAGTGAACCAGTTTTTTGCGGTGCTCTTCACATCTTTTCCTCTTCTCTTCTTTTATATTATACGGTTATGAATCATTGAACGCTTTCCGGCTTTCCTTTTGCTTTCCAGCGTTGTCCGCCTTTATTCTTGTGCCCACGCATCCATCTTCTTACCTTGACTCGGCGTGTAATTCTATCATTTTATCTTTCTATTTGGTTGGCCTCTCTCGGCTCCCCTGCGCCCCAGCACTAACCTCTGTCCTCTTTCGTTATTCACGCTTGTTCGCTCGTGATATTGCCCTTCGTTGCGACAGTTTCTCAATTCAGACCGCTACTCTCCGCTCTGCCTGCTAACCAATATACCTCTTCAGTTTCAACCTTCTTTTCCCATGCTTTTTCTGAGAGTGTACCATACTAATTCCAAACACTGTTATTTTTTGTTTTTGACTACTTCTACTAATTTGATTATTCATCCACAAAATCTTCGGAATGATTTTCTTGTAATAAAAGTAAACTTTTCCTACCATCGCCTGCTTGTCGTACGGAGATCACTATCCATTAAAATCTCCAGACATCCACTTGGATATTGGCAAGCCTACTTGAAGTAATTTAATTTACTAGATATCATTTACTAGATTTTATAAGATATTTAGTAGGCCTACTTGAAGTAATTTGCATGAGCGTATTCGCATCTACGAGCAAAACCGTCCTCAGAAACAAGAAACAGCAATGGCATTCAAATAAAATAGTTGAATTCCTTGTTGAATGTCTTTCACGCAAGTGTCTCGATGTATGTAGTTGTGAATGAGTTCTGTATGAATTCCATGTCTTGCATCGTTAAGTTGTCTGTCGGTGTATGTAAATGTGAATGGTTAGTATCACTGGATAAAATTTTTTTTCTCAGATCTTGAAATTTAGTTAACATGAGATCTATGTTTGTTTCATCAATTCAATATACAGTTTAATATTTTAATGAATTCAATAACGCATAAGAGATAAAAGTTTGATAACTGTTAAATAGTATGCTAGATTTTTGAAACTCAATAAATTATCATCCCCCACATGCTGCCAAGTTGAATAAATCTAACTATAAATTATGATTTTTGAGTTTGATATTAGTCGTGGATCATAACAAAGCATGATCATGATCTTCCTTTTTCATCCGTAATTTAGTTAGTAATAGATAAGCAATACTCTCTTACTAAGTCTGTTCTCTGTGGTAATGTTGATCAAAAATGTAGGAACACCAAAGACGAAGAAGTATTAGAATCCCTGTGCATCACGTAATCTACTTACTGATCTTCCTTTTTCCATTTTCATCCAAGGGAGAGACCAATTTCCTACGAAATTAGGTCCATGCTTGAAAATTGCTGTTCGCCGCGTGTTCTTGTGTAATTCTCCCACAAAAGTGGAATTATTCGTCATTGTTTTCGTTGTTGAGAGCTGTGTTTTGTGAGTTGTTGACCCGTGTTGGCGGCTGTGGGGCTTGTTCCCAGAAAAACAATGCTCGCTCTTCTTGTTTCCAGGCTGTCTCTTCTCTCTTCTGATGTGTGCTTGTGAGCATTCCAATGTCGGCTCTTATTGTACATCATATCCTGTCGCTTCAGATGTGCTATAACTGGCAATGGACACATTGAACAGGATCCCACACTCGATGAAACAATCACAAGTACAAAAATTTTGTGTTTTGTGCAGCTCAATGTAGGCCTACATGGATGGATGAACTCTTGAAACTACTGTTGTCAGGAATATGGAGATGAACCAGACTTGTAGCTTGATAGTCGGCAACATCTCAAATGCTTTGAAAACTGCACATTCATTTGAGATTGTCAGTATTGTTAATACTTTTACGAATGCTTTTTCCAAATAATAATACATAAAATTTCACCGTTGTTAAGTATAAGTGGATGGAAAGATAGAATTCCATTGAAGATTGAATGGGAGAATTGTAAATTATTGTAGATTGTAATGGTTTGAGTATCTTTTACTCGTGTAGTATATAATAATGCGCAATAAGTTGTGTTTGAAAGTTTCTATTTTCCTAATCAAACTAACAAAAACTAACTGATCGTTTTAATCAAGTTTTTATTCACACTTCTTTGTCGGTTGATAGTTTATTTTTTAAATAGTTCAATAGCTTTTGGGTATTGAAATGCCAACAACTAGCCTATGGGTTATTTCTTGTTAGAAAAATTATAATAAATTGTTGGCTTGGGCGCTAGAAACTTTTTACTCATCCATCGCTCTAGAGTACACTCAAAAACGGTGTGAGGAAATTATGTTTTTTGAAATAATGCTATGATTAAAGGCGATAATGAAGAGTGAAGAATGATTTCAATTCCATTGACATGTTTCATTATCAAATTACAGTTATATCATGACAATATGATCTATATTTGGTCAAATCATGGATAAGAAAAGAATTTTTAGAATAGAGATTGATTGGCATAAATGATGTGCTACTAACCAAGTTGTATTGGACACAATATTGGCATTCATCTGACCAAGCTCAGTCAGTCTCTAGAACAGTCCTTATCAGTATATATAGGACCACTTCCTCCCTAACAGTCATATACTGTTCAACTTATCTCTGGGCACAATCCTCTCGACCACTTAATGACGTCATGTTTTAATGACAGTAATACTGCTAATGACGAGGAGGTTGCTGTTCGAAATTGCGTCTTCAGTAGTTTTCTTATTTATTCATTCATTAATAGTGCTGTTAATTTAGTTTGTAGTATATTTCGAGATGATAATCGGATGAATTTAATTTGGAATGTGAGTGGAATCAGCCGGGAGGAATTTGACCGTGTGACCCCGACCTGTGGCCCCGATAAACAAGGCGCTAATTGCTCCTCTTCCAAGTCACTACCAATCCCAACAATGAATAGCTCTTATTATCTCGACTGCTTGAGTCAGTCAACTTCCCCTTCCATCACTCCTCACCCACGCATTAGGGTTCTAGGCCTAAATGAACCAGCCTATTTTTGGAACAGAGAACGTGCTCTGTGACTGACAGCTGAACATTTTCTACATTCCTTGTTGTGTAGAGAAATGTCTGGTAAATTGTGAACGAGAATTTATCGAAAATTATATTGTATTGAGAAAATTGAGATATTGTATTGAAAACTATTGTATTAATTTATTCATTCATTTAATCAAAAATACAATATCAAGGAAAGTGAAAACAAGCGTTATCCCAAAACTGTTCTGTTCCAAAAAAGTCCAAAGTTTGGTTGTCCAACATCTTTTGATCACATATTCAATTTACTCTCGCTAAAGCTAAAATTATATAGTAGATTATTGATTTTAAATAATATGGATTCCACAAATACAGTGATTTCAATTCATGTTTCATCATAAATAATTGTTCTGTCTTCAGTGACGTTAATAAACCAGTGATTCATTTCAGTGGAGATCATCTAGCGAGTTGAAACATCAATTTGTCTCTCAATGGGAACAATAAGTTCCCTCCATTTAGCTGCCATAGAAAGGTTATGATCAGGTATAAAAAGGCATAGATCAGGTTATGACAACCTGAATGAAAATTTAAAACTAAATCCATTATTTGAGTGCGTGAGGGATCAAAATCAACTTCTATTCTGTATTAATCTATTTATAAATGTTATTTGAAGTAATTCAATCATGCTTGTCACAGCTTTAGATCTTTGTTGTGATTTTTTGTGTTATTTGATCCAGTAATTGAATATTTACATGCGCAATTCATTGTTGTTGACACTTTTGTCTAGTGCTTTGAAAATAATTGTATCAAGTAACCTCTGGCGACAATAACATTGTTGGGCGGTTATGCAATTGCATTAGGTGAAAAATAGCAGGGCAAGAAAATAATACGAAAAGTCTGTTGAGTTTTGCGTCTGAATAGTCGATGGCATAATATTATTGTCTCACTTACTTCAGAAGCAATCAAGTGCGGTTTCTTTTCAAATCAAAGAACGTCGAGTGTTTTAAACGATAAACACTTGAAAATGAGAGCACTTGAGTTTCGAGCTCAAGTGTTTAGTGTGGCAACAGGAAGTGCAGTTGAGATTAGTTCATTCACAGTTCAGTACGTTTCACAATATTTCTGTCAATGACTGGTAGATAGTGCGTTAGCGATAACTTCCTATTTTTGGTCGATGAACTTTTTGGAATTAGTGCAATTGAATTTTCAGCACTCAACATTAAATAATACAGCTCAATTTTCAACATATTTGATTTTTCTTTCATTTTCATCACATCATTATTCTTCTAGTTTAATGTATGCAGCAGATGCTAAACAATCTATAAATAAAATTTATAAATAAGAATCAAGGAAGCTAGTTTTATTACTGTATTTAGAATAAATGAATATTCTGTTTCTGGTTCTGTTTCTTTTTCCCTACATTTTTATATCCGTAAAGATTGATTATTTTTTATTACATTAATCAGTGAAGTAATTTTCAGTTAGATTATTCAGTAATTCAGTTACACTATTACACAGTTACTGTGGTATCAGTGGTGTTGACCAGTTTTTTGGGCGTTTGTACCAAACTTACTGTATTGTTAGTCTCCTATTCGTGTTATCAAAGTGACTCTCGAAAGATGCATCCGTAGACACACCTCTCCAGTTTTATCTAATCAAATTGACAATGGCAAATCTTGAATTGTATTCGTCACCAAAACTTCCTTGTAAATTTTCTTGTTTCACTTTCAGCTGTAGAATGTTTCAATACAACTGAAGAATGCACAAGGAGCGTTTCATTGTCCCTTATCTGATAAGGATGAAGATAGTCGGTGTCCAGACTTTCATGGCGAACCTTATCAAGGGGATTGTCACTTGAAAATGTACCACATAATGGATGAAGTGTGGTGCTATGGAACCACCGTACCTAGCCTGTGACACAATAAACTTTTCCCTTAACTTCCACAAATTCTAATGGATGTATTGTGTGTGATATTTAACGATCTTGCACCATGACGCCTCAGTATCGTCCTTTCCTAACAAATGGCATTTTGGTGTAACTGTCACATGGTATTTCAGACATGCTTTCCAATGCTTTTACTTTTTGCATTTTTCTATGCTTCTCGTTCCTTCTCTCTGTTGGTATTTGACGTATCCTGCACCCATCAATAAAAAAACTTTCCTGGTCTTGGGAAACTATCACAGCCATCTCTAGGATGGTTGAGAATACTAGATATAGCTATGAAACTATTCATAGTTCAAACTTCAACTTACCTTCAATTTCACAGTGTTGAGTTGGGAAAATTTGAGTAATTTTCATTCAATGCCCCGCGCTCTGTTAAGGAGACTGTATTGGATATACTATTGGTATATTATTGCGACTTATGGTATGTTTTCAGTGACAATAATGGTAGTTTTGACTGATTGTTCACTTTGGATTAACTTTTCACTTCGTATTTCAATTTGAACTCAGTTTATCATTAGAATTGTATTTCAAGTGTACATTTAATTTTTAATAGTAAGAATTGATAAATATGTAAAAATATACGGCGGTTCTCTTCATTAAGTAACATTTGACAATTAATTTTATATTTGAAATTGTAACAGTCCTCCGATCTCCTTCTCAATTTGAAATTAACTATATATATCACTGTAAGTACTGTGCTTAGCACACCACTTCTGGATTGTGGTACAAACCTGTGACTCCCAACAGAAATATCATCTGTTTAAATTCCAGTTGTTGAAATCAGGTTTATCTTCACTCTTCTATGTAATGAGCGAAAAATTCTTATAGTTTTGTTGCATCAGTAACAAAAAGTTTTAACACCTCTATCAGTATGAAATTCTATCTCCACTAGGAAACGTGGGCCTATCCTGGAAATTGTTAACGCTGGTCAATCCCTACTTACAGCTTCTGAGCTGCCTTGACTTTCTATATCAATAAAGGCAATACCGAAGTAATAAGGTCAGTAGTAATATGATCGTGAGAACTGTCTGATGGATCTTATTTGAAGCTGCTTCGATTGCTTGTGGTCTCATCTGTTGGATGTCTTCGCCGTCCCTCCTTTTGCAATGGCTATCGTTGTTATTGTAGTCCAATTAGTTTAAATTCCCTTTGACAATTTCCCTTTCATCGTTGAATTAACTGAGCGTATTCTACAGTCAGTCCGGGAATGAATGAATGACTCATTGTTACATTTCATCGTCTACTCCTGTGTAATAATCTAGTGGGGACTGGCGCTTAACGTTATTGAGCTCCTCACATACCGCTGTCATATACGGGATTCACATCCGGAGCACAGTGCTGTCACAAGTCAAAACGTTTTCAGCTTATTATGATGGTTTTTAATGGCCCACAAGAATATTCTGTCATAGATTGGCCTACTTCTATGACATATCTCCAACAAGCACCATAGGAAGAGAAAATTCACGAAAGTATTAACTTCATTCCAGACAAAACCTCGATCTCTCAAACTCTCATACTTGCTTATTGCTTATAATAATATAATTGTCGAATCTTATCTAATAATTGCTTACCCGTAAGGTTCTCCCCACCGATAAAAAACCATACGATAAAAAAATTGCATATTAGATAATCTGTCTGATAAACTGCAAAAACTTCAATAAATGTTTTCAGTATTATCAATCCAATGAGGGTCACATGTCCTCACTGAATAGAGAGAATGGATGCCACTCTCTTATTCTGTGACCTCATTAATATCAACTCGTTTCGTCTTTTGTGATGCTTAGCCTGTATTTTTACATTATCTTAATAATTCTTGTGGAAACTGATTTTTCTTTGTTTTCTCGCGCAGGTTCATTCTGTGATAATAGTTGAGAATTGATGTGATACCTACCGTAATGCCGAAGAATATTGTATTGAATTTTTAAAGTGAACTGCATCCTGCTAGAGCCCTTTTGTAAAATAAGCCCAATTAATCTTCCGGTTACAAAAACGTGTGACTAGCAACTTACTAAACTTTAACTAAGTCGTTAACTCAACTTTTGAACTTGCACCCTGATGTTTCAGAACAATACTTCTCCCCTCCTAACTTGTTACCTATTCTACTTCAGTATCTGCTCCACGTAAGAAGTTGATAATAGCCGAAACTTTCATCCTTGTAATTTATTCCTCTCGCATTGTGCGTGTTCATTTCCTATATTTATTATTTTGATGCTGCATATTTCTTATTTCATTATCTATGTTCCATATTCTCTGCCTATTCAAACATCCTTAATAAACTTTGTTTTTCAATATTTTTAAACGCATTTTGTTGTCACGTGAACCCAACTCGAAGCTCTTTCATATTCCTTTTTTCATTTTTTTAATCACTCCTCTCTCGACCTTCTTCAAAGCCCCCACCACCCTCAACAACATTGCCCTACCATAAAGTTCTCAGTCACGAAGTTCATTTCTCGACTTTTCAACTTTCAACTCGAAGTTTTCCTGATTAATTGTGCTTTCATTAACTTAAACTCAAACTGTGAACAGATTTTTTCTTTCTGTTCAGAATAAATCTGCCTTAGTTCCCTGTGGGAACTTTTTGGCAATGTAGAAATGTTTTCTGAGGATTATTGCCAATACTTATTCTAAAATTTCATATTCTGCGTTATCTGTTCACATCCTATTGTATTTGTATAATTTTTGTAATAAATTTAGTATAATATTTCTCAGTACAAAAGCCACAGCATGGCTGATGATGGTTGAATTCTATCATTCTAATGTAATGTATCAATGGAAATGCACCATAACTGGGCTTAGTAACTATACTTTATTAGTCGACAGTATTTATAAATCTACATTATATTATCTACTGTACATTATATCAGTGGATAACAAACTCTATTATAATGTTAATTCCTCTCTCGAACTAACTTGAGTCCTCACAATAAAGGATTTTTTGTAATATATCTGTGACCGACTCATGAGATTGGATATAGTCCGTGGATCCATATTACTAGACCGTATCTTTTTTTTTAATCTATAGTTGAAATTGAGTTTATGATGAAATGTGATCCTGAAATTGAATTGCCTCCACCCTGTAAAGTAACCTTCAGAGTTTTTCTATCCCCAAAAGGAAGCTTTGTGCGGTCGTCCATGTAGTTAATTCTAAAGATAAACCGAATATATGTGTGTCTTTTGAACGGCTATGTCGTTCCAAAGGCTTGGATTTAGCCTAGGAGAAATGAAAATCCATTCTGAAACTCAGCTACTGGGACAGATTCTTCCCTTTGCCGCGTTGGGCGCTACCAAATCCCTTTGAAGACGCTAAGAAGAAAACAACCTGTTCGACTGTATAAGAGCATTTTCAACCCCCAGGAAAGCTATTCGGCACTCACAACAACCTAAAGCAATAAAAAATCGTTTCTTTACGGGTTCTGAAATGCGTGTAACTTCCATAAATCCGTCTGATCCTTTCTTTCCCACGTAACCATAGATCAGTGAGTTATAGGCTTTTTAATGCCAGGTTTATGTTTACCACCGTCAGAAATGAAGCAAAAGTTATAAATTTTATCGTGGTTAGCAGGTTAGAACCCCAATTATTGTTCATTTTATTCGAAAAATCACTTAAATTACACTTTGCTTTTACACGTGTATCATAATATTGTTAAAAAACTATGAAATTTAAATCGTTCAACTACAAAATCATAAACCATCATTTCCATTTGATACATTTTGCTTATGAGAGAAGTATTGTATCATCTTATGATACAAAATTAATTCTGCTTAAAAAAACAATTGGAAGTGTATGAATGGAGCTAATAAGTAATGAATAGTCAGGGGAATGGAGCAAATTGAATTACTCATTGCACTACATTCAATTACATCATCAACCGTCGGTAAACTCTTGGCTCCTAATTGAAGGAATAAAATCAAGGAGATCTTCTACCATTCGTCATGTTATTATAGTGAACTATTATTGTAATGACTATTTGGTATCGTGTAGGAAATCTTGATATTCTTGATCAACATTCTCAAACTAATGAAATGTTGAAGTATATCAAAATACTTTGAGCAATTTTCAAAAATTCATAACTTGAGAAAAATTTTGTGGATAGCTTTGAAATGTAGATTTATTTTTATTTGCTCTTTTTTTGGAGATATATCTTTTGAAAAAGAAACTCAAAATATTTTTTTGGATTGAGTTGAAAGAAAAATATTCAAAATAATATTGCTAGCGCTTCAGTTTCTTGGGAGTGCATTTTCTGATGATGGTCATTATCATCGGAGCTTGCTGAACAAGTTGTGTGCGATGATGTGTAGAAGTCATCGTAGTGTAACGAAAGCGGCCAAATAGTGAGTGAGATGAGGCTCGTCTCATCTGCGTAGTCTGATAGCCGGTTTCTGGATCTCGCTGCGCTGTGTGACTCACGCTTGGCTTGCTTGCTCGCACTACACAAAAAAAATCCACCAACCATGGATAGACGGCATGAAAAAGCGCGGGCAAAACTCCACCCCCTTCTTGCCAACTGTAATCATAATTTCTCACTCGCAGAGCTGCTGGTAGCTTCCCACTCATTCACAAATCGTTTGTCAATCCTAGATATTTGCCGCGCCGTTTTTTTTATTACCAGTTTCTTTATGCTTTTCTTTCTTCCTCTCTGTCAAGGCCATTTTTCGGCGCGAAACTTGCCTTCCACGACTCCTCTTTTTTCCCCAGCTGCTGTTTGATTGTGCCCTTCTATCTTGCTCTATCATCTCGCCACTACTCACTAACTTTCAGTGCTTGTTTTTGTTCCACCATATCTTCAGATGGAATCACGTCTTGCGCTAATGCTACTCTTCAGTCCATCTTAGGGGAATTAAAATGTTTGATACATTGCAATTGTGCCATTCCATCTGAATAATAACATTGATCTCAATCATTTATTGCTCGAGAAAGCTACTCTTGATTTTTGCAGATTTTAATAATGTTGATTATCCATTGTTTTCTCCACGAGTAGTTACTACCATAGTAGTAAATAAACAGAAAAAATGGTTTTTGGACAATGATCTGTTGATGTAAAAATTTCTATGATAAGAGGGACAAATCTATTACTACTGCTACAATTGATTGCGCTTGAATGTTGAAGTATCCATACTATTGATGTTCTTCAACAATAGTAATAAGCTCAAATATTTACTGAGTTTTTCAACAATGGTCTGTTATTGTTAAATTTTGATCTGTTATTGTTAAATTTTGATGACAAGAGAGACATATTTCAACGAATGAAATGGAATTGAATTTGAATGGGCTTTCAATGGAATTGGAAATTTCCACATTTGCTGCAATCTTCATATTTATAAATTTTCATATCAAAACAAAGTATTTATATGGAATTTATCGTTTTAGTTTAAGTTTTTATCGGACGTTTCCCCTTCTCAAACCAGTTATCTGTTTTATCAAAATTAGCATGAGAAGATGTTTGCATTCTATGAGTTGATTGGTACTTGTATCTAAGTACTTTTTCACATGTTATATAACAAAAATCTGTGTATTTGTTGCAGGAGGCTCCACTGGTGAATGGTGGCGGCGAACACGCGACTCCCGAAACGCCCGAAAAGAGCACAGAAGAAGCGAAAACGCCCGACGAGCCCAAAACACCCGACACTCCGGCCACAACCGAGGCCGACTCGGACACTCCGGCCAGTCCGACCACTCCGGCAGCTGAGAACGGCACAGCCACCCCCGACCAGACGCCGTCCAAGGAGGAGGAGGGCGGCAAGCCTGAGAAGAAGAAGAAGGACAAGTCCAAGAAGAAGTGGTCGTTCCGATCGATCAGCTTCTCCAAAAAGGACAAGACCAAGCCCAATGTCACCAAGGATGAGTCAGCCAAGAACGGAGAAGTCGCCAAGGAAGCCGCTTTGCCCGAGGTTAGTCACACTAATTGAAATCCAAAAAAATAATTCAGTTGATTGATCTTGATATAGACACGCCCAGATTCACATATTGGCAGACTGGGCATTTGCCCAGAGCGCCCCAGCTTATGAGGTGCCTCACAAAACTACATATTATCTAAATACTACTGATATGTAATTACTAAATAATATTAATGTAATATTATCTAATATTAATATGATTTTAATATTCACTGTATTAATAACAGGTAAAATAAAAAATATTTCAAACACTTTTTACAAATTTAAAGCATTTATACCTCACGTAAAACAAAGCATCGCTATTTTTAAAGTTTCAATTTTTGAAATTTATTGCTTGGAGAAAACAGAGAATTTGACAGATTTGTGGTTGATAGCAATTGCTGCAGTAGCCCACTCAGGAATTCACTGATTTCCTGCAACTATTCAAATCCTAGTCCTCATGAAGCCACTGACATTCATGAAGCCCGTGACTTGAAATTCATACAAGTAAAGTGGCCTCTTGAATTGTACACCCTATTTAATAGCAATTATCGCTGTACTAGTTTGTTAAATTAGGAGGCCTCTTAAAAATTGAGAGACATTAAAAGTCCTGAAATACAGCGGAAAAATGAAAATACCCTAAACATGAATAGCTGGACTTATTATTTAAAAGATTCATACATCTAGTGTGTGTGTTCCCATCCGCCTTTTTTCCGTAGTACAGGATTCTAAGATTATAATGTAATAAAATTCTATGAAACAGGCCCTGTAGGTCTCCCTAACAAAGCTGTCAATCGAGATCGAGTCATAAATGCAACTTCTTGACTAGTAAAATTGAATATTTTATAATTCATGATTTGTGATGCAAGAATAAGTTCCTGAACCCTTCCCACGATTTAAAAATCAGTTTTCACTTTTCCTAATCTACAAATAGTACGGATTGATGGAGTAGAATAGGAGTTATCCTATTGCTTCTATTGTTAGCTACTCCTGTTTAATACACACCAATCAGCTCTTCCATCAAGTCAGTTCATTTATTCAAATCATGGTGTTTGTGCAGCGATCAGTGACTTGTTCCAGCATCCCGGGTCCTTGAAAAGACGTGATGAATACACACACGATTGCTTTGAAAGGTTCCTGTGCTCTCGTTGTCTGTTTTGAAGTTTGTGGCGCAATGACTAACACCTCTCATTAGAGAGACGTGGATTTTGAATAGTGCGGTGTTTGCGCGTATTAACGCGTCTCGCTGTCATTGTGGTGAGCGATTATGGTTTTGAGGAGAGTGAAAAGTGAGGAGGAGGAGGAGGAGGAGGAGGAGGAGTTTGTATCCTCTGAGTGGACACGCGCTGCCTCCTCTCGCACACCTGCTCTCCTCTCTATTCTGCTGTCGGACAATGCCGCCAAATCCCCGGCTCAAGGCATCAAAGGGTTCGTCGACCTTATCCCTTTTATTACTGTCATTATTCATTTCTTGGCCAAAATGGAACCTCCACTTCCACTTTACGTCATCCATCCCAACTTCTTCATTTCACATCATCCATTCTCTGGGCGTATCCGCCACCGGAACATGCTCAGTGTTACACTGAAATAGACACTTATTGGTGATAAAAATTAGGAAAAAAGATGTATGAGGAGTATCAGGTGCCTTGAAACAAACACATTCATTGGGAATGAAAATAGGCAGATAAAGGTATGTGTGGAAGTAGAACGCAAGGGCGTAGCCAGGGGGGGAGGGGTTCTAAAGGGATTCAGCACCCCCCGAAATTGACATTTGTTGTAATTTTTTCTCTTGCTCGCTTTTTTATCCCATGAAACTATTACATCTTTATAACCTTCCTGCCTATTTCAGCACCCCCCAAAATAAAATCCCAGCTACGCCCTTGAGTAGAAGGTTCCTTTAAAGAAACACATTACTGAACATATTGTGATAATGTTGTCTTGTTGAAATGGTGAAAACAATACCATGCAGCATCTTGTTTCAAATTCTCCATAGATAGTCAATAGGTATAGGCCATAAGCCAATAAGGCCAATAAAGAATGAATATGTGCACTGAGCTGCGTCGAGATAGTAGTTTCGTAGACATCTCATAGACTAATCAGATTAGAAAGACTAAAAACCTAGATTAGATTAACTAGTGGTAGTTTGTACATCAAATTAAGATTTCTACTGGTTTTATAAGTACTCTTGTAATTGTATTTATTAGTAGAGTACTTGAAATTTCTGAATTCTAACTGAAAGTTACTTTAATTGTACAGTGATTTAGAAGTGTGTAATTAATTTCGGAATTCATAATAAACCTTTTGGATGCGTGCCGTGAATCCGTTAAACTTCTTTCGCAGGCAATAATGTGAGTAATTTGTATTTTTGTGTTTTTCATGTTTCCCTATCAATTATCTGATACTAGAGTTTCTACATGGAATACCAGCATTGAGTAGACTTTCTTATTTTCATAGCCCTGTTCAAAATCAGTTGCGTCCCACACTTAACATCTAGATTAATCCAACACGAAAATGCCTTTGGAAATGAAAAACGTAAATCTTTTACAATAATATTTTCTCGGGCGTTAGGGCTGTGAGAGTACTTGGAGAAGTGGCAACTCATGAATCGGCGGCTGGGGTTTTTGGATGAGAAAGAAAAATAGCTGAAGGAATCGGGAGGTTTGAAGTGGAAGTGCTCTCTGTTAAGTAATACTCCGTGACAATGTGCAGCACAGCATCAAGTCTTCCTTCTCTCACTTACTTACCGGTTGCCTACTTCTGCAAGCAAGTGGCGCTCACTCGCACCCTTCTCCTCCATCTTTGATGCTTCTCAGCAGCATTTCCTTCTTCCCCCCCCTTCCCTCACCACCCTTGACGCCTTATCATAAGCCATTAGTGCTCAGTCACTCGTCCTCTGGCTCTGGCTAGCGTCAGTAGCTGCACCTCTAAACATCTCCTGTCTACGCTGCCCTAGGCTACTGCTGTACACTGTGTTTACACTTAATTAAAGTGTCAAGTTGCCTGAAGAACAACGACCGTTTGTGCCCTACAGAGGGCGTTGAAGGGTGCCAAAGGGTGCTTCAACTTCAACCTCCCACCAACCACTACCATAAACTTTTTTATTTCTTTCCTCCTCCTCCTACCACCACTACTTGGTGCAACTCCACCCGTTGATGACACACAACGCTTGGGAAACTAATAAAATGTTTTTCTTCACGATTTAAAAGTCGTGAAGTACGTCAATCAGCAACCTTTTTTCCTCTCTCCAGAGCGCGCCCCTAACTTTTAAGGGTCTTTGAACTTTTTAAAACAATGCTGTACCGGAATTAATTACAGCGGAGGAGAGTTGGAGCGATTTGATTATGGTTGAGTTTGTTCTGCTGAATATTTCTGTTTCGTTCGTTGACTGATGAAGATGAGTTTGTGCAACAGTTTCTGATACAGTTTGCAGTCTGGATGAATGAAAATAACGGGTACTGTTCTAATTCCAATTTATGTTGTCTAGTTGAGACTATTCATTTTAGTCTTATATTGGATTTGTGAAGTGATGAGAAGAGTCTTTAATCTTCACTAACATCTTATTCAAATATTCTGAGTGAAAATAATTCAATCAAATTCATTCCAAAGTTCTTCTTGTATCATGGTTCTGTTGAGCTCTTTTATTCTTCAACCAAGTAACTAAACTCGAATACTCTTATAATGATATTGTATGAATCATGCTCTCAAATCAGTTCAATCTTATTAAATTGCGATTGATGATTGTCTGACCGAAATCTATAAATTCATAAAGAATTTCATCATTAGAAAATTTAATCTAGTGTTCTCGTCAATCAATAGATGCATAACTGCGAACTTTCACTTTTCATTCAAGTGATCTCAGAACAAGTAGTGATTTCAATCGAGTCGAAACACTAAAAAGTAGTCTCATTGCGTGTTGAAAATTTTCCAACCCTCATTGAATAGGGATGGATATTCGTTCGTTTTACAAATTATATAGCTGCGGCCTGATCCTTGTTGATTGATAACGGGCCTGAATCTTCTGACAAACGGGCAAATTCAGTGAGGGATGTGGGGAATTTAGATTACATGAAACACGAGGGTCGGCACACCATGACTAACCGAACAGGCCGGACGTGAAGCATCATGGGTAATTCCTTTTAGGAAACCGCGACAAGTCGTGGTGCAAGATGTCTTCGTTATGTTTGAGATGCCCAGAGAGAAAGAGAGAGAAAGAAAGGGTGAGAGAGTGTGAGTGAAGGGGGATGGGAGCGAAGATACAACCCCTTTTTGCCTGTTCCTTATTCGCCTGAGGAATTCCCATCACGTTCACCTTACTCAGTCGGCTGGGATCATTCTGCAGTTCTCTACACCATCTTTTTATTCCTTCTACATCCACTTTCATCCCCTCTTTCTTTTCATGTTCTTTTTCGAATGTTTCTTGGGCCTCTTTCAACATTCCCTGAGTTTGCAATTTTTGCTTCCCATCAGAGTCTTATCCATTACACTCATTCTCAAATATTTCAACTCCCCTCATTCTCTTCCATTTTACAACATTCTCTCAACTTTTCCGGTAATTATTTCCTTTTCTCTTTTCCTTCTTCACCATCCATCTTCATAAATTATTATTATCTTTATCTCTTTGAGATGAGTCTTAATTTCGGTGAGTGTATTTTATACTGCAGATAAAATTCGCCGTTCACTGCTCTCAACTTATCTCTTACTCGTCCGTGCCCGACTTTCTGTTTTATTCTCTCCAATATTCGTAATTTAGTGTCATATTCTGACCTCCAACGCATCACGTATCAACTTCTCCCATCTCCGTCACATTTCACGCGGATATCATTGAAAAGTTTTCCTTGTTCTCTTTTGTAGCATTCTACACGTTTTATCATTCCTCTATTTCATATTTTCTTTCTCCTCAAACTTCTCTATCTTCTTCCTCCACACCGTAAACAGATTTCGTCCTTATCTCTTCTTGTATACGCGTTTCGTCTGGCGCCCATCGTCACCCCATTTTTCACGGAAAATCCGACGCTATCTATTATTCATTATCGCCAACTCAACCTCATCGTCGAGTTCCTCAGCGTTGATTCAAAATTGAATCCTGACACACAACTTCATTCACATGTTGGATGTTACCTCTTCATACATTTTTAAGCCTGTCCCGAGCTTTATCCATGATAAATGTACTTTCCGGGCAGAATATACTTGTGGTAAAGGATTTAGAGGACCTTTTCTGTCAAAGAGTTTGAGCAAACTTTCTTTCGCAACAGTTATAAACAGTTATAAACGTTACTTGCTGACAGATTGTTCTGTGTTTGAATAATTGCTCAGGGGCATTTTATAGATTGCAAACGAGGTTCGTGGATGTTTCATGAAAATAGTCTGATTGATTCCATGTGCAAATCGAGGATTTGTACGATCTTCGTGTACTCTACAGTTCACTATAGTATTGTACAGTTTGTTTTTTACAGTTCTACGTAAAAAAATTGAAAAATGTTTTGAAAAAAAACGTATCTGCTCATTTCTAAAGAATTTGAATATAAAGAATGCAAATGTATATATGTTCTTTGTAAGTTGCCATCAATACTATTGATTTCATTATTCAGTCATATAGGAGTTTTTTAATCGATGAATAAATACTGTAGTTGTGTTTTTTTTCTAGTATTGTAGGTTTAAAATCACCTAAAAAAACTGCAATTGAAAGTCATCCTCTACTTTCCATGACCTGTATAATTATTACCTGTTTGATTCGTAGGTAAAAGTTTCAATGAACTTGTTAGTTGTTATAGTTTCTCTGTTTATCATTATCTGTTTGAAAGATTCATGTTCACTTGATGCATTCAGCCTTGGTCTCCACTTGCAATTTCCAGTCGCAGAAGTTTTTTTCCGTGGAAATAAATAGTAGTTTTCTGAAGGGTTTGTTGTTATGGGAGTTATCCATACTGAATAAGGAGACTTGAACTTATTATTGCCTAAAACACATATTTTATAGAACAACAATCATAAGTTCAAGGCTGAGGAGAATGTTGAGTTCCTGCATTTGAATAGCAAAGGTAGACAATTGAAAACTCTAGAGGCTCTGGAAATAACCAGGGTAACTAGGATCTAGGAATGATCCAAATTACAGTTTGAATGACCAGATTTATTCCAACCAGTACAATACCACAAATCTAGTTTTATCATAAGTCTTAAAATTGTTTGTCATTGAATTTTCTTGCTATTTTTATTCAAGCATTCCTATTTATTTAATTTGGTTTTGTAAATATCAGTTACCTTCCTTTGCTATGTTAGATATTTGAACCGCCATTGCTGTGATGTTTGTAGAAACCGCCCATTGTGGGAGGAGCTTATCTTGGCCAATGGCAGTCGTTCACCTGATAGACCATCCAACTGCCAATCACAGCGCTCGGTCTCGAGTATAAATTCTGTAGTATCTCGTTGTTTTATTAAATATGTGGTTTTTACAACTTCGATGCCCGGTTTTTTAGTCGCTCAATAGACAGTTTATGGATCCAATAGCACTATTGAATCAATAACCATGTGTATTCAAATGCAAAAAAAGTTATAGATTTAATAAGTTTATTGAACGACTGAAAAACCGAGCACAAGTCTTCTTATTCAGTATAAATAGTAGTCATGTATTCTAGTTTTAGTGAACTTAACGAATTTTTAGACGTTTGTGGATTCTTTCCAACGAGAAGCAATGGGTTCAATTTTTACGACTAGAAAAAGCTAGTGGATGTCTTGGTATAGGCCTATATTGAGTGATAACTTATAAATAATTCTTGATCTATAATAAGCAATGGGTTCGATTTTTACGAATAAAAAATCTAGTTCATGTCTTGATATAGGCGTACATTGAGTGATAACTTTATATTTTTAAAAAAAATTATTGATCTATAATAAACGATGGGCTCGATTTTTACGACTAAACACGCTAGTGTATGTCTTGATATGGGCCTACTTGATTGAATTTTATCTATAAAAATTGTTGACCTTTAGTAAGCAATGAATTCGATTTTTACGACTAAAAAAATGCTAGTGTATGTCTTGATAGACATTGAGTGATAACATTATCTATAGAAGGATTCTTTTATATTCATATTGAAAAATATTCTAATAAACTTGAATGTAATCCTTTCTTCAGATAGTTTATTTTTCCCAGCCTAGCATCCCTTCTAAACTCACAATTTCTGGGGAAAGTCTTTTCACGAACGGTAAAGAACGAATCTAATTAAGATATGTGGTCCAAGTTACTACGAGAAGAGAAAGGTAACCAGAAGTAACGACATAGACAACATGATAACTTTTTCAAGGCCAATAACTTCTACCTCGCACCCAGTTGAGAGTAGATGTCCCATTTCTTTACTTTTTAACATAGCAGCGTAGGTGTCTTTGTCCTATTTTCTGGAAAAAGAAGACAGAAGGAAAAAAGAGAGGACTGTTACTTCTCAAGTGAACTAAATTCTGATGAAGAGAGTCAACCAGAACAAATAGACAGTCCTATAAACTTAACCAGAAAAAATAAACGATGAATAAATCAATACAGGAAACTCAAACTTCGTACTTGCTTGTCCATGATTCTTCGTTTTCTGCCCGTAATTCGGGAAAAGTTTTTATAAAGTTTTTCTCGGAATATTAGAGGATTAAAATTTTAAATAATGAACATCACTACTTTTGCTGGAAATAATAGTGACAGAATAATGTTGCACTCCAAGTTATATTCTTTGTTTTCTTGTGATGTGTATGAGTCGTTATTCAAAGTGAATAATTGATGAGATGGGTACTCATTACTCAACTATAAATTCCATAGGCTTGTACGGTTGATTCTTGTATTGTCAGTTTTTTATTGTTTTTGGGGGTTTTTGCCAGTGATTTATTCGATTTGACTAAAAAATATACTATTTATTGGTGACATATTTCATAATCTTTTTTAGAACGTGTAAGAAACTATTCTGATAACTAGAGATAGCAAGATGACGGGAAAAAGCTTTTACCTATGCATTTTTGTCGGTTATTTTTTACTGTCAAAATGAACCCTCAATCAATAGTTTATGAGGAGATGGGATTAAATTTAGACCAAAATCGATATGCAACCAAGTAATTCGCTAATTCTGTATTGCAGGTTGTCAGTCTTAATAAGGATTTGTCGGATTGTCTCCAACTCTAATCAATGAACAATTTTGATTTTGTCATGAGTCATTGGATGATTCACTACAACACTATTTTGGATGTCTGGTGTCTCAATATCTTTGATATCTTAGTATACAGTTCGTAACAAGGCACATTATAATAATGAACATGTTCTTCTAAGAAAAAAATACATTTTTTACTATTGAGATTGATTTGAAAAATCATAATGCTACTGTTATTTCCTTGATTGTTGGTAATTTTCACCATAAATTGATTGCCTCATACACATCATCATAGTTTGCTTTCTTTTTCATATTTAGTTAGATCAAATCATATTCAGATCATTGTTTAGATCACAAACGCGTACTGGTAGCTGAGCTTGAACTTGTTCAATCTATCCTCAAGTATTGTGTGATCCATCTTTCTTTTGTTCTTTTTTCTATGGGATTTTCCCATCCATTTTCCTGTCAAATGTTGTTGGCAACAGTCCCACAAGCGTCAATATTTATTCCATTTTTTTTCGTTTCTGGCAAACAAGGCTCCTTCCTCTCCCTTTCTTTATAGAAACACTTCCCTATCATTCTTCATATTTGCAGTTGTTTCACATGTATGATTCCATAAATAATATGTTAGCATGAGGATTATCGCCATGTTGGTGATTTTTAAAAAGCTAATCACTCATTTTTTAAATTTGAAATATGTTCTAGTGCAATGAATTCAGAGTAATTATCTATCTATTAAACCTATCTTCTAATCTATGATCGAAAATCGTTTAAAAAGTATCAAGAGACTTTACTAAATAATAAATGTAGGCTAAAATTTATTTCGAAGTATAAAAAATAATATTTCCTTATTACCTTAGTACTTTATTTATATAAAACGTACAATTATTTGAACTTGGAATTAGAGCAAAGAGCAAAGTAAAAAAATCCAAAACAAAGTAAGAAAAACTTGAATAGAATGTCAATCATCGTCTGGATTATTTTTTGAGTTCTTACTCCCTATCTTCCAATGTTCTCCACAGTAAGAAATTTAGTAAAGGTCGAGGGAGGAAGTGTCCTGGGAAATTGATTGTTACTACCCTACAAACCTATTCTCGAAGAATAGTGATTGGCCAGTTGAACTTGGATTTGTATTAGTGCTGTAAGCGGCCACTATTTTGAACATTGTTGACATTTCTTACTCATATCTTATTCAGATTGAACTGGCATCATTCATATCTCCTAAAATTCAACTTTTCAAATGATTTTCCTTTCATTTTGAGAGTACATAAATTGTTTCAGTTTCCTCTGTAGATGAAATTTGATTTATGTTAATATTGCATCGTACAACCGTTCGTATCTGTCTTGTAGATACTGCATATTAACAAGCACTTGGTAAATACTTTCCATTGAAGATTTGTATTTTGAGGATAAATTTATTTAGCCTATTTGTTAATGCCATACACAGAATAGCTCGCAGACATAAAGTACATTACAAGCATTATTGACTTTATTATTATCATTTCCAATGATACAGAATCGAAGTTCCTCCTTGCATAGGTAGGTACATTTCCAGGACTCTCTAAATACTTTTGATTGATCATTTGTATTTTGGGGATAAATTTATTTATTTGTTAATTCCATACACAGAATAGCTCGCAGACATAAAGTACATTACAAGAATTATTGACTTTACTATCATTTCCAATGATACAGAATCGAAGTTCCTCCTTGCATAGGTACATTTCCAGGACTCGCTAAATACTTTCCATTGATCATTTTTATTTGTGGGTCGATCTATTTATTTGTTAATTTCATGCACAGAATAGCTCGCAGACATAAAGTACATTACAAGCATTATTGACTTTATTATTATCATCTCCAATGATACAGAATCGAAGTTCCTCCTTGCAAAGGTACATTTCCAGGACTCGCTAAATACTTTCCATTGATCATTTGTATTTGAGGATAAATTTATTTATTTGTTGATTTCATACACAGAATAGCTCGAGGACATAAAGTACATTACAAGCATTATTGACTTTATTATTATCATTTCCAATGATACAGAATCGAAGTTCCTTCTTGCATAGGTATAGCAGGATCCTTTTAACGTGTCAGAAATCAGCTGTTTCAATAATAATTAAACATTGATTTCGACACAATAATCAAAAGGCTTAAAAGTCTTGAATGCCTTTAAAGTCTTTAAAAGAACCTTTTTAAAGAAGACCTTTCAAAGAATAACTTTTTAAAAGACCTTTTCAATAATCTGTGAGATTCAGCATTTGTAGGTTAAGTATTGTGATCATATGCTCGTCGATCATATGTTTTCTGACAAGTTAAAAGGGACCTGCTATATATTTCCAGGACTCGCTAAATACTTTTGATTGATCATTTGTATTTTGGGGATAAATGATGCAGAATCCAAGTTCCTAATGGAGTGGTTTAATTCACACATGGATTTGATGGTAATCGGGTCTCATAGTGGATGTAGATTTTAATGATAATCATGTCAGCATGTCGAGGCAATGGAGCCTAGATTGGGCTGCAGAAGACATGCGTGGAGTGCGTAGGCAGTCGGCCGGTCGCCGGCTCGCTTTGCGCTTTTGCGTAGCTACGCACGGCGTCCGCAAGGGTGGGTGTTGATCGAGTCGGCATGGCTCTGTTGCCATGGCAACGGCGGCTACAGTCACCGGGGTGGGTGCCGATCGATCCGCGATGTGCGAGGGAGAGGAGGTGAGGAAGGCAGCTCCTGCTGAGAGAGTGCCGAGCCGATCAACTCGGGGAGGGAGTGATGCAACCCCTTCACCCCCAACCACTGTTTCACTTCATTATGTTTGCACCCGAAATCATCCACCCACTCCTTCCTCTCCCGTCTGGAACTTCCTTTCTGCCTCCTCGAGGAAGCATCGTCCCCCCCCCCTCACCGCTCCCCGGAAGTGCAAGCAACCAACAGTGACAGACAACTTGCCAAAAATGCATTTCTGTCTGCCTCTTCTACATCACTTGTCTTCTCTTTTAGTCATATTAACTGAACAGGGCTGGTGCACGTTTAGTGAAACTGCTGTCTGGTGGAAACAAATTTGTTCAACTCAAACATTCTGCTGAACACTCCAATAACGCTTTGGTGCAGGTTAAAAATAAAGGCAGTAATTCAATTCTCTCTCTATCTCTCTCTGTGATTACGCTCTTTATAGAAGCGATTAATTTAATCAATATTCTTCTGACTAATCGTTTACTATCAAATTCACTACTCTCACAATTTCCAGACTCACACACTCATCAGACTAACAATTTGCACAAATGCCTCAACTTCTACTACACTGTAGTTTGTTAACTAGGGAGTTTCAGGAAATACTGGATACTGTTTGTAAAATCAGGGAATGGTGGCGGCGTCTTCGCCTTCCCAGAAAATAAATCAAGGCACCTATGTCTATCTTCACTTCTCTGATCTCTATCTTCTCACTGCCGTGTCCCGTAAACTTTTACCCTTCTATCATTTTTCTGTCTTTATCGTCGTCTCCATGTTTTAATCACTACCAGCGTCAGCATCATTTTCAACCATCACCACGATCTTCTTTTTTCCCTCCAGATTATCCTTTTTTGGTCTCAGACTTCTGCCAGTCTCCGCTCATCACCGGCTTTTAGAGCACCGCTCTTAATAATGCGCTAACAATGGCAAAGAATAACAATGAACTGTTCAGCTTTCCTCCTGCTTGTTTGTTTTTGTTCGCTTTATTACACAATACTTTTGTCTTTAACACAGAAAATCTCTTTTCTTGTTTGAAGCATATCGTTAACGGCTCCTTCCAGGTAAATATTTCTCCCTGTTGTGACTTGCGGATTAATAAGTGTTTTCAGACCCAAATTGTAATGTAGCTGTTGTTTGTACTTCTGACAGACTATTATTGTTGTATTTGCATGTCTATGTCCAACCGAGATTGAAAAGAGGTCATTTTATATGTTTCCTTCTTGCTGGAGTATTATTATAACGCAATTCGTTCAGAAAAGTAGCTTACAGTGAGAAATTATAAGTTTGAAGAGTCAGGAGAGTTTGCTCAGATCGAAATAGAAGGATATTTCTTTGAATCTGATAGATCTATTCTGCACCAAATTGAGTAATATCTTTTGAAGATTATGAAACTGAGTCATTAAATTCGCGATAAACAATAGTATCTTCTCTAATGAGTCAATCCTATAAGCAACGAATTTATATTTTTCTCTGCTTTTTCAAGATGAAAGATTTATCTTGAGTACAAAAAAGATAACCCTTTCTTGGCCTCCTATTTTTATCTAGAGTGATTGATGGAATTGCTTCATAGAACTGAGGATACATAAATAATAAAAATCCATCTTACCGTTTAGATTATTGTGATTTTTAATGTTTTCCATACACTTAATTTCAACTCCAGATTGGTTCCAACCAATTGACAATAACTCGAGCAAGAATATTAAAAAAAAAAACTTGTGATACAACATATAATTTTTTGTAGGAGAGTCATGCTACATTTCAATTGAGGGTTTTTGCAGATTTGTTTTGTTAGCCACAGGTTTATGCCAATAACATAGATTTTTTGAATAGGTTGATGATTTATAAAGAAATTTAATTCGTTTATTTTGCCAACTGTCTGGATAACCGTCATCCGGAAATCAAATTATTTACATCATCATCACAGTTTGAAATAATTTCTCCAGATTTCATCATCATCATATCATCTTCATCTCTAATGTTTGTTTTCTTGAAAGTGATTCAATTATTCAAGTTCCTTCTGAATTAATGACCGTATTTCAAAATTCAGATTAGCTTATATCAAGTGCAAATCTTGAAACTTCTCTGGTAAGATTGATGCTCAACAATAAATCGGGTTGGTCAAAGTTGTAACTTCTTGAACGTTGGAAATGTTGAACGCAATCTACTTAACGAGGTGATGAAACGCTTGAAGTGCACAATGGCTATCAGAGTAGACCACAGTCGAGATTGATTGCAACAACTCTAGGAAAGCTCTACCTTGAGCTTTCTCTTACTCTAATCCTGGCCTGGCTTCCTCCTCACGTATTTCTGGGTCTGAACTAATGGAAGATTTCCAGTACAATATATTATTATTTAAACACTCAAGCAGATACATCTCTTGAGATGAGAAATGTTTCCATAAAAGAAATTCAAATGTAGTTTTTAACCATGTGTCAATTATAACAAACTAGAGTGTCTTCATGATTCATATGGAGTCAAAATTTCATATGGATTCAATGATGATCACCTCCATGATACCTGTTTGTCTGGAGTAAAATTCTCAATATTGGTACAATTTCGAGAAGACTTCATTGAAGAATTTTCATAATCTAGATAAATCTACTTAAATCATCCCAGTTGATAATGAAATTGTTGTTGAATAAGCCTCTTCCTTGAGGATTATTTTTCCACCTCGAAAAAGGCACTATATCTATCCCTTCCTCTATCTTTTTGAGTCTTACTTCTTTAGGTCAACAACATCTTGATCCACCTTAATACTTATTACTCAATTAGTTGCTAATCCCTTCTATTCTGTATTGTATATTTTCATGACTAAAGCACTGTTCATAAGGATTTGATTTGATGATCCAACTAACGCTTAAAATTTCAAGTTTTCATTAGGATCAACAATATTACTTACAATGTGACTTGAAAATTGGCTCAGGGGTACAGATCAGTGATGCTCTTTTTAAAGATTTTTGTATTAAAACTATTAGTAAGAGTTGTTTACTCAAGTCGAACGAATTTCGCCAATCTGTTGGTGTGTCCGTTGTCTGGTAATTTAATCTCAGTAAGTAGTCACCGATGATAACAGTGAGGGGGTGGAATTGATACTTTACGAGATTAAATACTGGCATTTACAAGGATTGGAGTGGGTTCGGATGAAGTGAAGGGGGTGAGTGTGAATGTGTGTGAGAGAGTGAATATTGTGACAGGGATCGGCGTCCGGGAAGAACTCAAGACATTATGAAAGTTGAAAGTGGCATTTGCAAGGTGCGGGGGTCGTTTTAGTGGAACTGGGGGAGTGGAAGGGTGATGGTTCCCCCGAGCAATTTAAGGGGGTCTGACTGGTGAAGGCCATTATAACGCCGGTCGAGATACGCCTGATGGGGTTCACATTATCCCTACCGTAGGAAAAACCAGTCGGCTGTTCCATTGAAAGACCGGTTGCAAGAAACCAACCCCACTAAAAGAATTTCCCTTTTCTGAAAAATTTCCAGCCCAACTCGCTGCAAATGGTCTTGCGCTGGTAGGCGGGAAATGAGATCACTGAAAATACCAAACGAATCTTAGCAGTAAAAGCACACAACTGCGTGGATGGAAATTCTTTTCCTTTGATGGTGTTGAGCATAAAGCGTTTCACTTGAAGAGCCTTAATTCGAAATCAACTACTTCCAAGATGTAGCCGGCTTTTCTCAAAGATTAAGAAATAACACGATGGCTTTTGCTTTAATATTTTCTCTATTATACTGAGCCGAGGAAATAAGAATAGTGAATTCCTAATATTAGACGTTGGGCTCTCAGAGGAGCTTGAAAATATCGAAGAGTATTTTTATTTTGTGTGAGCAAATTACGTCAGCTACTTCAATTGATCTGCACAAGCAATCTTCAAATACAGGATCAGTAATTTATCTTACAAAAGTCTGATGTCCTTGTTGAACATAGATTGATAGAGGTTTCTAGATTATTTATTTGTTCTATTATTTCTATGTTTTACAAGCTACTTGTAACTTTTATTTCCTGAATTTCTGATGTTTGTTTAATTCACTGGGATTTGTTATTTTCTGAATAGAAGTTTTTACTGACCATCATTTTCAAAGGATTAGTTTGAACTATTTTCACAAAATGTTGTCTTAATTGAGTGATATTGCGAAATCTTTTTAAAGGAAGTAGAATATAATCCTCATAGAGGTTTACAAGCTCAACGTTTTCCTCGTTCCTTCATTACAGCCTCAATGAATTGCGTTAAATACGGTAACCTGGCTTTCAATAACTGGAAATTTTTTGAAATTAGTTTAGGGCTAAAGTAATAAACACCCTTGTTAGCTCAGCATTCTCGAGGATCAGTCTTGATAAAATCATCAGCCAGCACCTAAAAGCCTTGAAACAATCTCGCATTACCTCCTTCAACGCTCCCCTCTCCTCTTTTCTTTTCAAAAAGCTGTTGAGGAAGCGTGGAATCTCATTTTTTCCCCGCTTTGGGTGGATCTCATCGCAGATAAGCCTTCTTCTACTTGTTATTTATTTTCTTTTACTTCTCTAGTCAATGATCCGCAAGGAAATTTTTTATTTACAACTATAAACAGGAAAAACGCGTGCAAGGAAGATATTTTCTGCAGCACACTTACATTCGCTTTCTATTCGGGTACAAACTGGGGAGAGGCGAAGGAAGGCAATGGCTCCTTATCAGCACTTACTTCTTTCCACTTTCCCCAGTTCTCATCTTTCACCTCAACCCTGCTCTTTTTTGGTGCTCCTGTTTTCCACCTCAAGAAAAACGAGCTCCTCCAACAATTTTGTTTTCATTTCTATATTCTCTGACACGCACATCATTCTGTTGTGCGTAGGATGCACGCTTTTTAAATCAAAGGTACAGATCTGTCTCGTCCCCGGCGTTTTATTACTTGTTCTCGTTACAACAAGAACTGATTGAATCTGAAGCCAACGGCACAATAATCTCACAAAATCTCCAACAAGAGCATCTCTGTTTATTATTACTGTTTCTTTTTAAATTACTGTATTATCAATGCCCTGGTTATCATTATCTGACTGTTCTTATTTCCTTGTTGCAGGTTTGTTCTCAAGTTGTTCACTGTTCTTCACTAGCAGTAAATTGTGGTAATGTATGAATAGAACCAAGGCTACACTAGATGAAGGCTACACTAGGTCATCTAGTGTAGCCTTGATAGAACTACAACTTATCTGTTGATTATAATCAAAAAAGTTTAATTTTCTAGTTTTCTTTTTATTTTAAAATTTAAACAAAGAATTATACAAGGCTTTATTATTAAAGGCAGTTATAATTGTCTATTTTCTATTTCAAAAATAATGGTGTAAAGAAAAATGAACTTTTCTCAATCATTTTCATGATGTAGTTTAACATTATCTTTGAAAATCTTATTACAAAAAGATTATTGAACACTTGAACAGAGTAAGGTCAGTTTCAGAAGATAAGCTACATACAAGTGGGCGTGGAGTAATTGGAATAAACAGTTATCTACTAGGTTACTATTTGACTGAGACTCCCATTTAGGCTCGGTTCACACGAGCGTGTACGTTCGACATGCGGTAGATAATTGAGACACTTTCCAATGAAACAATTAAACAATTAACTCACGCAACGTAGAGCTAGTGCAGGGAATCAAATCGTGTTGTTCACACTTCATCCGTGAGACGCGCGTTGCAGCACGTCACCTTGTTTCACTGCTAGAAACATGCGTGCTAATTGCCCCCGGCAATTATATCTAATTATCCTAACATACAAAAAAAAGTTAAAATTTGGGAATTTTTGATTTTTGAAAGTGCTATGCTATTCTACTCGATGTCCTGAGTGCAGTCGAACTTGATTTTCATCTCTAGCATGAAAATTGCCCGTTTTATTAAAGATTATTGTTTCTATCTCCAGTGATAGTCTATTAGTGGCAAAACTTGAATACAATTGAATGAAAAATTCTAAATTCATACAGACGAGAATACCCGGTTTCAATACTTGGCATTTTACTACCATTTTATACCATTTTCAGACATTTATATCATTTTCTACATTGCATACTGAATTTGTGTACTGTATTTGTGTTGAACAAGGAATAATAAACAGAAAATAGATAGTACATATTTACAAGCAACCAAATCACGAATTTTGGCTCATCTCTATGAATGTCATAACCTACTAATAAATAAAAGAATTTGCAATTCGAATTCAACACAATGATTAGTACTGTATTTGAGTAGAGAATTTTATGAATATGCTGTGAATTATCACTCATCTCAAAGTTACGGCCAACATCTCTTCAGGGCATACTGAAAGCCGCATGCTCCTATCCTGACTTCTCAATTTGTCTGATAATTTAAAAACTAATTCGTCGAAAGACCTTATGCTCATTCTAAAATAATTGAAAAATTTCTGCTCATCTTGAGTATGAAGTATGAGTATAAGTATGAATAGGCTAGATTTGCCACTATGGCTTGTCGACGTCTTGCCACGTCCATTCTCACAACACCACTGAGAAAATAATGCATTTGTACAATTATAGCACGATCCATTTAACTTGTCAGAAATCAGCTGTGTTGGTAATAATTGAACAGTGACTTCGACCCAATAATCAAAAGGCTTAAAAGTCTTAAAGATCTTTGTAAAGAAGACCTTTCAAAGAATAACTTTTTAAAAGAACTTTTCAATAATCTGCAGTTTTAGCATTTGTAGGTTAAGTATTGTAATATTGCTGGTCAAAACATAATTATGTTTTCTGACAAGTTAAAAGAGACCTGCTATAGCAAAGAATATTTTGCAGCTGACAGTATTGGCGCGAAATGGAATTCGCTGCAATCTAGTGATTGTTCAATATTCTCACCTTTCAATGGGAGTACAATGATTTGCATCATCATTCTATGTAATTTTCTCAGATTATTCCTATTATTTATTGTAATTATCGTAACCTATGGGAGCCCCCAGAACAAAACCACTAGATGTAACCTATATACTGTTTACAGTCGTAGAGTTTTATAATGCAAAAAGATATTGAGAGTCATTTGTAGGCTGAGATCGAGAGACTCTTGCAAAACATATTTCAGAGACCTGAACATCCTCACACTTCCTTCTCTCTACATTTATCAATTAGTAGTTTTTGTTAAAGTAAATATTAACAAATTCCAATTTTGTGCAGACAATCATCAATATAACACTCGAAATAGGAACCTGATAGCTTTTCCAATACATAGACATGCAGCATTGGAAAGAACTCCATTCTATTCTGGAATGAGACTATTTAATAAGCTGCCAACGAACATCCGAAATATGGAATCTGTCATTTCATTTAAGCGGGCAGTCAGGAAAATGCTATTAGAGAAAAGCCTATATACTATCGCGGAATTTGATTTATGAGAAAGTTGGTGAGCTGGTATGAATTCCTGTAACAGATACTTTGAATAAAAATGGAGTAATTTTATTTTGGAATTAGATTTTTCATTTTTGAGATTAGGACAAATCTAGAGATTTACTATTATGTTTTAATATAGTTAGTATTAATCTAGATGTAAATAATATTGTAATTAGATTTAAGTTAGCAATCGACAAGTCACCAGTCAAATGGAGTGTAACTCGGTTTATGATGTATTGTCGACAATTGAGCATTGTAGCATTATAGCCATTAGCATAAACAACCATTTTTAGCATTAATAACCAAGGAGTAGGTATGCAACACACTAAATTCTTTTATCATAGATAAATATCTCACATTATTGATATTTCACTTATGAATCTTGTTAATTTTTGGCTAAATTCTCATTTAAATGGATGAGGAAAATTTCAATGTTCATTATGGAGTGGGAATACCGATTAGTATCAAATAATTAGCTAGCTATACTAATTTAAATGCTATAAGAAAATTTCAAACTGTTCTAGAATCAGAAGACCAAGTAGAATAAGATAGGACTTGAAAAATTTATAATATCAAAATTTTTTATCTTTTTCTATCAAAATCTATGAATAAATTTTTCTTAGCCAATTAGGCCGCATGCGTTTTATAATTGCCGGTCGAATCTTGGAAGAAGCAACTATTCTTGGAATTCTCGCTCACAATTATCTACCGCATGTCGAACGTACACGCTCGTGTGAACCGAGCCTTATGTGTAATGAATTAGTATTTTATTATCGTTCCAGTTAAACTAGAAACAAAAGCCACTATAAAAAGTATTATCTTGATTGGAACTTGTAACGATTCAATCGGGCAGAGATCTTTTATAACTTGTGTTCTGCAGCAATGAACTGAACTTTGCCATTGGCGAAATTACTCATTGCCTTTTTTCTCTCGCTTGCTTCTCTCTTTCTTTTGACCCAGAATATCCTCTCATTGTTGAGGTGAGTCCGGACCGCAGACTTTGAAACCGGAGAAAATCCTCTTGTCTGTAGGTGACTGAAGGGGAAGCCACAAAACATTCAATTTCCTCTTCTCTTTGTGGGGAAACTTACTTTTTTCTATCAGATCGATCGGTTTTCAGTCTTGAGGAATAGAAGGCGCTTTTTGTGGTAGAATGACGCATGCTGCAGTGCAACGATATGTTACATGCGGCGCCCAGGCTGTTGTCATCATTTTCTGCAATTCGATCTACC
The DNA here is from genome assembly GCA_017141395.1 of Laodelphax striatellus. Classification (NCBI taxonomy): domain Eukaryota; kingdom Metazoa; phylum Arthropoda; class Insecta; order Hemiptera; family Delphacidae; genus Laodelphax; species Laodelphax striatellus. Next base: position 29,939,825 of record CM029533.1, on the reverse strand, counting down.
CATGGAATAAGTTTCCATCAAACGGCCATCTCCAATATGGAATGGAGTCGCTGACATGGAATGGAATGGTGTAAAAAGTGGCTACATCTTTTTTTTAAATTTTATAGAAATCTGCTGATTAATTTGCGATTCTGCAGACTCCTCATCCCTCATTTTTCATTCGTATTGGTCAGCTTTTACATTTTCTCAATTTTGTGAATTGATGTCATGTAGAATATTCAAGTTTGCATACTTACACCAAAAAATTCAAACTTGTTATTTATAAATGCTACTTGCAATACAATTGACTTCAATTGGACATAAGAAGTATTGCAAAAAAGTAAAGTTTCACTTTAATTGAGTGGATTCACTGTTAACTTCATTAATACCGACTCTCTACGACGTTGAAACCATCATGTTTTTCGATTTGAACACATCTTTGCTACGTAGTTGTATTCTTCATTGATTGAATAATATGGTTTCAAGATTAACACAAATTTAACATTTGCAGATACTTATTGATTATTAAATTGAGTGGAAAAAAATATTCTATGTCAAATTAATGTAGTAAATCTTAGAAATTGTTCAAACATCGATTAAAGAAAGGTTATTAGAATTACCTGTATAAGAATACCTGTATTCTACTTACCTTGGATTAAAGTAGATGATCAATGATTCCATAAAAATTCAATTCATGGAATTTTTGAATAAAATAAAAAATTCAAAACGAAGAAGTGATTGGAAAAGTGAAGTTTTTGAAATGGGTTCCCATAGGAAATTAGGAATGAATTTGGGAAAATTGAGGTTTCAATAGTACTGTAATAGGTAGGAGTCTAGATCGAAGCATTCCATTTCAGTGAAAGTATCGAATGATTATGTCCTTTTTTATCTGTCATTGGCGCTGTGTGAGGGAGTAGAGAAGTTTATGCGAGTGAAGTGCATTTGCAACAATTTATGGTGTGGCCAATCACACCAGGAATAAGCCAATGCTAGGGCATTGAAAATTCATTTCGCGCTTGGACCACCTTGTGCATGCATGACGAATGAGCAGGCAGGCGCTGCTCGTAAATTGTGAGCGGCGCGGGTTTTGTCGGAAGCGGCTCGTCCGGGTCTCAATTACCTCTCGCAACTGCAACAGTATCCACTGGTTTCCTGGATTTATGCCAGCATTTCTAACCAGGCTAAAAGGGGTCGGAATTAGCTGGTGTTTGTTCCTAGGTGGGCGGAGGAGGGGTGGGTGAAAATGTTGCCAGAAATGATACAGCATGCTGACAAGGTAGAACAGTATCCCAGCTGATTTCTCACTCCTCCAGGCCACTTTCCGTTTCATGTCACTTTATCGCAGTCCCCACTTTGGATTGGAAATGGGGAGACGAGCAGATTAGCCAAATTCGATCGGGATTCACCACTCACCTATTTCACGAAGTCTCTCCAAAGTTAGCTACGCTGCTACTCCATTATCTACCTGCTCGATGCTCCTTTGCTCAGTGCCAAACTGCCAATGCCAACCTGCGGGGGCCAAGGCTTGTAACTTGGGGGCAGGCTTTAAACTTTGCCACATCGTGGGAGTTGCTGCAGTTGTTTGAAAGCCTAGCAAGTCGACTATGAAATTCATATCTGAATTAATTCATAGGAGGGGTATTCCCTTGAAAGAGAATTATTGCAATGTGACTGAGTCGGAGACGGTTAGAATAAAATTTGAAATTTAATTTGAATAGAGGATAAAACTAAATAATTGATTGCAATTCCTTTTTTATAGTTTTTTTTTGTGGTGAAAGATTTAATTTTTGGTTTGCTTCCCTTCCTGTATGATGTTTCCTATGCATCACGTAATCATCTTACTGTACATTTTTTATATTAATGTCTCATAATTTTACATTGTTATTTACATTAATAGTGCTAAATGTATGACGTAGACGAGCACTGTAACATACCAAATTAAAAATGTATCATAATTATAAACCTATACCTCATATGGTAACATTCTACATAAATATTTTACATCAATTAGAAAAATTATTCCTCAAACTAAGCTATTACAGTATTAGATAATTTCAATCTTTTTAAACTTGAAGATTGATAGTTCCATTAGTATAAATCGATTCATTTTTAATCTAATGCTACCATATTAATTTTTTCGGTTGTGATGTTTTCGGGATCTGCAACTGAAACAGTATGTTATTGGCACATCATCTTTTTCTAATTCTCTTTACATTATCTTCTTTCTTTTTTTGATTATCATACGATAAGCATGACTATACCTCAAAGTCAAAGTTACACCAGATATACTATTATAAAAAATTAACTAGAGCATTATTACTGTTTTACTATTACATATTTCTTTTATTAACCTTACTATTCTATCATTGTGATACCTACCTGCCAATGTCCATATTTGAAATCTATTACAATTACAATCCTAGCAATTTATGAAGTAGTTTAATCGTCTATTATCACTCGTCAATCAAACTCATTAGTTTGATTTTCATTTTAATGGCTCAACAAATTTTTGTTGTTGTTTGTTTATTTTGTTTCATGTTCCTGTAATCTAGAACAGAAGAGCATAATATTATTTCTGGCCTGCATTGTTCATAAAAGGAGGCCAATTTTATTTGAACAGAGTCGGCAGAATATCGCATGGCAGGAGCAGCAGCAGTATCAGCATAGGGGCTTTAAATAGCAGGAGTAGGAGTAGCAGTGTCAGTAGCAGCTCCCCTACTTGGTTTGGTTTTCCCGCCATCAGCTGCTTACTCTTCAAAAGCCGACAGCTGGTGTACAGCTGCCTTCACTCAGCCATACTCAGTGTTGGTGTGTTGTGAGCTTGTGACCCCCTTGGAATTTTCGGGCTTCTCACTCAAATAACTTCCTAAATTTGAATCACTATTAGCAACCCTTTGTTGGAAGTTTGCAACTGTTGAAAAATGCCTTTTTGGTCCAAAAATAGTTTGAAGCCTGTAATTTATAGTATGTCGTTAAAAAATAATTGACATCCTCAGAAGAAAGCTCAACATGCACACCAAAAAATAATTATCCTGATAAAATCTGTTTCTTCTTTAACCAATTCTATTGATTATCCCTTGAAGTTTTTTGGTATCAAACTGTCTCCTTTATTATTATTTTTCACTGTCTTTCACTGACATTATTGAATGTGAAATAAAAAAATATTATTTTTTAAATTCATTACCACAAAACTTTGAATGGTACGGTACTCAGTAAGGATAACAAAGAAATATAATGATAATGTAACTTGGGTTCATCAAATAACCTGCTCCCTGAAAAAATATACCAGTATTATTAGATATTATTTAAAAAATTGTTCAACTGTACTTGTGTTACAGGAAATGAATGATTTAACTTTTTTCTTATTCCATTTGCTGTCCAGAAATAGTAGCCTTGTTTTTTTCTTCCTCTGTTATTGTGTCGTCTTGAAAATCTTTAGTAGGTGTCCCAATAAACACAAACAAATATCAAATAATGTATTGACACAGTCACTTGTAAAACTATCCGTGCCATACTTGAAATTCAATCAGTGCGCTGTTTTTCTGTTACCTCTCTGTGCACTGGGTGAAACGACCTTAAGCATTCCATTTTAGGCCTTGTCAGGTGAGCTGCCGCACAGTAGTGGTTGTTTATCAACCGACTTCATTCCAGGCAGCCACAGTCTATTCACTCATCCATTGCCATGTTTTTCACTAATTGAAAAATATTGTCATTAGTTTCATCTAACAAAAGTTATCGTCATATTTATCGGCTTCCTTGTCAATATTATTTTAGGCGAATTGTTTATTGAAGGAAATTTCATTTAACAATAGTCAAATGGACCTAAATATTTCATTGTTCATGCATATTTAATTTAGCTCTTTCATGTCCAATTTTTTGTTTCATCATAACATTTGAAAATAGTATTCATTCTAAAGTGAGTTATTCATCCATTTTCTTGAGTGTTCATTTTTGTACAACCAAATTCTATTTATCACTAACTTTCCCATCACAAGTATTATTTTATTGTCTAATTTATTTCTCAGATGAAGTAAATAACTTGTTCAATTGTACAGTACAATCTTCGACATCTGTCTTTAGAATCAGCGAGTTTATTGTATTTAGATAAATAATTTTTCTTGAATGATAATTCAAAAGACTGTTAGATATCTTATAAAGATAGGTAATAGTTTTATCTCTTGTTCTTAAAGCAATTACTACTGTGATTTCACCAGTCATACTTTCCATTGAGTATCGAATGAATGTCTAATTGGTAATCACCTTGCTCTAATTCACCTGATATTGCAATAAAATTATTTGAACGTACCGTCATAAATTATTAGTTTACATTATAAAATCTGTGTTTCCGCTTTTCTAAATAAAAGTAAATTTCTCTGCTTGTTTTATAGGCTATAAATTTCAGGCTCAACTACTTTTCTAATTAATTACATTCAAGGTGTCCCTACTGGATAATCCAATAAGGTGTCCCAAACTGGATTATTCCTAATGGATAATCGGTTGCATTTTCTGAAAAACTATCAGTCTCTGCAATTAATTAGTCAATCAATTGGGGTGTCAGAAATGCCTTTAGAAAATGATGTCAAAAGGTTAATCATCCAAAAGATATGATGCTGTTTTAAAATCTCCAGTATAATTTGCAGAATAATAGGAGTTATCCTAAATGTCTGCTCGTGTAGAAATCTTCAATAAAACAAAGACATTAAAAATTTGGTGTTTGTACTCATATCTTAAAGCTAATCAATCATGCAAAAAATATAAATTTGATTGAAATTTCTGAAACGATTCTGTTTACCAGATCTCTGCCAAAAAGTGTAGGTTTTGCCTTCATCACTCGCGCAGTGAAGTTGATTTTTTATCGTCGGATACGCTCCAACTCTTTATAAGCGCGTCGCAAACGACATTCGGAAGAAACTATCGGTTGACTTTTGCACTCAAACAGATCGGGGCAAGTGTTGACAATATTTCATCGAAAATTGTTGGGCGCCCAAAAACTACTATTGCTCCCCTACTGACCTTTGACGCAATTCTGTTTATAGAGCAAACGGCCACGCCTCCCGGAATCACATATTTCATGAACTGCAAGAAAAAATAAATCTGGAAAAAACTTTCAACTAGGCCACAAACACAGCAATTATTATAGCAGTAGTTGTCAGCTCCATAAATTGCGCTCTCCTTTGAAAGATAGCAAACACCATTTTCATCGTTGATGCCTCTACAGTAATTTGTTGATTATCATAACAAATATCTGATCAGTGAAGCCAGTGAAGAACGTTTATGTTGAATGATGTGAATCAGATGGCCTTGTTTCCAAAGTTCTACTTTGTAACTTGTTAGTTTTAGACAGTTCGCTCCTTGTAGCATCCAATGCTACAAGAAACGAACTTGTTTTTGAAGGAAGTTTGAAATGAGATCTAGAATATGATCATCTCATTTTATTTTGAATAAATATTGTCGTTTGAAAATGTAGCACTTCAAATTTTTTATTGACAGAGAAATAACTAAAAAGGAGAATCAAGTTTATTCCACTATTCAGAACAATAGAGCCTGATTATTAGAATTGATTATGAAATTATTAAATAATTAGATTTGAAAGACATGCATACTGTAGAAAGGTGAAAAAGGACCAGACTAATTGTTACATAATATTTGTTATGATATTACGGTATTAATTATTATTAAAGACAAAATAATTTTCAAAATTCAATGAGATTAAAACTAATTTTTCTATGATTTATGTTTATGTTTCTACAGATATCTATCAAGGACATACTGGATGTGGTAGGCTAACCCATAAAATCCATAATTTGTGTTACTAATTTGTCTTTGAGATACTTATGCGTCAAATTGAATGACGTGTGTGGTTTGTGCAAATTTTGGCAAGCTAAATGCACTTCAAGTTGATGCACTTTTTTGCTTGACACCCGGGGGTCTTGTGCTTTGCTATATGTTGACAGAAGGCGTGGTGCTTCCTCCTCAAACATTTCCCCTCCCCCTCCCCCTCATCTATTCACACTCTTCCTCCTTCTCTTCATCCTCCTCCTTGACGCCCACCATATCTCATTGCTCATGTCGATGAAACCCGAGACTCTCGGTTTACTGCAGCCGACCTTGCTGCAGACTATTTTTCTCATCATGTGTCTGTCGTGTATGTAAATAAATAAATAAGTTGATAAATAAACCCTACCTGTGTGAGTGAGTGCATCCCTACTACTCTCCCTATAAATAGTTACATAAACACCCTTGGCTCTCTCAGTCCGCTTGCTGCTCGTATCCTGAGCTGTACTCATTTCCAGTCAATACGTCTTCTCTTGACTCACAAGTTCGTTAATTTGTTCATTTTAGTTATTTTGAGTGATTGTTGTTAGTTTTCCCATCATGAGCGAGGAACAGAAGGATGAAACTCCAACACAGGTGAAAATTTGCATTTCATAATCTTGACCCTCCAATAATCTGGATTTAGCCATTTGAAAAATAACTTTGAAAGTTTTTATTGTAAAACTAGAAGAATACCAGTGTACTAGAAAAATCCACTGGTATATCTACAGGAAGTATTCTTATTACTAGAAACTTTTTTATTGAGATTCTATTTTGATTCATCAATTTTGTTTTTGAAGAGTCTTGATAATTCACCCAGCCATCTGACATGGAATTCCCATCTTTTTTTGGAAAATTCACCAAGACTTCATAGTAAGTTGTTGTTTACTCGTTGGTTAAAAAATAATCCATAAATTTAATATGTTTTATCACATGATTTTTCAAATGACTTCCAGGTCAACTCGCTGGCTGCTTATTATCGCGTTAGAATCTCAGGGGTTGTTTGTATTGCTTGTTCTTATTGACTCGTCGTCCAAGGTGGAATTAGTTATGCTAACAGGGTGGTTGTAGAGGGTGTATTATAGTGTTGAATCTCCCTTTCAATTGTTTAATGCTTAATCCAAATATGAGCGCTTTTCCCTGTTTTTAAAATGTCACTTGATTTCACAAGACAAGACTGTTACCTGATATTTAATTAATAGTGCTGGCATTTTTAGCAATTTATATTTCGGTTATATATTTATTATATCATATTCAGTTATTTCAAATAGGTTTACCATTCCAATTCATAGTGGACAAATTGAAATTGTAAGCAGTAATAGGACTGGAAAATTCTTCAACTGACATTATTTTCGACTATCATATTCCACTCGTATTACTAATTTGTAATTTGATAATCGAGGTCAATAACATGATGAATATCCTACCAGACTAAAGACTAGGGAGAAGTCCCTTCCTAGAAACTTCAAATTAAACATTTTGTGGGGGAAAGGCTTACAAGTAGTAGAGTTGGGGCTGTCACCTTGACAAAAAACAGATCTTGCTTCCCAAACGAGTTGAGTCAGTTTCATTCATGTTGGGTTTTTTGTAATTAGCCTTCCTGAACTTCTTCCAGCAATTTCAATATCATGTTACACGTTTGTTGTTCCTTGTGAATCCTCCTTCAACTAACTAATATTCCTCCAGTCTCGCAATTCTTTTCAATTTTTCATCAGTGTTTTATTCATTTAAAATTATTCAGCTCACTCAGATGTCTTTTTTTGTCTTCCTAGAATTGACTTTTCATAAGTTGTTTTTTCTACCTATTTCATTAGTTACCCATTCCAGTCATATTATTAATTCTATTTGTTCATATTGGCACAAAAATTATAACAATATGATATGGGAGAGAAAAAACAGGCTCAGCCCAAAACTATAGAATTTCTTATTTATGCTCTTATAAATATGCTCTTATTTATGGGCTATGATTTTTTTATATTTTTTTCTTGATTGATACTCGAAATTTGATGATGAAAGTAGTCCAAATATTGGTTTTTTCACAACACTTCATATATTTTGTCACTTCGACTATTATTACATCATAATTTGAACTAGATAGCATTCATAATTTTAGTTTGGTCATTTAAATTCATATACGGTAATTATATAGTAGTAATGATGTCTTATATAGGCCTATCCCTTGCTTTCTGAACGTGAAAGTTATCGCTGCAGACTCATGATACATTTTGGTTTTGGTCCCATGCAAATTAGTTCATGACCTTAGCATCAATCATGCTTCTTGCAACTCATTTTGCATCCAGCAACTAGCAACAGCCAGCCAAATCAGATAGTCAGACGAGTCCCTTTGACGGCTGATTCAATTCTCTTGCTTTGTGCCTGGATTAACGGGCTCCTTTGTACTTGCCAAGAGCTCCAAATTACATCTCGTTGCGAACTGTCTGTCTTTCAGTCCAGCCTCATCTTTACTAACTATGGCGAGTAACCGGCCTCTTTTCACTAATCAAGTTTTCTATTTTTGTCTGACGTTGCAAAAAATGAGCACTCACAGCTCCAAAATTGAGACTTCCATGGTTCCTTTGTTATACATGGTATCAAATACTGTATGTAGAACTATGAGGTGATCTTACAATATTGTTTGTTCATCAGCATCATACCTTTAATTTTCCTGTCAAACAAATTGATGGCAGAAAATGTGATATCGTTTACAATAGAATATATTTACTCTTCTGAATATCCTTGGATGTGCATTACAAGAATACCTTGGTTCTAGATCAGTCATAATTTTGTCATATGCATTCTGCACATTCTCACTCCCAGTGGATGGCAAAATTAATATTCAATATGAAATCTGACCTAAGAAAGCTTATCCTGAGGAATTAATTTGTTTTGTCCTTGTGAAATGCACTGCAATGTTGATGTGTCTTTCTTATTAATAATTATTATTATTACTTTTCATAAAATCTGTCTTTTCTTATGTGAAATAGTTATGCTCTTAAACGAATTAGAATAAATAAATTTAATAAGGGTTATGTTAAAAATGTAGATTATCTTGAGAAAATTCAAGTCCTGAAATATAATAATCCTCCTCGTTAACTTGCTGTATTAAATTATCAGATGTTGATTTTCAACATTTTATTTCTACTCAACCAACAATAATGAGTTGTTCAATTTTGATCAATTTTCCAGATATTTAAATTTTTGGAACCATTCTGAATACTCAAATAATTTCAGTTGTACTCACTGAGTCGCTTAAAAAGTATAAATATTATTTTATTCATAGTGGAAGTCGCTGGTTGGAATTGGGCTCCACTGTTTTTACTGTGCATATAATATATTTTCAAATAAATTATTTGTAGATTGATATTTCTCGCTCAAGTTCTAATTTGCCTATTAAATTTCCTCCAATTGTTAGCCTCGCATAAATGTCTTGAGGTTTTTTTTTATAAATTAGATAACAGGCTTTTGTTGATAGCCTACTTGAAAAAAATTGTGAAATATTCGCTTCATTTTTCTAATTTTAAACTTTCTTTGCAGGTTGCTGAAACTACTGAAGCTCCAGCTGCCGAAGCAGAAGCAACAGAGGCAAAAGTAGCAGAGACCGAGAAGGTATAAACATTTTTTTTTTAGAAATTGTTTCTCTTTTTCTTTTTGCCGTCTTATATCTATCTCCCTTTCTCTGTTTATGAAAATATGAATGAAATGGTGTATAAAAAAATATATTTTGGCACATTATCAACACTTGGAATTTTATCCAGATTTCTCACAGATAGAAAAATTATTCAAGTCACTCTGTTTATTCTAATATTGTAACTCAGTTTATTTTAGGACTTATTTTTCAATATTACGCTACAGATTGATGAACAAGAATATTTTATATCAATGTTATATTATAGTATCCTACTCTACTATTCATGTAACTTCTCTGCGCGTGGAGAGTAAGGCTGTGGCACAGAAAATATGGAATTATAGTTTGAAAGGTCCATTACCTCAACACCTTACCTACTATCCTATCTTTTTGAAAATTGATTATTTCCTATACTGTATTTTAATTTAATTTACGGTATTAATACTGTAATATTAATAATTCAATTTCAATAATTACTATTGGAATGACATTTTTATATAAAAAAATATCTTTAAGTAGAGGAATTTCTGATTGAACATTTTTCACTTTTCCCTTCATAAAAATGAACTAGTATATACTGTATTTGTAATAAAATAATATATTTTATAATTTGATTCATTTTATTTAATATGTATATATATAATATGTCAATGAATAGAACAGTTTACAACTGAACATTTTCAGCTTTTTCAATTCCTTTGAGTTGTTTTTAGTCGTCAATTTTCCTTTTCTAAATATATGTGTTATAAATAGAACAGTTACCAATAATTAAACATTCTCAGCTTTTTCCATTCTCTTGGAATTAGTCATTGTATCAATTTTCTGTCTATATAAATCTCTTATGCTTTTTATGTTATGCTTTTTGGCAAATAGAAATAGACGTTTATTATAGGAAAAATCAATAAAATAACTTGTAACGTAAACAAAAAGTACATGATTGAGATTATTCACCCAAAGTAGATTAAATAGGTAATATAAAAACAAATTCCTTGTGATGATTGTAAGTGTGATATGTTGATAAATGAATTTCATTTCAAACAGTTTCTAATGGTTTTTGCGTTTTTCAGGCTCCAGCTGAGGCGGTGAGCGAAAAGAAAGAAGAGAAGAAGGTGGAGGAGAAGACGATTAAGACAGAAGTGGTTGCTGCCGCTACTGAAGCAGTGGCCGCGGTCACAGAGGCGGTGGCGGCTGTCAAGAGTGTTGTGGCGGAAGCACCGGTCGTCAGCACACCTGCTCCGGTCGCAGTTGAAACTCCGGCTCCCGCACCGACTCCGGCTCCTGTTCCGGTCGAGGAACCGGCTGCACCGGCCCCAGTCGAAGCAGCTCCGGCTGCGCCAGTTGTCGAGGAAGAGAAGCCAGTTGCCGAGCCAGTGTCCACACCAGTGGCACCAGTAGCAGTGCCCGATCCAGAGCCGCCTGTCAAAGAGGTGAGTGCTGCTGCCAGCTGACTGTTCGGCTGATTGTCAGCTAACTTTCCAGCTGATTGTCAGCTGACTGTCTAGCTGATTTTCAGCTGGCTGTCCAGCTAAGCTCGGTTGCAGGCAATCCTCGCTTTCAGCCCTTGCATGGCTCATGGTTGCTAGGTTGCTGAACTCATAGCTTTTCTAGTAACAAAGTGGCCGCATATTATCACATTTATTTTTTTCTGATATTTTTACTATAATTTTAGTTTCATTGATTATCTACGTTTGCTAGTTGAGTAGTGACCGCTTATTATATTTATTCACTCACATTTTTTTATTATTGACATCATAGTGGTTCCATTGATTGTTCCAAGTTTTTAGTAGGTTTTTCATTTCATCTCTGCTATATATTGAAATAATTTCCTCTGACATAGGTCGAAGATTTTATGATGAAGCCATTAAAACTAGAGGTATATTCAGAGTCTTCTATCCACAATAAAAAAATTGAAGAATGCTTATGGTGGATGGGTGACTATCACCCATGAAAACTGAACAAATAATTTTGGTTTATCTCTGACTAGCTTTGATACTCACTCGGTAGTTCGCAACCCACCTCAAGAGATAGGTCCTTGATTTTGCCTACAACATGGTCATACTTCAAGGTGCTACTATTTAAAGGAGGCCCTTCATTATAATCTTATAAGCTATGATAATTCTATTCTATAATGTTCGATTTTTAGTTTACTCATTGGGTTTGTAGTTACAATTTTGTATTAGTTTCCTATTTCACTCTCATGTCGAAAGACGAATCTAGATATAAAATTTATGGTAATTTCCTTCAAATTTCCGGTGGTTTTTATGGTTTGTTGATATTGAAATGCTCTAGAGGTGAAATAATGTCAAAATTAGTGCAATAGGATTGTGATAACGACCATTAAAATGTTGAAAATTGGATTGTATTCACGCGCATGTTTGTGCCAAAGATATTTAAATTTTTGTGTGTGTATTTGAATTAGATCCTGACTATAAATCACTTATTGTCAGTTCTTCTGTTCGTCATAGATTTCATAATAGTTATAACAAAAATTCTGTAGCTTCAGTAACAATAACGAGTCTTGGATAATTAACAAGTTTCCTCATGTTATAAAAAATGGGTTCCTCAAGCTCATTAGTGTGGGAATGGTAAGGTAAACAGTGCAGTTTTTCTAGAGAGCGGATCTTATTTGTATTTAAATTCCTTACTGATCACACTAAATTATCTTATTTTTTAAATATACAGTATTTTAAATATTAGCGATATAAACAAACATACACATATACTTATCAACCCTATTTCTTGAGTAATTTTCAAATAAAACAGTATTTATGTTTTTCATACTTTGAAATGAGGACATGAGTTTCTTCGAGAAGTAGTACTAAATGAACTTCACAACACTTTGAACAGTAACAAATACCATTAAAAGAGTGTGGTGTCAGTATAATTGCACTTGGAAAGGATGATATTATAAAAGGCATGTTTGCATCCTTGCTAGTATGATAAATATTTTATTAATGAGTAAATTATTATTATGCTAATTCACTTTTGTTTTTTGAAACCAGTGACCAACGTTTCGTCCGGGTTGTTGGACTTCATCAGACTGAGGAACAGTGATGTTTAGTAGATTCTTTTTTAACTTGGCGGATGATGAATGATGGTTGAGGGTCTACATATGTTTGTTTCCCCATTTGTAAACAGCTAATTCATCCGCCAAATTGAAAAATTGTACTATTAGTCATTTTTATTTAAAAGTTTCTTGAAAGGACGTTCAATTAAACTTTTGTTGGTTATCGCCAAACACCTAATGTGTGTTTTGTTTTTATAAAAACTCTGCTTAAACATTTCTCTTTTCCAGAATTTGGAAACTAGTTCAAATGAAGTGGTTAGCATCTTTTATCTGGAGATTTTCGGATGTTTAATCAGCAGTTTCAAAAACGGTTAGGCCATTTGTGTTGAGTGTTTATGTTTGTATGTTGAGCAGCCTGAAGTGGTAGCCGCCCCCGCACCACCCGCCCCCGTAGCCGCCCCCGAAGTGGTTCCAGAAGTGGTTGCAGAGCCATCGCCAGTGGAGAGCAGCATCGTCAGTAGTGAAGATGCGTCGCCGCCTCCCCCTCTGCCGGCCAGCCCACCCCCCACCGAGGCGCCGCCCCCAACCCCTGTCGCACCCACCCCAGCCGAACCAGAAAACGAAAAGGAGACCCATGAACCCGAGGTGCGCCCCTACAAATAGCCCTGTCATCTCATGCGAAAAATTGTTTCTCTTATAGTAGAATTGTTTAATTTGGCGGATGGAGAATGAATGATTTTTAACATTTCCAGGTCTGTTGATTTAATGTAAAAAAAATTCAACATGGTAACGGGTGATATTATGTTGATTTTTTTACATATACTAAAAAATCAACAGACCTTCACCTGTTACCATGGAAACGTTGAATGACAGTCATTGGCCATCCGCCAAATTGAAAAGATTCTACTATACCTATGTAGGGTCTGTATTAGAATCCGAAATCAATTAATAGAAACATCTTCAAAAAACCCCAAGAATCGAACGATCTTCCCTCAGCATCGTAGCATTAGTTTAGTACTCAGTATTATTTTTTATTTCAAGGAGCGTTTATAGTTGCAAGATCAAGGTAATTATTCTAATGATGAGATATTCTATGGGTGAGTTAGGTCTCTATAAACACATTTCTAGAGCCTTAGGTTGAGTCACTAACCTCATTGGAATACAGTAGATACTATCAAGTGAATTTTACGTATAAACGTGATCAGTGTACACTGGAGCAATGGTAATATTGATTATATGATTATTCTATATGAGTAATCCAATGCATAAGCAGCTATTTTGGTGTGCATTGAACTATTGGTTTGTATAGATTAGACAATCATATGATCCATGTGTTGCTAGTTGCCTATTATTGTTACGGTGCACGACTCAATATTTGGAAAACCATTGATAATTCGTTGTAGTATATTTATGTGTGTTACAAGTTGAAGTTGATGGAATGACGGGACATTTTAAACGCAGTTAGAAGTTTCTCTGATCAAAATATTGCTGCACATGGTTCACCTTATTCTGAATTTCTTCCTATTTTTTTTTTATAATTTTCAAAACGTTTAGGTAGAACAATAATTTATGAATTTTTGAGTTATTAGCTGAAATCTGAAAAGAACAAGATTTTTAGGTTTGTTGGAGTGCAATTATGAACTTATTTATACTGAAGCAAATTCAAATTCTTACTGATGATCCTTCTCAGGTAAGAAAGCCGGTGAGAAAAAAATCTTTTAGTTTATTAGAACTCTGGACTAAGAAAGAACCGCCCAATTTTAATCTTGATCTACTTCTATAATACCATAGAAATAATATTACTATGATTGCACAGAAATGATGGTACTTCGGTTGAAGTAATATCACTATGACTCACATATGAAATAATCTAGAACAGTGTTTATATCGCACTAAAATGGTTTTATTCGTCATATTTGAAACAACTAGTTGAAGATGTTCGTTTTAACTACAGTATTTGCTTTAGATTACTACTAGCTGTGTAACCATAGGTTTACTAAAAAGCACACAACTAGGTGTGTGTTAGATGTAATCACAAGCTTTACTCCTCTCCAAGATTAATCCAAGGATTGTTGCACTCTATTCATGATACATGAACAATAGTGAATCTGAATACACTTTAATTTGATTTGATTCCTGTGTGGCCACCTCTAGTGCAACATGCTTGTTGCTTGCATTTCTATATTCACTTGTTATATTTACTACTCTCTCTCCTCCTATTATTCTATCCTGTGATTATTCTAATAGATGATCTATTCTAGTGATTATTCTATTCTATTCCACCTGCTAGTAGAGTGTTTGCAATATTAGTGCTCCCTTGACATGTACAAAATGTTCATACCCCTCTTTCTAAGCTCGATAGCGATGATAAAATGTTTGATTACGTAGGAATTGTTCAAGATTTGACCGCTTCATTGCACATTGCTTTTTGTGAAATTTATTCCTGCTTATAAGGTTGCTAGTGCTTGGTTAAAGTCTAGAAACTGGTTACGCATGTGAATAGAGTGTGTAGTGTAAGTGCAGTTGGTTTAGTGTGGGGGTGTTGGTGTTGCAGGAGGTGAACGGTGGAGGTGAAGGAATGGCTGAATTCGAGGATGAACAGGAGGACAAATCACTCCCTCTCCCCCCACCACTTGTCAACGGATTCGGTGATGAGAAGGGTCATGATTCGGTAATAATCCACTCATTACATTTTATAATTCGCTTTTATCACGCTACTTGAATCTCGGGATTCAACACGGATTGTAATCCTTTAATATTCCAGTGGCGGCTCCCGGGCCTACCCGGCCTACCCAACATTTTGGTAGTTATTTCAAAATTATAAATAATTAAGAAAAAAAAATGTATAAATAAGGGAAGATACGTGCAATATTATCAAGTTATTTAGTTAGAATTTGAACCGTGTTATTTCAAGTTAAGATTGTCATTGGTTACACTGGCAACATTGCTTGCATTTGTTGTGCAGTCTGGCTTGTCTTCTGAGTTAATTAGACCTACTATCACAAGGCATCAGTAATAAATATTTGTTATAATATAAAGCACCAAGCAATAATGAAATATGGATGATTATTAATTTATTGAAATTATTTACTTAATTACGTTTAGTATATAGAAATGTTCCCAAAGGCAACTCACCATTTTGCATTTGAATTTAAAAAATTTTCCGGGGATCACCGGACCCCCCTTTTTGAGGGGAACCCCCAAACCCCCCCCCCCCACGCCTGTCTCAACCCTTGACAGGGCCTACCCAAAAAATAAATCCTGGAGCCGCCCCTGTAATATTCTTCTTTCATTTTTTGTGAGATGCCTGATTTATAAAATTTTAGAGGTCTTTTAAAACAGGTATAATGTAAACTAGACATGGAAAACACTAAAACTAGCAAATCTAGTGATCGTCCGCTTTTACCTGTTGTTTTATGAAACCGGCACTAATTTGAAAAGCTAAGAAAATAAAAATAATTGTTGAATTTCAAAAGCTTATCCACCCTGAGCTTGAAGCTTAGCCTATGCTTGGGCAATGAGGTGAAAATGGTGACGGATGTATTTAAAAATATTCATGTGTTACCTAATATTCATATTAGCTAATGATAGGTTTTCAAAGCCATCTCAATTTTTTTTCATGTCTATGATCGTTGAAGAAATATATTCAATTATCTGTGAATTAATTTGATTTTTACAATTTGTCTCACATGATTAGATTGAAGGTTGAAGTAAAGTGAAAGAGATATCTCAGGAGTTCCCATTTCCTAAATATACTACTTCTCTAAGGATTTATCCCACTTTTAAATTATTTATCCTTTTAAGGATTGTTGAGTACAGTATTGCAAATCAATTCGTAATTTGTCAATAAATTTCTCAAAATTCAATTATAATTTTAGCAGTCGATTTATGATTGTTTTGCTTATTATTCAGTTCAGCAATAGGATAGCTATGTTGTACAATTTTCTCAGGTGGAAAATGTCAAGTTGGAATACCTAGAATTCACAAGCATTCCTGTCTTCTTTTACAATATTGACATTAAATACATAATAATCTCATCCACTATTATTCTTAGCTCGTTTTACAGTATGATAATAGTTTTATGTAAACTCAATCCAATATTGGTACCTTGCCATCTAGTTGATGACAATGGAAATAATGTTTAATTATTGTTTTACAGGTGATCGAAGAAGTAATCAGCCAAATGGAGAAAGTAGAAATAGTTAAATCTTTGGATCTTAACACAGATATTCCAGAATTGAGTTCTGTCGATGAAGTGAGCAACAATGAAGTGAGTACAGTTGAGTATCCCATTTACTTACAACTTATAGATGTTGTTTCGTGTCTTCAATGTTGTAATGATTTCAAGTATAGTAGGATTCATTTAATTTGGCGGATGGCATTAGATAGATAGATATTATTTCTTTGCCATCGGACTCTACGGTCATCAGCAACGTCAACAAATAATATCTCTCTATCTATCTATCTAATCCCATCCGCCAAATTAAATTAATCTTATAATAGAAATTTTATTTCTCATCTGAACCCTGATTAATTCTTCATGATATTGTTTTCATGAATTTGAATTCAATTTTATTAATAGAAAACTTTTGAAATTATGTTTGTTACTTTTAAAAGTATTTTTACTAACCTGAATAGTTATCAGTTGGTTTACTATCAGGGTGTAGTACATTCCTGGAATATGTAGTATTGTTGAATTGTTCAAAACAGTATAACACTGGTTTAAACAGTTTTTCTTAATTTAATTTTGATTTATTGATTTAATGCTTGTCCAGTTTCTTTCTTATTCTATGAAACTTTCAAAGACAATTTGCATTGGTTGTTGATGTTGTAGAAAGTATGATAGTACAGTATAATGGAAATATTGATTGTAGTTTAAGGAGTTGAAATGTTTATGATCTTGTATCGCCTCCAAAATCTAATTACTGTATCATTTATCTATTATATAAAAAAATTGATATATTTCTACTGTGCTTCTACCACTGCGAGATTTGATGTGAAATCTATAGGAAACTCACACTGATACAAGTCTGTTGCAATGATGCTGTATTCCCAAACGACACAGTAATGAGCAAGCAACTGCTTGGTTTTATAGCAATTGTGATATTGACTAGTTTTTATTACTAAGATATGTTATTATGTTTATCTTACGTAGTTTTTAGTTTGCATATCCTGGAATGATTGGAATAATTCAAGTGTAAGATAGACTTGAGCTTTTCAATTAGCTGTGTAATGCTTTTTTTGACGATATTCAACTGTATCTATGTATATTATGTACTGTGTTGAATAAAAAATTGATTGATTGAAGTCGTTGGTATACACACAAAAAAAGCTCTATCATATACTTTATTTACTGAAGGGATCAAATCGATATGCGTAAACAATGAAATACATAGAATTTTATTTATTTTAATTTCTTTTTGGTTTACAGGTTTCTGATTCGGTAGCAACCATGGACTAAAGCAGCCGCAGATGAGGAAAGAGCGCTCACGTATATATATAAATAATGTATAGTTGGATAAAAGTGAAAGTGAGGAGAAAAATTTGTAAGGACTTTTTCGTTCGCCGAAGTAATTATATGTACATGTCACTTTTTGTTAGAGCTGAAATTCAAGTGACGAATTGAAATTATTCAAATGCGAACAAAATGAGAACTGAAAAGAGAACAAATTATTGTCATAACTTTCTACAACTATGGTCTTTCGTATTTCGTTGAACAGTGTAGTTACTGTTGAAAAGTTTGTAAACAATTTTGCAAAGTGGGATTCTTCCAATGGCATTTCGTCTCGGCGGTGAAATAATTAGTGTTCAATTTCAATTAAGATTTTTAGAAAAGAAATCAAACATATTTCGGGTTGAACGCTTTGTGCCTTGGGAACAATTTTTCTCAGCACTAGGCTTTCTCCTTTTTGGTACCGCACATTCAACTATTTTTAAATGTACTGATAGTTACTGGCCTATAATTCTGGAGCTTACAGCATTTTTTACAACCGATTTTATACTGCCTAAAACTTTTGAATCGGACCAACAAGTATATAGACGAAATTAATTATTCAACTGAGTAGAAAATTTGCCAAAATTGAAAGCCAAACTTTTTAAATGTATTTTAAATTATGAATATTATACCTACTTATTGGAAGTTTGTAACGAACTTTTTATTCCATAAAGTTTGAAAATGTTAACGAAGTTTCACCGAATCAAGAAGTATAAAATTTTGATTACTATTGTAATTGAAACGGTTGGAGAGGAATTCATCAATTAATACTTGGCAGATTCTAGATTATATCGATAATTTTCTATTTTATCCATTATAAATCATTCCAAATAAAGTTTTATTACACTTAGCCTGTTGCTATCTGAAATCTAGCGCTAACTTTCAACACATCTGTGATCCACAAAACTTGATCTCTAAATTCTAAGTTATGATGAATCCCTATTTGAAGATTCAATTTAACTTTTTGCAATGATTTATTATGAAACCAAAGTTTCTGGACTTGTAGGCCAATCCAGAAGTTCAATTTCCAGTTGATGAATTCCACTTCTGATTGGTTTGATCAATCGCATGAATAAATTATCATGATCAAACATAACGAAACTTTCGCAGGGCAGTAAGCATCAATATTATCATTCATAAATGTAGAATAGATTTTTAATTATTATATTAGTAGCTCAGCCAGTTTTAAATTCTGAATAATCCGTAATGATATTTACATTGGAATGTTTGTTTATATATATTATATTATATATTTCACTGCAAACGTGGATGCGAATGAAAGAATGAGAGGTTAAATGAAAGTCAGCGTTGAGCGACTTTTTGTTTGTAAAGCTTTTTATATGTATTAAATATTATTATTGATAATTACTATATATAGAAATTGCTAATTGAAAATTGTAAAATAGTTTTTTTTTTAAATAAAGTTTTAATGCAATGCTTATTATTATCATTACTTATGATGTATGTAATTTTAGTGGCAAGATTGTATGTGTATAAACTTGATGGATGATTGATTGTGTTAGTAGCCCAGCGCCAGTTCAGCTAAGGACGGGCCATGGCTCATCAAAGCCAGCGCACATTTAACTTCAACTCAGTCCTAACGCCCACTTAGCCCAATCATCACGAAAAACAAATTTACAATTTTAAATTATCTAGGGCGGGACTGGGAATATATATATTTTTTTATTATTTTCACGTGTAGTTTGTAGTTCTCTTTAAATGTTCATTCTCATTTGATTATGATTATTGAATACAGTTCTGTGAACACACAATCAAACAGGTATGCTATCTGAAACCGAAGGGTTTAGCAGCTAAGAGATCATATGAGAACAGAAAATCAGAACAAATTTAGAATTATTGTTTAAGATCTCCATTAAGGTTGTTAGATTGGAGTGGGGAAACTGCTAGCTAACGAATGAAATCACTAATGATATGGTGTTTCCTTTCTTGTTTTTGAATAATAGTGTAGGCTCTAAATTATTTGTAAATTCATTTCAAGACTGGCTCTTGTTTTCTAGATTATCCTGGTTTGTGATTAACTTTTCAAAATCAGAGAAATGCTACATGTAATGATAATTATTGTACTATGTTTAGTCTAGTTGGCTATGAGTAGAACTATTGGATAATATCTCTTTCTCTTAACTGGTGCCAAAACTTCAAATATCTTGTGCTTGGTATGCAAGGTGTCAAGCCAAGTCCTTAATATCTTGAAATTTCTCACAAATTCTAGTGTAACTTCTTCAAATACTCTGGTTCAAGTATATTTCATATTTGCAAGCAAAATGAGAAAGAGAGAATTGTTAATTGGTAGAGAAATTTTTGTATACAGAATAGCATTTGTGGATTTTTCGAATGTATTCATTTTTAATGATAATTATTAGATTTTTAATACTGTGAAATTTTTTCATCCTATATGTTTAAATCTTAGACATATTTTACATTTAACTTGACTGATAAGAAACTGGTTTCTTATTCCATCCAAAGTAAAAAAATAGGGTCAAGATCATCAAAAAGTTTATTACTGTAAACTGAACTAAGACTTGTTTTGATAAGCAACGAAGCTGTAATTTTTTGTGTACTTCCTATTTGAATTGTTGAATTTATCATTCTAAATGTACATAGAAAAGATCAGCTTTGTAAATGTTTTACTATAAATTATTGTATGTCAATTTTAAAACTAACCTTCCATTTATACACATCATACCATAATGTATAAATTATGAAAATTACTTTGAATTGATTTGATATGAATATATATATTATCATGATCCCCACTCAATCTTATAATGTCGTGTGAATGTGTTTATAGATTTTAAAAATATACAATGTTTCAAATTTTTTGTTCAGGTGTTCAATTATTTCTAATCATAGACCTTGAAATAAATATGTTTCTTTCAACAGATTAACGATTTGAATTCATGATTAATTTATCAATTTTTGATGAATAGAAACAGTTATCCGACTGCTGAAGAGAGCAGGCATCAGGGATAAGGGTTCTCCGTACGACAGAAGGGTGAAGCGAGGAGGATCACTACAGAAATACAGAGTGTTTCAAAAAGGACTTTACAACTTTGCAAATGCATACAAAAAAGAGATATAGAGCTGAATTTAGTCTTGTTTTAAAGGAAAACACTTCAAGTTTTGATTGGCATATTATGGAAGTTCAGAATCTCGTCCTAGCAAGCGCTAGCGGCTAATACGTTAAATATGACTGTCTTCACTGGACTCGAGCGTGCTAGCTGGCTTGAAGAATCAAAGTCGGCAAGAAACTCTCAACGTAATTTTTGTACCAAGTACGGCAAATGATACTCATAGTAGACCTACAGTTTATGATTGGCATAGATTTTTCTAGTAATAGGTGGCTCAATAAAACATAAGAAATCATACGTCTAGGTACAAACGAACGGGTTTTTGGCGGTTACCAGCGATTCCATGTGTGGGAGAGAGACAAGCTATGCCAGCTATTTTTTGCCTCCCTCCCACACATTGAACCGTTAGTAACCGCAACCACCTAAAAACCGTGCGTGTGAACCTTCTATAAGATCCATATTGTTGACGCGGGCGTCAATTTTTCTGCGACGTCGATGACGTCGTACATTTTCTCTATCAAACATTAGCAACGTTTGAATATGTAATAGAATAAATTACAACCACGGATACCAGAATATACTATAGGAATCACGCGCAGATGCCAGCATAGATTTGAGAGACCCAGAGCCCAGTAGAAAAGTGACAGTTAAAATTTAACGTTTCCGTAGTAACTGGGTTCCAAGCTACGATAAATTCTTGGCTAGTCTACTACGTATCCTACTCATGAACACTACCGTGTATTCTAGTATCCGTGAGCTTCAAACGGATCGGGTATGGTGTCCCAGGAAGAATTGGACTGATATAACCGAGGCTTTGAGTTTCAGAAAATGAAGTAATGTCTAATCTGACGTGTGGCGTGTAAGACTTCATTATTGCTCACACTATTTATCATCATCTTATACATTTTTACATTTCTTCCTAAGCTCTTGAAGAAAGACTCCTGCAATTTCTTTCTAACCAAATTCTGATTTCATTTACTTGAACAGGATTATACCATTGTTTCCGTCAAATCGTGTAAATACAAATGCCAAAAATCGATGTATTTTTGGATCGTGGAAGACTCCTCATTTGCATCCTAATTCTCATAAAATACTAGTTCAGTTGATAGAACTGCTTATGGTCTGTTGTCCGTGGAGCGTTTTAACGCAGAGCAGAGCGTTATGGCGATTTTGCATTAAGTAAGAGCAGGTGTGATAGAACTTAATAGTAGTGGTGTATGTATTGGTATAGGTAGTACGTATTGGCATCATTCCTATGCATACACGATCCTATGAATAATAGGATCCTATGCATACACGCCAGTGATGTGCGTCATAACTCTACCCTTCGGTGTCAACGCTTCTAGGACAATACACCTTCACTGTATTAAACATAATTAATGACTGAATAAATAGACACATTGTGTTATTGAAGGGTTTACAAGTCAAGTTCGAGTGTAATTTAATGAAAATTTCATCCAATTTGTAAGGTATCGGCTGAATATTGAGGATGAGGACATGAGGTACAATTAAATTTATCTTTAGTGAACATTCCTCAGTGTATTGTAGTGAATGATAGATTTCCAAAGAGTTTATTTGTCTTGAATACAATACAAGGTCTATATCTTGACAAAATTGCATTTTGAATACTCTGAATTATTGGCATTTTTATATTCTCTATACTATTAAAAAAAAATACAATAACAATCACCATGCTGACTTTGTAGGAGATCCCTTTTATATTTCCAACATTAAATTGAGTTGGGTTGTACTACAGCACAGGTAATACAATGCTGGGTTGTGCCAAACGAGACCAATTTTAATCCAGGACAGCAAAATGATGAGTAGGTGTGAGGTAAATGAGTTGTCAACTGATATGCTGGTGAATATGGCTTTTGAATTTGTTTTTTTGAATGATTTATGCAGTCTGATGTAAGGCGTAACTAAGTTATTTCTATCTCTGGTTATATGTTCATGCTGATTATTTGCATCAATTTGCATCATATAAAATGATTATTTGCAATATTTGCATTAAAATAATGAATTATGCTTAGAAGAATATAATTATTCTTATCGACATGATATTAATTGTGTCTTGAAAAATACAATCGAACAACTCAATTTTATAGAATACTGATCTTATTTTGAATTTCGTGCCTTTTTCCAGACAGCGCTGTAAGTCGAATATCAGCGCTACTACCAGCTGAATTTGTAACTAAAAATGACATCACACGAGCTGTGATTGGTGTTTGATAATGGAATATGCGCACTCTAATCTTTTGGCTATTTACGTGGTCTTGCTGAGTTTGTTCACTTGGTCACTGCTGCTTAGCTCGCCTGGCCCTTCCCTTTCTGCCATTTTCTCTTTGTTAGCCGGTTGCAAAGGTAAATTAATCTTTTCTAAACTTAATTAGATTTACTGATAAAGCTCTAAAATCATTCATTTTCCATCATCATTGTTATCATTCTATTGAGTTGAAACTTTCAATTTGACTAACGACACGTTATCGACTTCTTTTCAGGCCAGTTGGAGGATTAGGGTAGAAGAGATTTGAGTTTTCACAAGAGAAATAATCTGCTGTACTATGTACGGCAATTACAATAATCATCAGAACAATGCGTAAGTAAAATATTCAAACAAATTCTGTAGTGCAAAATTGAAATCATTAGTTTTTATCTGGTTATAACTTCCCCACTTTTTTGACCTGGATCCACCATCTTGTTTTGAGCCTCTAGATTTTTCTATCTATTTCTAGAGTGACGATTGCCTTGATTACTTTTTATTGTTGCTGTTATTTCGCTTACTATCCATTATTTTATGGTAATTTATTAGTAGAATTCCTATTTTTTTATCTGAGACTTCAAAATAATTATTGAATATCACTGAGTGCTGACTTGAATTCAGTCATGGAAGGTGAATATTTCACTTTCGATTACGTCGTCTGAAATATGCGGATTCTCAAAAAATCAATAAGCTACTTCATTCTCTTCTATCAAGACATTATTCTTTTCAAAGTGAACTCTAGAAGTTTTATTTTTATTGAAATCACTTCAATCTTAATCAACTAACAACTTGAGTTATTTGCGAATAAGTTACATTTCCAATTGAATCAATCTGGGTCACATAAGGATATTAATTATTGCTGATCACCTTGCAATTATTTAACATTTCTATCTTTCAACATAACATCGATAACATGGTTAATTTTTTTATCACCGATACACCAATTTAATTAATAGTAGACATTGTAATCTTTCGATTTATCTCGTAGCTACCATGTTGGTTGATTATTTGTGAGTTACTCCAAGCTTTCCATGAACAAGTTCAGACAAACACATTTTTGCTACTGCAGTTTCCTAACTTGCTCAACCTCAACTAGTTTACATGTTATGATAACGAGCAATTTGATCTGAAGCTTCATTTATAATAATGACTCGAGAACTTGAAATTTGATTATCAATTGAGGTGATATTTTTTACTATCCAAACGAGTAATTTACTCTTCAATGACAGAAAGAAAACATCATAATTCTCTATATAGGAATGTTTTCCTAATTAGTTAAAAGAGCCTAATTTATCCTATTTAGGGATCAATTTATAACAATCCAGGAATCCAGGTTTTTATTTTATGAATTATTGAGTAATAAATATACGTATTTATAATTGCATTTACCTAACCTAAGTTCACCATAAGTTGATATTTTTCAGTTGATTATTTCTTATTCAGCGTGTGGCGTGGAATAGCTGTATAGCTTATTGAAAGATACTGTTCTTTTTTCAATCTATTACCAGCCGAAACATAATTATAATAGGATTCATTTGATTTGGCGGATGGCATTAGATACATAGCTTATATATATTATTCTGACATTTCGGGTTTCTATTTTAATATAATCACTAAAGTATTAGTGTCTTGGACGCGATCCCTCCAGGACTACTGGGCATAGATCAAAAAATGGAAATTATGGAAATTATTTTTTGGCGTCGGACCCTATGGTTATCAACTCATCAGCAACGTAAAGAAATAATATCTATTTAATGCCATCAGCCAAATTAAATGAATCTGACAATATTGATTACAATACGAAGAAACTCAATTTTTGATTGTCTGATATTTAGAGGCGGATATCAATATTTCTTATGTACTCGTTTGATTACTCACTCCTCAGTCCAAACTAAATCGGAAATATCATTTCCAATTTTGTCTAGTATTCTAAAAATCAAAACAAAGAACTGTA
Source organism: Laodelphax striatellus (assembly GCA_017141395.1). Lineage (NCBI taxonomy): Eukaryota > Metazoa > Arthropoda > Insecta > Hemiptera > Delphacidae > Laodelphax > Laodelphax striatellus. The sequence goes on along the minus strand of CM029533.1, from coordinate 29,914,600 downwards.
AATTTTGTAGAGGTGTTTTAGCGCTTCATTCCTGAATTTCAGCTTTTATTTCAATTTTGTTGATTTTTAAAGTTGAACAGAAAACCTAAAAGCAAACAATTGTGATTAATAAATGTGTTTATGTTAGTTTTGGTTTTTGCAATGGCGAGGCTATCAGCCATGAAGAGTTTATTTTGAATAATGTCTGATCATTCAGTTTCGTTTCATATGTTGTGTTGCTATTCTCAGGTATTACTGATAGTTGTTCATAAAATTTCACCAGTACCTTGAAACTTCATTTCTAAAAGAGACCTACGGACCTACCTTAATTATTTATTCTTTCTTGATAGAACAATACAAATTTAGATTGATTTAAAAGTTTCTTATTTTGAAGTAGGTTGTGGGTTTGGGTTAGGATAAAGACTTACTATGATCCAGAAAAATTTCAAATTATAGCTGAAAGCTGGAGATACGCAAATTAGAGAGAAAATAAAGAAATGAATGAATAATCTTTATTAGTCAATAAATAATTACAATTGGTTGCTTACAAGGTAGGCTATAAAATCTATAACTATTGAGCTATTGTATTGAGAATCTCATGAGAATGAAGTAATGAAATACATATAATCACATGAATACATAAATTACATGAATAGTCGATTGAATAACAAAAAATTACATGATAGCCTAATCATTATGATGATAAAATGATAAAATCATACTAATATCAGAGTCCTTCTGGTCTCTTTTCAGAATATTTAACTATTAACTATTAGAATAAGCTTGCTTTTTTCAAAAAGTGTTACAGTATTAAGATAATAATTTTTCATCATATTGGTAACTTATTATAATGAATTCACTTGAATTACTATTGTAATTCGGTCTTCCAATTTGATTATCAAAACTGAATAGTATTTTAGTTATTTTGAGCAGTTTGGGAGTCTTACTTGGTTGATAACTTTCTCAAATAAGTTACAATATTGCATCAAATTAAATTACCTTTTTTAATTTTGACAGCTCAACGAATCACAACACAGTCCTCTCATTTGTGTTAATGCAGGTTCTTCTTGGATATTTTCCAACAAAAAATATTTTCAATCTCACTAGGCCTAATTATTATTGTCTATGACAATATAATTAGTGCAGATTTAATGCAGATTTATTATCCCTTATACGAATAGATACTTTGAAAGGTTGCATTTTCACTTTATTCCAGTTTAAATGGAAAAAATAATCGAAATTCGAATTATGAGTAATTTAACTAGGCCTATAAAACTGATGATGCTTGGTATTTCAAGTGATTGAATTGTGTGTGTGTGTTGCATTTGGTGATACAGTAACTTTAACAGGTTTCGCAATAATGAACAGCAGCAACAGCAGCCCTACAAGAACAGATTCTGGGTGCCCAGGATCGATCAAGTCAATCAGGGTAGCCTGATCAACGGCTTCCAAGGAATGGCACTCGGGCCGAAAGGAAAGGGAACCATGCCTGGCCAGGGCCTCAGAAAGCCCATGTGGGACAAAACTGCCCTCATTCCGTTCGAAAAGGACTTTTATGAACCACATCAAGACGTAAAAAATAGGTAAGATTCCACTAAATCGCCTTCGCCTTTGACGAACCAATAATAATAATAATTTCTCTGGTCGTGAGTACAGCACCACCAGAAGAGTATATTCAAGAAGCTCTACATTATACAAGCAAATAAATGAATATAAAGTCTTATAATTTGAACTTGGATTGTTGTATAGTTGAATTTTGTGGCGTTAACTATATAAAATATTTGTCAGGATGCCAATTATATTAATGAGAGTTAAATCATTCATATTCTTACATGCCTCATTTACATGAAACTAAAATGTATATAATGATAATTTTATGATACACTTCATAACCATCTTGTAAAATCTTACCAATTATTTTCTTTGAAGACTCGCCTTTTGATTTTATTGTCATGAGCTATTAAGTAAGTTATTAACACTTGTTAATATACATGGAATTACAAACAAAAGTATTTTTAAAGCATCTATGTTTTAAAAAGATGGAAATATCATTTTTCCATTATGAGATAATTATTTTACAGTTATTTCTAGTATTAGAATTGAAATGGATACACGCTACTCTGAATAATGTTTGATGTAGATTCAAGATTTTCATAAAGACCTAATGGTTTTTAGGAGCGAAGATGAAGTTGGCGAGTACAGGAGCAGAATGGAGATCACAGTGAAAGGACAGAACATTCCGTTTCCTTCGCAGTTCTTCAAAGAGGGTAACTTCCCCAACTACGTGATGGATGTGATCATGCGCCAAGGCTTTTCTGAGCCAACCGCCATCCAGGCTCAGGGCTGGCCAATTGCGCTAAGCGGACGTGATCTAGTGGGCATTGCTCAAACTGGGTCGGGAAAAACTTTGGCTGTGAGTATTTATCAAACAGATGGATGCTATCTCTAATATTTATTCGTTATTTATCTCAATCATTTATAATACTGTACCAACTCAACAAATCTTTATATTTTCAATATTGGGAATGATTCATGATATATATCTTCATGAGATACTCGAATATGGAGAGCTTTTCAGTTGAATGTTAATCCTTATCACAAAACTATTGATCCCATTAGTATGATCTGATTCTGCAGTCTTCTTCATTAATATTATAAATCTCTTGTAAGAATGTAAGACAGAATATTTGAATATAGGACAGATATTTGAAAGTGCTGAACTCTGCATAGTATGTAAAATTTAACTTACATGCAGATTTGTCTTGCTTATAAAAAACAACGAGGGTGGAAATCATTTGTGAAATCTGAGATAATAAAATATTATGACCATATTAATTTTAAACCAGTCATATGTTGAGAAACATAATTGCATGCATTACAAGTAAAGTTCTTGAACATAATTCAAACTTTGATTGTAATTCTAAATCTCAATATATGAATTGAATTATTTATCCCGTTCTGTGAATTTCGTCGCCTTGCAATCTGAGTGTTTGTCTTGGACTGAGTGTTTGTGGCCTTTTGCTTGACTTGTGATTGCTCAATTGTTCATTGCAATTCTTAGCATTTCTATAGGTACAGCAGTATCATCTTCATTCGGAGTGGAGTTGAATGGGCACCAATCCTTAAGATTCCGTGGCAACGAAATTTTAGATGCGTGGCAATAGTGTTTACACGTCTGGATCTCACTAATCTCCTAAAATCCTCCCAAAGTCGTTTCGAACCTGTTCTGTCTCTGGTAAAGTATTCCTTACAAGTGACATTGAAATGCCTTTTACGTTGGAGACTCAGTTGCTTGGGTTGGTGACTGGAATTTGAACAGTAGTTATGAACTTACGGTACTTCTGGTGAGGTAAAACGGAATATCTAGAAAGACTGCAACATCAATACTTTAGTATCTTGGTTTAAACGTTTTTCCAACGGAACAGTCTCATTTAACTCATCTGAATCGAGTTACAGTGTGGAATCTATCACCTTGATAGTTCGTCATTCAATAGGTGATTGAATACAGTGAGGATCCAGTAAAACGTTACACACTTTTGATGCATTATTCATTTTGCAGTTTATTTGCGAAAATGAAAAGAAAAAAACAAACCTGTAACTGTTGCTACTAAATAGAAATTTTTATTTGATGGAATTACTCAAAAATACATCAATTCAGTAAGAAAAATTGATCATTGGTATTGGACATGATGCGTTTTTATTCATGTCTTGATTCGTAATCAACATATTATGTAACAAAAGTAGTTTTAGGAGGTAGCAAAATTCATTTTTCTTTGTCGTAAAATTTGTACATCTACTGAGTATCCACCTGCCACTAAATGTAATCTGGTGAAAAACCTACTTTGGTCCCTATAAAACCCCGATTGTGAATGTCAATGAATTTCAAAGTATTTATTCAGATGTGCATTTCTGTAAAGAAGTCGATGTTTGTAACTTTGTGACTTGTGTGTATGTGTTTCCCTACAACCAATCAATTCTTCTGATCCCTTCATCTCAAACAATAAAATAAAAAAATTCTCGTCTAAACAAGAGAAATTTGTAAACTCTGAATCCCTTCATCAACGTAATGAAATTTATGTTCGCATCTGTGTACATGTTTGTGATTATTCCCCAATCAATTTTTCGGATTCATTAAGAGCTTTTAACATCAAATCAGTGTTCTTAGTGTCACTCAACGAGTTCTAAATTTCGAACAATAAAATGAAGGAACTTTCTCTGAATCATTAGAAGTCTATTGAAAACGAAAGAACCTCTCAAATAAGTGCTCTCAGTGTTTTTCAATGAGTTCTTATTCTCGAAAAAATTGAATAAACTTTGTTATTTGTTGGAAGGCTGTGAGTTTGTTTTACCTCAAACTACAAAATAGACTCTACTGGAAGTCTTTTGAAAACGAGAGAAACTCTCAAATCAGTGTTTTCTGTGTTGAGTTCTTAATCTCAATAGAAAGAACTTTGCCAACTCTGTTGTAAAATTTGTATCGGAATAACCCACTCAGATATGTGAATATTAGTGTATGTTTTTCATCCGACCAATCAATTTGCAATTGTGTTAGCAAATCTGATTTATTGCACCAACCTGGATCTGCTATTTTGAATCAACCGTACTTATTATGCATTGAGTAAGAATCCTAGGTCGACATTAATCTCGCTTGGTGCAACACAAGCTAGAATTCTTGAAAAATGATGTTTGCAAATGTGATTCATTGCACCAACCATGATAAACTATTCTGAATAAGCCGATTGTATCAACTTGCTGATCCTAGATCAACATTTATTTCGCTTGGTGCAACCCTAGCAAAGAGTTTGATTAAATCAATGATTTTGTCGAAATAACTTTACTGAAATTGCAAATTGATATTGTTTGCAGTTCATTCTAATCTGGCTTGGTGCAACCCAAGCTAAGAATTCTTGAGCAATAAAATTATTCATGTCATGATTTTATTGAAGTTTCTTCTACCTACAGAGAAAGTTGACATTGTTGTGTGTTGTACATTCTGATCTCGCTTGGTGCAACCAAAGCTAAGAATAAGCAATAAAATTAATTGTTGAGCAGGATTTTATTGAACTTTTTCTACCTACAGTACTTGATATTATTTGTTGTTAGTAGTAAATTTTGATCTCGCTTTTGGTCAAGCTAAGATTTCTTGAGCCATTACAGTCAATAGATCATAATGATTGTCGACAATCAATTGTTGAGCATAATCTGTTGAAATGATTTGTTCTGTACTGGAATATCAATTTAATATTGTTGTTTGTTGTTTATAGTACATTCTGCCAGCGGCAGTGCACATCAAGCATCAGGGCAAGCTGAACAGGGGCGACGGGCCGATCGCACTGATACTGGCGCCAACTCGCGAACTGGCGCAGCAGATCCAGTCAGTGGCACATGACTTTGGCGGCACGTCGTCGATCCGCAACACGTGCATCTTTGGCGGCGCGCCCAAGGGACCGCAGGCCAAGGACCTGGAGCGCGGCGTTGAAATTGTCATCGCCACTCCCGGGCGCCTCATCGACTTTCTGGAGCGCGGCACCACCAACCTCAAGCGCTGCACCTACCTGGTGCTCGACGAGGCTGATCGCATGCTCGACATGGGCTTCGAGCCGCAGATCAGAAAGATCATCGAACAGATCAGAGTGAGTGCTGCTTTAGATATTTATTGTACAGAGTGATTCAAAAAGAATACCACAACTTTGAAACTTTGTATTCAATGAAAGAAATATAGAACCCTCTGTTATACATCATTACAAAGAGTATTTGAAGAAGTTTTTTTTTCACTCAAAGAAGTTCAGAGATGTTCAATCCACTATCAATCCAAAACCTTCCTCTAACTCTTTCCTCTCTTTCTGTAGCATATCAGGCGTAACAGTTTGATAATCTGCTGTTATTTCTTGTTTCAAATCATCAATATCCATCCACCATTGGTTATTTGAAAGAAGAACAGCAGCTTAACAAACTGTTACGCCTGATTATAACTGAAAGTGGAAATTTTGGGTAGATATCGCTCGAGTGTCTGGAGGGGTCATATGGAACATCTCTGAACTTGTTTGTGAGTGGAAAAACTTCTTTAAATACTCTTTGTAATGATGTATAACAGAAGGTACTATGATGTTTCTTTCATAATTTACAAAGTTTTTAAGTTGTGGTATTCTTTTTGAATCACTGTATTATAACTGAAATGAGAATTGTTTTTATTCTTCTTCGTTTACAGCAAATATACATAAAAGTTTGAAGAAGGCTACTCACAAATAGTGTCAACTATTGTACAAAATTTGAAGCTCTTTTCAAATAGAATCTGTGCCCTGTTCTGTAAAATTTTCAAAGTCCTATAATACAGGAAAAAGTCAGATTCACACTAGGCAAGACTGCGTACTTTGCAGTTGAGTTGAAAGTCTAGTGTACGACCGCCGTTATCCTTTATTACGTGACTTCTGATTTTCATGAAACAGGCCTCTGATCGCAGATACAGAAGCCTTGAAAAACGTTTAAGAAACTTCTTATTTCGAATAGAATCAGTTGTGGTTTTAGATCAATACACTTTTTTTTCTCATATGCCTGAACGTTGCTTTTTGAACTGATTAGCTTCTCTCATATGCCTAAACGTTTTTTATGGAGCTGATTACTACTTTAGAAAGTTTGAAATTTATTTTGAATAATCGTTGAATGTGTTTGTGTTGCAGCCTGACCGTCAAGTTCTCATGTGGTCTGCTACATGGCCGAAGGAAGTGCAAGCTCTGGCTGAAGACTTCTTGAACGATTACGTGCAAATCAACATTGGCTCGCTGGAATTGGCTGCCAACCACAACATCAGGCAGATCATCGACGTGTGCAATGATTCCGAAAAGGAGGGCAAGTTGATGAAACTGCTGAAAGATATTGGCAATGAGCGTGGATTCAAGGCTATCATCTTTGTTGAGACCAAAAAGAAAGTTGATGATATCACAAAGCTCATCAAAAAGGACGGGTATGTATTGAAATTGATTACTTGTATCTGTATCTCTTAGTCAGTACATTATGTTAGTGATGAGGGAAATCGGAATTATTGGACCTTGCTACATTTTATTAACTTGATCAACCAGAGAAATTGAGGAGCTATGAAGTTCCTCATTTACGATAATTTAACTTCTGATAACTTGCGATTCTGCTTAAATTTGCAACTGGAAATGATAATCTTATGAACTGTTCCGTTTTGAACTGAACCAGTTGCGTTTTGTGGAAATTGAATACATGTGAATTACAGAATATGGAAGTCGGAAAGATATTTTGCTTGTTTTTCTTATTTTTCAGTCTCATTTTTTGAGACCATGAATTTAGTGGTACTTTATCAGAACTATTTTATAGATATTTTACTATTGACAAGACAGTGTTTTTATTATTTTCTATTCTCGTGAAAATCTAATCTATGTTTAATTTTCTTCTCTTACAGATTCCCTGCGATCTGCATCCATGGAGACAAGTCACAGCAAGAAAGAGATTACGTTTTGAACGGTGTGTACTTATCACTGTTCTATTGTTTGATGATGAATATTCGCAATAGGAACGTCCATAAATTTTAATTCACATAAAATTGGTATCATGCAATTACTGCAATACTACGTCACTATTCCAAAGTTTCTCGATTATTCTTTGCATTAATCGTAGGGTGTCTTTATTCTACATTGCCTTCCTGCTAAAAATCATTTTATAGGGTTTGCCTTGCAGCTTTATAGATTAATTGAAAATGAGTTTATTCACAATAATTGAATGTTAATTCCAGTTGAGTACAATCAAGATTGGTGCTGGATATTTGCATTTTATTCCAAAAATATATTGTGTAATTTTTACCTCTTTTTTACCTGAACATTTGAATTTATAGCACTAATTATTTCGAATATCTTGAATGAATAGTTTCATATAATTCTCACTTCAGTTTATATTTACTATATCATTATAAATTTTAATCTTCTTAGAGAAAAATAAATAAATCGTTATCTGTAATATTTGAAACTTTGATCGTTAGACATAAAACCCTTCACAGAGCAGTAGTAGAAATTCAATCTTTAATAACATGTATTGTTGAATTGTTTCAGAATTCCGCAGTGGAAAATGCGCTATCCTAGTAGCAACCGATGTCGCCGCTCGTGGATTGGGTAAGTTGCCTTACAATCGTGTGTATATCCTACTATGGTACTTTGTAATGAATAATAAATTTAATAATAGTGAATGAATAACTTTATTTGTTTCGAACGCACGCTCATACAAATGAATAATAGTACAAGCAACATGCGGAAACCCGGCAGTTCTTAAATTGTTGTATAATAATTAATATAATTATAAGTAAAATGAATAGATGAATAATGAACAAATTGTTGTTTGTTTTGTGCAGACGTTGAAGACGTGAAGTATGTGATAAACTTCGACTACCCGAACACGTCGGAAGACTACATTCACAGGATCGGGCGCACAGGCAGGTGCCAGCAGGCGGGTACAGCGTACACGTTCTTCACAGCCAACAACCAGCGCCAGGCCAAGGAGCTGATCGCCGTGCTCACCGAGGCCAAGCAGGAGGTCAATCCCAAGCTGCACGAGCTCGCCAACATGGCCAAGAACTCCATGAACGGCAAACAGAGTGAGTTGTTCGAACTGGAAAATACTTTACTTACATTTTTTCTGTGGAGGCTCTTTGGTTTGATAGTGGAAACACATTTTTTGTTTAGTAATGAAGGCGGTATTTTGGTAGTTATCCATAATAGAATAAAAAGAGACAAGCAATTGGGTTTTTAGCTTTTTTTTCACTACATTCCAAACATCTACAATTTATTAAAGTAGACAGAGGATGGGTCAATATTAATATTACTAAAAAATAACATCATAATTTGGAGTTGGATATAACTATGAGTAAATAATATTATCTAATACTTCACAGAATTAACCGAACTCAATTACAGATAATTTAGCAGTAGTATTGAATTAGATATCAAGAAGTAGAATTGAGTTTAGTAGTTGAGTTATATCATGTATTGTGATTTTTATTCGGAATAAAGTTGAATTGATTGATTGAGAGTATAAAATGTATTAGTATTTGAATCGACGTGAAAGTATTTAATGATACAATATGAATAACCTAGTATTAGTAAGACAAGTACATAATTTATAAATTTGACTCTTAACCAGAGTGCTAATATTTGTTATTACAGACCGCAACAGATGGAACAATAACAGAAATAACAGCAATAATACGAATGGCTACGTGAACAAGGGCACGTGGAACCAGAGCAGCATTCAGGATGTGAAGGAGTTCAAGCCGAGTCAGCCGAACAGATTCCAGGCGGGAGGCCAGTACCAGAACAATGGCGGCGGTGGCTACAAGAGCCAGAACTACCACCAGGGCGGCTACCAGCAGAATGGCGGCGGCTACCAGCAGCATCCGGCAGCCAGCGGCTACGGCTACATGCAGCAGCAGCAGCAACAGCAGCAGCCGCCGCGCCCCTACCAGAACCAGCGGCAGTACGCCAACGGCGGCGGCAGCCAGCACAGCCAGGAGTCGCAGAACGGCTACAGCCAGGGCGGCTACCAGCAGCGCAACTACCCCGGCGGCAACTCAGCCGCAGCTGGCGACAGAAGCAACCCGGCCCAGCAGCAACGCTACCAGCGCTACCAGAAGTACGGCCAGGACAACGTCTACTCGATGCCGCCGCCCACTGCCGCCATGATGATGTCCGACCAGTCGCAGATGAAGTACTACCAGCAGAGCCGCCCCCCTCCACAGCACTCGGGCAGCCACTGCCACTCGCCCCCCATGCCTCCCATGGCCATGCCCTTCCCCCCCTACCCCGCCTACAGCATGCAGACTGTCCAGCAGTAAGCACCCCCCCCCCATCTTCATCATAATTATTATCATTATATTACCTTATTATTCCAAAGTAGTTAGTGAGAATGTGTCACACACTTGTGCTTTCAATATTGTTTCTCATTTTTTTAGTTTTTTCTCTCTCAGCGTATAGATTAATATGATGGTAAATACTAAGCTATTTGCAAGAAATTTAGGTGTTTTGGGTTTGCACCACTGAAGTGTGCACAATAATAATTTACTACTAACTTAACACACGATATCTGTCATGTGTTGCTGCACATGATGGTTTCTGATGATAGCCTTGTATAAAACACCAGAGTGTCTTCTTATTATTTGTGGTCGGTTGATCGGTTGTGTTTGGAAACGTTATTACATTATTAATAATAATCTAATAATTATTAGCCTACTATACTTCGACTACTACTATCGTCTGTTTCTATCTCTTTATCACACAATATTGTTGTCCGAGTATATGATGTGGCCACATTCCAATCTTTTTGTGTCTTATTCTTTTTTCCTTATTATGATAACTACTATTAAAACTATGTATCTCGGTATTTGATTATTGTAGAATGTAATAAATCTCTGTATGCCTTTGAAATGCACGAAACATTCAGAAGGGGAGGGTTGGGAGCAAAAGTGAATCATTATCATCAATCATCATCATTAAGAATCCAATTGGAAGACTGGAAATTTCGTCTGTTTTCTTTGAAACTATGGAGGGATTAACAAGATTACATATTGTCACGAACGACGGTTGAAAAATTTCATTAGTTACGTTATTCATATTTCTTCTATTATTTCTTTTTACAAAATAATAATTACCTATCGGTATTTTTTGCTTCTAATAATTGTGATATTTCAGATTGGTGCTGGATAGGAAACCTATCTCGTATTAGTATATTATAAGACACTAGATAATTTTCATCAACTTCATGATAATAACATTGTTTTTCTTCCCTAGCCAGACAATCTGGTGAATATTATTTTCTTATCAAATAATTTTATCTGTAAATAAAATGATGATGTCATTATTACTATTTCTATTCTCATACCGACGTGTGTGAATGAACGTGATCCGTTGTTTCACGATCACTAATGTAATGACATTTATCATAGATTATAGATGTGCTGTGTTAAGTCAATGACAGTACAAATAATCTGCCTAGACCAAATTATGTATTGTTCCTTCCGGTGCCAAAAACAATCTGATTATTTTTATCTAGTGCGTTTGTTATCTGAAAAATACTATGTTGTTCTTTAATATTGATTGCTTGGAAATAACAAATAGAAATTAATTTTGCAAGCAAAAATCTGATTTTCTATTTTTTGGCCGTTTGTAAGTGAGGGAGGGAAAGAGAGAGTTGAGTATGGAGCGAGAGCGAGGACGGGTTTACGCCTAGACATGTTCCTTAACCCTCTATTATATCTAATTATTGTAATGGTACGATCAGTCCACCCTCAAGGGTCGTGTACATATGTAATACCTACTAATAGTTGTTTATAATAATGATGATAAATTTAGTAATGTATTAAGTCTATTGATTATTCTAATTGAAAGCTATAAAGGAAGACCTTGATTACACTTGAACTGTGATATGTAAATGTAGAGAATAATATTTTAACTTAAGTTTGCATCGAATCTTGTCTATCGTGTCCATGAGAAAGGTCGGTTAGAACCATCATTCACTCTAAACACACAACATACACACGTACTAGCATCAATCAAGCAACGCGCGCGTTCTAAACTAAAGTAGTAATTTGCAACTGCAAAGCAAAGGCGTTGTCTTTGCCCGCAATTGAGACGCTACAGTATTTTGATATACAAATTATTATTAGTACTACTATTTTACTGATGTATGTCGTCGGTCTTGTGCCGTTCGATTGAACTATTGTGATATTTTTCTCAAAGACTGATAAATGATTAATTACACGCATTAGACTGTTTTTAATATTAAATCGGCGACGTAAATGCAAGCTTGTTTTCCTCGGGAGTTTGCTAGCAGGCCTGAGCTAGTAGCGGTTGTTAGAAAAATTATACGACTGCTGTCAAACTATCTGGTCTGTATGTTTTTTACAAAGTTATTTTTTGTACGAAAATTATATGAGCACATCATGCTAGATTGTTTATATATATGTGTGTGAACGACATGTATGTAAACTAGTTGTTTTACTCTTGCTCATATACATTGATATATCGATATTCTAATATACTAAGGAATTTCAGTCTTTGTACGGTATATTACAAATGTTTTATTTTTTATGTTACGTTTGATTTTTATCTTTTTTGAAGTTTAGAAACGAATGAATTTAGATAGCGTTGTATATTGTTAATCGATTAATAAACAGTAGAGGTAGGAATATAAGTGAGTGGTATGTGTTTCGGTTCAGACGACGACGACCTTGAATAACGGAGCTGCTCTTGATAATATGATGACGTCTCCGCCCACCTTTCTCGTAGGAAAAGATGAGAACAAATTATTATTCTAGTAGTTAATGGATAAGAAAAAATGCTTACAATCGCAGTTGTTGTAAAAGTGTAATGATGCAAACAGATGATGACGAATAATTGATCTTAATTCTGAATGGTATTTGAGAAACTTCATAGCAATAGCAAGTGCTCGGTGTTCTTGATCCTATACCGTGCAATTTTTTTACCATGACAAAATGAAATTTGTGAAAATAATATATATTTGTATACTGGTAAAATATATAGGTCAATTTGTTATGATTTCTTTCTTTCTAAATAAGTTTTTGCGACCCTTGTGAAAGTGTGGGATGAAAGATATATTTGCACAAAGCCTTTGTTTCCTTTGAGGGCAAACCCTTGGATAGCGAGTGTTTGTTGACAGAGAAAGCAGGAGATATTGTGATAGTTTTTATATGTATAAAAAAATTGTCAGAAGATCTGTAACAATTTTTCTATAGAATATAATGATCGAGTAAAACTCTTCTGTGAGTTTCTTCAAAGTGCATTTCTTGTATGTAATACAGTATTATTATTAGAAAAAATAAAAATCATGCAAATCTCAATTGTTCAGGTTATTTAACTTTTCCTGGTCACCTCCCCTGCTTGCTGGCAATTTCTGCTAGTAGCCTATATAGAATCTTTCAAATTCACTTCTCTATGAAATCCAACTGTTATTTTCGTTTTTTACCCTAGTTGGAGTATCATCAGATTGCAAATTTTAAAAATGTATTCAGTGGAAATTAGGTGACTTCATCAAGACATACAGGATAATAAAATAATGATGGAATCTCATTCTTAACCTCATGATGATGGTCTAGTACAGTGTTCTTCAACCTTATCTTAACAAATTTTTCTTATAGGCGTGCTTGAGGGCCGCATTGATCTACTTACCTATATATGCATGTATTTAAAATTTAAATGATACATATTTTATGTATTCCTGTGAATTTTATACCTGAATACAAAAAATTACATGAATTTAAAAAAGCTTATATTTGTTGAAAATTAAAGTGAAACCTAATATATTTAATTATAAACATATACTTTATTAAGGTTATTTTTATTTCTATGAGAAACTTGACATTCTTTCTCTTTTATGTCTGATGAAGCAATTCAAAGAGAGTTCTCTAAATGAGTGTCAGAAATGCGATCCCTCAATTTAGACTTCACGTTCTTCATTTTGGAAAATTGCTGCTCAAAGATGTAAGTGCTATAAAAAAGAGATGTGGACAGAGCATGGGAAATTGATCCCCTTCAACAACTTACAATGAGTAAAGCTCCAATGTTTTGAAATTGCTCCTTTAAATTTCTATTGCACTGAAACCGGAATAGTCTTTTACATTTACACTAGATGGAGCACCAAATAGCTTCAAATAGTTCTTTGTTTGGAGACTGAAATCATTCAGCGGGCCGCTGGTTGAAGATCACTGGTCTAGTAGGTAGACCATGTAGTAGGTGGTCTTTTACCTTACTATGCAGAAATTCTACATCTCTGAATCAAGTGTGAATGATGAAATCTCTAGGTAATATAATGAAATGAAGCTATGTCTAAATTCCGAGTCAACCGGCTATCAAGTCGGCCATATTCTATACCGTAAACCGGGGCGGAGTTGATCAAAAATTACGGTTTTTTGTGATAAATTTGCTTTAGAAGCCCTAAAAAAATAGGATTGATTCTATCAGTCTTGTCCTTATTATTACAGTTTGAACATAATTTTTAACATTTTAAACAATCCTTATTTTTTTTGTTGAAGACTGGTCGACTTCACCCCATATATTATTATAGTGAGGCGAAGTTGATCAGCCATATAATAGAGTGTAAAATCGTCTTCACTCTACACATGAGGTGATTTCGATCAAATATTATCAATTTCATTTTTCTTTGCAATTTTTTCCAGCATCCACAGGGGGATTAATTGTAATTTTAGTAAATAAAGTTCAAAGAGAATTATATCCTTCATAGATATATATTTTTTCCTAGTTTTTATAGTGTTCATTGTATGGGTGAAAAGCAGTTTATTTGAAAGTCAGGTGTGGTCAACTTCACCCATACTGATCGACTTCGCCCCGGGTTACCGGTATTTCTATAAGGTCATCTGACCGGTACGCCTGATCAGTTCGGCCTGTTCGGGTAGACCTGACACCTGAAGAGCTCACACACTATTCATGTCGTCTACCCTATCATGTTTGTCTGTTCACAATGGATTCTCCAGGCTCCAACAGAAGGGGATCTATACTTCTCTCCTAAATTTGTGTAATCTTGGTGAAACACAATAAAAAATAAATAGGAAAAACGTAAGGAATGGATGCAGAGGAAAAACGTTCACCCATATTCTTTATTATAAGACATGAACCATCTGGTTATTAACAATTTTCAGGGCTCTGTGAGACACTTATTCAATAGAATAGAAAAACGTTTTATTCAATAAAAAATTACATTACCTTGAGCAAGCCTTAATTACTCAAGTTCAAGTAAGTTGAATTCAATGATTATTTATAGATGCAAATGAATATTAAAGAAGGGAATATTCATGTTTCTCTTCTCATGACTGCCACTTTCAGAAGTTAAATTAGAGACCGTTGAATTCGGCTTATCTTGATCTTTGAAATCGAAAAGTTTGAAGTAGGTACCAGAGAGTCTTTTATACATTAATTTTTTGCTGAGGTGCCAAAACTTTATTAAAAAGTCAATTTCCTTTTTCTACTTTCGCACATTGTACTTCAAACTATAATAGTGATATTTTTCATTTTGACTAAGGTCTTGTTTGAATCTGGCTCTATTTCCTACAATTTATTCGAAATTTACTGAATGCCGCATTTCTCTTATTGTCTATTGCGGTAGTCATTGTCCTTCACTTTCCACAAGCAAGGTTCACTTTGATAAATTCCAATGAAATATCCAAAAACCAACTTCATAATTTCGTTTTAACATAATTATTATGAATCAAACTGTCAACAAATTCTAGATGACATTTTAAATAACGTGGATCAGCAGAAAATGTTATGAAACCTTTACTGATTTTTTTTGTAGTAATTGTAGTAGGCTAATATGCCTCTTTATTGAACTTATCTTAATTAAGGGATATACAGATCAATAAGAATTTTATTATTCAATAAATAGGTAATGAAAAATACCAAACTATTGATAAAGCACTAAAATACTTGACATGTTTACAGACATGTTTGTGAAAATACAAACATTTCCTAACATGACATGTTAGGGAAGCGGTTGTCCCAGTGGCAGCAGGCGAGTCTAATCGGTGAGATAAGATAATAGACAGTGCCTACCACTCCCGTTGTAACGGTGACCGGCTCCTCTAAATACTAAAATTTATGAGCTTCAAAATCGCTTCCCGGTGGTTTGGAACCCACCTAAAGCTGTAGGTCCATTCATCTCTCATCATCATCCTTCCCATTACCCACGCACAAGCCTAGAGCTTATGTGGGCATCATCCCTAGCAAAAAAATGTAATGAGCTCCAACTTGTGTGTTTTCCCATCAAAATGAAATGATTTTCATCAACCTGATTTAAAATTCAATCATTAAAAATTTGATCAGTTGATTCAGTTCTGTTCTATTGTCAAAAGGAAAGTAGAAACTGAAAGTTTTCCGCCACGTACGTCATAATATCATCAGGTCTACTTGACCTGGCCTGTCAGGCAGAACTTATCGAAAGTTCATCAGGTAGGTATCAGGCCGCCCAGGCATAAGTTACTGTACCAAAATACTGTATGTAAATTGAATTATTACACATTATTGACGAACTTCTAATGGTTCTACTGAATGAACTCATCGTGTCTCATGATCTCATAATATTATCCAATAATCCTCTTCTCTAGCCACCAGAAAAATACGTTACAAAATATTATAAATTAAGAATATCCCAATCTAAGCCTAACATTTTTTCAGCAAGAATGAATTTGGACTTAATTTTGTTATTATTTTGATAAGTAAAACAATAATGACTGTATGTACAAGGAAAAACCTGCATATTGCTGCTGAGGTGTATATTTTAATACAGTATCTACAAATTTTAATTAGCCTATCTAAATAAATAAAAGAAGGTACGATTGCGTGTGTGTGTGCGTGTGTGTGTGTGTTTATTAGCAAAGTGCAAGCTAATTTTGTGGATTGTGTTCCGAAAAAAAGTGAAAAATCTAGAGCTTGAAATTTTGCATACAGCTTCCAAAAATATTAATGTTATGCACCTCGAAGCCCAAATTTCAATTTTCCCTCTAGATTTTTCATAATTGAAGCTCAAATTTCATTCACTTCAATAGCATAGGCGATGGGTTTAATGAGAGTGTCATTATGAAATGAGTAAAAAAAATCTCGGAAGTTTTATTTCTGTTCCGAATGACCCATCTCCGATAGACCCGTTGGCGTAGTTGGCAACGTTACGGTTTGGAGAGCAAGAGGACTCAGGATCGATCCTCGGAGCGACCTAATTTTTTTGACAATGAACTTCAAACCAAAATCAATATTTTCTTTACTTTTGTATTGAAATTATTATTAAAAAATAAATAAAATTTGAATCAGTTCATGAACCACATCAATTTTTCTATACATGATTTTATTAATATATATACATTTAAGAACAATATTTGGTTCATTGATTGGGTCAATCAGATCAGTTCAATATTTATCAGAGCGTTTGGACCTGGATGTATTGTTTCATTACAGAAAATTTGATATGTGAAGAACATTACACTGATTTTCGAATAGGAAGTGTGCTATAAAGGAATTAATAACTATCGATTTTCAAAAAGTTGAAAGATTCAAATGATCATTTAATATTCTGTAACATTTCAAAACTAGCAAAGCGCATTTCATCTTAATCGCAATAATAGCAGTACGGTATTGCAAAGGGATAAAAAAATATTAATACTGGCGCCGGTATACGACGAGGTAAGTTAATAATGATAATAGTAGAGTTTTCCAAAGTTCTGAATTATCAATAAAAGTTATACAATAATGTGGACAATATGCAATTATTTAGTTACTAATTTGTATCTGAGTAAAATTTTCAAGTATTGCGGTACCGTAGCGTATTTAGGTTATGTAGGATCTGATATTCATGTTCACAATTTACGAACTCTATTTACATTTTGACATTGTATTTTATTCTTTAATTACATACATATAAAATAATTTTGAGATATAATGGTCAAATTCAATCGCTGCCTTCTTTTAAAAAGCAGTTAGTAGTCCTATTTGAATACAGTATTTTATTCCCGGACTCTTTTTGCAAAGCATGATGTAGATAGGCCTACTACACGAATTGAAAATAATGAATACGGTTTGGTTTTGAATATTATTGAACCAAAATAAGTTAAACTTGAACTTCTTTGAATGGCAAGGCTTTAAGCCTATTCATTTCTAAAAAGTAAAGTTAAGTTAAGTGTGATGGAAATACTTTTCAGGATGATTGTAATTCTTACAAAGCCGCTAAGCAGAAGGCTGTAGCGTGGGACTATTTTATTTTATGCAATGAATCTAAAATAATCAGGTTGAAATCTCACTATTCACATGATTATAAAACGTATTTTTCTTTACTTGAAACTCAAATTGTATTAATCTTTGAAGAAATATTGTTTTTATCGCATGATCAAAGCTTAATTTCATCTACACTAAACAAAAAACAACTAGGCTATTGTACTGTGAATAGTTCAAGATTATCACAGTAGTTCCGTATACACCGAGAGATAGCGCTGAGTTCATTCTACATTCGTAATTTACAGTAACATTCATTTAATTATTAGATGCTTGGCATTAGAGATAGATAGATATTATCATTTCTCGACGTTGCGAAATGACCGTAGAGTACGTTGGCGAAGCCATAATATCTCTATCTATCTCTAAGCCAAGCGTCAAATTAAATGAATCGCAGTGTACTTCATGTACCGGCAAGCAAGTTTGGTTCTAAAATGGAAATAAAGCCTGCAAATCTGGGACCACTAATCTTTTGGCACAAACCACATCTAAATTGTTCAATATAACAGCTAAGTGGCTGTCATGAGTTTTACACGATTCTTTCAATATTAGGATTCTTTTATAATAGTTTTCGCATCCAGAGCAAATGAAATAATAATTATTATAGAAGTAGATTTATACGGTTCCAATCGTAATATTCATGATTATGATGCAGTACGGTATTATGATGCAGTATGATACTAAAATTCTAATCATCATCATTATTATGCACTTATTTTGCAGAGTAGTTCCAGTTATGTAATTTTAATATTTTTAAAGCTCAACATATTAGCCTACTGTAGCACTTCCATTAGGTTTTTTCTTGAGGTTTGAAACATCAAAAGATATCTACAAAAACAATACACACTTGAATTTTCACTACTTATTTTTGCATCTTATTTTTGAGGTTTGAAACATCAAAATAATTACAAAAGCAGTACACTTGAATTTTGAAATTATTGAATTTTTTTACATATTTTTGCATCTTATTTTGCATTTAAGTGGGCTACCGTACTTCGTTTGTAAGGTAACTTTGGAATATACAAGTATTCCAAATATTAGAATTGATTATACTCTTAAAATAGTCTTGGAAAAATATGATCGTTTGTGGGATATTATTTTATAAATTGGAAACTTAACCTCATGAGGTTGCAAAAAAATTCTCTATTCTGAAGCAGTGGTGTCCTAGGTGCACAAAATTTACACAAGCCTCGCAGGGAACTGAAGATTATAATTTTCAAACTGCTAAGGAACAGGCTGATTCAGCTATGTTCTATAAAAGATTGATACTACAGTATTAAATTATTTTTACAGATTGATTGATTTGAATGGACAAATATCTTCATAAAAAAATGAAGAAGATATCTTAATTATCTGAAAAAAAATTATTTGAAGAGAGCTGATTTGATCTACAAAGACTTGGAAATTTGAATCAGATCACCATAACTTCCACCTCCCTGTATGGCTTGGACCTTTTTTCATGCAGCTAGGACATCACCGCTAAGTTGGTGAATGTAGTGATGACAATGCATGGTTAATTTTTTGAAAATGATAATAGGGTCAGCTATTTGAATATTATTTATCACATAGCCTAACTCAATCGAACACTGAAAGGCTACTTCCAATTAATAATCAAAATAATGATTTTTACTTTCCTTACACTATACCTATTCCCATACGAAGAGCATTACTAGAAATGAGACTTATTGTGGATTAAGGAAATGTCATGAAACAAAATTAATAGTGTTCTCTTGGTGCTGAGAAATCTTACCAATATAAAATCTTTCTTATTCAACTTATGGATTATGTCGACCCTTATCGAATTCACCGTATTCATAATATTTCATCATTCCTATTCATGATTTTTTCCATTTTTACAAGAATAAGCGTTTAAGATGTTCTATGCTACTAAATTCAATTTATTTGTGATACAAAACAATAAAATGTTTGGATTCCTCTTTCTTCATTTACCATACTATTTTGCATCAAGTAATTGGACTTGCATGGAATCTATCCAGGAATTAGATTGGAATTTAGGTTGTGTAGTTTTTGTGTTATAACATTTTATGCGTCCTACTTTACTCTATTTTATCTCCTCAATTCATTGTTCTGTGTCATTCTACTCAATTACCTTTATTTCTATTGAATGGTTTCCATTGGATGATTTTTGAAGCATGATACCAATTGCATGATTGTTTTTTTTTTCAATGTACTAGATTAGAATATGCCGCAGCCACCAAAAAAGAAGAAATGTCTCCGGAATAGGAATTTTGCTAATAGAGAAAATGAAAGAGTGCGGAGACAAAACCAAACTACAGAGGTTGAACAAGAAGAAGAAGAAGATCTTATTCCTGAAGATATATCCACAGGAATACTTGAGGGAGCACATCAAGAAGAAGAAACACGAGATGATGAGGAGAAGAAGGAAGAGGGAGCACATGATGTAGATTTTATTCCTGAAGATATAAGTACAGAAATATTTGAAGGAGCATATCAAGAAGAAGGAGAACAAGATGTCAAGGAGAAGAAGGAAGAGGGAGCACAAGATGAAGATCTTATTTGTGAAGATATAAGTACAGAAATACTTGAGGGAGCACATCAGATAGGGCAAGTTCACCCAACAGGAATTGAAGACAGTAATGCTACTGAAATAGCTGTAGAACATCGAGTAGAAGATCATGCTGATCAAAGACAATTGGACAATTCAAGGGATGCTGAGGCTTCTCAGAGCCTCATAGAAAAGAGAAATGTCAGTAGAATTGGAATGGCAAAGTTAAGAGCTACTGAGACACCTCAACAGCTGGAAGAAAGAAGACTAAGAATGCAGATAAGAATGCAGAATTTAAGAGCAAATGAGACACCTCAAGAGCAGGAAGATAGAAGACAATCTAACCAGATAAGAATGCAAAATTCAAGAGCAAATGAGACACCTCAAGAGCAGGAAGATAGAAGACAATCTAACCAGATAAGAATGCAGAATTTAAGAGCAAATGAGACACCTCAAGAGCAGGAAGATAGAAGACAATCTAACCAGATAAGAATGCAGAATTCAATAGCAAATGAGACACCTCAAGAGCAGGAAGATAGAAGACAATCTAACCAGATAAGAATGCAGAATTCAAGAGCAAATGAGACACCTAAAGAGCAGGAAGATAGAAGACAATCTAACCAGATAAGAATGCAGAATTCAAGAGCAAATGAGACACCTCAAGAGCAGGAAGATAGAAGACAATCTAACCAGATAAGAATGCAGAATTCAAGAGCAAATGAGACACCTCAAGAGCAGGAAGATAGAAGACAATCTAACCAGATAAGAATGCAGAATTCAAGAGCAAATGAGACTCCTCAGCAACAAGAAGAAAGAAGACAAGCAACTAGAACCAGGATGGCTAGATTAAATGCATCTGAGACACATTTTGAACGTGTGGAAAGACTTGAACATAGAAGAGAAACTGAGAGGAATTCAAGGAGGCAAATTTGGATGAATAAGAAAGATTCAGCTTTTCTTACCAACCAAGTATTGATTATAACTCTGACCCAGCTTGCAATATTGGTTCTGCTGTTGTTACATGTCAGTTTTGTGAGGCAAAAAAATGGAAGGAGAGACAAAAGGAATGTGCTGCAGTGGTGGCAAAGTACATTTACATCCTCTAATCACCCTCCAGAACCCTTGCTTCAGTTGCTGGAAGATGACACTGCTGAAGCAAAACATTTTAGGAAGAATATCAGGAGATACAACAACTGTTTTCAGATGACATCATTTGGTACAACAAGGCAAATAACAGAAGAAGGATTCATGCCAACTTTCAAAATTCAAGGTCAAGTATATCATAGAATTGGCAGTCTTCTCCTCTACCCAATGAAGAGCCAAAATTCCTGCAAATATATTTCACAGGGATATGGAAAAGCAAGCTGAACAGCGCTGTAGGAATGTTCCATTGGTTAGGCTACCACTCATTGCACAGTTACAAGAAATGCTACACAATGAGAACACCTATGTTCAAAGTTTCAAATGTGCTTTGGAGAAGAATCAGAATGTAACAAACTTCTGCATTTCAATCAATGCTGACAGAGCTCCATCTGCTGAGCACAGAGGACGTTTCAATGCCCCTTCCACATCTGAAGTAGCAGTCATCATGGCAGGAGAACAGTATGGACAGCGAGATATTATAATTGAATCTCGAAATATGATCCCAAAAAGAATTTCTGAGACTCATAGGTCTTATGATGCTTTACAGTATCCATTGATGTTTTGGCAGGGAGAAGATGGATACCATTTTGAGCTTAAGCAAAGAAATCCCACCACAGGTGAAGTGTCAACTCGAAAAATCTCGGCTATGGACTTTTATGCTTATAGAATCATGTTTAGAGAATCCAATTTCAACATAATTCTTCGTTGCAATGATTTATTTCACCAATATGTTGTGGACATGTATGCTAAAATAGAAGCAGAGCGCTTGAGATTCATCAGGTTAAATCAGAGAAAGCTCAGGGTTGAAGAATACATTCATTTGAGAGATGCTCTTCAAAATGATGGAAATGTTGCCAATACAGGTCAACTAATCATTCTGCCATCAAGTTTCACTGGAGGCCCAAGGTACATGCATGAGAGAACACAGGATGCCATGACCTATGTAAGAACCTATGGGCGTCCCCATTTATTCATAACATTTACATGTAACCCCAATTGGTTGGAAATTATCAATGAATTATTTGTTGGGCAAAGACCTACAGATAGGCATGATCTGTTAGCAAGGGTGTTCCATCAAAAATTGAAAAATTTAATGAATTTGATTACAAAAGCAGGTATTTTTGGTGATGTCCGTTGCCACATGTACACAGTGGAGTGGCAGAAGCGAGGCCTCCCTCATGCTCATATCCTTATATGGCTTAAAGAAGCTTTGCATGTAGATAGAGTCGATCAATTCATAAGTGCTGAAATACCTAATCCAGAAGAAGATCAAGAACTCTACTCATGTGTCACTTCACAAATGATTCATGGTCCTTGTGGAACTGTCAATCCAAAGTCACCATGCATGAAAGATGGCAAGTGTACTAAGAGGTATCCTAAGGAATTATTGAAAGAAACAAGAACAGGCTCAGATGGATATCCATTATACAAGCGTCGAAAACCTGAAGATGGAGGCTACACTGCACAAATACAGTTCAAGAACTCCACCATTGAAGTTGACAATAGATGGGTAGTACCATATTGTCCCCTATTATCAAGAATTTTCAATGCTCATCTCAATGTTGAATTCTGCAATTCTATCAAATCTATTAAGTATGTATGTAAATACATTAATAAAGGATCTGACATGGCCGTTTTTGACATTGTTACTCCCGATATTTGTAATGAAGTACAACAGTATGAATTGGGAGATATATCAGCAGCAATGAGGCAATATGGAGAATGCTCGACTTTTCAATACACGAACGCTACCCTCCAGTGATTCATTTGAGTGTACACTTGGAAAATGGACAGAGAGTTTATTTCACAGAAGAAAATGCTGTTGAACAAGCTCAAAACCCACCATCAACAACACTCACAGCTTTTTTTCAACTTTGCAATGAGGATGACTTTGCAAGAAATTTATTCTATCATGAAGTACCCAAATACTACACATGGGACACAAGAAGTAAAAAATGGAACCGCCGCAAAGCTGGACAAAATTCCAATGAGTATCCTGAAATGAAAACAAGTGATGCCCTTGGAAGAGTTTACACTATACACCCAAGAAATAGTGAGTGTTTTCATCTCAGGCTGCTTCTTCATGTTGTGAAAGGTCCGACTTCATTCCAACACTTGAAAACATTTGAAGATCATGTATGCAACACATATAAAGAAGCATGCCAACTTAGAGGATTATTAGAGAATGATGAGCATTGGAATTTGACTTTGGAGGAGGCTGCCCTCTGCCACTCACCAATCATGCTAAGAGAACTGTTTGCTGTAATGTTACAAGTGTGCTCCATTTCAAACCCAATTCAGTTGTGGAATATTCATAAAGAGAGTCTTTCTGAAGACATATTATATGAAGCTCGGATACAAAATCAGGATTTGAACATTGATTTCAATGAAGACATTTTCAATAGATCTTTAATATATATTGAAGATAGACTGAAACTATGTGGAGGGCCAGATTTGAAAACGTTTGGCTTACCCAACCCCAACAGAGTTTTGCATCATGAAAACATGGCAACTGAAGAGATGAGAGAAAAAAATTATAGTTTGGAAGAATT
This sequence comes from Laodelphax striatellus, assembly GCA_017141395.1. Lineage (NCBI taxonomy): Eukaryota > Metazoa > Arthropoda > Insecta > Hemiptera > Delphacidae > Laodelphax > Laodelphax striatellus. The sequence goes on along the minus strand of CM029533.1, from coordinate 29,890,607 downwards.
GAAAGATTTCCTACAAAAGAATGAAGGTAAAATGATTCCTGATCAGAAACATGTATTTGACACCATTTTACAAGCAATTTTGAGTGATCAGGGAGGAATGTTTTTCTTGGATGCACCTGGAGGTACAGGTAAAACTTTTCTTATCAATCTTATCCTGGCCAAAATTCGAGAAAAGGGTGAAATAGCTCTAGCTGTAGCATCATCTGGGATTGCAGCAACTCTACTGTCAGGAGGAAGAACCGCTCATTCAGCATTCAAATTGCCATTGAATATGACATTGGTTGACAGGCCCACATGTCATATTCCTAGGCAATCTGGTACAGCAAAACTCCTGCAGAAATGTAAATTAATTGTATGGGATGAATGCACAATGTCTCATAAAGCTGCATTTGAAGCTCTCAATGAAACACTGCAAGACATCAGAGTTAACAATAAAATAATGGGTGGAGTAACTGTTCTACTGGCTGGTGATTTCCGACAGACTCTACCAGTTATACCTCGTGGTACAAGATGTGATGAAATATCAGCATGCATCAAGGCATCATACCTCTGGAGCCATATTCACACTCTAGAATTGAAAACTAATATGCGTGTACATTTGATAGGAGACCCCTCAATTAAAAAATTCTCTGATATCCTACTTGAACTTGGGAATGGATGCTTAAAATTTGAAAGTGAAGAGGATTATTCTTTGAATCACGTAGGAAATATTGTGGAAACTGCAAATGAACTACTTGACATTGTTTTTCCAAATTTGACTGACAATTTCCGTAATCATGCCTGGTTGTATCAAAGAGCAATACTTGCACCACAGAATGACACTGTGAACAAGATCAATCACCAGCTTTTGTTACAAATTCCAGGTGAAGTTAAAATGTATGTCTCCATTGATTCTGTGTGTGATTCAAATGATGCAGTGAATTATCCTACAGAGTTCTTGAACGCTTTGGAGATTCCTGGTGTTCCTTCACATAAATTGGAACTCAAAATTGGAGCTCCCATCATTCTTTTGAGAAATTTAAATCCACCATCACTCTGCAATGGAACACGTCTTATAGTAAAGGCTCTTTCCAATAATGTGATTGAGGCAACAATTCTAACTGGGCAAGGGAAAGGAAAAGATGTGTTCATTCCAAGAATCCCAATGATTCCATCAGATACTCCTTTCCAGTTCAAGAGATTACAGTTTCCGGTGAGACCAAGCTTTGCAATGAGCATAAATAAGGCACAGGGACAATCACTAGAAGTTGTTGGACTTGACCTCAGAAATCCATGCTTCTCACATGGACAGCTCTACGTTGGATGTTCAAGAGTTGGAAATCCAAATAATTTGTTTATATTTGCGCCAAATGGAAAAACAAGAAATATAGTCTACCAAGAAGCTCTTCAATAGAAAAAACATGATCCAACTGCATTCAATTTGAAACCATCAAACAGCAATTTCTTCTGCCCAACAATATTGTTTATATTGTCTGATGACATCTGTATTTTTCATTTTTATCTTATTATTTATTTATATGCAACTAGCTAGCAGGCTTGCTTCGCTCGCCTTAGAAGGATAGCCTGGACCCCTGGCAGAATAGTTTCCATAAAATAAAAGAGTAAGCACTCCAGGCACCAGGAGGCCTTGCCCCCATTGACTTATTGAACATTGATATGTTGATAGAAAAAATGCCTCAAAAACGCAAAAAAAAAATGGAAAAACGTCAATATCATGCACAGTTTGAGGATGATTCTAAAATACTTCAATTCAATTCTTCTTATACCTTAGCTGAACCTGTGTTTCAAGGTTTAAACGTTCTTAGTTTAGTCATTGTTGAAAAATCTGAAAAACGCTTTGAAAACGCAAGGAAAACTGCAAAATCGCCGATTTCTGGCAGTAATTTTGGGCGAACCTTAAATATTTCTCAACAGATTATTTTTAGACCTTTAACAAACCCAAGTCCAAATTTCAACATTTTCTGCCAATTAGTTCTCAAAAAAGCTGAGAAAACGCGAATATTGGGTGTATCTTTGGGATGTTTTCAAAATCCTTTCTTAGTACGTGTCTGAAGGTCTAACTGAACATGCATGCCAAATTCGAACGCATTTGGTTCAATAGATTTTTAGTTCTGTTGATGAATGAATGAATCAGTGCCATTTCGCTTTTATATACAAGAAGATTAGTATAGCCTATAGAAGATAGGCTGGAAACTCTGACACCAGACCTGAGCCAGCCAGGTTACACGGAATTATTATTATTATAGAAGATTAATCCTATAACAAACTTTCCATGTGATTAATCAATTTTGTTGTGAATGACTGCTAAACAAGCAATATAGCCAACTAGGCTACGTCGGCTATATACTTATATAGCATATTATTATTGATCTTATTCACAAAATCATAAACATTAGTATATCATTTCAAACCTTGAATGAAGGAATTAATGTCAGTATTATTCCACACTTCGGCTATCACAGTGAGGAAGAATAATATAAATTTATATGCTCATATAGAATCCTGTAGCTCCCTCTAACCACATTTTTCACGTGGTCAAGCGTACCAGCAGTTGAGATTAAAACATTTCATGAGAAAAATTTCAAAAAAATTCCAAATAAAAATTGTCAATAGAACATTACTGAACAATTAACAGAAGTTTGTTATTGGGTCGTGCTCTGTTGAAGTGGAGTGGAAGATAGCAAATACAAGAAATTCACTATTCACAGAATTTATTGACAGATCAAACATTTGTTCTAAATAATTTGGCTGGAAGAACATCCCCTTGCATTTGCACACAATTAGAATTTGCTCTTTTAAGATTGTGAATAGAACGCATGCTGAATTGTGAGCTACAGAGAATTGGGTGGTGCCGATGAAACCCCTGCCAATCGAGCAGATAATACAGCACTCAGCTGGGGGACTCATAGCCTTTGCATGTTGTTCTTATGTATTTATATTTTCTTCTGCATTGGATCTCTTATTTATACCTGTATATGCATGTTCTTTGAATTGAAGTAATTGATACTCATAATGTATAATACAGGAAAGTTAACAATTCACCACAATGTGCATGAATCCAAGTCCCTTTGAGATATCTTGATATTTAATAGGGTGTACAGTATCGTACTATATTACTACACTGCGCAACAAACACTGTGAATAATTTTTTGTTTTCACTTCTTGCTATTTCTTTACTTTGTTATTCACTTTTCACTCCTTTTTACTGTTACTTCTCCAAAGAAGAAGCTACAAAATGAGTAATTGATTAACTAGAAGAACTGTGAAGATGTTGAACTTTCAAAAATCAGTAACATTCAAATAAGATCAATCAATTTATGAGGCAATAAATCTAAATGTAAATTAATATGTAAACATTTGAACGAGCAGTAATTGTATTGACTCTCCCAAAATGTTCAATTCAACCCTCAAACATGACGTGTTTATTAGAATACAAATAAAAACTTTAATTCCAAATTGGATTCCCGGGCAAGACCGGGTAGAATGCTAGTTGATTATAATATTGAAGTTCTGCCCCGTGTTCCCCTTCCTATATATTACATTGAAAACAAGAGACTCTTGGACAAAAGTTCACACGACATTTTGTTTTCGGAAATTTCATATAGAATCTTCATTATTCTGTGGTTAAAACGGATGCAAAGACCTTGGTTGAACTCTAGCTATCTTTTTGCTTCAATTTTGAAATTGGCGCTTAATAATCATTGCCAACCCGTGCAGAATTGCAAAGATGTATGTGTACATTCTAATACTAATTCAAGGGTAAAGATCAATAAATTATCAATAATTTTTGAAAAATATTTTTGTAATTCATGTTCAAACTGTAGTTTTCTCAGCTCTAGTACGTGGTTTTCATCCAGAGACTTGAATGGCGAATATTGGCAACGATAACAATCGCAAGCAAATAAACAGCTGTTCACTTCACATTCACATCTGTGTGTCTGTGTCATGATACCAAAATTGTCGTCTTGTGGTTTATAACATTTTTCAATTTTTCAATAAACATCTGATCAATACAGACAACAAAGACAAATTACGATTGTTGAATTCCATTGCCATAATTATTGCAATTGTTCACTTATTTCTTATAGGCTATTTGTTATGAAATTCATAAGCTACGGTATTCATAATACGGTATTGAAATCAAAGTGACCATTTTGTCATTAAGTTCTTTTTCATCACTTGACAACAACAGGTACCTAGCCCACCAGGTGAGCAGTGTATTTATAATATTATTGCAAGTTATTATTGTTTTTATTACGGTACTGATAGGCCTATTAATAATTTTGTGAACCTAGATCTTTTACATAGAAAGTATCATCAGCAACTTGCTTTGCAAAGATTTTACTCAAACCTTGTATTCAAGTTGGAAATTGATTGCAAATTATGAACATATGCAATAATTTAATTGATAAATAGCCTTGTACAATATAATTATTCAATTTGGCGAATGGCGAATAAATGTTATTCAACGTTTCTATGGTAAATGGGTGATGTTCTGCTCTGGAGGACGCTATGTTATGATGGGCGAATGAGTTAACTTATGTGATTGTATGCTATTGGCTTGCAAAGTTAACTTGAATAAATATACCATTGCCGTTCATACAGTATTCACCTTTTGATGTAAAATTATTGGATTAGTCTGAATTTGGCATTCTCAGTAATGTTTTTTGCCAAATAAGATAGTATTTTACCTGCTCTGCAGTTAGCTTGAAATTTCTGGTTGCAATCACTTTGGCATGTAATTCTGATGACCAACCCACACAAATTCCGGTGCTCACTTATCGTATAATTTCAATAAAATACCTGGGTAACATTAGAATTGACTCATCACACTTCATTGACCTATATCTGATGCATTCAAATTCGGAATTTCATAACGCTTCATCCATGCACTAATTTAGGACATGACGAGCGGGATGGATGCTGTGGATTATTTTTTGATTAGGCTAGTTCAGTGCGGCTATAATAATTATATTTTGGTTAGTTGGTTGTGCCATGATGAAAAAGGAAGCTCAATTCGTCAAAGTATACAGTAAGATGAGTTTGTGATACTTTGAACATTTTTTACTCATCAACCAGAGGTCAGCCCCGCCAAAGTTTCATTTTTTTATCAGAATTTGACAATGATATCTATTATAATGGTTAATGATCATTCACCTCTGCTGATTCAGTCAAGTGGATGTGAAACTGGCAACCAGCTGGTAGGCCTAAGCCCACATAGGGCTGTTGAGCCATTGACAAACAATCTATTATCTTAGCCCCCTCTAAACTACAGTAGTTTAGAGGGGGCTATGCTATTATAAATTCAAAGCTAAGTAATTCGACAGGTACTACGGTATTAAAACCTTACCGTGAAATAAATTCGTCTTTTACGCTTATGAGGTTCACAATAATCAATAGGCTATATTTATTCATTATTATTTCTTTCTTGATAATGATGCTGAGCGTATTAGAAAAAAACTTCCAATATTAGGCAGATTTCGAACCTCTGAGAAATGGTTTTATAGCAGGCGAATAAGATGATTTTTGACGAATACGCATACGGTAACGTATGTAGTTTTCTGATCAGTACAGACAACAAAGACAAATTACGATGGGTCTACCTAAAACCTTGACCGAAAGCATGAAACCGATTGTTGAATGTAGGTACCATTGTCGTAAGTTATAAAAGTAAGAAAAAACGTACTGTTGCGTTAAATCCTAGCTTAAGAACGATTTGCGGGGTTAGAGTTAGAGGGCCTGTCGTTGAATCTGAACTCAAGTTTTTGTATAGAAATGTTTCCAAGGCCTATTTTACTATTTATTGATCTATATTTGAAGCACATCTCGTCCATACGTAAACTTTATAGGTCTACTGTTTGAAAAAAAAGTTTTGTTTTATTTACTGTTCATATAATTTTCTGTGATCATATCACAGAATCAATTGTCATTTGCGTAATACATTACAGATAAAAATAAAAGGAAATAATAGTGCAATAGTTGCTGTTTCGCAACAGAGGCATTGTTTCGATTATCATGTTGTGGTTTCCTCTAGATCATTTACAAAATATTATCCTAACATTTTTGCATTTGTTGCATGATACCAATGTCGTTTGAAATCCAGTAGTTATTCCATACCTAGTTGAATAATTTACGCATTGTAAATGAGTTTTTTTCGCCATGAATTTTCAATAATATTATTTGTTTCTTGCCGTCTACCATGTAAAATTTGTATTTAAAGAATATAATTAAAGGTGAGTGTCTTGATTTTCATACAGTTACTGACTGCACAAATTAATTTGCATTACTGTATGAAGAGTATCCATTACAACTGAATTGGTAATATAAGATATAAGCCAAATATAAGTTTTTAATTCTAAATGTTTAAGGCTCTCTATCCTTTGTGGTTTTAGTCGCACAATTTTTCAGTCGTTAAAGAACTTATTGCTGCAAGTTGGAGTGAACCGAACGATTATGATAATAAAATTACTTTTGACGTAATAACTGTTATTGTACGAGCTCTCGAGCTTCTATTTTCTCTATTGAATTATGAAGCTGTTTCATTATGATTGTTGGGTAGAGCATAAACTCTTGGAATGTTATTTGAAATATTTCATCAAGATAACGTTAATAAGCCAATAAAAGATAGCATTTGACTTTTCCTGTCATATTCGTGCAATCCATGAACAATCAATACGCACGCTATTGCATTCAAATTCAAATAATTTTTGTAAAAAAATAATCGGAGTTTTTTGTTAGTTTGAGTCGAGCTATTGATAATAATAAAGATAAATTAGTGTTTACTTACATTTTTTCATGAGCATTAATATTTTAAAATTATTCAACTATAAAAGTTTCTTTTTACAATTTCTAAGACCACGTTGATTAGTGCTTTTCACATTATATCTTTTCTCTTGATACTTTTATCAAAAACTAGCTCAAACACTATCTTATTAAGGTAAATAAGTAATTTCTAGATAAAATAATATATTGTCCTTCTTTGTTTTCCTTCCCTGTTCCATTCGTGTAACAAATTACTTATGTTCATTGTGTATGTGTATACTTTATCAATGCGGTCACCTAACCACTTTTTCTAATTTTGTATTATATTAATTGTATATTGTATTATTGTATTTTTTGGGGGGAAATTGTGTGTGAATAAATTAAATGAAATAAAACTTATGCTGTTTATTGTATAGGCTATATGTTTTTAGTGAATGACATGTTTTTGAAAAATAGTCAGAATGACATCATTCTTTTTTAAATACACCTCCCCCATCAGTTTCTCTCTAGAGGAAAGTTTAGGTATGCTTGTCACTTATTTCAATGAACGCATCAATCATCCAGAACAAAATTAAATTATAGTACTATGAAACAAACTAAAGTAGAACTAAGTTTAAATAGATCAATAGATCAAGGTAATCTCTGAATGTATTCTGGAATTAAATTTATCTGAAGTGTGATCGATGTGGAGACCTGCTTCGGGTTTAACAAGTTTTCTCTCAATTATTATCCACCCACTTATGATCATGATAGTCGCGACTATCTCTAATTTCAGACAGAGATTTCGCCAATCGTGACTTGCAGTATTATCAGAACTGGCAAATAATGACATAACTCCTCAAATTAATCAATTTTATGGGAATCACACAATGACTTTTTTGAAGTAATGCTTTAGAAAAGCATAATTCAACAACATAATTGTCTAAATTAATAACAGAGTTAATTCAAATGACTTTTTATTTTACAAAATAAAAGTTTTGAGTGGTTTTCTCCTTATTTGGCTTTAAACCTTTTTGTTTCTGAACTTAGAAGATTGCTTATTGATGGACCAATGGTTATTGTTGTACAGTATTTATATGAATGATGCAGCGATGTTAGCATTCAGGCCTGTTTATATTGTGTTAAAAAAATTACCATCTTTCGTACATTGAAAATGAATTAAACTCTTTGCTACTTGTTGTTGATATGATAATTTCAAATTACAATTTCCAGCATTATTTAGAAATAAGTTTCCATTGGTTAACAACTAACTTTGTCCTAATTATTTTTCAGATTTGCATCATGACTGTTGTGGCCATAGTATCTCGTCATGACGCTGTGGTGTCCCATCCGAGGCATATCAGTCCTTCCACTGTGATTATTGCTAGTACTCTTCTCATATTCTGCAGTTTCTCGCTTTTTGTCAGGTTAGTAATATTGCCTGCCTGTGATATTGTCAAATCAGTGGATTTGTTTCGTGTGTGTAGTTGTTCATTGATAGTGTCACAAGCGAACTGAACTATAATTATTATGAATTTTTATTGTAAATTTCTATTAAAATTAGTCAATGGGACTAAAGTAGCGGCCACGAAATTAGGCTGCTGAGAAATTTTGCGCTGTTGTCAGATATGGAACCGGTAAAGCAAGGGAATATCGAAAACTGCTTGCTTTTGATCACAGACTGACAACACTGTGCGTCCAGCGTTGCCTATTTTGAGCACCTGAGTCAATTCTCCTGCATGATTAGAGTAGTCAGCTGGCACGACTTGACAACAGCTCAAAATGTTTCAACCGCCTTATTTCGTGGCCGCCTGTATATCAATTAGGTGCTTCTATTTCTTATAAAATTGATTTCTATTGTTTTTAACTTTTCTACCGACATGCAGTCATGTTTTCGATGTAAGAAACGAAATTTGCCTACAAAGGTAGTGAAGTGAAAAACAATAGTGTATACATCGCAGTTTGAAATGGATCAAGAAATAATCATCTTTAATTTGATTTCTATTGCTGGAGTCTTCTAGTGAAGCCTACATCACTTAGATTCATGGATCACCAACTGAGAAATTCTGGACTCTACTGTTCTTGAGCAATAGATCACTTCCTCCATTACAATATTAATATAAGTTTCCAAATTAATTGGAGTAATACATTTTAGTTTTCCAATATTTATTAGTAAATAATGTATATAATGAAGGTGTTATGGAATTTTTGATGGACTGAAATTTATTCTTTCGTCTTAGAATGCCTCACTTGAGAGCCTCAGGAGATTGGGATATTCTGATCTTCACCCAGCGCTGGCCTAACACAGTCTGCATGACTTGGGAAGAACAAAGCCCAGGTCATTCTTGCAATCTACCCAAGACGCCGCACTTGTGGACCATTCATGGCATTTGGTAGGTAGTGAAATATTGGGCATCCACATTAATATATATAGTTATCTTATATTTATGTCAAATAATTTTCACCACATTATAATATCCAGACAATAAACAAGTAATAGAAAATTTAGTTTGAAAATAGTTGGTAAGCATTTTATTTATTTTTTAGTATAATTTATAGTTAAGCTTTACTCAATAGTTGATTGAACAGTGGTTTAACTATTCCCCATTAAGACAAAACCCGAATCTGAAACCAGGTTGCAATAAATTGATTGAACTTAGCCGTAAATCGATTTTTCAAATTTTGATCACCTTACAAAATTTACTGTTTCTTGTTTGTGACCTTATTCATTTCATTAATTTAATTTTAATTGCTGTCCTACTTGAGTACAATTATTAGTAGAGCCCGGATGTTTAGGCATTTATAATACTTGAAATAGGCAGGCAAAAAGGCACTATAAAACACAAAAATAGGCACTTAAAAATCGAAAAAAGGCATAATGTAGTCCTATTCCTATTATAGGAATCCTATACAGTTATATGAAAAAAATAATAGAAGAAAACTGAGAAACTTATATTCCACTGGTTGCACATGATTAATGTATTTCTTGAAGTTTTTTGACTCTGAATTTTGTTTTCTTTCTGAAAGAATATTTTCCAGTATGAAGAAAGACCTTTCTACATCAACTGTTGTTACTGATGCATATCTGAAGCACACTATTGTATTTGAACTGAAGCTAGATTTAATAAAAGGGTTACCTTCAAATAATAATATATTGAATATAAGCTTTATTCTTGCAAAACTTTCGTTTGAAAAAATTAATTATGTTAATTCACGGATTTTTAAATATTTCAAATAAAAAAATTGGTAATCTTGTAGGCAAAACATATAAAATAGGATGAAATAAGCAATTGATATTGAAATAGGCACTAACACCCAGAAAAGGCAGAATAGGCAAAATTAAGGCATTTTGCCTAACATCCGGGCTCTAATTATTAGTATTATATTAATACTCATATCAAAAACAGAATCTGAAACTAGGTTGCAATCGATTGAACATAGTCAATAGATTTTCCAATTTTGATCACCTTACCATAGACAAGATAAACTGTCTATTTATATTATAATAATATACCTTTTTTGACAATTCATTTAGTTTTATTTATTCTTTATTTCTGTCTGATTTACAGTTTTTAGTTATTTATATCAATAAATAAGAAGATGAATAATATATCAATCAACTTATTTAACATATTTGGAAAACATTTTGTCAGTCACCTCCGTTGTAATACTAGTTTCTGTAGTCGTTTAAGGCTAGGCGTACACCTGTTAGTCAAGACAAGACAAGACGAGATTAGTCACGTTTAGTCACAATAATTCACATAGCTGCTTATGAAGCAGCACACACCGATGCAATGACTAATCGGTGTGTGCTGCTTCATAAGCAACTGTGTGAAGTATTGTGACTAATATCGTCTTGTCTTGTCTTGTCTTGACTAACCGGTGTACGCCTAGCCTAATGATTGCTTGATAAATCAGAATCAGTTTGATAATTTTGAGCCAAAAATCAACTAAGATCTATTGTTTTTATTTTATTTTTGTACAGGCCATCGAAATTCGGACAAATCGGACCGCAGTTCTGCAACAAGACGGTCAAGTACAACGAAACAGCTTTGGACGATCTGAAGGATGAGCTGGACGAGTACTGGACGGACATTGAGGGTACAGGCGACGAAGGTTTCTGGAAACACGAGTGGCTGAAGCACGGCACCTGTGCTATGACCGACAAACTGCTCACCACCGAGCGCGCCTACTTCCAGCAGGGCCTGGCCTGGTCCAAGCAGTACAACGTCATCGACATTCTGGACGCGGCGCAGGTGTTGCCCGGGGACAACAACCAGGCCTACAATGTCACCGTCATCGCACAAGCTGTGCAAAAGGCCACTGGAAAGGCGCCACGTATTCAGTGCATCAACGATGTGGTAAGTCATGCATTATCATTGCCTTACAATAATTCAGTCTGAAATTTTGCTCCCATTATGAGGAGGTTTGAAGAGCCCAATGCAAGAAGGGTGAATTCCCATCAGTAGAATACAATAGGTAAATAGAGTCCGTCTAGAGTAAATTACAAAAAGAACGAGTTTACCCCGTGCTTGCTTAGTACTGTATCGTTTGAGAATACAGTATCATTGTAACATACTTGAATCAGTGTGAGTTTCCTCTAGATTTCACATCAAATCTTGCAGTGGTGGAAGAAATGCGCCAGATTTTTTTAATATAATGGTGTCATATTCCACACATCTGTTTCAAAGATATCCGTACAGTTCATGAAAGGGTTAGGTCTCGAGAAATGAGTCTCCTAAAAATTGACAAATGATAAAATATGTCCCTTTCATTGTGCTCTTGAATAATTATTAGGTTTAGCTGATCAACTGGTAAGACTTGAGAATACAACACAACAAAATAATTATGTACATTAGTGGAATACCAATATACGTACAGAGTATAGTAGTTGTATCATCAGGTAGTTTCTATTTTCACCGCCAGATTTCGTCAAAACGATTTTTTTTATAGTGACTATTAATAGTCTTCTATAGTGGGTGCACATAACATCAAATTTCAATATTATTTACAATAACTGTGATATTCATCATTAATTTCTGTTGACTCACTTTTTGGTCTCTGATTATAGAACCATAAACTAAGCAGACGTAAAATAATTTTCCAATTTATTCATAGTCTTTGTAAAAAGTCAATTCAGGCACGAAGATTTGCCAATTCAAGGTTTTGATTCAATATGGACATCCAGACTGTTAATTTGCGTTATGGTGTCAAAGCAGTATGGAAGATGAAAATTTCAACCTTCACAGCTTAAATTCCTGATTTAAGGAAATTAGTACAAGGAAAATCTATTATTAAAAACAGATTTCAGATCAAATTTGTATGACATTATTCGCTGTCTTGAGACCAAGAACACAAGGAGTTCAGAACACAAGGAATTTCCTTTGAATTTGTAATTAAATAATTTTGAATTTCTGAAACCCCAAGAGCATTAACATATTTTATTCCTCTGACGGCCAGTTACAAGAAAATTGTGCAACTCTCGAGAAAATCCAATTGAATTAAACCACCTTGAAATGATGTCATTGCATTGACGGTGGTTAAATTCCATTGGATTTTCGAGCAACTGTCCTTGAGAGATATTCATATGAATGTGATGATTCCTGAATCGCTTTCGCTATCTTAAATCTTTCCTTGAAAAATATTTAATATAAAATTTGTCTTTTTTATGCTTGCAATAACTGTTTTTGCACAGAAAACCGGCCTGCCATTCCTATTCGAGGTGCGAATCTGTTTCGACAAGAATCTGACGCTGGTGGATTGCTACGGCACTCGTGGTAGCGAGAGCAACTGGCTGTATGGAGGCGGCAACCGGAGGTGGGCCGGAGCCGGGGGCAGCAAAGTGGTCACCAACTGTCCGCTCAACAAACCTGTCATGTATCCGGGCAGTGTGCCCTCGGCCAATAGGAGACGCGCTCTGTTCGACGACCAACCTCAACAGTTTCTCGTCACATTCTACAAAACGCTGAAGTTGCTCATCTGGGCTTCATTATAAGATGATAATTTGTGAATATGATACGGCCGATTGCACGAAAGCCAGTTGAATTCCACCGCTGAGGAAAGACGTGCGCCCACATAAGCTTGTACATGGCTGGTCCACTTTTTTTGCTGAGATGATGACCATATAAGATTTTGCGTGGGTAATGGGAGGTATGATGATGAGATCTATAGCTTTTGGTGGGCTCTGAACTTTGCCAAGGCATCTGGACTAAAATATGATATTACCTTATTACAGCTTTTTACAATGAAAGTGTAATATAAGAATTCATCCATATTAGTAATATTGTACAGTGTATGGAATCTTGTACACTCTGAGCACGATAAAAAGCTGTACTGATAAAATGAAAAGGCGAAGATGTTGTCAAACCACTAATTTATCACATATCACAACAAATCTATTGAAATGTAATGAGTTGTAATTAACTCATTTTTAGTTCAGATGGCATAGCAAAGTGAACGAGCTGTACCAAATCAATGAATTCCCTATTGAACTCCGGCACATGAACCACGCTCAAGTGTTGATGAAAAGGATATCCTTGGACATCCTTTCCATGAATAGACATTAATATGTTTAAAGATTGCTGTTTTATACATCACAATCCATCAAGAACATATTGCATCATATCTTGATATTGTTGAGTAATTCCTCAAGTTTATAAATATTTTTATAATTTATAGAATACTTGGGATTACTTGAGTATTCTGACAACTATCATAGCCTGGAATTTCAGCAGAAATATTTTCTATCCTTTACAAGTAATCTAATCCAAACACTGATGACGTCATTATAAGGTGGTTAATTCAATTGGCTTCTGTGCAATCGGTAAATAGTGTTATATTGAGGAATATCAAACATGTGACAACTGGTTGTCCATCAATAACGGCTACTTTCGAGAACATAGCCTATGAATTCCATGTAGGCTACATGTATAATTCAAAAAATGCATTTCAAAGTGGATGATTAATGTAGATGTAACCGGTATCTAAGTATTTAATCTGATGCATATCAAGGGTGAATCAGACGGCATAGATTAAAAAAACCCTTACGGCCATTTGCTTGAAAGTCAATAGAATTTGACCGCCGTAAAATAACGTTTTTTGACAAAGCTCAATAGGAATTTTCACACATTGTTGCACTAAATTACGTCATTATACGTGAAATTTATATGACTTTCGTGAAAATGTCAGCATTTGTCACTGTGTAGTGTAGTGAACATGGAATGCGAGAGATAACATAAAAACTACTTGAAATGTTGTTTTATTGTAAAAATCTAAAGAGAAGCTTTATTTGTGAAATAAATAAACACATGAACTAAAATATATACTTATTTTTAAAATATCTATCTACTCAATTATAGGTAGAAATCTTCTTTGTACAGTAAGTTATACCACTACAGTTATGCCACAAGGCTTATTTGGATTTATCACTTATGGGGGATTAACATATAAATTTCTCAGGTTTTATTATTGCACAACGTTATTATGAATGTTTCGGAAGTAATATCTTGTATATAGAATTGTTTTTATTTCTCAATATGAACTGCACGTTTTTGAATCTAATTTATGTTTAGAACTAATTAGTCAGACAGGAGAACTCATGAATATCATAACAAATAATTATTCAACGAAAAACATTTGGAGATATAACAGGCAACTAGGTGTTTTATTTTATTGTCATGGCTGAAATCTTATGCAAGGAAAGTAGTAATCAATGCCGTTGTTTAATGAATTTTAATTTAATTTTCCTAGAAAAGCGTTAATATTTATTGATAAACTAATAGCTTTGAAAATCATGTTTTAAGAATTGATTATTTATGGATGAAACTGAAATACTTTTATCCATTGTTTTTATTGTACAAGAGACTACAGATCAGGATCTATTTTAACTTATTTGTTATTTCCAACTATTAATAGTTTCTATTGAATTTGGTGTAAGGAACGTAATATCAAACCAATTTAGCCCAAATAGAAAATATCCAATCTTATACAGATTTCATTTTGTTCAGTAGACTTCTAGAGGAAATTGTTATTTCAATTACAGTACTCTTGGTTTTCCAATTATGCACTTCTACAGATTTTATAGTAAATAATTATTTTCAATTTACATTAGCCTAAAGTATTAATTTTAATTAGAAATAGAAGATCTGATAAAATTAATTTGCTAATTAATATGAGTCACAATTTTAGACAAGCTTTATAACGTCGTTGTAATACCTAAAATTATTTTTGTCTTGCATTTTGATTAATTTCACATTTTCCCTGTAATTCTACCAACATCATTTAAAAACTATTAACTGTATTTCTGATGTTTGCTACGATATTTGTTTGAATATTTTGTCTAGTTACAAATTAACTTGATTATTTGAAGAATTCATTAAATCTTTGAGGATCGAAGTTCATTCAAAAGTAATTAAATGTTATGAATAATAAAGATGAATTTATCTCGACAAGAATCGAATTCGCTTGTAGAAAAATATTCTCTATACCGAACCTATTTTCATTTTTTTTGAAACAGTTTATTCTTCGTAAACTGTTGCTCAATACATCTAATGTGAGTAACCCCTGCACCTTCACAGTAGTCCTGGATTATTTTGTTCATAGTAAATTATAACAGCAGATCAATTTTATAATTAAAATTATTGTTCTTCAAGAAATCTTGTACGTCCATTAGAATACTTATCATTAGTTAGAGGTTGGATGAGATTTGATGGAAGCACCTGAAATAATTAATTCTCAATAATTATTATTAAGTATTTTTCTCTAATGAATCACCCTAGAAATATCTGGATGACGAATTTGTTTCGAACTAACTTGAAACTTGTCATCAATCTTCATCAGTCATCAAAAGACGACTGCCTAAAAAGTAGTCGTCATATCTCATCATCACCCCACTCATTACCCACGCACAAGCCTAGAGCTCATGTGGGCATCATCCTCAGAAAAAAAAAATCATCACACTTTTATGTATGTAGGCTACATACTTTTCTTTGAGCTTGAAATTGAGCTTTAATTCATTTAGAATTCAGTGTCTTCCCAGAAAGGTAACATATCAAATAATATCCTCTTAACATCTATCAATAGTTTTAGAAAATTAAGATAAAGTTCTCAATCACCTAGGAAATTTTTGTTCTGTCATTTTCTGCGGTTCGTCATTTTTTTTTTTGTATTAGAAAATTCTTCCCAATGGTGAACATTGGTTTCTTTAATAAATTCTGTTCTATCCAAAAATTTGGAAAACACTTCACTTATTGTACTATATTTCCTCCTTTTTATGTAATTTATGTAATTTGCATTATTGCTTTGGTGATAATTTATTGTACTCAATATACAAAATTATGTATTATAATGCTCTATGACTGTTTCTGAAGACCTTTAACCTTGAGACAGAGGAGGAATTTTATCATGAAAATATTGTATTATCTGCACATTTAGCATTCTGATTTTCATTTTGAATAAATTTGAGTTAGTTATTAAAATGCAAACAAAAGGATTAATTTTGTGATAATTGTCTGTTGTAAATATTATCAAATGAATATTTTTGTATATTATTTTACTTATAAATTATCAATAAATATATTGTGTTGATGACATATATTCTTTTTTTATTGAGTTTATTGAACGTTTTGAAACTATAGGTATAGGTGTGATTGGATCAATAATTGATTCTAAGCTACCTAGCGGTAAGCGTGCTTACTAATTTGAAGAATGAGCTGAAAGCGTATGTGGGAGTGAAAGAAAGATTTTTTTTTGAAAATGAGGGCATCACTCATACATCTACATAGGACGGTTAAGTTAGGACATAGGGCCTAAAAATGTCCTTTTGTAGGAATGAACTCGAACTTGGAAATATTACAAGAATTCTTCGCCAGAAGTGCCTTTTCTTTTGTATCTGTATTTTTGAAACATTTGACTGTTATATATATTTTTAATAATATATAGAGATCTGTCATTCATTTCAATTTTACCAATTTATTCTAATAATTTAATCCTAAACAGTTACACTATTAATTATTAGAAGAATAATTAGAAACATCAAACTGATAAGAACTAATCTAAATTAGTCACTGAAGATTTCTCTTCAGTGCCTAAGAAAGTTGTTTTTATAATTCAATTATGCAATGTTTTGTTATCTTTTTAATTTACCAGTACCGTACTCAGTTTGATCTGGGCAAACTTATGGCTGATTAGATATCCATAGAACACGGGTTTTAATGTCCTGTAATACAAGAAAAAGTCGGACATATACTAGAGGTTTACTATGCACGGTGTACTACGTTATTTCTTATAAATTCATAAGTCGAGTGCCTTCCGATTTTGATTATATTACTGTAAAGAACTATGTTTTTATGAACCGGGTTCTTAGAAAATTTACCAGACCCCAGCTCTTCTTAACATAATTATGTTATACGAGTAGAGACTGTTAAACAAGGTTTGTAGAGACCTACATACCTTGACTGTTGAATGCCTTCACAAATCACGGCGATGTTTATAATGATAAGTTGAGAAATAGTACATGAGAGGCTCGTTTAGATATCAAGAAAAATACTCCGAGAGTGCGTCTTGATGAGAGTAGGCCTATACAGACATTATTTTAATTCACACAAGTTACGAATTATATGAGGTACTTTTATAAACAGTTTCTTGAAAATTCATAGTGAGATAAATGATACTACCATTTGATTCAACAATCAGGAGAAAGCCCCTAGAATAATGCCTGATAACACAGAAAGTAACACAAGCGAATTTAAATTTTTTTAAGCGATTGCAAGATTGTAAAGTAACAATTTTAAAGTGGAACTACATCGTTTTTTAATGAAAGATAAATTCATGGCGAAATATTTTTTACAATAATTTATTAGGCTGAATTAAACTGTTCTATTCAGTTTTGTCTGGGGAATTTTAAGTTTTTTAAGGCTGAAACTGAAATCTGTAAAATAATTTTTTGTTTATTCAATATATATTTTTTAAAATTTAACTACCTATTGATTAATATTTGAATGTTATCTAGATTTTATCTTTCCTTTTACGGTAGTTCAGAGTCTTTGGTGGTGACATAACTTTTTTCATGAGATGCCTGACAGAAACTCTTTTAACGATGCGAGTAACCATGTAGTTGATTTCTATCATGATATATTGCAGGGAAGTACCACATGAATTCATTGAGCAAGCGAGGACACTTCACATCAATTTTTCCGACCAACAGAGTTAACGAGTTCAACGAGTTCTTCTCGACTCATAACTTTTAATCAGACTGAAGCTTTCATAAACGAAGTTCGTTGTTAACAAAGGCCCATGTAACCTTCAGTGACAGTACCTTTGATTTTGAAAAGCAGTCCTTTGATGTTTTTGCATCCAGTTATCGGTTTGAAAAAATGATGAAAAACATGAGACGAAAACCATAATTTGGCGTCAAGAGATCAGACACACATTTCTGGACTTTCTATGGCTGGCTTTTGATCAATAAACTAGAAGAAAAACTCAAGGCTGTCACTTTACCTATGATAAATAGGTACCTATAAATTAGTTTTGTGTCCAAAATCCATGGAAGTTACAAAACTGAAAGTTTCCAAATAGTAAAAACATGGTACGCAACCAATTGCGTAGGAAAAGCAATATTCATGTCGCTATGAGTTTTGTGAGTTTTTGTTTCAGTCAATTTGTTTTATAAATCAGTTACATAACTTTCCCGTAATCGGTAACACCTGAAGCACAACATTTTCTCCTATAGGAAGTTGTTTCAAAACTGATGCGTATAGACCATTGAAACCTCTGAAACGACTTTATTTGGATGAATGCCAGTCGTTTCATTGGAAAATAGAAGGCAGGACGAGATTCAATTATATTTCCATAGCCTCCTACGTATTTTTACTGGCTGAGAGTCATCAAACTTCTCGTTAAATGATTAGAATTGTTTTGCTTGCCAAAAGAGGAATAGAGTCTCTTTCTCAAAACATCCAACTTAATTCGATGCAATGACTAATCGGTGTGTGTTGCTTCATAAGCAACTATGTGAAGTATTGTGACTAAACGTGACTAATCTCGTCTTGTCTTGTCTTGACTAACCGGTGTACGCCTAGTCTAATGCTGTCCAGCGTTTGAGAAATACTTTGACTGGAACGGTATTTTATTCGTAGTGTAAGTGCTTTTTATAATAACCCTTGCACTGTTTTCCACCTTTCCTATAGAATAAATAATATTTATGGGTGTTTCAGTCGATGCTATTCTCATATTTTTATCATGCCTCCCTTGTATGATCACCATCCTGCTGCGATTAGCAGGCATGAAAAAAATGGAGCGGAAACAGAGTCCCTTCTGCATTGAGCATTCTGTTAATTGACTTTGGTCACTATCAATTCAATCGCACCAACTGAAATAAATTGGGTTCAATGCAAAACAGCTTTGAAAAAAATCAAGTTGTCCTGAGGCTATGGGTAATATCCTCTAATAAATTAAGACAATCCTAAAATGTATCTGGCCCAATATCTGTGTAGTATGTGAATCGTATCGAAGCTAGCTCATCTGGAGTGTACCGGAGTGTGCAGAGTAGATCGTGTAGCGATGTAGAATTGATTCAATTCTAATTCATCAAATAAAAATTCGAATTGTCGAAATACCTTGAAATGTCAAGGAACTATTTTAATTCAGTCAATTTATAAAAATTAAACCATAGTGCTTTTATTGTTCTAATTTTTAGTATGGTGATCGAAACCCCTCTGTAAACGATTTTGCATCATTCATACATAATATAAAATATTGTATGAATTCTTTTTAACGCATGAAATTGAACTTACAGTAATATTTTTTAATTTGGCGTATGACGATTGACTTTCATTTAACGTTTCTATGGTAACGGGTGATGTTATGTTTATTTCGTTTTCAAATATGTTTTTTATACTGTATGAGTTATATACAGTATTTGTGTGGAAAAAATTCAACATAATATCACCCTTTACCATAGAAACGTTAAAGGACAGTCATTCGCCATCCGCCAAATTAAAAAAATAGTACCAGTTTTTGTAGCCGCCTCTGAAACGTTGTAATCTTTGAAATATATGGAAATGTAAAGTAAAAAATAGTACCTATCTAAGAAAATTATATCATTAATTTGAGAAAATCAGAAACTTCGTCTTCTGCTGCCACTTGAAAAATATCTTGCAAGGAATTACTAGAAATTATTTTTTTATTTCATGATGGGAGTTATAAAAAGTATCCGATGAAATTTATTTATCAGGAAACACGTTTTTATTCGTTCCTGTTTTTCCTCCTTCTAAAAGATGTTTATGAAGAATGTTTTATTTTTTGTTAAGCATTTTCCTATCTTACAAGAATTATTCTTGATCCCTGTTACTAGGCTACTAATCATTTTCGATCTAAAAAGTTTTACATAAATAGTTTTCTAATCAACTTCATGGTCTATTTTATCCCAAATATAATAGAAAATTGACGGTTTCTTTTCAATGCCGGTAGTCATTTCCTTCCCTAGTTATTCTAAATTATTATATTCTATTACAGAAAACACGATTAAAGATGAAACTACAACGGTTTATATTGTTGCCAGGAATCGTCATTGATTTTGAATCTCGTTCCTACAGCACAGTATACGACACAGTTCATAATCAGAGCTATTGAATCTAAGAACGGCGGCTGATCAGAATTCCGACTGAATCGTCGCATTGAAAGCGTCAGGTGTCCTGAATGCCGTGAATCACTGAGTCAGGGATGCACAATCGAATAATTAAAGCTACTCTTCTCTTCGCTAGGTGCACAGTGCACATCTGAGTCATTGCTATAATGGTGAGTACACAAGTCTCTGTCCAAATTGAAATGCATTGAGGGATGCAATACCTAGAAACAGCTCAAGCAATCTCTACGGGTGGAAGGTTTAGTCTTTCACTTATAAATCACTTAAAAACCAGATTGTACTAGAAAAATTTATAGTTTTCCATTTTGTAGGCTACTAACAGGTATTTCTTAGATTAGAGGCTTTGTTTATTTTATAATCAGTGTACCTTTGGGGTTATATTCATTGATATGGAAACTTTTGTATTGATATTCAATTATTTATTTCGTCAAATGGTCTCGTCAAACATTCCAATAATGATTGAATTTTTAATAATTATTCACCCGAATCACGTAATATTCTATTGCTACTTCAATTTGTACTTGAAGTAGCCTATAGCCCTTGAAACCTTATAGCCATGTCCTATATAGGGCCAAACCTTAGCCCTATATAACCCTTGAAACCCACTGACATGTTTCAAGGGTTGATGAATACAGTACACTGGTTGTATGTATTTAAATGCAGTACACTGTTTCCAGGCGAATCTATGAGCCTAAAAACTATTTTTAATCTTCCAGTGGCTCAGAACTCACCTAAAATTGTAGGTTCTTCTATCTCTCATCATCATCCTTTCCACAAGATTAGAGCTTAGCCCATGTGGACATCGCCCACTTGAAAAATGTGCAGGCCTAGTCTGACGATGAAATTGTATTGCATTCAATTGGGAGCCAGTTTTGATTGAACCAAGTTGAAGATTAGAAGAGTGTTTTTAGTTTGATAGGTAGGTTTCAAGTTGCCATTTTCAGTTGATCAGCTTCCAATTCAAATTAAACAATCTGATATATTTTCCCTGTTCTCCAAGTGAATCGAAATTGAAACGATAGACGTACAACTGATTAATAATATAATTTGGCTCAAGAATAATGACATAATAAGGTTCAAAACAACGTCTAGCCAAGGAATGCTCAATGTGGTTGGCTAGAGAAGCTTACGAATTATTCCTCTACTAAGCTTACGAATAAATTGAGTCTTTTACTCCGAATTAATC
This sequence comes from Laodelphax striatellus, assembly GCA_017141395.1. Taxonomy (NCBI): domain Eukaryota; kingdom Metazoa; phylum Arthropoda; class Insecta; order Hemiptera; family Delphacidae; genus Laodelphax; species Laodelphax striatellus. Next base: position 29,869,038 of record CM029533.1, on the reverse strand, counting down.
AGGATAAGTAATGCAATACAGTCAAATGCTTCCCGTCACAGAATTTAATTTGGATTTCTACCCGGAACTTCTCTTAATTGGCCTTGAAAGTTTCAACACAATTTACTGTTTTCTTTCTCTCTCCTTCCTTCCATATACCAAAATAGATTTGTGAATCCTATACTCGACCCACTCTCATTCTTTCCTTCTCTATACCACGGTATACTGAAGAAGAATCTTCTTCAATATACTATGTTTTATACAGCTGAGTGGGTATTCTCACGAGTATCCTTGGACATCCTTCCCCAAGAATGAACATTTTTATATTCAATCTCCGATATTTCATGTACATGAATGGGATGAACCATAATAATTACATTATTGTTATAATATTGCATCTTTAAATCGTTGAATAATTATTTAGTTTACGTAAATAAATTCATCAAAAATTTATTATTAGAATACTTCACTCATATCATAATCTAGAAGCCGATATATTTTGTCACCCACATGAATAAGTGAATCATTTTAATCTAATCTGTCACTCTTAGCAATTTTCTATAATATTCTAACTTCATTTCAGTCTTCGTAAGATTATTTTTGTTGAGGTTGACACTCACATAAGGCCTTGGCTTGTGTATGGTTACGGTAATGAGAAAGGTGATGATGATAAGAGATGAATGGACTAAATAACAGCTTTAAGTGGCCTCCGAACCAAGGGAAGCGATTTTCATGTTAATAAATTCACAATTAATTGTTGGAAAATATTCTGTAATACAGGATAAGCAGGGCCACGTTATTAATCAAATGTGAATCAGTGAAAAACAGAAATTTAAATTTGCATGTTAGGATGCACACAAGAAGGTTTTATTAATTCAAGTACAATGTAGTACCGTACTAAGTATTTTGAAGTACAACGAAGTGTAGTATAATGAAGTGTAGGTTGTTGATGCAATATTTCACTGAATATCAACAGTGAACATCCTGGAGTTGTGTCGAGGCCGTAGTAACATGGGAGATTCGCCTGCCCTACTGGACAACTCTCCAGTTTTCTTATCTTGCACTCGAGGCACTATTGTGCCCTTAACTTACTCGGCCTGCGAACTTCCACTTTGTCAAAATGCAGCCACAACTTCTTAGCGCGTTTTTCCATCCAGATATTTCCATTTTTCGACACAATGTTTCATGGCTTCTTTTGTTATTCTTTGTATGTTCCGAAAGGAAATTTTTCACGGAAGAAAAATTGTAGTTGTGTTCTGAATACTAAAACAAATCTAAGCTGGTTGCTCAGCATGATTATCTTATGAATATTCTCCAACTTATCAAATAAGCTATTTTAAGTTCTTCTATAGGTTTTGGAGACGATTTGAAAACTGAAATTTTTAATGAAAATAAAAATTATTCAAAGTGAGACCTAAAATGAAAAACATCCATAACTTATAAAAATAGTCTATTCGTAATATATTATTACTGTATAGTATTCAACTACATAATACTTGAAGGTTTTCCAAGCATGCAGTTATTGTGTTGTTATCGTGAATGCAACATTTCGATTTTGAAGAGATAACTTTTATTCATCGTATTTAATGATCTCGTATTTTGAACCATAACTTATTCTCGAATTCGGGTTGACTTTTTTTCGAGCACTGATCCTACCGGTCTTCATTTTCTAAATTGATAATAGGAACCAGGATGGATCTCACACAAATTCCTCGCCATTTTTTAAATTCATTGTTCTGAGAGAATTTTCCATGATGAACCTGAAACGGCTGTCATTTTCTTTCCTTATACTCTGACCAGGAGTTTTATAAGACTTCTGCTAGGTAAAAGTAAGGATTACCATCTTAATGACTGGAGTCTTTGGCAAGCTTCAAAAGTGACTCACCAGGTGTATTTTTGCCTGATTATTCTCCCTTATTACCATGCTTTGATGCTGCAGTTCAACAATGAAATTACTCAGAAACGCTCCAACAAAGGCATAGGCATTTATGTGAAGTCGAAAGGCTGCTTGATAGCAGAGAGTGTGTGAGAGAGCCTTTCTTCTGCAGTAATTTATTCTCTTGAAAAACCCTCTCCCTGGGATATTTCATAGAAGCTCTTGAGCTGTTCACTTGTTACCTTGTAATAACTATGAGTATTATAATTATATTGATATTGTTATGAGGTTTAAGTCGTCCATTGTCATTCAAGTTATAAATGGTTAAGAGTTATTAGTTATGGTCGATATTTTCGCTAGACCTAAAAAGCGCTTCTTTTAAATGGAAGACTTCAAAATAACTACAACTGCAAGTACAGTGTAAATATTTTAAACATGCAAGGTACATTTTAATAATAATCATAGTGGTTAGTACAGCTACAAATCAGCCTGAATCAGAGAAGTTTGGCAGATTCCTCCTGAAACACCCAGGTTACCTTCCTGAATAAAGGTCATAAGCGTCGTTTGTATATTAAATTCCACTTTTCCCAGCTTTATTACTCAATTTTTCGTTTGAGTGTCAGTCGAAATTTGAATTTCAAAGCCGTAGTCATGCAAGAATAAATGGCGAACCAAGTGGATGCACTCAGCAAAATATTTTCTGCGCTCTGGATGCTTCAATTCACACACATCAACTCGAAAATCCCATCACAATCTAATTTCTGAGACGATGAATAGACATATGAAAATCATGTTAAGGAGCCAACGATACTGAACCAGAACACACAAAGGAAAGTTAATAACGTCTGGTATAAGGCTGGCTGAACCAACACAGCAAATCCTTGCAGACTGAACAGTAGATCCCAGAGCAGCGGACTCAACCCATTATAGTAGCTATATGAAGGCAATTTAATAAGCATGCTTTGTTCCCCCTAATACCGCAGCTCAACTGATTCACGTTGATTCTCATTTTTTAATATAAATATAATATTTTTGTACTTATGAAAGAGAAGGAGCTTGGAAGAGGCGAGAGTTATGTTATCAAAAATCTTCATTCAGATCAATCAAACGGTAAAAATACTTTTTTTATGATTATGGACTTAGCAGAAGCACAGACTAGGTAATCTAGGTATACTGGATAGATGTACTAGACTAGGTATACTAGACCAGGTACATCTGTAGTCTGTGACGGAAGTATAAACAAATGGAAGCAGAGAGTTCTTGTTTGTTCCCATTTAAAATTGGTGAAAGTGAAGTAAATAATGAAAAACAATTACTATATTACATCAATATCAATGTAAATACAATATTAATACCTCCAGAGTATTATGTAAGATTAATTTGAATTGCTTCCTCTTTCAATTAATTGTATAATTGTCACGTAGCATTATAAGGTACCGGTAGGTTCCAAGAATGGGAATAGAACTATATCAATAGAGAACGATGTAATGGGCTTTAAATGGATGATTTTTGTAGGCTATTATCATGAACGAATAAATATTTGATAGAAGCACTGTAGATTAGAAGTCATTGGAATATCAATATCCAAACTGAATGAAGAAATAACATGAGTTACTCAAATTAAAAATGAGTGGAATCAATCCATTAATAATTGTGGGTGTTATAAATAATCATAAATCAATTTCAAAGAATAATAAATGAATTTGATAAATTATAAGGAAGACAATATTGTTGACAAGTATTACTAATAATTGTGATAGTGAGGCAACATTACTAACACTGTTAGAAGGCTCAATTGAGGGTTAAGTTGAAATTACGAATTTATATGCTATCTAGCGTATCTAGCGTATGGCTTTGGTTGGTGGGGAGACCCGAAGGTAGTTCCACCTCGCCGTTTATAACCTAATTCCATTAGGTTGAAGTTCTATTTCACTTTGCAAAATGTTCACTAATTTTGAAAAAGGTTTTTTTGATGTATGAAATTCTAAAAGTTTATCGAGGTCGAGGTTTGTCGAGGTCGAGCCGTGGTGCCGGGCGGTTGTGTTGGATCGGATTGTGCAGCTCAGATAAGATAACCGGCTTGTTTTTCGTTTCGGGAATGGAATTGATTCTTTCTATAACCTAACAAACTTTATAGCTTTAACAACGTAGTAAAATTTTAGACTAATTTAAATTGTATTCCAATTTCAAATAATCAGTAGATTAATACTCTGGAACCCTATTAAATACTATACACTATTAACCACTAATACTATGGTCAATTACTTAGATTAACATCACTGTTTATTTCTCAGTGAGTTCTTTGTGAAGAATTCATCAACAGCAAATAATTCTAGAAAAGGTCATTCAGATGAAATAATAAACACTATGATTAAATATAAATTCAATCTGTAATTTTCTGAACACACACTACATTGATATAGTAAGCTAATAATATCTTTATTAATTCCGTACCTTGGCATAATTATCACGAACTTATAATTATTACCCTTCCATTAGAGATAGAAATTACGTTATACCAATTCATAAATTATAATATTGAGTAGTGATATCAAACATTCTAAACCAAACATTTTCAAAAATTGAACCCAATAGAACTTTTCCTACTTATCTATTTTCAAACTTTTTGCTTTGACTATTTCATCCAATTCTTCTTATTCACCATGTTCATTCCAACTATTTTATCTTTACTATAGATCCTATTTACTATATTGAATATCTAGCTTGCTAGAATTCCTATTTCCGTAATAGTTAAAAGTGTCAGACTTCCTTCTCTACTTTTTTTCCACATTACTGATTATTAAATTATTATCTATCAGTCATTAACTCTATTTATCGGCCATCTGGGCTGAAATATTCTGTATTCTGTAGCCTATATAGCATATTCTGAAGTAAGGCGAATTTTATGTTGTTCGTGATTCTCGGTGGTCCTTGCAAATATTGTGCTTGAGTAAATAAATTATTGTAAACTCTGCACAACTTTGCTCTGGATTTTGTACTCGGGCTTGCTCTGCTGGGGGACAGAGCACGCGCGACAGTACTTGTACAGTGAGATAGCCTACATTCATTGCCTAAGAGTGAGCCTTTTAATGGAGTGGATAGAATCGAATAGTGGAGAGGGAATTCTGATTTTGTGAGATCATATAAAAGTTAGTTCAGAAATATCTATATTCATTAATTACAGCCTTCCGGTTCAAATTTTAAGTTTTTCTAGATATTGTACTGAGACATAAATTTATCTACTCAATTTCAACGAAATAGTTTCACTCTGAAAATATAGCTCTAAAAACCAGTAAATCTATCTTTTATAGCTTTCTCTTGTACATTTGAATTGAATATCAACGAAATAAAGTTAATAAACATTATCAGCAGCAAAACCAGTCTTGTTTCCAGTTATAGCGACACCTACTGTTTCTTATCTGTTCGACGTCTTAAAATCTTCATTGAGTCAATTAATTATCAACATTTTCAAAAAACTTTTCTGAATAGGAATCAATCTGATAGTATTGATGATAATAACTCAATTGTCACTTATTTAACAGAGGTAGTGTTTGCATGGATGTTTGTGACTTTTAACTTGTATATAGTAGAGTTTGTTAGCTTATTTTAATTCTGGGTTATAGTGTGGGTTATTCTGATTCTAGTTACGTCTAATTGAGATTTATCATGAAGCTCATAGCAACTAAAACAAACAAAAATAATCCTGCTGTGATTTTTGAGGATTATAAATTTAGAAAAGACAGAACCTCATCCACAGGTGAACTGATCTGGCGTTGTCTCGAAAAAACCTGTAATGTTTCTTTACGAACTGATAAAAAGCTCTTTTTGGCGCCTGGTCCAACTCCGAAACATAATCACCCACCCTTCGCAGCTAATACTTCCGATATGAGGAGGCTTGATGAATCTATTTCTCTGACTAATTCTACATCCCCGGATTTGGAAAATGATGCCCTTCCCGATAGGTCCACCACTATAGTCGATGAAGCTGATGTATTGACTACCGGTACCCCTTCATGCGTCTTCAGTAAAACTGATTCAAGCACCCCCCTAGGTCTACGTACCTCTTCTGATCCCTCAATTGACCCATATAAGGATAGTGAAATAATCGACTCATTAAGAAGGGAAAATATAGATTTGAGCGAGAAGATTAATACAATGAAGCAGCAATGGAATGATGCTATCAATCATTCTATCGATGTTGATAAAAAATTAATGGAGTACAAATTGATGGTTGAACAGATGAGAGTGAGTATTGAGGTTCTGGAGGCTGATAATTCTGTTCTAAAGAATGAGAAAAAGTCTTTAGAATCCGAGCTTCAGGATCTTAAACAAGTTTACTCAACAGGTAACACACTCATAAGACCGGCTGGTGGCGCATGTATTCGATCTTCGAGTAATGAAGAAATTTATAAAAAAAATAACTCAAATGAAATTGGGACTGAGCCAAGAATTTCAAATAACTCTACCTCAAACCTCTATACCAGGTCAATAACTCAAACTCTGATGTTGGGAGACTCTATGATTAAGAACCTGAAAGTGGATAATACACCTGAATGCAGCGTTTGTATTGTAAGCTCCCCGGGAATAGGAATAGATGGTCTAAAGTCCTCTCTAAAATCTTATAAGAATGAGTATGATGTGGTCCTTGTGCATGTAGGTACCAATGACGTGTGGGAGTCAAGAACACCGGATGATATGGGCTGTAAAATGAAAGATCTGATTGAAATGGCGCATAGTACTTTCCCATCAGCCACATTTGTAGTAAGTGGTATATTGCACAGGAGAGATATAGATTTAAGATATATTGATGCAATTAACAGCGTGATTGAGTGGCAGTGTGCCCGCTATGAGAGAGTAATATTTGTGGATCCCAACTGTTGGTTATTCGACCGAGATATTGGTCGTGATGGAGTTCATCTCAGAAGGAGAGGTTCCTTTAAGCTGAGAAACCTATTCAAGCGCATAATCACTAAAATTGCAAATAAACCTGCCCTCTCCAAGAACAATGGGGGATTTGTAGAAGAATATCCACCTTTGCATGTTCATGATTCAGTCAGAGATTCGGCTCAAGCTTCACCTCATGTGATGGTTAATGCTGGGAATAAGACTTGCCTCAACACAGAATGTAATGTTGAAATACATGAGACAGCCTTGCAAGTTGTTAACAACAGCATATTATCGGATTGTAACTCTCCTAGAAGTGATCAGAATTTTTTAGAGATGGATTCACACAGTCTGTTAATAGAGTAATGTCAGGCAATTCCAATTCTACCTCATTCCTCTTCAGTTTTAATATACAGGGCATTGGAAACAAAATCGAAGAGTTGAATGTACTTCTATCAGAATTGAAGGATCCATTGGTGGTAACGTTCACTGAGCACTGGCTGGCTCCATGTGACACCACTCTTCTGAACAAATTTGCTAATTACAATCTTGCTTCTGTGTACAGTAGAACAAATAAAAGAAGAGGTGGTACGTGTATAATTTTAAAAAAATCTGTAAATTTTAAAGTTAGAGAGGACATTGAGGCCTTAGCTACTGAGAGTACATTTGAGTGTGCTGCGGTTGAATTCAGCTTGAAGAGGAATGGAATTTCTAGATTATTTGTAGTGATTTCTGTATATAGAGCGCCAGATAGTTCTACGGAGGATTTTTTCAATACCTATGACAGGCTCTTGTGCATGCTTAAACGAAGCTTCAAAAAGAAAACAATATTTATATGTGGAGATTTCAATATTGATCTTCTAAAAGAGAACAGTAGAGATAAAAATAATTTTTTGAACATTACTGAGTCAAACCTTTATAAATTTGTTTTTGACAAGCCAACCAGAGTATCCTCGTCTTCGGCCACTTGTATCGACAACGTGATCACAAACTACAATGCAGAAAAAATTCATGGAAACATAATTGACCCTGGTCTCTCCGACCATCTGGCCTTAAAAGTGAATCTAGAGAGCGGGTTTGCTGTGGAACGCCCTGTATATAAGACAGGAAGATGTGCGAATGAGGTATCACTTAATTTATTGTATGAGCTATTAAATATGGTTGACTGGTCCCCTTGTTTCAACAGTATTGGTGGATAAAATGCCTTAATGCTTTCCATTCCTATTTTATGGTTGCTTCACTGAATGCTTTCCACTGAAGAAGTTCAAGGCTACAGTTACCAACTCTAACAAAATTGGTTGACAAATGGAATTAGAATTTCATGTTGTAAAAGAGAGAACTGTGCATGGAGGCTAGAAGAAATAGAGACCCCATATTTTTACATTTCTTTGCCACATATAAGAAAGTCCTGAAAAGGGTAATATCATTAGCAAAGCAGAGGGCTAATGAGAGGCTTATCGCGCAGTCAAGTAATGTCAACAGAGGAGCATGGGCTGTAGTCAGGAATGAATTGGGTCTGTCTAACAGTGATGAGCGTAAGGTTGAATTGAACAATGGAAGTGCGGATATCTCGGATCCAGTAAGAGTAGCATCAATGTTTAATGATTATTTTTTGGAATGTGGTGCGGAAGGGTCGAGCTCTACTGGGCCATGTTATGGGAAGCATTATCTTGATAAAATTAGTAGACAATTTGGTTTGTTTAGGTTTAGAGCTGTTACTGAGAGTGAGATAAAAGAGGCTATTTTGAGTTTGAAAAATACTGGCTCGTGCGGGTGGGATGAGATTTCATCGAGAGTTGTAAAGTGGGTATGTCCCACTATACTGCGTCCCCTCACTTATATTATCAATTTATGTTTGGAGGAAGGCGTGTTCCCACAGAAACTAAAATTTGTAGTCATTAAGCCTATCCATAAGAAAGAAAGTAGGAAAGAGGTCAAGAATTATCGTCCCATTGCACTTTTAACAGCCTTTTCCAAGATTTTTGAAAAAGTAGTGTTTCAACAGGTGTCTGCTTACTTGGAGAGTGAAAAAATTATCTATAATAGGCAATATGGTTTTAGAAGGGGTGCGTCAACTAAGACGGCTACATTTGATGTTGTATCTGATTTGTTGGATGCTCTGGACGGATCGCAGAGGGCTGTGGGAGTCTTCTGTGACTTGTCCCGAGCGTTCGAGATGGTTGACCATCAACTCCTTTTAGATAAATTAAAGTTTTATGGGTTTGGAGGTCGTGCAGGGATGTTTTTCAGATCCTACCTTGAAGATAGATACCAGGCGGTGAAAAATGATTGTGAGGGCTCTCAGGTTTTTTCTGCATGGAAACGAGTAAGGCGGGGGGTACCCCAGGGCTCCATACTTGGACCTACTCTGTTTAACATATTCATCAACGACTTGCCCTACAATGTGGATGGTAAATTGGTATTATACGCCGACGACACCACTATCTTAGTGAAAGGTAGTAATTATCAAAATGTCATGGAGAAGGCTAAGATTGCTATGCAGCAGATCAACAGGTGGTTTAATGACAATTCACTCAAGCTAAATTTAAGTAAGACAAATTTTGTCAAGTTTTCTGTGAGAGGAAATGAGAACGATCCATTGGTGGTGGGATGGGAGTGTCCTGCGTCTGATGAAACAAGGTTTCTAGGTGTGGAATTGCAGGGAAACTTGAAGTGGGATAGCCACATTGAAAAACTACAGAAAAGGCTCTTCCATGCTCTCTTTGCTCTGAGGACTGTTAAGTTGAATTCGAACCTCAAGACAGCTCTAAAGGTATACCATGGGTATTTCATATCACTAATTAGATATAGTATTTTGTTTTGGGGGTCAGGTAAAAACTACTTGAACACAAGCTTCAAAATGCAAAAAAAAGCACTGCGAATTCTCGAAGGGGTGGGTCCCTCTTCTTCTTGTAAGCCCATATTTAGAGGACTCCATCTCCTTACGGTGCCGGCGATCTATTTTCTAGAAGTAGTTACGTTTGTGTTCAAGAACGCAGATATTTTTAATGTGAACCGCATCAGTCATGTATACGAAACACGAGGTAGAAATGCAGGTTTGTTTCAGCTCCCGATTCATAGGCTAACTCTCCTTGAAAAAGGGCCATATTATTCAGGACTCAGGTGTTTTAATGTTATTCCAGAAGATATCAGGTTGTGTGGTAGCTATAAAGTGTTTTTATCGAATATAACTAAAACACTGGTAGAGGCATGTCCCTATACCATTGAAGAATGTTACAATGCATTCACAGGACTCCGGTCTTGACTTTGACATGTTGCATGCCACTTGAGCTCTGCTCAAAATTTGTGGCTCTACGCAACAAAAATAATAATAATAATAATAATAATAATAGTATAAAACAGTAACAAATCACAAAAACACTGATTATATGCTGATAAGAATTTATAAATTTGATATGCTTTCTTTAAATAAATAAATATCTTTATTGGCATAAAACGCCAGAACACGCAGAGTGATTGCCAAGGCAGATGACTCGTTATATTATAGTTTTGATTTTATGGGAACAAAGGTCTATGAATGCCTGCAAATACATTTTTAAAGTTCATTATTTGATTTAATATGTTTTTGGAATTGTCGTTGCCCAGAGAGACTGAACTTAGTTGATAAAGAGCTTCTCACTCGCAGTTGAAAGTGAGCGAATTGACTATTGGGCAGGCGGCGGCGGTGGCCGTATATTATAGACTAGTAGTGGTGGCTGTGCTTGAAATTGAATTATTTATCTCCCAGAAGGGCTCAGCTCGATGCCTCAATTTCATCAGTGCAGTCTTGCCTCTACTTCTAATTCACTCACTCAACACCAGCACCAACTCTCGGCCGGTTTGCCGGACTGTATAAACTTTCAATCAGTCTTGCTCCAAATCTGAAATCGAAAGAGTCGCAGTCAATTAATGACACACAATGGCAGTGATTTATCATTCTCGAGTGTCGATTGATGGGCTTTTGAAGGGAGATGGAAATGCCTTCTGATTCTTGAAGGAGCTGTTTGTTCATCAACACTGTTATGTGCAGGAAAAGAGAAACTGAAGAAGAGAGCTTTTAAATTTGAAAAAGTAATAAATATTATATAAGATAATGTAATATTTCACAGAACTCGAGTTCAATGAAGTGACCTGCGAACTGTTCTCAAGGTGTACTCCGAACCATCGAAAAGAGATGGCCAAAAGCGGTCAGATTAATTATGGAAATTGAGGCAGGAAGGATTCTCAAATCCTCAAAGGAAGACTCAAGGAATTTCTCATTGAACATTTTTCAGAAAACCTTGCATCTCAAATTTTATATAGAACTAATTTGAATTGTTGAAGTTAATATACTATTAATGTGAATGTAATATACTATAATTATTATTAAGTTGTATGTATTATAAAATAGATATAAAGTAGCCCAATAGAATCCCAAAATCTATAGCAGATCATCTATATATTTCCAAAGTTCCAGAAAAAACGCATATTGTATATGACATATGAAGGTGAAGATGAAGTATCCTGCGAGTTAGGTTAGGAAGTATTCCATAGAAATAAAAAACTGGATTTCATTTTGAAACTTCCATTCAAAGAAATCTTAAATTTCAACATTGAAGTTATCTTCATTTCTAAAAGATCACTTATGAAAAAAAATGTAATGTTGCGGTTGTATTCTCTCTTACACCGTGTTGAAAATTTTTTCATCAAAAAATCAACAAAATGGTTGCAAGTGTGGTTCAAAAGCATTTGAGAGTGAGAAGCTTACAGAAACACAATTCAGCTCTTTTAATTTTAATCCATCACTTTGTAGCAAGAGAAAACTTGTTTACAAAAGTAAATTGTGCTGTGTAGAATTCATAACAAGTTGAAAAGAGAAGGTTGGAGGATATTGAATTATAGCAAGAGGACAGAGCACACATGTTTGCTAGATAAGCAACAGCCCGAAATATTATTAAAATGAAATATTATTTGAATCTTGATACTGGCAACTGATGAAAAATTCAACCCTCATTTGTTCTCAAAGTTTATCTCTCACCAGTTGAGAAGTCGTAATTCCACACTCACTTCAACTTTCTCGAACTTTCTACTACCCAGCATAAGTGGTAGAGTGCTTAGGGAGAAGAAGTAGATGATTTATTGCTGCAGTTCAGGCTTGCTCATGCTTGGAGAATTATGACGGCTGCAGTTTTCAAAACAAAATTCTCATAAAAGCGATGAATGAATTGAAATTCTACTTTTATTAGAAAAATAAAATGGCTAATCACCATTATAAATGTCATAATGATCATGGTACAAGATGGACTATGTAATACAAGATGGTTTCTAATCAGTATAAATTAATAACTCTCTTGGTTGCAATGCTAATGGATTTCAAAGTAGTAGATCACGGTATTTCATTTATTAAACTTACGTTTTCCCAACAGACTATAGTGCGGTGTTACAGAGACGAATAGTATGATCGAATCAATATAATATTCTCAATATTTTTTACGTTCGCATATCAATTAAAAAAATTGTTATCTGAATTGATTGATAGCTTGATAGTGCCCGCTTTTATTTTTTGCAATTCCTCTCTACCTCTTTTGCAATCATTCAATCATATAGGAGCATAAACTCATGAGTTTATGATTAGGTTTAAGAGCATGAGCTCCTTTATATTTCCTAAACTCAAAATTCCTTACTCTCACAATGAAAATTACCCGAATTACTTGCTTCACCCGATTATAAAGTCATGATCATTTAATTTTTTTGATCAGATAAGTATTACAGTTTTTTTGCAGTAGGCTCTTTTGTTTGTTTGTCAATGGCTCAACAGCCCTATGTGGGCTTAGGCCTACCAGCTGGTTGCCAGTTTCACATCCACTTGACTGAATCAGCAGAGGTGAATGATCATTAACCAGAAAAGATGTAACGTGTGGTTAGCACATTGACACCTCAACCATAAGCTAGTCTTCACAACCCAGTGATGGGAGCAAAGCACTGCTGGATAACATTGTGTTAAGCAGCTATATAGTGCAATGCAACAATTTAATATGCCTCCAAAATATAGGGAGTGACTGACTAGCCTTACTAACGATTAGCCAGGCTCCCCATGGAGGGTTTTGCAGTAGGCTATCAGTTCATAATTTGCTGACCACTGACCACTAGACAATTCACTAGTCAAACCACTGACAATCAGCTAATGTGAGACACGACTTTGTGAGAATTTGGAGAGATGTGACTTTGTAGAAAATCATGGAAATCTCATGAAATATTCTGTCATGAGACATTCACTAGCACTAGGCAATGGAATAATTTCATGGAGAAATGGCGAGGTCTCAAAAGGAATTTGAATTGGTGTATTTGAATTTGATTCAAGTGACAAATGGAAAAGCGAATGTCTTCTAAGCTCTAGCTGAAATACAGTTATGTATACAGAGATCAAAGTGTATTATAATAAGCTTACCTTTGCAGACAGTGCAGTAGGGTTTACTTTATAGCTGAGAGTTCTAAATCAGGACTTTCTTGATTCAATTTCAGTTATTTAATTATTTCAATGAACGTCTCAATGATGTTATGTTGAATGACATAAAGTTGATTTAACAGTCAGATTGAATAAGAAACATTTTTATCTTCCTCTTCTTGAAGATTCTAGAAACTGAAAACGTTTAATGAGTTTTCAGTTTTTCCACAAATGTACAGTTTAATTCCTCAAATTTGTAAGTTTTTTGTTGAAGAATATCTAAGTAAACTCGAAGAGAGGATAAAAAGTACTTGTGGAGGACACATCTTGGAAATTCCAAGTTTTAATGGTCTACTTTATGTAGATCCAGGAAGTGAGTTGAGATAATTCCACACTGGAAAAACAGAAGCTGATGCTGCATTCACATTTGGATACAGTTGGAGTGGTCCGTAGCCGAGGGCGATAAGCGCTTGTCTGATAATCCAAAGGTTCCAAGATCGAATACATTCGTCCAAAATGGGATTTCAAATTATATAATCGTGTGTGAGAATATGTGTGATCTTTCGATTCTGTCTTACATTTCAAACAAAAGTAAACTCAGCATGTCATAAGGGTGTAATGTAATCAGTAACTGATACAGTTGAACACATGAATGTTAACAATGGTCGAAAAGTTCAACAACTTTTGACTTTCAATTTCGAACACGAGTACAAGTTGATGCTGATTGTTAAATCGTAGCCAATTCAAAAATTGTCCTATTCGGTGACACACATTGCGCATCAATCTGGCAAGGTTTCATCCAAGATTACCGTCAACCTACCGGTAGTCTATTATGTTATTGAGTAGTCTATATACCAATAGTAAGCCTGGCTGAGCTATATCACGGCTGATACATTTGCCAGGCCAGTGTATCAATAAAAGCCCTTCTCATCCAAATACGTTGCAGATGCACGTACCAATTCCGGTAAGCCGGTACATGAAATAATTTATTAGTCTAAGCCAGTCGCTCCTATCTAAACATGTACACGTGGATGCGTGCTCTCGAATCAGTGGAAGCTGGATTTCATAAAATCTGCTGTTCATTTCAGCAGAACACCGATTTTTCTGGATGGACTATTCAGCTTTCAAATTCACGGCAGAGATAAGAGGATTTTGAACTGGCTGAAAGAATAAATGGAAAAATTTTGATCAACGAAATTCGGTTATTTTTATTGGAAATTTTCTATTTTATATAGAGATAATTTGACACGTTTCAAGTTTTATCTGCTCGATTTCACCAACAAAAAGTAACTTTCATAAAAGCTAATGATGCTATTTCACGTTAAAATCGAACTTTCTAAATTCAGAATAAGTTATAGTCCGATTCACGTCAAGAACTCAGGATTGTTTATATGAGGAGCATTGATGCCAAGTTTCATTGAGAGAGAAAGAGAAAACTGCACCAAACGTGTTTGTTGGGACTGTGTGCGACAACAATGCACAGTTCGGCAACTATGCACAGTGCGAATAGGATAGCAAACTCCTATCAAAGCAATGCTGACTTCTTGACGTGAATTGCACTATAGTAGAATATCTTCATAGCTCTTCGACATGCATTCACTGTTAGGCTAGGCGTACACCAGTTAGTCAAGAAAAGACAAGGCGAGATTAGTCACGTTTAGTCACAGTACTTAACATAGTTTCTTATGAAGCAACAAACACTGATTAATGACTACAGTAATCGGTGTGTGATGTTTCATAAGAAAGTATGTGAAGTACTGTGATGAAACGTGACTAATCTCGTCTTGACTTGTCTTGACTAACCGGTGTACGCCTAGCCTTGGATGGAAAATATGTCTCTCCTAATTCTACTACTGTATTTTCTCCTAAATTTGAAAGAGCAATCATAATCTATAGTGATAGATTATTGTTGCTGTTCAATTTTCTTAGAAGATGAAGATATGATAACAATTTTTAAGTTCACTATGTGCAAGCAGTATTAAACAAATAACAAATTTGGAACTTGTAATAGAAACGGATCATTCATGAGAATGATACATTTTTGAAAAGAGATCAGAAATTTTAGGTAGGGGTTTAGCTTCCTTGTTGCTCTTGCTCCGGACTTCTGACTGATGATTTATCAAGCTCGCAAAACAAGATGTGACTGTTTCAAACATTTGAAAACAAATGAAATTTAGATTTGCAAATACAGGTGTGATAAAAGTTGAAGTTCAATTACTCAGGTATTATAGGGCTAGGTATTCCAGAAATATTGATGATGAAAGTCTGTGTAGATTTCTCAATTTTAGGTGAATGTTTACAGCTCTAGAATGTTTTTGGTGAGCTTACAAGATTTTTTTCAATTTATGTTTGTTGAAAAATTCAGAATTTTCATGTAAAAAGCATGTTTGTTCAAGCGTGGTAAATTCAGTATGCAAAGCTCTTTCGGTTCCATTTTGTTTTTGTTTTTACCCGCTGCATAACAATGATTTTATTTGTATTTGTTTTACAACAGAGTGTATGAGTCCATCACCTTCGAATGCGATTTTCATTCAAAACGAAAAAAAGTCGTAAAAATACCAACTGTACAAAATTCTCCCCATTGATGATAATTACGCTTTCTGTCCATTTCCATTTCAAACTAATCTTATTGTTGATAAATATGGTTTCTCCGTGAGCTTATCATCTGTACATTATCAATTATTATCATTCAGTCTGTACCGAAATTCCCAAGAGCATACCTACCATTGTTATTATAATCTTTTTGATTTTTTTAGGGGATGGGTAAATTCATCGCCTATGAATTGAGCTATCCAGCTCTGTCAACAGGAACCTTTTGTACACTACAAAGAAATCAACATTTTTTGAAATCCGATAAAATTTTGAATGTAATTTCTTGCTAATCAGTAGCTTTGTAGTTTTGCATAGAAGCTATGTGAGTTATTATTCCGTCCCAAACAGGCACACTTCTATTGAATGCGTGGGGTTGCAGAGGTTAATTGGATACATGATTTTCATCCGCAGATGCGGTGATAACGTGTCTCTTGAGAATAGAGCCTCCATCAGAAAGCATTTCATGAATCTATTTCAAAGCCAACTTCCAAACATACGATTGAATTGCTCTGAATGGAGCTATGAAGTTCTGGTTCTATCAGAACGAGCCTTGATTCCATATTAACATTATAATTATAATACTTCTTATTGATACTATAATGACAACAATTATACTACGTATTTCTTTATTATCAACTATAGAAATCTTACTTAACTGAGAGACTCCTTCTCAGTAAATTTTTCTACCTATGCCTAAGTATTCCTTCCTTCCCTGGAACGGTATTATCAGAGTTTAATTAACAATTTTTGAGATTTTGGGGTTATCCTGGAATGTCGGAGTCTCTAGTTTCACTCTTTGTGCTATAACAGAGTTTGAATGGTGGTTTTCATTCTCTCCTTAGAAAAAAATGTGTAATCGCTGGCGGCACTTTGATTAAATACGAAAAGCATCAATACAACGTATTAAACACGTTCAGAATATAAAAGGTAATTTTCTTACCATGTGGTTCCATGTGTGTGTTGGACTCCATTCTATATATTGTCGATATACTTCTTCTACATTTTTGGGTTTTCCACCCTTCTCTCCGTTGCTATTGCTTGCAATAATACAGATTTCCTTTCTCTCTCTCTCTTGAAATTTCTCCATATTTATAGCAATTAATTCTTCCACATACCCCAGTTCCCTCTGTTTACATATTTTATCTTCTTTCCACACGTTTACATGCCAAGTCTCTTCTCTCAACTTTTTCCCTTAACGTTTATTTTCTCATTTTCTCTTACACTTTCTGCTTCCACTATCTCCGAACTCTTTCCACACATTATTCGTTCTTTAATTTTTTCTGTGACCATCTCTATCTCCCTTACTATTTGACACACACTCCTCTCACCCTTGCATGTGATTCCACTTTTTTCTTGCTCCTTGCTCAGCAATTACTAAACACTGCTGTTGATACACCGTAAGCTTCGACGCCGTAGAATACGCCATAAATTTTTTCCCGAGCACAGTTTTCAACTTCAACGTGCCTGCAAATGATAAAACTTATAAATCATTCCTCTTTATAGCTTTTCAAATTGTACTAAACACACAGTGAAGGGCTTCTGTAACGACATTCGCTCACATAGGAAATACATAAATAAACTATCACATCCAGCCTACATAAAAATCACGCAAGAATAAAACAGGCCATAAATCTTGAAATAGCATTTGCGGTGTAATAATTTCCCAGTTGACTGCTGAACTATACTGCCATCTTCATGGATATTGAGGGCTCAATGAAGTTCTTCCAAACATGAATCCTAAAAACTGAAAAACCCAATTGAATAGACATTATTAATTGAGGTGAAGGGTCGCATCCATCTTTCCTACATTTTTTAATTGTTCTTTTACTTTTATTTCCCTGATGGTTGAACACTATCTCAAACTTTCTGTATTTAACAGATCTTGAAATCCTCTGATGAATACAGCTCATTTTTAAATGTAGAAAGTTGAATGATTGAGATTGTGACTATTTAGACTACAGGAATAAATTATCGTTGTTATTCGTACATATTACGTATGGGAATTGGTAATGAACTAGAATCAGTATACAAGAATATTATTAAAAATTATTATTAGCGTATGACTTTTAATAGTGGAGAGACCCGAGTAGGGTTGTTCCACTTTGCCAACATAACCAATTATCCCTTGATAGGGAATATGGTGTAAGTTTGTTTTCACTTACAAAACAGGCACCAGCATTTAAAAAAAGTATTTTTTGATTTTACAAAGTCAGAAAAATATAACACTAAAACACAGCACAGAACACTTATCGATGATCGAAAATATTGAATTTTGATAAAATTTGTTGTTAACTCGTACAAATTACGTATGGGAATCGATAATGAACTACAATCAGAATACAAGAATATTTTCTGAGCGATCAAACGGTTCAGGGGAATGTGGTATACAATTATTAATACTAATGAAAGAAAGTACATAGTAGTTCCCATTTTGTTGAAGTAACAAAAATTTAAAAAATCTTGAAAAAAGACTAAAGAGATTCGAGCTTATTTTGCTTGATAGCATTCGCATCAAGCATCAAGGAATAAAGCCAATGAATATTAATAATCTTCTCCTATTGTGCCTAGATTTATCGCTCTCAATTCTATGTCTGTCTCTCTTCTTGGAACCATTTCAAGTTTAGTTTTGGACTCTGTTCAATTGAAATATGTCGAAGATTCCTATCAACTGATCGATTCATTTCTGCCTTTTTGTGCAGAATGATGAATTTACCTCGGATTCCGTTTTGAACCCATTTGAAATAGAATGGTTAATTTATTGGTATCAACTATACCATTCAATTAATTATTTATGGGAAATTTTATAACAATTTAACACTTGGTTCAATCCACAATCCCGGAACTCAGCAACTGAAATGATCATCTAAATAAAATAATTTTAGAGTGATTTTTCCAACTATAGAAATTCTTTCTCAAATCTTCCTCTAGTTTTACACATTATTTATTTGAATAATAATGATAATTTGCTCTGCTGACTATACTTGTTGAATCTCATACTTATCTCATAATATAGAATGAAAAATTGGATTTTTGAAGCTTTTTCTCTCAACTTTTCTAATTTAATATGCTTTATGAATCTTACAGATAAGACTTTTGTTTTCCTCTTTACCTCCTGTTTTTCATTTTCAGCATTGTGTCCATTCTAATCCTTTACATTGATTTCCAAAAAACATCCTCTCATGAATAATTCAATTCTCCTCCTTATTGTTCGTCCAATGGAAATGCAAATATTTATTCAATGCTAGAATACCACATGAG
Source organism: Laodelphax striatellus (assembly GCA_017141395.1). Classification (NCBI taxonomy): domain Eukaryota; kingdom Metazoa; phylum Arthropoda; class Insecta; order Hemiptera; family Delphacidae; genus Laodelphax; species Laodelphax striatellus. The sequence goes on along the minus strand of CM029533.1, from coordinate 29,850,025 downwards.
TATGTCATTAAATTTCATTTAATTGGCAAGATTTGGCCATGAACATACGTTATACAAACCTTGATTACCCCTGAAGGAGACTACTCAAACTATTCTCGGTGAAGCCACAAACTACACCCTCGAAAAACTCCAGCTTTCCTTCAGGCTTTACTGCATTAGACTCATGGTTCAAAACTTTGGCCAGAATTTCAGAATACATGTACTATATTATGTACATTTTATTTTCATTTTTCTCATGTGTATATATTATGTAAGAGAGAATTGTTTGTTTCAATTTTTTGGCAATAAAGTGAATTGAATTGAATTGAAACGCTAGTTTTACTGCAATATATTGAATTTGGTTGGGTGACTTTTGTTCCTTGCCTGGTTGTTCGTACGTCTATTAAATTTAACCGGGCGATAAATCGAGGACAGCAACATAGTGGGATCGACGACAAACTGAACTAATTTGAAATTAAAAACCCAAGCGAAATAGTGTTACCAGAACAATATATTTTAGCTAAATAACTAGTAAAATCAACTGCATTAACATTCTCTAATAAATTACATGTTTATTCGAAACAAACTAGCTCCGAAAATTGCATTAATCCACAATATTACAGACTTTTGGTTGGTAAAACTGAAACTTGTACTTTCCCATCTGATAAAATTTTAACCATGTGTTAAAATATTCATCTGATGTCTATGTAAAAAATTAACCGCTGGAAAAATTTAATTCCTCAATCAGCACCGATTAATTTAACCCTGTTTTAACGGAGTAATAACCTAGAAATGTTTCAACAATTTGAAATGTGTGCACAACCAGCTGATATTTGAAAAAATTGTGCCATTAGTATTTTTCACTAGCAGATACCCTGTGCCTCATTGATAAAAACTCGGAGTGCAATTCATAAATTTCGTCTACAGAATATTATTTAGGAATAACATCTAATAAAAATGATGAGTAATGTAGTTTTTCAAATAAAATCAATGCAATTCAAGGCTTTCCAACACTATTTTGTCTCAATTCTTCATTTCAAGTAAGTTCAGTTTGTCGACGATCCCATTATGTTGCGTCCCCGATTTAACGCCCGGTTAAATTTTTGTAGACGTACGAACAACCAGGCATCATGCACCAGTCTGTTAAATCTACTTTTGTTCACAAAAATGATGTTTGAGAAATCGAGTACCAATTAAATTATTACACATTTGAATAAAAATCAATTATAAACTTGATTTTCTGATTGCTGATTGCATTAAATTCGTTGTTACCATTACTAATTATTTCGACTTTCTCATAACGACTTTTCAACATTTCGACTTCCTAGTTATAACGCTAGCTTTTGAATAAGGTTTTCTCAAGATCATAGCCAAAGTTTCCTTCACAAGCACACTGTGTTGGAGCTTTAAACACTTACTGGAGATGTAGATCACATGTGTATAATGGATGATTCTGGCGGCGCTCTAATATATTTATTTACACGCATTGAGATTAGCAGCAGCTGCAAATTTGTTTTGTTGCGCGGAGGCCTGCTTTGTCTTGCCGCCGCCATTATCCCAGTCCACTGCCGCAAGGTCTAATGGGATTCAGAATTTCAGCAACTGAACCAGCCGGAAAACTTTGCTGCCTCTTTTCATATCCACATTTCTGCGGGTAATGAATGGCGTCACTCTTCAGCTTCAGATGCAGCTACGGCCAAGCCAAAACAAGAAAACTAATTCGGGAGCTGCTTGTTAATCATTTCCAAGTCCGCTACAGAACTGTTCACAACCAGTACGCTAATAACTATGCAAATAATTTCTATTCCTACAAGGTGCTGTATACCACCATCCACGATTGTATTCTTAATTATTTATTTTTGAAATGGACATATAAATGATTCCATTCATCCACTTTGTACATGACATTAAGTGCTGTGGCTGGACTCTTCCACTTAACTTTTTCAATTTATCCTTATTATAGTACATGTAATATTGTATAAATATTATATTATTGTATGGTGCATGTAATATTGTAATTTTTGTAATATTGTACATGCATATTTTTACATTATTGATGTAAGTATTGAATATGGAGATTGTTTGATTGATCAATCATGAATTCAAAAGACAAAAATAGAGTTCTTCCATTATAATATATTTTGGTTCCGATGAACAAGGAGAGCTGGTTTTATATATTTGAAATTTCTCACAAACATTTTATCAACCTTACAATTTTTTAAACTGAGTGAAGCTATCCGATAAATTATGCATGAAAAAAGAGTAGAGTAATAACAATAAATAGAGCAACAATTGATTATTGTACTAAAATGGAAGGTTAATAATTAAATTATCATTTGTTTCAATGATAACCTAGCTTCAATATGTGTTCGATTGTTCATTATTCCCTCACTTGGTTGCTAGTATGTTGAGTTCATACTTACCAAACTTACAATTAGAATTCAATTCTATTAAAAAACACACAAATACAAAATTATATTTAAGTAGCTTATTTTATTACTGCACTTGAAAAAATTATTAAATAATATGCTAGCTATTTTAGATGCTTTATGTAGGGGAATTCACGTGCTCTATCATTTATATCACAAATCATGTACCAGAAATGGTTTAATTGTTACAAGCAGAAAGGGGAAGTACCAAGTTAAGTGATAATTGAAAACTTGGAAATACTAACTATCAGTCGAGTTGATTACAGGTTTGGTTGTGAGACCAACAGAGAAAAACCAATTCAGATCCAAGAACAAAAAAAATGTTCTGAATAAGACTAAATACTGAATTATACTCTTCATGTGATATGACATAATAATCCTGAATTTGGACTGTTTGTATAAATTGGAAGAAGAACAGTTTTTGGGCCTAAGCCTGAAAAATTTCTGGTACGCCTCTTGTTCTCTCCTTTGTGAATGTTTGAATAAATGATTGATTGAATTGAAGTTCCAGTTGGCATCATTTATGATGGGAAGCTTTATGGGAGGCTATTATAGGAACTATTTGTGACCGCTGTAATAAAATTTTCAATAAATGAATTCTAACTCTTGTAGATCACTGAATAAAAACCGACATTGGAATACTAGACAAAAGATCTTGATTCAATAAGAATGAATTCTGATGTTCTTTATCAGACTGTCCTGTTCCAGCGTGGTACCTTAGATTCAAAGATATCAGAGACCTCATTCGACTCTTTTTTTGTGCAAGGGGTTATGATGAGCAAGATCATTTTCTAGAACGTTGAAAGAGTTTGTTCTGGTGAAAGTTTATGCGTTTGTCAAGAGACCCGGCGAGGGAAAGACACCAGAATATAACTGAGATAACAATAGAAAATCCTTCAGCGAGAGAAAACTCCGTTTATTGTGCATTTGTAAGTCATTTTCTCTTGTGCGATAGAATACGCCTGATATTCTTTTCTCACTTTCCCGCTTTTGTAGACAGCAAGCTCTCGTATCTCCTCGAGCTATCAAGTGATACTAAAACCATACAGATTCTCATAACCTTTTGCTGGGGGAAAAAAATGAGAGAATGGGTTTACTCAAGCTTCCATGAACCTTATCTACATCTGCCTTTCGCAAAGAATTGTCTTATTTAAGTATTGTCGAAGCTTACGGACCGATTTTACCTGACCTATAAAATATGAAAATGATTCATGAAATGAAGCTTTACAACATCTTAATTTAAGATGATCATCATGGCATAATTCTACCCACGGTATTCATTATTACAATTGCTTGAGTCTTGGAAACAAAAATCAACAGTCTTAACATGGTAATAATATTATGTGATAGAAATGGTTATAAATGAATGGATCAAGCAGTACTACGAGCAAGCCTCGTACATCCAAGCAACACTATTTTTGCATGCTACATTCATCAAAGGCATAATATATGAAATTGTGTTTGGCATGTTTGTGTAGTAATATTATAAATTGTTAGTTTATGATTTTTTAGACTCAGATTTTCAGTGAAATGATTCATGAAAACTCTGAACTGTTTGACCTAAATTTTGTTATAGAAGCAGTTTTGGGCAAATGCTTGTTGATACTTTCCATATTGTAATATGAATTTCCAATAACAAATGGGTGAATTTATGCTGCTGTATAACAGTGTAAGAAGATTCAATATCTCGTTACAATTAAAAATTCCAGTTTTGAATAATATTTTCCGCTTTCAAACATCAGAGAATAAGTTACCTCTAAAAATGACAGTATACTTTTATACGTCACTTGAAAAAATACGGCATGCTTTCATGCAGCCAATTATAAATGATAAAGCACGGGCTCTTCTGGACAGTTTCAATGGAGGAAAGAATTTATGAATGCCAAGAGAGCAATCCACGTTGTCAGACTCTTCGACGGCTACTTCTTGAACAAGAGTGTTCTTTGATATTCCTTGTAGGAATTATAAGCGAGATTCCTGTGATATACATTCAAACAAGACAACGAAGATGAATTTTCCCCAAAGTCGAACAGGAAGGCGTTTATCGCGTATTATCTCGTTTCTTCCTGAACAAACTGAAACTTAGTTGAAGTTTGAGTTGAACTCAAGTTTACTGTATCTATTCACCGGCTTGGATAAGTTTCGACCTGTGAGTGAGTCTCGTATCTCAAAGCGTTCTAACTCAATCAGCTAATCAACACATTCGAAACATCCAACCCTCATCTACAAAATTATCATATTGTGTTCCTCATGATCGCCTCATACTCCGAATTATTATGCATACAAAATCAGACAATACTGACTGGTTTCAATATTGTTCTGAATATAATTCAAAATCTTTTACATGATAACTATGGTTTACAGACAGTTACCAGAGAGATGCAAGATTTATGATTGGACCGACTAAAAAGTCAAACTTGATACAGTGGGACCCCGATTTAACGTATTTGAAGGGACCAAGAAATTCGTACGTTATGTAGGGGTTTACTTAAAAACGAGGTTCGTTAAATCGAGGTTGAAGTCTGGCAAAATACGTTATATAGGGGTTAGTTATAACCTCCATATAAAGTATATTGAAGTAGATATACAGTTTACAGTACTGTACAAATACTGTACTGTATGTTTCATATTACAGTACAGTACTGTACTGCTACAGAAGGTGGAAGAAAATAGGATATTGAAATTATTCAATTGCTATTATATAATAGAAATACTGTATTGAAAATAGCAATTAAATAAATGCTATTATTTAATAGCAGTTTAATAATTGTAATACAGTACCCATTTTCCTTCCACCTTTGTAACTAGCCAACTTGGCTTCTTAAAAATGAATGCAGATTTGTTAACTACTCTATAAAGGTGGAAGGAAATAGGATATTGCAATTATTCAATTGCTATTAAATAATAGAAATACCGTATTAAAAATAGCAATTGAGTAAAAAATGCTATAATTCAATAGTAGTTGAATAATAGCAATACTGTACTGTATCCTATTTCTTTTCACCTATACTGTATAGCTCAATCAATTAGGAAATTTGTTCAGTAAATTAAAAGAACTACCTACTGTTAAATACATAGAACATTACAGACAGTACTGTACTCTATTATGGGCGGCGAGCGGAAGGGGGTAAATGAAAACTTTCATGTTCAAACATGCTCAAGTGATGGCCTAGTATGTATGTCAATGGCGCAACAGCCCTATGTGGGCTTAGGCCTACCAGCTGGTTGCCAGTTTCACATCCACTTGACTGAATCAGCAGAGGTGAATGATCATTAACCAGAAAAGATGTAACGTTATCTAGATGGCCTAGATAAGAATAAAATACTTTATACAGGGGTCTGAACCGTGGGAATACGTTATATAGAGGTTATCTACGTTATGTAGGGGTTTCTTAATTTTTATATACGTTATACAGGGGTCAAAATATTACTAAAAAACACCAAAAATTCGTTATATAGAGGTTCTAATACGTATTTTGTACGCTACATAGGGGTTAATTTTCTATTAAGGTTTATGGGGTTTTCAAGGGACCGGAAAAAAATACGTTATACCGGGTTATTCGTTATATCGGGGTCCGTTATATCGAGGTTGCACTGTAATTCTAAAATCTTGAATTAATTATTCAAACTTTTCATAGGAATGATACAAATATCATATAATACATATGGTTTATTGAATTGCTTATGAAATAGCAATCCATAGCTTTCTATAACTTCTCCTACTCTGAAGTGACTGTGAAGTGATTTTTCAACCGATATTATTATTATTCTTTGTTTAGTATGCAAATTGATGAGAGATAAAGTAATCTTTAATATAAATTATTTTTCTCATGTAACATTAACAAGCAATAAGCGTATACAAAACATTCAAGGAAATAATTTTGTGTGTAGTAAAGGTGATTTGGTAGTTATCCATACTGAATAAGAAGACTTGATGTTGTCAAAACCACATATTTAATATTACAACGAGATAATGCAGTTTCGTTTGTTACACCATTATCAATCTCTGGTAATAATAAAAAAACTAAAGTACAGTGTAGCAGAATTTATATCGTGACCGAGCACTGTGATTGGCAGTTGAATGGCCTATCAAGGTGAACCGACTGCCATTGGCCTAGATAAGCTCCTCCCACAATGGGTGATTTCTACAAACATCACAGCAATGGCGGTTCAAACAACTAACATAGTAAAGAAAGGTAATTGATATTTACAAAAACAAATGAAATAAAAACATGTTGTAAATATCAATTACCTTTCTTTACTATGTTAGTTGTTTGAACCGCCATTGCTGTGATGTTTGTAGAAACCGCCATTGGGGGAGGAGCTTATCTAGGGCAATGGCAGCTGATTCACCTTGATAGGCCATTCAACTGCCAATCACAGCGCTCGGTCATAGAGTATAAATTCTGCTACACTGTAATTTATTTTAAGTTTACCAGAGATTGATAAAGGTGTAAGAACCGAAACTGCAGTATCTCGTTGTTTTATTAAATATGTGGTTTTGACAACATCAATTCTTCTTATTCAGCAAGGAAATAATCTTCAAGGTTTGAGTCCAAGTGCAATGATTATTGAATGAAAGCAGCACATTCTAACATAATTTAAACACTTTGCCTGAGTATGGAATTTGAAACTGAGAGGAGATTTCTACATCTTCTCTTTTGAGGTGTCAAGGTTAGGAGTGTGAGGTGAGGATGTATCAATGGAAAACCCGAGTATCAAATACGGATCACATAGTTTAAGTTGTAAGCTCCTCAAACCCTGAATGAAAGCAGGTCTTCACTGAGTGGTACAAATGACATCCCAATCATGTCAACGCAAATTATGACGATTATAATATACAGCCTCACTCATAATGCCTTGAGGATGAAGAGACGTTGGAAATTAGAATTCCTTAAGTTTTGGCGCATCAAACCAAGGGAATAGGAAGCAAAACTCAATAAGGCGTTGGCGGCAGGTATGTGGAGTTGCTAGGTAATGAATTTTGCATCTTAACAGAGCAGAACGTCAGATTCGAAGACGAAAACGTATGACTGACAAAAGTTGCTCTCAATTGCACGCTGTTCCCCATTGTAAACTATCACAATCCATCCAGCCCAGCTCGAGCGACTCCTTGCTTCTCAATTACGGAGAGAGAAGGTTCTCATCAGTGTCGTTTCCCAAGACAGCCACCAGAACCACATTCATGCGTTCTAGCTAATAAATTCAAATGGTAGACGGAGTGAGAACTGAGAAGAAAAGATGAGATGGTTGACTCTTCCATCTCAGGGAGAAGGATAATATAAAGAAGAAGAAAAAAGAAGAAGAAGGCGAAGAAGAAGCTGAACGAAAAAAAGGAAGAGGATGAGAAGAAAAAGGTGGAGGGAAGAAGAAGAAGAAGAAAAAGGAGAAGGAGAAAGAAAAAGAAGTAGAAAGGAGGAGAAGGAAGAGAAGGAGGAGGAGGAGGAGGAGGAGAAGAAGGAGGAGAAGGAGGAGAGAAAGGAGAAGCAGAAGCAGAAGAAGGAGAAGAAGATGAAGAAGGTGTTCTTCTTCTTCTTCTTCTTCTTCTGAGGAGGAGGAGGAGGAGGAGGAGGAGGAAGAGGAAGAGGAGGAGAAGGAGGAGGAGAAAAAGAAGAATAAGAAGGAGAAGAAAGAGAGGCAGAAGAAGAATAAAGAGGAGAAGGAGAAAAACAAGAAAATTAAAAATCAAATGGAAGTAAATGATCCAAATGAAGGGATACCAAATGTATCAGTTCTATCGTAGGCCTATAACATAAGGAGAAAAAATAAAAAAATAATTGGAAAGTGTAAATTTCGAGCTACAATAAGTTTATTCCAATATCGAGGATGAAGCGATTTGAAAATGGAAGTATGTAATAACAATCTATAAAATTTACTGCTATTGCATTTCAAACATTCTTTTTGAGAATTATTCATATTCATCCGCGAGAATTCATATCGTGAACGTGTTCAAAAAAGTATTTCAGTTTGAAACGATTACCAGTATAATTATAAATCCATTATTGATATCCAGTCAGACGACGTTTAAAGTATCGAATGGAAATAGAGGTGCAAAGAGCTGTAGTATAATAGTTGATACCCGTGACCTGATGATCTGGCGTCTTCGGTAACGGTCTTCGAAAACTTTACAGTCTATAGCTCACCACCTCACTAACTCCACGAGAGTGAAAAGTTACAACTTTCAAAACGTAAACGGGCAACACATCAGAAGTTGAAGCTATGTGTTCGATGTCTCAGTATGGCTCTGATGGGCTTGAGGTTTTTCGAAAACCTTTTCAATGATTGATTACTGTTCATACTAAACCACGTTTTTACTCTAAGCCTGAATGGTCGAAGAAGACTACTCAAAATTTGTAGTTTGTCTACTTAGTTTAACTTCTCGAAATAACGTGTTGCTCAAACACTAGAAAAAGCCATCTATCATTGGATTTTTTGTGGGTTTTTAAAATTACCATAATCGACTAATACTAGAAACTGGTGCAACACTGAGTTATTTTGTAATGCCCGGTTTTTCAGTCGTTCAATAAACTTATTGAATCAATAACTTTTTTCGCATTTGAAAACACATGGTTATTGATTCAATAGTGCTATTGGATCCATAAATTGCCTATTGAGCGACTGAAAAACCGGACATGATTCAGATGTCTATTTCAGCTAATCGATTCGTGGTCCAAATGGTCTGGAATCGGGAGCTTTTTTATCACACTTTTGACACTAATTTCGCTAGGATCATTGTACCTTATTATACGTTAATATTTGTATCCTATTGCACCTTACTCTCAAAGACCGAAAAAATTGTGTACTTAAAACGTTCCATCTCACTTTATTGGTGGATCTTATTTTGCTACAGAATTTCAAAGCTCATTTAGTATCAAATGTTCAAAAGTACATAAACTGGTGTAATTTTCAGGGGAAATTTAGGAAATAGACTGAGAGAGTTGAGTTTGAAAAACGTACCCTGATAGTGTGTGATACTGTAGAAGATGTACGCGAACCAATTAGTGGATTGCCTGTTTTTGTTTTGTATTTTGCCTATAGAAAGTGATTCCAATTAAGGTAATGACACATCCTGTTGCTCCGTTTGAAGTTCCCGCTTCCATTTTTATCCTTGCTTATTCCTCTTGAGTATGTGACTCTCACCTTTTGACTCTTTCCCAATTAATCTCTCATGTAACACACTACTCATCATCGATGTAGTTGATACGATTTCCAATAGCGAACAGAGAAGTTTTTAGGCACTTCAAACATTTCGTTTCTCAATGGGCTTCAAATTGATCAGTTACACTTCACAATCTACGAGTAGCATACCCGTTCATTCATTCCCAATAAAAAATTCGGTCGTTCAAACAGTTATTCACATTCACGATTTCTATCGTACGCACGGTACTCGAATAATGTAAATAAGACTGTTACTTTTTGAAGAGATATTATTCTTTAGAATTGTGAGATTTGCTTGGAAAGAATTTCAATATTTTTGTTGACCCAGTGATTCATGCCGTATTCGTTGTCAGACTCGAAAAGAATGAGCTTTATTTATTTCATTACACAAAGCGGGTGGCCGCTTTTAGGCCTTTTCAGTCATTCTAGTATAACCTTTCCGTTGTTTGCGTTACACGGGTTTGAGGCGCCTCAACACTATCTCTAATGAGGTTACCCAATCACTGTTTTCCATTTCATGGTACAGTATTCTTTTTTTTTAAATCACTGTCTCCCATTGTATAGTATTTTATATTCATTTGGAAATTGTGTATCGCTAAATTGAATAGATAGAAGAAATTTTTGAGCCAAATGTAGATCCTTGGACTAAACAGAGTTAGTAAAATTGAATTCCAAGCGTAGCTAGTGATAGTTCTTGAAAAGGGGAAAAAAACAATATCGAATAGAACAGATTGGTTTAATTAGTTTTATTGGTTCAGGGAGGTACCAAATACTGAGTATTTCAGCTGAGGTTGTGACTTGCTGAAATGCTGAGACTTCATGAACCATGGTGCTTCCTTCATAAAATTTTGAATGAGTAATGGTAGAAGCGTCGTGATAAATAAGAGAATCATGAACTCTGAATGTTGGGAGTAGAAAAGCCAGTTTCTGGAGTCTACAAGTGAATAGAGGAAATAGAATCGCTGGCAAAGGAACAAAAACAATAGTATCTCTGTAACTTCCATTCTGCAAAACATTGTCTCATTCAAGGAAAAGCGGGTAATAATAAATACCTTGGTCCCGGAAGAAAATAAGGACATCGATCTGAACAGTTGTCAAAACATCTGCAGTGGTAAAAGCATTCAACTATAAAACGATCCTGGGAGCTCTGAAACAGATGTTTAATTCTTTCCAGTTACGAACTTCTCCATTTCCTGGAAACTGTCTTTCTATTTTCCTTGATGAATAATTGAGTTTCAGAATATTTCTTTCAGGAATAAGTCGATAATGAATGATTGATGTGTTATCAAGAATCGTCCCGCCAAGAAAAATAACTGACTTTGTAGCTAGCTGCCAAGCTGTGATATAAGGAAAATCTGTGTAGCTTCGCGTGCCATTTAGGTTTACTCAGAATTTCACAGTTATAATAGTGAATTCACTGACTTGATTCGTATTAATTTAGCCTAGAAGAGCCTGAGAAAATAACTGTAAAGACATCAAGAACATCATTTACAATCGACTATGATTCAGTTTCTCGTATAATAACATGAATTTCAACCATGAATTCGATATTAGTTCAGTGAAATCAAAAATCAATGATCTTTCTTCACTCTATGATTTTAATTAATCTCATGCTATATAAACATATTTAGATTTCATCATTGAATTCTTCTTGAGATCTATACCAACCCAGTATTTTCAGACTTTTTATCATTTTTAAAATTTTATAATTTACCCCCATATGCGGACTTGGTTCTTTGAGCTTAGCATATGTGTATTATTTTTCGGTCTTATTTATTTTGCTCATGTGAATGTATTGTAAGTATTTCTCTTTGACTGAGGATAAAATCTTTATTTATTATTTATTTATAATGTTATTCAACAGGGTATACATTGGTATTGTATTAGATACGCTTTTTACATGACTGAGTGTATTTGTGTGATAAAAGCTGTGTATTTCCTGATCCATAATAATGCGAAGAGGAATTCAAGAAAATTGAGTAAAAAGAAACTTGTAATAAATCAATTGATTGATTCTACTTTATTCCAGAAGAGCTCCCCAAGACACTTCTGAAGAAGACAAAGACGAAATTGTGGAGTGAGTCGAAGTTTGGATGCTCAATGTGTCGGCGCTTTCTTGTGTAACAGGAGGGTGAGAAGCATTCAGATGGAATTTGACTTGAATAGAATGGGATATGACGTGGAATGAGCCGAACGAAATTAAGACGTACACTGATTGAGACAGACTTGAAGTGTCATTGAACTTTTCAACGAAAGTAAGGAGTTGTTAAGGGATCTTTGCAAAGTTTCAGCTCTTGCTTATATTGAAATTCAACTCGAGACATGCGCTGTCCATTCAATCCATTATGCCCCAAAAAGTTATTGGACTAATGATCCACGAAATGTATTGTGGTGTTCTGTAAGTAAAGTTGGAGATCAGGGGCAAGTTGTTGGGGATTCATTCATTGTTTAAGTTACGATTTTGGTCTCCTGCACGTGAACTTTAATCCCCCAAGTAAACCGAATAAATCCCCTTTGTTGCTGGGCGCCAGCCAAAACTCTAAACACGCACACCGTTACGACACAGACTTTCAGTCGACAATCTCGCACCTGCAAGCTACATTATTATTGGATTTCGCCTATCTACCATGTTGACATTGATGGCGGAGATGATGCGAATGATGATTACACTCATGAAGCGTAATTCACCTTATATGATCAACTCCTAGCGTAACTAAATATCATCTAGGATTCACGTTTTTATACACTCACCATGATGAACATTATATTTGTCAACAATGTTTCAATCTACTAATAGTTGCATAGTCTGTAAAGAGAGGAGACATGGAAAAAGATTGATAAAATATGTAATCATGAATATGCTTACACTTTACAAACTGCAAATGATCAAAACTGATGTTTAAATAGTAACATTCAAAATACATTCACACAAAATGAATTTGTATTCAGGAAGAGGTTTATCATGAATAGTGAAGATTAGTGATAAGTGAACAACTCTGTAAAAGTTGGGTTAAGTACAAGAGGGGGCTCTTATGCCTCAACTTCGCTAAAATTACTTTTGTAAATATTACAAAAGAAACAACTTGTAATGTGAGTGGAAAAATTTGAGTTAATTCCAAAGTCTATCTAGAAAAATTACAAACTTAAAACTGTTCCTACAGCAAAAATTGACATGACAAAACGTTATTTTAAAGAATTCAAATGACATCAACTGAAAAATTCATCATCAGTAAGTATGAGATTTTCTAAACTTGTATTCTTCTTGCTTTGAGGGGTTACACTTACGGAGGTTTCTTGAGAGCTAGGCGAATTTCAAAGAATTGATACATGATATAATGCTTGATCAGAATATTCTGGTTCATATACCATTAGTAGCCCAATAAACCTTAATGAACCTTTGTGATTCCAATAAATGAATGTCAGGATTCAATTCCAAAGATCACATCTATGGCTTGAATCAATTCAGGATTAGAAAGCTCTTTCTTCATTGGATAGAACTTCATGAATAATCCATTTATGCAGCAACACCTTTGGGAGAGGCATTGTTGGTTGGTTCAAGGGCTTTTGCCCGTAAAAAAGGGACCGATTCAACAGACGGGTGGATGTAAGGGTCGTTCCAAATTGCAATTAAGTACAGCTTCAAGGGAGAAAAGAAACTAAGATAAGTCTTTGAGCTTTGAACTTCGGCTTTTTTCCAACAGTGCCACAATAATACAGCTGTCGTTCTTCTCTGAAAGTGTAGCCATTATTTACCAACTATTCTCCTATATTCATTGACCTTTATAATGGATCTTCTAGTAAACATTATTTTTGATCGATAATCCTACAAACCCACACTAGGATAATAAATGCATATTTGTTATTAGAAATTTTACATTTTATACTCATAGAGAATTATACTTTGCTGAAGTGCTTCAGATTAACCGATCAAAACGATTGTGAATAGGAGTATAAGAAAGAAAAATATTGTTCTATGGAAGAAAGAAATATGTTCTATGAAAGTGAAGGAAATAGAATAGAATAAAGAACAATATTGCGTAGAGGAGAAGAATGAAGGACAATATCAGGACGATTACAGTAAAAGATAGGGGATAAGGAGAAGTATGATAATCCTTACAGATGATTTTAGGAGTGTGTTACTTGGGGCTTACTGTTTGTGAGAAAAAATGTGAATAAAATTCAATAACGTTATTTAGTAGAAGTTAAGGAAGATGCTCCTTGGAAAATACAGTAGTAATTGAGAACAACAATTAATAAAGCTACAAGAACTTGAGATTTCTTCCGGAATAATGCCATCAATCAGAGTTAATTAATTCTGCCAGCGAATCTCCACTTTCGTTTCTCACAGCTAGGAATTATCTTAAACAGCAAAAAGCTACACTCCTATAATTCACTTCCTCTTACTTCCCAAAGAAACGAGAGAACTTTCTTTAATTTCGACGGTTGATTTTGATGAGGCAGCTCATCGAGAACTTACTAATTCAACTGGGAGTGATCACTCTTGCCTGACAACTTCGAAATTTCTTAAATGAGACCAAATGAAGTCTAGCTATAACTTCAATAATTGAAATGAGAAGTCATTTGTCAAAGGTAGGGAGAACTTTATCTCAAACAGTTGAATCGGTGCATAACTTTACTGTCACAAGGAGCAATTGATTCAATAAAGGTGGGAATAAATAAAGTATTCATCCTTCAGAAACATCCAATCAGTGCATCTGTACGATAGATGGAATGAGTCTTGATTTTGATTACAATAAATTTTGCTAGTAAAGGTGAGAATTGTAGTCGTTTGGTGTTCTCTGGCAATCAACATTATCATTTATTGTGAGAATACAAAAATTTCAACGATATTTTGATCAATTACTGTAGATTTTCTGTAGTCTTTTGCATGAAGTTATTTGTTTTCTGATCGTACTTTTCATTCTCACTATCAAGGGCAACGTATTCCAAGAATTCAACCTTGCTTTGTAAACTGACTATGAATATAACTTGAGCATTATTCACCGATCAAAACTGAGAGTGCGATCTGGGTACACATTTATGAAAAAATATGCTTACTGATAGACGGAATTGTGGAGCCTGGAAATTTACGCAAAAATTTTCTTACCAATAGGCGGAATTGTGGAGCCAGGAAAAGAAAGAATCATGTGAAAACTTATATAAATGTTGATGAGTGAACTTATGAGTGAATTTCGATGACATGGCTACAATATCTTGTTCCAAATTAAAACCTATAACCTCATGTTCCCTTCAATTCAATAGGTAACTTTCAATTGATGTTTCTAAACATATTAATGCATCAATAGTGTATAACCATATATAATAATAATCTTAAGTTCCCTTCAATACGCAACTTTCAATCAATGTTTTCAAACATCTTATGCATTAATTTCCGGGTTTTCAGTCGCTCAATAGATAGTTTATGGATCCAATAGCACTATTGAATCAATAACCATGTGTTTTCAAATGCAAAAAAAAGTTATTGATTCAATACGTTTGTTGAACGACTAAAAAACCGGGCATAAGAGACTTGTTGATGCCAACAACCTCAACTGGCTTTTCCATTTATGTTAGTAATTTCTTCCATTCATGTTACGAGTATATGTTGCACTAGTCAACAATGTTCCACACTTTTATTCAAAGATGTTATTCTACTCAAATACTCATGTCAAGAATGCAGCTGCATCTTTGTAGAAGTCATCAAATCTCCATTTAATCTCATGGCGTGTGCACGAATATGGAAAATCTACACTCAATATAACTCACAAAATAGCGAAGAAACAGACTCAGCCCAAAAATAAAGACAGACAAGTGTAAAATATACCTGATTATGCACAGAGCCAACTCACTGCGGGATGAATAATTTATGAAAACGTTCAAATTTCTCTGGTACGTTCACATACGTGCTTCATGTTTGAATAAACCCTCGGTACCATTCAAGGTTCTGGACCAGCTCACAACGGTGGCAAATTATTTTTCGTCTGCTTTGCACGTGCTTCTTTCAATACGAAATTTATCTGCATGTGTAGTTCCAACACGTTCTGTGTAATTCAATAGCTGCAAAGGAGTACGTGTGAACGATATAATCAAAATATGGTCAGTGGTACAGTATTGAGATAATGATGTAAAATTTGCTGTCTGAAATTTTTTACTGTCTGATAGCTGATGACTTTCAGTCCAAATTGAATTTATTAGCGGGTTGTCAGTATGCTATACAGAGTGTTCCAGGAGGAATCTGCCAAACTTCTCATACTGATTCCTGACACCAAAATAATGGAAAAGTTCCAGTAAACATGGGTTCTAAAATGTTTCCCCTCTAGACGCCATTTTGTTTTTTTCACTTATTATTTTTTTTCTAAATAATTGTTGAACATATGACATTGAAACTTTGCACCAACTTTTATGACAACCAGAGAAAGCTACAACAAAATTATGACAATATTTCTAATCCATAAAACAAAATGGCAGCCATTTGAAATTTCTGTAATATCAACGGTTTTCGAGTTATTTAAGAAAAAAAATTTCAAATGGATGCCATTTTGTTTTATGAATTGTCATAATTTTTTGTAACTTTGTCTAGTTGTCATAAAAGTTGCCAGATAAAATTTGTAAAATTTGGCTGTTTTTCGGGTAATCGTGTAATCCAACCTATCAGCCAATGTTATCTGACAACGCTGGGTTGCTGACTGAAGTCAGATAGCAGTTGCTCCGTGGGCTCACGGCCTAAATCTGTACATGTTTCCTTCCCACATATTGAGCTACTAGCCTTCCACTAACCATATCTCAGATGCAAGCCAGTTATTGGGAAACTGACATTCTCAGTAGAACAAGTTTTCCTGTGCTTTAGGAGTCACTTTTTCCCGGAATATCTTGCAAACTATCACCGGGAGAGAAATTGAGTTATTGAGATTGAATTTGATTGGAATCAGTCGATGGAAAAGGTGGGTTCATATTACTTGCTGAACTATACAAAGTTGTTGAATGCTTTCTAAAATTTATAATTTTGTACTGCACTTTATCCTGGATCAATACTTTGCTTTTAATTACTTTTTTTGCTAAATTGACAGCAAACTTCAATAACAAGAATATGCACTTAAAAGGAATCAGTTTGATGCGAATTTTTCGTTTAGAAAAAAGTTGTCAGTTATTTGTTGAGCTTCACTCAGTAAACGCTTGATATTTGTGGCGTAATTTTATTCAATAAAAAACTTCCTTGAACCTACACTAATACCAAGCTTGGCTTTGCTGAAACTCCTGATCTGCTTCCATTTTCTTCAGCTGTTTTAAGTAAACTAACAAGGCGTCTACCGTATAACGAGATGATTAATAATGATGAAGTAAGTTTTAAAAGTTGAATCGAATCCTTGATCCTGCTGCATTATTAGTCTGATTACACAGACGGGAGAGAATATTGCAATTTAAAGTGGAAGGAAGTTTCATTAAAGTAAATTTGAATAACGTTTTCCTGGGGTTGGCTTTATTGACTAGCTCCAGTCAACATTTGCATCACGATAAATATCTGTAGATATTCTCAACAATAAGTAGCATAAAAGATTGAAAGATGATTCTTCCTAGTTCTTACTAAAGGAAAATGAATACCTGGTATAATACTCCCGTACAAATTTTAATATGATCATGAAATTCAAATAAGCTAAGTTACATGATCAAGTGGAAAGCTTCTTTCTTCAAATTACAACTTGAGGTCGCCGAATTAGTACATCAGATGTAGTAATTTCCATCAATTTGATGCGAAAAAGAATGTATCTCTTTCACTTCTTTCATACTTCTCAACCCATTGCTTACTTTCTTATAATAGCGTGATAACTTAGTACTACTTTACTATCTTGATTGAAAATCAATTGAAATTTTCTACTCACTCAATAATGTTTAGGGCCGTATAAATGTGTAATCCCATTGGTTTAAATATTCAAAATCGCTTCTAGGGAATGTTTGTAATGAGACTTGAAGAACATTGATAGCTATTATCACAAAATTCCAGGAAATTGCTTAAGTTGCTTCTCCTAATCCAGCTGCCATTCTCCATCACCTTCTGAGCAACTTTATCATGAATAATGTGCTTTCAGGTACAATTCCATGAAGTTTTTACGATTCAATTCTCCGTATGGAGACGTGTATTTTACGGTTCATCAATATTCATGATCATCATAGCTTCAAACTCTCACATGGTAGCGAATGTATATTGTTTATAATACATCCTGAATTTGACGATGAAAACTTTAATAGTACAAACATAAACTTCAAAGTTTGGAAAATGACCCACGTCTTTAATGTAGTGATAAAAGATGTTCAATTGATACACCAAGTATCTCAAAATTTTCTCAGGATATTAATTCACTAAATATTAAAACACTCTAGTTAATTCTAGATTTAGGTACACATTACAGATTTATATTACTGATACGGTGGACGAGGGACTCTATCCAGTATTATGATTATAAGCGGGGTTTATTCACAAACTTTGTAGGGGGGGGGAAGGATTAAAGATAGCAATTTGGGGAGGGGGCAACGGAGGTTGGCAGTGTTGAAAGACCTATCAGAAACACTCTTTCTTCTGGGCTCTGGTCCGTTTATGATCCGTCTCTACCGAAGTATTTCACAAGGTTTTGTCCCCATAACATTGGAAAAGCAAATGCTTCTAGCATCCTGAGATTCTTTATAGATTTTTTCAACTGTGCGTTTTTCAGCAATGTGCTACCAGTTGAGTAGGCTTCAGTTCAGCGTGAGTTATTCAGTACAGGAGCAGAGAGGTTGAGCTCACTGTTCCGGTTTTTTCCCTTATTGATCACCGTATACTTTCTCTCGCTTTTCATAGAGTTGAGCGGTCGGAAGTACGACGTTATAAAAATTCTGGAATGATACTGAAACGTTGTGCTCAGTTGACGTACGAAGACACTACGAGATGTTGTTCAATATCACTTTCCTAGTTGTTCTGAAGAGAATTGTTTTGTAAACTTAATGCCTTGATTACACAATATAATAATATGTCAACCAAAAGTTGCCAGGATTGATGTTCCAAATTTGTAGGAACGGAAACTTTCATTTATTCTTATCAACGGTATTATAAGTGACATTAGAGGATGATTGGCATTTATTTTTATAGAATTTTATAGATTCATGGAAATAATTCGACTTACTCGTAGAGATTAATGAATTATTCATGGGAATAAATTTCTCGAATAAGAATAAACGTTTTTTCAACGATAGATTGCTATCTATTCTTGAGACTAATGAGCAACTTTTCCTCACCAATATTACTAAACATTTTTCCTAGAGTAATTCTCCTTTGGCTCTCTCATTCATTTTCCATCAAACTTAAGTACACTGATGACTGTATTATAAGAATGAATTTTTAAGATAATGTGTCTCTTTGACTTTCATTCATAACATTCGTATGTCACTTTCAATTGTTATACCATTTATAAGTAAAAAAAGCGTTCTTTCACAAAAAATTTCAGAAATAACACCAAAACTAGTTGACTAACGCTAGTGGACTGGCTGCGAGTAAACAAGGCATTCAAGATACAATAAACGATACTTGAATAAGTATAATTTATTGAGTCGGTTTAAATAGAATGCACACATTCAGTAAGTGTGAGAGAGATTGCAACAAGAGAGACAAGAAGAATGTGATTGTTGTTGCTGATACATCGAACGTATACGCCACAAATCAAAGATCTAGAACATTTGAATTTGGTATCTCTCCGTGAAATTCAGAGGTATTATCCTTATTATTTGTACCCAGGATCCTATAATATCGACGTATATTCTTGTACACTGTTTACGGCAGCACCGCTTATCGCTGACTAATGGTCACACGATGTAAAATCCAATCTATTTGTTCTCTTTGTTGGATAATTGCACAGAAGCTTAATTATTACTATCCGTTCAATAGTCAAGCCAGCCATGAAGGCTTACAAGCTCCACCAGTCATTGCCTCACTTAATTAGTGAACAGGGATTTCGAGCCCGGTTCATGTCTATGTTTTGATTGTGGTAGATGCTATTAATTTGACATCAATTGAGAATGGTTAATGCAGGATTCCATCAAACAAGATTGGCACTACATGCGCGGCAGCTTCGCCAATGTTACATAACACCTCAACGTGTGATGATAAGTTGTTGACTCATACAACACATTAATCTACAACCTAATAATAACAACGATTAATGCAATGAAAACTCAAGTAAACTAAAAACTCAAGAAAATTACTGCAGTGGCCGGTATCCTAGGTGGCTTATCTCCGGTCTGATAATACAAAAAATATGATGAAAAAAGCCTGATGATTTGTTCTGATGAAAATAATACCAGGCAACAATGAACACTGGTGATTGTAGAAATTATACAATTCAATGTTTTTCATGGTGCTGGTGAATCACCTCTCCACGCAGTTTCAGGTCTTGAAGAAATTGTTCTTTGAAAGTTCCTAGGCTATCCACCAATTGTCTCAAACTTTGGAGTGCGACCGCGAAGACCAAAGTTGCAATGTTAAAATAATTTCGGAATCTTTGAGTGTTTTGATGAGAAAACAGTCAATTCTAGTGGAAAAAGAACCAAAACTATTGGCATTTTGTGATCACTAGATATTCACGAAGAAAATTGGGTTCATCCATAGCCTCCTCTAATACATATTAATACATATTAGAGGAGGCTATGGTTCATCCCAACTTTCTTGGCGCCACGTTCAAATCTTTAAACCTTCTTGCCGGATCTTGTATGATTATAAAATTTTGTTATTTTCCTATTATGAAATTTTCTCTCCACCCTAAAATCGGTCTCGTTCAAGTTGAGAGGATAGGCCGATAATTATTATGAATGTGATAAGTTTGTGTTTGTGTTGAAAATTGCATAACAATATTATTAACATCATTCAAATGATTTCTACAAGTAAGTT
Organism: Laodelphax striatellus; assembly: GCA_017141395.1. Lineage (NCBI taxonomy): Eukaryota > Metazoa > Arthropoda > Insecta > Hemiptera > Delphacidae > Laodelphax > Laodelphax striatellus. The sequence goes on along the minus strand of CM029533.1, from coordinate 29,829,547 downwards.
ATGTTTTTGATGAAAAATAATGAAATATTGGGAATGAATTGGAATGGAATTATCCATTATTAGAGTTAGGACTAGAGAGTCCTCTTTATCACCCATTCTGTAAGTAATAGTATGAAATACTCCAACTTCCTTCTTAACATGTTACAGTATATGCAAATATACGATGTAATAAACATACAGTAGATCAAATTACTTGCACATAATATTCTATGATAAAAGGAGGAACAAGAAACGTTCCAAATGTGTTGTTCATAAAGATTTTCAATTTTAAAATGGTAGAGAGTGGGCAAGAGTAACATTAATTGAACACGTGCAAAAATAGTTACCTCAAACGATCATCACAATGGCTCCTAACGAGGCAGCGAATCCAAGCTCAGTGCAAAGAAAATGATATTGCAGTGATGAAATTGATACCGCACGTTCCAGACTGTAGCAACGTAATCTTTAGTTCAACAAGTAAATTGAATCACCTTTCACATCTCTCTATTGTTTCCAGTGCACGATGGAAGCTTCTCCTATTCTGTGAAGCTACTGTTATAATAATAAACATTTCAGTGGAACGTTAACTGATTTTCCGAATCTTGTAAATTCTACTTTCTACTTTCTACTTTCCCAACATTATGGTAAACGGAAATGCATTACTCCTGATGGAAATTACTTCTTCCTCTTTTATAAGCTTCTTGCGTCGTTTTCCTTTGAATATATCTTCAGGGTGTGAGTGTGTGGGTGAAATCACATGTTTTTGGTGTTCCATTCCTTTGAAAAGGATTGAATGATTTTTCCTGCCACTGGTTATCTTTGTTGCAGATCATGCGTTCCTATTTTTAGGATCTTACACGTTTATCAAATCCTTGAAATCATGTGGGAGTCTTCACCTGTATGAATAATGTTCCAAAATGATGATTTGATTTTACATGAAGCATATTATGCTGGAATGATAAGTGATGAGAGAGGAAGATCACAAGTGAATGAAATTTTCCAGTGAGAATATACTTTGAGTGACTGAAATGCTGGTCAAATCATTGATAAAAGGTTGACTTGTATTCTATTTTATATTTGAATGAGATATTTTATTTATTTTCAAATCATTCTTTGAAAAAATTGAAATGATTGCAGCGTCAAATAAATTGAAAAGACATGGAGTAGTAAGAAATATAATGAGATTTTGAAAAAAGATGGATTATTTTTTTCAAGTACCGCTACATAATTGAGGAGGTGCATTACTCTGGTTTTTTATTCTTAAATTGTTGACTATTTTTCCATTAATTTGATCACAAGTGAATGAAATTTTCCAGTGAAAAGATAATTTGAGTGACTGAAATGCTGGTCAAATCATTTATTTATTTGAAAAAAATATATATCAACTACTTTAAGAAATAAAAATACTTTTATGTTTTTTAAAGAGAAAGAAAAAATATTAACAACATCTCTTCTTGTACATGTACGTGGAAGAAATAGTTTTACAACAAACTCTGCTACTAATAAAATACCCAAGAAAAGAAGAATAATGATATCTCCAAGCATTCATGAGAGTTGCGGCTGTCAGCAAGAATGAAGAATTGAATATCACTGTTCGACGATGTGTAATGCGGATTTAGGAGAAGAATTTGCAAGCTCGAGCACTTGTGGAATTCAGGAACGTCTCAGAAAGAATAGAATTTGTACGAATATATTCAGAACCACGGCTCTTGACAATTGAATATTGTTAACCAGACTGGGCATGAAGTGAGCTTGCATAGGGCGTACTCGAAATTCATTCATGGCTGTATGTGGTCAACGCGTCGTCAAAAAATGTTTAACGAACCGTGGAAAGAAAAGGCGTATTGAGAGTAAGAAAAGAAAGAGAAAAGAAAGAGAGGAGAGTATTGAGAAAGGAGCATTGGAAATGATCAAGATGATGGATTGATAGCCGTCTACCAGAGAATAATAAATAGAAGGAAGGGGCATTGGAAATGATCAAGATGATGGTTTGATTGATGTCTACCAGAGAATATTGAATAGATTGAAAAAGTAAAGAACAAGGATAAAAAATCAAAGGGTAAATTGGTAAAATTCAAGCTTGAAATAAAGAAGAATGATGAAATACAGATACTGCATGATTAATGCTCGTGATCATTCAACAAAATTCAACATAGTCGACAGTAAACATAGTCAACTAACATGGAGTTCAGGGTATTGAAAAAATTAAATGGAAGTATACGAACTTTCAATGTAATTACGTATTGTGATGTACTCAATGAAATGTTACTTAAGTTTTGTATGACGCAGTCTATTTGGTTATCAAATAATAAAATAATATTGGAAGTATTTACATTTCGGGAAGGGGGCATTCGCTATTCTGAGAACTCCGTGTGGCAACTAATATCTCTCACCTAATTCTTTTCTGGTAGGACACTGGCCACGGTACTCTGTCAACAGTTAAGACTAGATTAAAATATTATCAACTACTCTTCATTCCATGTAGGTGGAATTTCTTCAATGTGTTTCTTTGTTTCCCTCGCTGATCATTCACTCCAAACAAAATCATGGCAAAGTTGACCGACGAGAAAGTCGGCCAATTATAAAGTGGGTCAAAAACGTGAGTAAATAATAAAGTTAAGTAACGACAAACCGAAATACAGTATCTATAACTATAAGCTTCGGAAACACCTGAAATTATACTATTCAATCCATTCCATGTTATTTCATCTGTGCTTAGCATTAGCACTGCGCTATCTGTGCTCCTCTCATTTTATATGATTTTCAATATTCCATTAATAAATTTAGTAGATTGGAGATAGAATGTTTTCCATTCAGAAGGCAAAAAAACGAGATTGTATTGAGTTGCAATTAAAGTACAGATCTATATGAGAGAAATACAAACATCAAAGAGAATTTCTACATCTCGTGTCTTCCCAAAATACTTAAGTGTATAATACATGTGCATATAAAATACGTATGTACACATTGTACAGGTAGATTCTCCCTATAATGATGTTCTTTGAATGATAATAGTCCTCTTTAAATTTGCATATTGTCATCAATATTTGTCTTGCTATAAGAAACCAAGGTAAATAGAATATAAGAATACTAATTTGTCTTAATATCAACTGTACTTTGAATATTATAAGAAAATTTATGTATATCATCCATGGCGTATAATGCATAGTGGGTAGCCTGTACGGATCCTGAAACTAACTTGTAGAGTCAATATGGTACCTATAGTCCTGTGATAACTATTATCTCTGTTTGTACATTAATAGTAAGTTTCTCCAAGTTTCTTGTTTTCTCATTTAGTAAGTTTTAATTGAAAGTCTATTCATATAAGATAATTACACTTTTACTAACAATGACCATGAATTTTGTGAATACTTATAAAATTTAACTACCTCAGAATACTTACCGTGTTGGATTCCAGTATCCGTGTGAGAATCCGTGTCAGAATACCTAAAGTGTAGGATTCCAGTTTGTATCCGTGTGAAAGTCTATGACCTATCAACCATGGCGTATAATGCAAGGCGGGTAGCCTATACGGTTCCTGAAACTGAATTTAGAACTTGGAGGATACTGATAACTGATCCAGGCTACCAGGGTATTTGCAGGCCACCTAAGCTACGCTACGGAACTCCACAAAACAGAGATAGATTTGAATTCCCTCTACTGTGTGTTTTAAAGATACAATTCAAAGTTCTTAAGGTGAGAACTTGAATATGCTCTGAAAATCATATTGATTTACACTTGAGATAAATATTATAAAATGTTCAAGTGCATTCTCAGCTAATAGAACGGCTTTAAAATTTCCATCACTGCTATTCAAACTAATAAACTTTGGAAATTTGAATGATAAATTGATTAAAATGATTTCAATATCATAACAGTGTATAGTTGGAAACAATAGAAGTTATTGCTTTAATCCGATTATGAGCATAAGTTGAAAATCATTAACAAACAAAAAATTACTAGCCGAGTGAGAAGCAATAATACTATTTCCACTACGATTCAGAAACATCAAAAATAAGTACCACTTTTGGAGTATTGTAGTACAAAATAATTTAGTAGCCATACTCGAGTCGAGTACTGACACTTTTCAGTACAAACTCCATCTTCTTGCATAATTTAAATAATATCAGTGGGTTTTTTCAATGAAAAGATTTACATCACCTCAATTCTATAGTAGTATAGATAGTGATGGTAGATGGGTTGAAGCGTTCCAAGTAACATAAGAATTTTTAACTGGGCTATTGAATTCAATCAAACTTTGATTCAATTTGACTTTTAATTTTAATGTATTAAAATGGGGTAGGAAACTGCTAGAGAAAAATCATGTAGATGAAATAATTCGCATGATAAAAACAAGAAGAAGGATTGGCATTTATTAAAAAAGGAAAATGATTGTATTATGTGGTGAGCCTAATTGGTGTAGGCTACATTCAGGACAATAGATGCTTTCTTGTGATTCGTACGATTTTCCAATAATTTATTATGCAAACAATGAATGATAATTGAGTTTTCTGGTTCAGCTGCTTGATCGGACGCCAATTATGTATATTTTGGAGATTGTGAAGTGGCTTTGATTCATGAAAGGGAGAATAATAGCGAGCACAGCTTTCAAGACCTGTCAAGACAAAGGAATTGATTTGATCTTCCTCCACCTTTCACCCAGTCATTAGCATTGCAGCCGGCCAGTGAGTTTGAAAGTAGAATGGTATAATACTACCACTATAATGGAATGATACGAAACAATGCAAAGCTGATAAATCAATAGTAATGAACTGGTAGAATGCCTAACGCCATTTCAATCAGGATAAGCTATCATTTACAACAGATTTATGTATCGTGTTGAATTATTTGTGATAGTATCAAAGTGAATAATGGTTCTCGAAGTATCGGTAGATCTACTCATAGATGGAGCAATGATCTACTCATAGATAGTGGAATATTCACGGAAATTGTAAATACAGTGATTTTCAACAAAGTTATTGGCTATAATAAATATGTGGGACTTCACATCGGACTGAGAGTTGAAGCTATCGAGGTGAAACCATAACAAAAAGCAATCTCATTTTATACTCTCAATGATTGAAATTGCACTTTTCTCTTTGCTGTTATTCTAGAGATAGTTGAAAAGATTATTATTGATGTCGAAGTGGCACAAAATATACACAGAGTCTAGAGGATATTAAGGGATATATACTAATGGAGAAGAATCTAGAAAATATGTGAAAAATCCAGTTTCTATTTCCGCAGGTGAATAGGTATTGTTGTTTGTAAGAATACTTATCTCAGCATGATATTATTGTGATGAAAACTATATTGAAATCAATTAGTTACATTAGTTAGAGAAAATAATATTGAGATGACGTTTATGTTATCAACTTGAAATATTCACTCCAGTTTGATCGAATCAATTCACATTCTATTCTTCGTAGAGACCGCTAGTCTCAAATAAGAATCTATTATTGGTTGAAAACGATTTCTACAAAGGTGACGTATCTTTTCTCTGGAAGGCTATAAAATTTTTCTCGTAGAAGGAACTTGATGCCTTGTCAGTAACTTGTGGGACGGATTTGAAGTGAAATCGACTCACCTATAGAAACTTTACCAGGAAAAGGAAATGTTTCTATTGTGCATGTGAAGCTATTCTCGTGTCGGTACAATAGAAAGGTCATTTTCAACCAATTCCATGCATTTCGTCGCCTCCATTTATTCTAGTTATAGTCGAAAATCGTCGCCTGAGCTGTGATTTCCACTCATTTTCATTTGCAATCAACTCAAACAGGCAGCAACAAACTCTGAATAAGCTATCTGTCCCACAGTAGAGTCCAATTCTAGTCATTGAATGGACTATGCTACAACTATACTCAACATTTGTAAAGTCCGCTAGTGGAATTGTGTGTTGGTCTCATCAGACGTGTGTTGGTTATCAGATGATTAGACCAGCAAACATTACAATGTAAATTGGTATTCTCAAACCCTTTTCACTTCAAAATCAACTTTGATTTGATTTAAAAATTTGAAAAGTCAACGTTGATTGCCTCTGAATGTTTGTAACATGATAAGCTGAATTTGACAAGTTTATGGTCCATAACACTGTAATAATAATAATAGACTATATCAATTCCATAATGCCATTTTCGTACAAAAGGAGATTCTTATTTTTAAGAATTCTTCTTTGGCATGAGTTGTAAACACTGTTATCTGGATAAAAAGCGTGACAAAAGAGATAGACTTAGTAAAAGTAAATTCCTTTCGTGGTAAGCGTAAGTAAAAGTAAGCGTTCCTTTAAAGTTGCTTAAAAGTTGCCAGCACCATTGTATTTTAGTGGTGGGTGATTTTCTCTTAGGATTTGGAAAGCTGCATCACATCTCCTCTAAATAAACATACATCTCTCCAAAGTAGATTAATTTATAGTGATATACCTTTGTATAGTGATGCCAAGGATGCATTGCATTTAGTATAATTATTTGTTTTGATATCGGTCGGAACAGACAATCAATGATAATAATTTGGTATTTTCCATGAAAAAAAGAAATAATAGAATGTTCCACGTCTTCTTTATTTGGGAGCATTCGAACATGATATTTTCCCCTTTTTACTTTGATTTGAATTACAGGGCGATCAAAAGAATAGAGAAATACCCCTTCAGCGATATGCTAAAGTATTTTTGAACCGGAAAAAGGTTGGAAAGATATAAATTATATGTTCAATAGGAGAAGGGCGCCATTGTTCAACGATTCCAAGTATTTTCCTCCTCCATAAAAATTAGCTTCAATGTAATCAAAAATCCGCAGTCATATGATTTGGAGAGGAAAAAAGAGATGCGTAAAATATTACTTTCAGTGTTGAAATCCTGTTATAGTCTGAAACTTTGTTTTAAGAGAATTTATAGCTTACGCAGCTGTTTGGAGCGCTGTGGAAACGCTCTGAACAAACATAGATGGTATCTGCGAAACAAAAGAATCGAAGCTTCAGAGAAGCAAACATGGAGAACAGTCATGCCCCATCTCTTTCAGCCGCATCCGGTTTCATATCTCTGTCTCTGTTCTGCTCTTCAACTTAGCCCGCCAAAGACCAAAGTAAGCAAAATTCATTACTGACTCATTATAATGCTTCATACCAGAATGGAGAAAGCTCTCACATAATGCCCTTTTTGAACAACGAGATAACAATCAACTTTTGAAATTCAACATTATTTCATTTCCTAGGAGATCGGATGATATTTTCCGGTGGGTGGTATTTTCACTGTGTTTTGCAGTTTGTTGTTTGTAGAAACATTTGAGCTATTTTGGAACTTATTGACATTACCTGAGCTTGTTTGGAATTGAAAGCTTCAACTTCAACTTGATATAACTTATCATTATCATACTGGAAGTTTACATTGTTAACATATTAGGTTGACTCACGTGTTGTTAGCAAATGAATACTGAAACAATGAACCTTGCTGGAAAGGAACTTAATATTCCAGGAATATTCTGAGGTAACTCAGAACAGTGTTATATCAAGGTGAATTAAAGCAGCCTATTGATTACAGAAGTGATATCTACTTTTCTAACAATGGGGACATAATATTGTGGAAAATAATTAAAGCCTGTGGGCCGAATGAAATTTGAAAACTTTTTACTATGAGTTACTACAGCTGATCTGTTTTAGTGTGAGTTTGCCATTAAATAAAATTCTACGGAACAAAAACATTTGAAATTTGGCAGGCATATTGGACTTTTAGATCCGAACTTTCCTAAGGACCAATTTATACAAGGCGTCTTTGGAATTTGATTCTATAGATGAAAATAAATTGATTTATATAATAATATAATATACAGTAATAAGATTTATAATTATTATATAATGAATTTTTATGATATCTCAGAATAGTTTGTTGCGGTTCTTTATCTTTAATTGGAAAGATTCAGAAGATTCTCAGTAATCGGTTTTTGGGTTTGGGCCAGAATGAAATTGGGATTAAATCGAAAAGTTTTCTTTGAGTTCGGTAGGAGCAATCGAAGACCAAGGAGCGGGGAATGAAGGCGAGCCTGATGTTATCGGATCTGATCTCATTTTGCGGTGTGCCTTTCCGCCCCCCTACACCACTGTCACAGCCACCTTTGTCGCATTAGCACTGAATTACTGAACGACTTCACTTGAAACCAAACAGGCATTACGGCGCGAGCCTACTGCATTTTTATTGCTTTCGACGTTCGCAGTGGCGAGCCACTCAGCCACTCAAAAGCCATTTCGATTCTGGCTCAGTGGCCTCAAGTACCCACTTGAAGATCCCTGCTTATCACTGCAATATACTATCAACTTACATCGGAGCCATTACACCTCCGCTCTCCGTGGATTTATCAAAGAAAAGTGCAATCAGCCGAACTGGTAAAGTAGCTGATGAGATTTACAAATTAGAGAATTTCGATAGCACTAGAATCTTAGAATGGAAATATTGTCAATGAAAGTATATTTTATCTATTAAAAATTTGCATTATAATTCTCAAACTAAATTGAATAAAATTATATATTAATAATTTTTTGTCAACAATAGCAATTGATATGCATCATTGTTCGCTTATTTCCAAGTAATTTTATATAAAATTGAATATTTTCCATGCGTTGAACTGCTTAGTACTGAGAGGGCAGTTGTGGTAGGTGGTAGAGATTGGCATATTTCTGATCTACACAAGACGCCATTCCGTTTCCTCTACAAAGATGGAGCAGAGGACTTGCAACGTTGAGTAATTGTCCATGAAAATTGAAAAGTGATGAGTATTACAGCTACGCAGCGATTGTTTCGTGCGCGATTCATTGTCGGTCGCAATGGAGCTGTTCCTAGCCGTAACTCAATCCTCAGATGGATAGAATACGTCATAGAAAACGTAAAGCCATCTACTACTTCGACTGAATCTCATCAATGATGAGATAGTATGGAGATGACGATTTCACAATCTATGAAATCAATGAATTCAATTAAGGATAGTAATTAATCAAATCTTGCTATGATTGGATACGAATTTATTCATGGAGTCATTTTATATGCAACTAGCCTTCTATCTCCTCTCATCATTATTCATGATTTTCGTCAGTAATGTTACAGAAATAAAAATTAAGCAGAGCACATTTTGATCATCAGAGTGAATGCAGTAATTTGACCTTATTTTGTTACAGCTACTGCACGCGCGCACAAGCTTGTTTACGATCAGAAATACTGTCAGGGCTAGTCAACCTAACGTTAATTAGATTACACGAGAGAGAGATTCTGCAGTTACACCTAATAAAGTTGGACAATGGAAGCTTGTTTCCCAGAATTTTTCATAAATTATTGGTCCCGACGCTCAATGAGCTTTTGTATAATGGGTTTATGCTCGTGCTCTTAATATAAATTTAGATGAAATTCGCTTCCGATTTATTAATTTGTTTGTAACAAAGTAAAGTTACTGTTGCGATGGAAATATTCCGCCATGGAAGGTCGATTCTTCAGACATGTTCTATTTATATTTAGCAGCAATAATTTATTTGATATGAATTATTAATTAACATGAATTATTCATTTTATTTTATTGATAAAATTATATTGTGATTTGATTCACTCAACTCAGGCCACTTGTGTAAATCGGTTGTGATCATACTTCTCCCAGACAACTCGGCCGATTTCCATGAAATTTGGCTGAAACATGCATATCAAACGATAGGAAGGTTGTAAAATAATTAAATCTTTCAACTTATAAGTGTGTCCCTGTGCTGAACTGAATGGACGATGACTCTTCGAAGATGTAAACTGTTGAACTGAAGATTTCGAGTGAGTCCCTCAAAACTCATAAGTCTGGTAGGGCTACCAAATCTTATATAGGAATTTTTTGTACTAGTTGAATTTTTAGGAAAATAGTAGCTAGGCAGCCAGCGTAGCGTTTTATTTTATGTAGTAATGATTGATAACCTAGATGTAATTTTGCTTAGATAGGAATCAATTAATTACGGCAGTAATTGGCCGGAATAAAATTGTAAGTCACTCCGAATTCGTCTCTTCCGTTAAAACCAAATTCCACGAAGGAGCCCCGACCGGTTACAACTCCTTGTTTTTTAATTGTTGGTTCAACCTTTTTTTATTGTATTAAGAACTTGGAAAAAATATTGGGTTCGCCAATCAAATTTGTGAATGGAGAGCACTGGCGATGCAAATTTCTTGTTACAAACTCTATTCATCACAGAAATCCTAAATGGAATAGGAGCAGTCGTTTCCGATATGGCATAGAATGTTCTGGAACCGTTTGTAGTCTGTATGTAAACACGAATAAGTCATCAAAATTCTACACAGAAATCACAAATGCTGAAAATACTACTGGCCCGTTATGAAGAAAACCCCTTCAAAAGCTCGCAAAAAATACACTGTGAAGCACAAATCACTATCACAAAATTTTCCAAGTGGAAACTGAAAGAGGAAGGCACATTGTGATGTGTCATGTTTGACATTAGTGCAGAACTGTCAGACCTCGTGTCATAACAAAAAGAAATGGGTGGTGTTGGGTAAGGGGGAGCTTTCCAGAGGAGCGTCGGGGGAAATCCGAGTGAGTGTGCTCCCTGTCTGAGGGAATACTATGCCGTTCTCTGCTGGTAAATAGAGGGACTGTACCATTACTTTGTCAATCTTTGTTCCTTTCAACTCCTGTTCAAGAATACAATGAGAATAATTTTGAAAATTTTAATGACACTCGTCTTGAATGTTTTTTTGAACTTGACTGATAAATCTGAAAGGCTTGAATTGCCGATTGGCAAACCTCATTATCTGAAAGGCATCTCATAATAATTATTTTGCAAATAATTACGGACCTTTAAGATCTCCGTAAAGAGTGAAGTTGGTAATCATTTCCGAAAATACTAATGTCGTATTTAGTCGGACAATATTGCAATAAAATTCTGCTTGTCCTCTAATGGGTTTGACTTTTAGTCATAGAGTTCAATGCATGAAGCTGAGTTTCATTAGTAGAATTAGTATTCACTGGCAACTTGTTAACTCCCCCAATGAAAACTCACATAGCAGAGTAGAGTACATAGTAGCACAATGGTGAAATTACTATACTGCTTCCTAGTATGCTATCTACTCTACCTCTAGCTCTACTAATGAAATCCGGTCTCATTCAGTTTATATAAATTTCCCTCTGTGGACTCCATGAGCTTGCTAGAGCTCGTCTAGTTTCACTTCAGTTTTCTTAACCATCCATTTTCTTAAGTGAAACGTGCCCTGCACTGACCAGTAACACTGCTTTCTCTGTGCTGTATTGAAAAACTAATGACAGTTACTCTGCTAGTAAATGAGCCAGGAAATAGTTTTAATCAAACTAAAAGGAATCTGCTCTTCAACTTCACGTGTGGTTGTAAATGTGATATTTTTGTAGATAACCGTAGATTATATGTTGAAGATTAGATGTTATCCCTTCCATTTCCAATTATTACCTATTAGTCAGAGTGATAATATGTATTTTCCCCCTCCGCCTGTCTACTATGGTAGGGTCTACTACCTATCTACTACCTACTGATTGAGACATGTCAGTCGCTGTTCCAACAACGTGTAGCCGTGAAGAGGCCCCAAAATTTTTACACCAGGTAAATATTTTCTTTAAATGTTTATCAGGCGGCCGTTCCTCCGTTGTCGTCACTCCTCCTGTACAATATAGATTGAACAAAAAGACTAGAAGTTATTGCAGTTTCATTATTACTTATTAAAATCATGACATACAGTGTTTCAATGCTTGCCTGAGATGGATAATGGTGGAAAAAGCGAAACCAGTACCTTGTTATTTTAATAGATTAGATAATTTTAACTACAATAAGATAATGTCAGACTTTCTATATAAACAACTTGATGGGAGAACAAGAGTAGTGTTGATCATCCTTCTAAAAGCTAGATAAACCGAAGCTACTATGAAATGGAGTTATATCGTATGATAGCTTTTTAGGGCAACCAATCTTTTGCTATTGTTGTTAAATCGTGATTGATCAATTGAAACTATAATCTTCGCAATTGTACTTAAAACAAAAATAATATTTGCTATTTAATAGCTGGTAACTTTTTATAAGAGGATTAAATGCCGTCTTTTAAAACTAAAGACATTTTAACTGATGCTACTGAGATTACTGAAATGCCACAAAAAGCCAACAAAAGCCGTTCAATTCGTTAAACAGACCGCACAAATTATAATCGTTTGTTCTTCTTATTAACAGCGCTGAACAAAAGGATTTTGAAAAGAAGCCCTAAAGCTTCTACAGTGAAAGACTTGAATAATTCTGGAGAAAGAGCTTCAATTTTGATTGTCTCTGAAACTCGAATAACTCTCTCTAAGCGGCTCATCCTTCTTTCATTCCAACTTCTAGAAGAGATGACGGTGTGAATTTTCATCAACAGTAAATCCGTTCTATGACTACTCAAGTATTTTTTGAGACTGAAATAATTATTGTCACAATGAATAAGATTGAAAGTTGCTTCGGAATTGGGAACAGTTGAACTATATACACATCATTATGAAGGTTTGGATTGTATGTATTTTTTATATTGTTTTATGTCTTACAGCTTTTATCAGTTGATTTCATACTGAATATATTGAAATGTATATATTTTCAAAATGTATGTATTTTAAATAAATAAGTAAGTAAGTAATGTTTTTGATCTCGGCAATTAATTTACGTAACTGCTAAATCATCTATCAAACTAGGTATTACAACTTCAAAACTTCAAATTAGGTACTACAGTTTCAAGCTTTTTCTCACCAACTGCTAATTGAAACTCCCAGTCTTTTCCACTCTCATAAACCAAATTATTCCTCTACTTATCTGCTAGCTAATTTGCCATTAATTCTAATACTCACCACGACCACCTCAAGACGGCGCATTGTTTCGAAGAGAAATTATCATGACCGTAATGAGAGGGAAGTCTATTAGAGCAATGTGAGCGTGAGGAACAGCATTGGGGTGGCGACTAAATTGAATTATTTATCCCTGCTAACGCTCTCTAAATTTCGTCCGGGAGTTGTCCCATTCCTCATTCCTTACCCTTCTGCAGACTATCAGTAGGATGCCTTCTTTCACTCTGCAGAATAACTATTTCTTTTTCCGGAGATCGACGCATATTGAAAACGAAATCAATCCATGAAATAAAATATTGAGTCTTAATTAAATTTAAATGTTAAATCAGAACATTCGAATTTAGGTTATATTGATTATTGGTCAATATTGATGATTGTCAGCTAATTTCTTTATATTCCATGTAGCAACAGCAATTTTTGTGATAACAGGAGAATGATATGGGTTAATATAGATTTTGGCATGTGGTAAAATATGAATGACTTATTGAAATCTATCCTTGAAAGTAATTGATATTATTCATCTTACATTGAATTGGATAGAGAGGGTTTGGAAGTTCATACATTTTCAAACTCAATTCTAGTACCTATTGAATTCAATGAAACTTATTCAAAATACTCTTTACAAAATACTATAATACAAAATTGTATTGGAGAACGCATAAGCTCCATGAAACTATTTTAGTCTATTCTAATCTGAACTATTTTAGTCTCAAATTTATTTTTTAGTGTTACCGGAGCTGGTAGTTCAAAAACATTTTCAAATACTGAATACTCCCATTCATGCTAAAATTCTTACAGATTATTCCAAAATATATTCGTGATTTGAATCGTAAATATTGAATTGAAGATGCAATAACCCAAAAATAACAATGAAGTAGTAGTTCCAATTCATGAACTAGTTGTGTACTTTGATATCCATCCAAGGGTAGAAAGCATAGTTAGTGATCCCATTGGTGACCTCACTGTCATATGTTTAACAGAATATCATGGTGCTGATTCTTGCATCCTTCTATAATAAATAGATAAATTATTATAAATTTCAAGTAAATATAACAATTGATTTTGTCTCGAGTATTTGTTTTCTTGATTCACCATTTTTATTATGTGGTTATCAGCAGATGATTGCTTGTTATAAATGAAATATAGTTTTATGATTTGAACCACTAAAAAGGTAAATTTGTACGTAAAAAACTTTCCTAATGCATTCACCGGATCAAAAATTATTACTCCAGGTTTTGAATAAATTTGTCAACATTTTATTGAAGGGTTTAATTTTTTATTTTCTAATTATCAACAAACAATAGACATAATTTTGATTATACATGAGTCTATACATCTACAACATTTTATAAGGCACTTTGTTCTTGTAGTAAAACATTTATATCTTACAAAAAGAAAATGATATTTTTCACAAAATCAACTTAAGTTATCAACCTCCACTCCAGTTTCCCATGTGATCAATGTGACACTCTCAAATGAGGAAAACGAAAAACTCTTCAACATGCATTTTTTTCCAGAAGCTGTTAGAGAATATTTTTTTTAAAATAAAAGTAGTGTGCAAACTATGGCTTAATCAACTAATAGAAAGCTGGAACTATTCTATCGAGGTACATTAACACTCCTCTAACCAAATAAAGGGAACAAGTGAATCAAACCATTTGTGAATGTAGCTCTTCATTAATTTTTTTATTGGTTTGTTCCAGGCATTGGTTAATAAATTTCGTATGATACGAAATATATGACTGAAATAAGGAAAGAGTGAGCTGGAAGACATAGTAATGAAAAGTAAAATAAATGCTTAAACAAAGAAAGGATAAGTTTTAGTTCTTTGTTTTTCCTCTGACGTAGGTATATCAACTTCTTGTTTCATTTGAAGGGAACGTTGATTCAGTTTTGTTTATTTTAGTTCCATGTTAGTGACTCCAACTCAATATTTTAATTGTTCACAACCACGAAAACTGTAACTGGCAATACATAGGAGCACACCTTCTACATCTCCTGAGACCATAAACATTTCAATTCACTGGAAAGAAACAAAGACCATACTGCTTTGTTCAACAACCAACCTTTAACAATACAAAATCCCTAGATAGAAAGTCAACTTCCATTGAAAGAGCACTTTTCAGACTATAAACTCAATCTCAATCTACCACCCTAGGACTGGTGAGCTTTGTTATTATTAGAAGAGAGATTAAAATGATTGGGTGTATGAATGAATCACAGAATGTGAAGTTCACACTCGTGACAATAGTAATTAAGTTTAATATTCCTCAGAAATATGAAAAAGACCATGACTGCTTTAACATACAATGATTTAAATAGACAAGCTGCAATGAATATTTCAAGAAACATTCAAGAAATTTGACTGTAACTTGTACCTGTTGAATAACAGGACATGCTCTCTCACATGCAATAAGCTCATGAGAATGTGTACTTCACTTTAGTAGGATTAAATGATAATGCTTCGCATAACAACCATGAATCTGTTGTCTGGTACTCAGGTCTGTTTAATTATTCTACAATACATTAATGATTATGTTATAACAATAGCGCTAAAAGGGATTCGCTCCGCTTGAAATGTTTCACCCAATCAACAGGTGTCAGGTTTTGTTGTGAGATTATCGAGAATTGAAACCATATAGGCTACACGTTGTTTTACTCTGATTGTGAATTAATCTGCACATTAATTAACAGTGTTTCACAGCCGCTTCCCATCATTGTTCATTTGATGAATATTTCATGTAGGTTCCACTAAGGTTCAATAGATCAAAACGTCATAGAGATCCAATGTAAATAAATGCTCATTTGTAAATAAATACAGCATGATTTATCAAGAGTTTGAGAATGGGATGAATTGTACCCAATCTTTACATTGTAGGATGCTACTGAAAATATAGCTAATAAGATTAGCGTTGGTATAAGGTTTTTTGACAATGTAAAGTTCTACATTAAAAATTTTACTATAAGGGTTGTAAGTTTAGAGTAAAACAATCAGGATCTAGGAGGATTGAAACAAGGAACCATGTCATCAGCAGTGGTGGAATAGAACAGATCTAACAGCTTTCTGTGAGAGATAACTCTTATTTTTGAGGGTGTCGTACCTATCGTCGATGACGGATGTTCAAGCCTACTGATAGAAAAATAGATCAGATCCAACTGCTTTCTGTGAGAGGCTACTCTTACTTTTGAGAGTGTCACTCGAATGTATCGAACATTTCTAACAAATTTATTAGCATTGGTGGAATAGAACAGATCTAACAGCTTTCTGTGAGAGATAACTCTTATTTTTGAGGGTGTCGTACCTATCGACGATGAGGATGTTCAAGCCTACTGATAGAAAAATAGAACAGATCCAACAGCTTTCTGTGAGACATTACTCTTACTTTTGAGAGTGTTACTTGAATGTATCGAACATTTCTAACAGATTTATCAGCATTGGTGAAATAGAACAGAACTAACAGCTTTCTGTGAGAGGCTACTCTTACTTTTGAGAGTGTTACTTGAATGTATCGAACATTTCTAACAAATTTATCAGCATTGGTGAAATAGAACAGATCTAACAGCTTTCTGTGAGAGGCTACTCTTACTTTTGAGAGTGTTACTTGAATGTATCAAACATTTCTAACAAATTTATCAGTAGTGGTGGAATAGAACAGATCTAACAGCTTTCTGTGAGAGATTACTCTTACTTTTGAGAGTGTATCGAACATTTCTAACAGATTTATCAGCATTGGTGGAATAGAACAGATCTAACAGCTTTCTGTGAGAGGCTACTCTTACTTTTGAGAGTGTCACTTGAATGTTGACGGGTGTTTAAGCTTACTGACGGAAAGAGGAGGTGTAGTCGAGTTGCTGCGGGGTTGGAGTTGGCGAGACAGGAGTGTGCGTGTACATAATGGTGAAGCTGGTGGCGTGAGGCGTGGCACGGGTTGGCTGTCAGACAACTGTCACGCGCATCAACTGCTCGGCCGGATTCGACAGCACCGTGTCCGAAGTCACGTCTGTTGATGACGTCACGTCCGTCGCGATCGGCGTTGACGCCGGCGTTTCTCGCGTCGCCTGGTGCAGCAGGCTGAAAAAATTATTCGAAAACGTTCAGGTTCAAGTGTGCGAGAATGCTTCCATGATACTGGGAAAATTGATTTTAAAAAATCTGGTGTGTTCGAGATTTATAATAACTGATTTCATTATAATGGAAAAACTTATTACTTAGCAGAAATCAGAAATTTGATTGCCAAAATTACATAGAAGAAAAATTATTAAAAATATAATAATACACAGTGAATCCGCATTTGGATTGAATGGCTGAATCAGGAAAACTTCGACGAATCCTCTACAATGATGCTTCATTACTTTATTATCATTGAAGATGAACATTTTCAGAGTGAAATAAATTTATTGATGAATTAATAATGATTTCGTATGAAATGATTGTTGTATTTTATGAAGCAATACCCAGGAAATATTTGTAAACTCGACTGATGTTCATCATAACTGATTCCATTATAATGGAGAAACTTAATACTTAGCAGAAATCAGAAAGTTTTGAAAAAATATACTTATTTAGCGTTCCCTTATTTCGAACATTTGCCACTGCACCACTAATTATTAGAACATTGGAAATATAATTGATAACTCCAACATATTCTCATTTGGATTGAATGTTTTAATCGGGAAAAAGGTCAATGAATCCTCCAGAATGATGTATCATTTCTCTATGATCATTAGACATTGGTGTGAATAATAATAACTAGTTTTCATCACTAATAAATTGAATATTGTTCAAACAAACATTATTACGATTGGTGAAATTGAAACTTTCAAATGATGTTGTGATCATTTGAATAAGAAGATTGAACAAATATATTTGATGCAACAACAAAAACTGCACACTGTACCACTAAACAGAAGAATTTATATTCGTATCTTTGCTGTGAATGGCAGTTGAATGGCGTATCAAGTGAACGACTGCCATTGGCCTAGATAAGCTCCTCCCACAATGGGCGGTTTCTACAACATCACAGCAATGGCGGTTCAAACAACTTCAATTTGAAATATAACTTTACTTGTTCAGCTTGACTAGCTTCTTTGCTAGTTCTGTGTAGTAGTGAAGGTGATGTTGTGATAGTTATCCATACTAAATAAGAACACTTGAAGTTGTCAAAACCACATATTAAGTTGTCTGAACCGCCATTGCTGTGATGTTGTAGAAACCGCCCATTGTGGGAGGAGCTTATCTAGGCCAATGGCAGTCGTTCACTTGATACGCCATTCAACTGCCATTCACAGCGCTCGCTTACGAATATATCTGATGCACTGTACTTTACAATTGTGCAGGTGTAACAATGGTGTAACAACCGAAACTTCAGTATCTCGTTGTTTTATTAAATATGTGGTTTTGACAACTTCAAGTCTTCTTATTCAGTATGAATAACTACCATAACATACCCTTCACTACTACACACGGTATACCATAGATGATAGTGAGATGATATAAGTTGATACCAAGGTAATAGTTAGGTGGACTATCAAGAAAAAGTAATAATTGATTAATTTATTTTTTTAAATTTACAGGAGAAATATAGTCATTATTTTTTTGATGGCAAATGACGATTAATGAATCAAGAATGACTTCAAACATATTTTTATCAACCACATGATTTTGGTTTATTGTGATACTCTTTCCCTAAAAGGATTAAAATGTGTGAGTGTAATAAATAAAATTTATTTTCCATAATAAATCAGGAGCCCATCCGTTCTGCTATATAATTCACAACGTCTCATATTTGCCTTTCTCGAATCCACGACTGGAATATATCAAAGAACGGATGCCGGAATCATGCAGGATAAATCATAATATTCCATCTGTGAAAGTGCATATTATATAGAATTTTCTCTGCTCCTCATCAAAATTTCTCTTGAATGATGGAACGAGTTTGTTTGAAATATTATCTCAAGCATAGAGTTACAATGCGATTTTGTATATTCAGAACTTTTCCTGGAGCTCCTAGATATTTTCCTTGATGAGTTGGTCTTATATTCAATTTCATACATCTATAACTATTACATTCATTATCATTTCCTACAGTTTACAATAATTCAAGGCTATTGAATTGTCAAACTATTATTCTACTATTGTCAAATAAACAAACTATTATTCTAGGTCGAACATCATTTGCTATTTCACAACTTTAATGTATCGAATTTCCCAAACGTAGGTTGTATACTTTTAAATGTATGATTATCCGATTAACAAATCTATATTATAGTTTATGAAGTGATTTAAAAATTATATTTATTCAATTTCAACTTATTCAATTCTATGTCGAAAAGTTCGTAGTGAAAATTGATAGATGCATCAATGAAGAGTAAAAATAAATTATAAACAGGAAAGATTACTAATAACAGAAGGTTATGAAACTCAGTTATGTGAGAACAAAACATTTTGGATGTTATATAGTGTTAAAAATATGAATTACATAATATAGAGTCACTGATAAGTAAGTATATTTCTCAGCCTACCTCTTGATTGGAGATTCGACTACATTCGTTGGCTTCTTATCAGCGCTCACGTCACCAACTCTGTAACAAAAAATGGGGAAAGAAAGGTTAGTTAGTTGATAAGCATTTCCTCATTTAACTGTTAAAATCAAGGAGAACTTCATTCACTGCCATCACCATTGACTGGTATGCTACAATTATTGAGACGTGTAGTTTACAATTCCAGTTCGTAAACGTTTTTTACTTTTATCGAAAAATAGACCACAAATTTCAAGTTATGGTAAAAATAGCTTTGAAAATTTCAATCTCCATTCCTTGAAAACGTATCACTATTTTTATGTCTACTGGTTGAAAAATAGCATCCCAAACTCGTTTACCCTGGCTTCACCCACACACCACTGAAATTTCTCTTGGTGGTATAGATTCGTATGGCTTTTTATCGGATGGGAGACCCTGAGTAGGAATAAGAGAATGATGAGTTGGAGGAGGAGGAAGTGTAGAGAATAAGAGGTGAAGGAGGTGGAAGAGGAGAAGAAGGCGGAAGAGGGAGGGAGGAGGAATCGGAGGAAGGTGAGAGGGTGGGTGGGTATTTGGAAGAAGGAAAAGTGGACTCTAAAAAAAGAGGGAAGAAGTACATTAGTAGAAATTTAGAGAGTTTGATCTATGAGATTACACAATATTGAAGAAGGAATATTCAAATTCTCTCAAAAGGTTATTACATCTCCCGAAAAATTTCCAGCTTTTTGAAATTCTACATCAAACTGCGCTTTTTAAACAGCTCAGGCCCGCTTTCCCCAACGCTGCTTAGCAACAGGTGAAGCTCAATATTCCTTTCCTATACTTTCCTATTCTCCGAATGACGCTTAAGCTAGATTTATAGCTTATGAAGCGTTGGGGAAAGCAGGCCTCAGAGTTATTGTAATAATAATTATGAAAATGAACCGAAGTGATATTTGTACGTCTAAATTTGGATGTGAAGAGGAATAGTTTTGGGTTTTGCCTGTTGTTTTTCCCCAAATATTTTTTATGTCTGTGTCAATCAATGAATCTTTACTTCTTTACTCCTTACAACTATCTTTCATAGTTGGGGTAAATTCGATTTAGTCGCGGGTAACCTCCCATGCTGTTGATAAGTGCTGTATCATAGTGTAAATTAGGTAATATATATATATAAGTAGGTTATCTTCTTGTGTAAATAGAAGTGAAGTGTCACTAGCCAATTGGCAGCAAGTGTGTGAAGGAAGGCAAATAGTGTAGCGCGGTCGACCACAATTTCAATCTGTCGCTCAAAGAGTATCGAAGCAATTAATCCACACGAAGCAAATTCGACAATTGCCAGCGTCTGTCGTCTCACCAAGTCTGGTGGCCCTATCCTTGGAGGCCTGTGCAAAGCAGGTTGATTATTTGCAAACAGCACACGGCTCAGGCGGCTCAACACACCCTGATAGTCTCTTCCAATTCTAATTAATTATTCGGCTTATCGTTAGATCCAATCCAACCTCCTGCCCTTTATAAAACAATACGAATGAGTCTACAGCAGAATTTATTAATCATTTAAAATATTTGAATGCTTTACAGATATTTTTCTCAATGAAATGTTCAAAGGTTGATTGAAATCGAATGAATATTGTATATTGATTAGAATGTGTACAAAATGTGAAGAATTGTACAGAGTGTAGAATGAGTCTCTTTTGTTAATTTAGTTTATTAGTATAATCTTTCATTATCTAATTTTTATGTAATATTGTTATTATTAACTTATAGTAACTCATACTCACGAACGGACTCAGGTCTTGTGAGTATGATTTCATACCTAATCTATAAAATGATAACTTTTCTTATTGTAAAAAGATTGTAAAGATGTTGGTGATCTTGAAAGTTCTACAGGAATTCAAGTTTGTCAATCATTCAGAACCTTCGAATGCTTCACATATATTTTCAATAAATTTTTCAAAGGTTTCACAAAAATGTTGTAGGTGAATTAACATAAGTGAGAGATAAGGGTTAAAAAAATCGAATAAGAGAGAAATATGTTCCGATTAAACACAAGCTGCGTGATCTGCGTGCTATATAGATTTGATATTCACATCACAAAGTAAGCATGCTGATATAAAATAGAGAGATCTACAATAGGTTATTTTTAATAATAATATAACACCATATTGCTCTTTCACAAAATGAAATTAATTTTTTCGAGCAGTGACAAGATCACTTGAGTATCTGATAATTTCATAAGTATTATTCATTCACGTGATTTATCGCGGATTATCTCATTTTCATAAATGCGGTATACTGGCTTACTCATGCGAATTTGTATGAATTATACGGAGTCAGGGATGAATCAATTGAGGCTCAACAACCGATCGTCTCTTATTGGTTTCAAATTTCATGGTTCTACTGTATTCTCATAATTGTGGTTTCTTGAATATTTCTGCAAATCGAATAGATATTATCATCCTACTCAGAGGTTCTATTCTGAAAAAGTTGTTTGTGGAAGAATGTTTTCTAGGTGAGAATGGACTTTACGAAATACTGTACTAGTTTACTTTTGAAATACTTCGGAATCGAAAAAAATCAATACGCTGTAAAACTTTGAACAACGTACCAATCACATTATCGGCAATCCTTCCGTCAGCCCAAACTACGAGGATTTGCACTTTGTTTCCTTTCGTTTCAGGCGAAACCAGGACCAAGGCGCAATTCGCCCAACTACTCTAAATCTCGCTTACTTCCTCTTAGAATTCTTCTCAAAGCGTTTGCTGCTTCTAACTTGATAATTGCTAGGGACCCCCTGATAGAAATCTCAACAAAGAGAACTGCTGATCCTTTATTCTTGCAATACAAGTAGTTGACAGTTCAATCACGCACGGTCATGTCAATGTTCAATTATCATCAGGTTTTTTAAGTTCATTAGTGTACTTAATATGTTCAATAGAATATTGTATCATGATAAACCGTTTACTAAAGAGCACTTCATACCGTTGACTAAATTTATACGAACGAGGAGATTCTTGCTATGTGCGGGTGAAGGAGGGTCAAAACGAATTTACTCTTCCGGTCGCTATTATTATGGTCACCTACAATCATAAAAATGGTACCAAATTGTTCAGAAAGATCTGTAGAATTGTTGAATAACCGATTTTGTGATGAGAATTGATTTTTCAACTTTTAAATGGCAGTATAAGTCAATGAACATGGAGAAAATTTCGCTCACTTTAACCTTCAATTAAAAAAATGATGAGTGATAACAAGTTTCAAGGGACAGCAACAATTCTAGCGATATTCATCATTAATTTAAAAAATCCACACAATTCTAGCTATAAAAAAGTGACCAAAGAACTGCCTGTTTTCATGGTTTTACAAAGGTCTTAAGGAGCTATGTCCACTTGCTTTTTGGTGGTACAAAAATGGTACAATAATTTGATGTAATCCAATTTTAGGTTTTTTGATAGCGGGGAGCAAGTGGACATAGCTGTCTTAGGGCCTCCAATAAAAAGTTTTTATTTTACTACCTCGACTAATTATTTACATCTTCTTTTGTTACAACAAGAGAAGAAATTATTTGGCTCTATTCCGGATCAATTGATAATAATAATTATCGATGGTAATTATTATAGGCTTCATCAGGTTCACCTCAAAATGGGAAATTGAGACGGCTGTAGCATTTGATAAATACTCCGTTTTAATCCAATTATCCAGTGATTATAACTTAGCACTTGAACTTGAGCTGCCTGAGCCGACGCTCGGAAGCACAAGTTATTGCCTCCATAATTGCAGCCAAAGTAATTTGCCAGCAATATATAACCGACATTTTACAGGCATAATGCCTCCATCCGGAGACGAAACCTTGTGGCCAACACTTAGATGACGACTGAAACAGCCCAATAGCTTCACTAATAAAAGCCATCTTGTATTATGTAACAGACCTGTATCATAACCTGGTATAATAACTTTATTATGGGAGTAATAATATAAGATGAATAGTAGTGTGGTAGCCATACACCATTACAACTTATATTACCGATACCACAGACGCATAATGACGTAATATTCCTCTACCAAATATGATGGGTAGCATACGGTATTAATTGGGTAGAATGAATATGGGAGGCAATAATAATGATCCATAATTAAAAACTAGAATGAACTTAATGATCATCCCCGGTATTATGGCATTAATGATGAATAATAGCGAAAATGAATTGAAATAATGCAAGAAATATTATAAGAAGTCATGTGGCTTGGAAAAGCCTTGTTAATTGTATTTTAAAGAAGATAAGAAAATTATTCAAGTAGCATTCGTGTACTATTTGATATGAACTTTCCTGTGATGTAAATCATTGCATTTTTATTGACAATCAGCAAGTCAACAATGAGAATATTTTTCTCACAGTTCCTTCACAATTCTTCCTGTTTGTGAGAATTATTGAAGGATTTAAAGGCACAAGTGTTGAATGATAACTGACGTAGGATCTGAAGCGCAACCATACCTGATTCGTAAGTCAAGTATCGGAGAATACTTTTCGAAATCAATGCAAGATCTCGTAGTCCCCAACATAAATTATATGGTGGACTCCAGTGCTCGAAAAGTTCCTTTTCATCTACCAGTGTGGATCCAGGCTACGAATACGCAGTTAAAATGTTTGATAGAAATTAGTGGTCGTTGATTCCAGGGTTATAGTTGACATACAGAGGGGGAAAAGGAAAAGGAAGATATTTTTTCTATACTTACACTTTTATTCCTTCTCTCATACAGTATAGGAATGAGAGAAAGAAGAAAAAAGCCAGGAAATCAATCAAATTGAGAACTTGAAACGTTTTTGAGAGTATTTGATGAGTATTAAAATTCAATGAAGTTTCTCGTGGAAATAAATTTGGGAAAATAAGTTATAAATTGATCCTATATCGAAATAAATTCTCCCTGAGTAATGAGTGCATCAAAACTGACTGCTCAATTTCAAAAGAGCAAAGATGTTATCAGTATCGATCAATATGAGTGTACATTAATTGGGTTCTTATTAATTTCGAGAATGCAATACGCGAGGAGAATTTCCAAGAGAAACATTTCAAAATTAAACGAGACTGACATCGTCTTCGGGGCTTCTTCCATCAGTTTTGTTTTAACAAGAAAAAATTAATGTTGGGTGTTTCAGTTTTTGTTCTGCAAAAAAGTAATTGCGTTTTCCCTTGATAGATTGACGATTATGAGAGGTTGTGGGGAGCGGAGAGAAAGGACATTAAAACACTTGCCAAGAAATTATCCAATTCGTGGTAATTTTTATGGGTATAATCAAAGACAATATTAGTCTTCAGTTGAATTATCTAATTAGTTAATATTGTCTTTGGTATAATGTAGGCTAGTAATGATGAATTTTCTTAGATATCATTTTGCACCCAAAGATCATTAGACATCATCCACATTTTTTCATTTTAATCTTTGATTTCAAGTATGAAAGTATGTGAATATCATTTAAATCTGTAATTAGTGATGAATTCCATTGTTATCCATCATTTTCCGGCTTGAGGTATTCATATTAAAGAAAAACTAGTTAATTCAAGAAACTTTTTTCCTCTCGCACTATAACTCATTTAAAACTTCTCATTTGAACTGAATCAAGCTTTTCTAGGCCTAAGCAAAACAAGTTTCACGGTAAGTTCACAGTATTCGATCATCTATGAAGAAATACATTTAAATGTAAATTTTTCGCTACAAGAGTTACTTTAAAATGAAGTATGAGAACGAGTCCTGCTGGTTGGCTTACTGAATTTGATTACAGAACTTTTATTTAATAGGAATATTGTTGAGGGGAGAAAGAAATGACCAGAAAAAATATAGAAAAACTAAAACCGTCAACTTTGACCGCTTTAGTGGAGATACTAATTAGAAAGACATTTTCATGAATAAATTAGGCTTCGGTCTTGTCTAGAACTTGTCTAGCACACTGAACTGTCTCCATTTTCCATTCTATGAAAATAATGAAAACAAAATATTTCCACTATCGTGTTACCTCAATATTGTTATCTCGAAAATCAATATGAAGTAGAAGTTTTGTAATACTGTAATTGAACTTCAAATACTTGCAAGGGCTTATAATAACCAGATCTTAAGTAGCCTAAAGAGAATTCATGATTGTATCAGCCATCGAAATTGCTTCTGGTGCCAAATTCCTTTTGGGTCAAACTTCATGAAGTGAGGAGGGAGGCTGAAGCATTCATGCGGTATTACTTTTAGTGAAGATGAGAACTAAGTGAATGGATTATCAACCATCCTATAGGGGATAGAAGGCTACAGAGGATACTGTAATCATCACGGATCAATCACTAGAATAAGCTTCCTTTCAGAGCTTTATTCTAGGAAGCATGTCTACCTGCTCGTGAGCTAATAATCAATCAAATTTGCCCATGAAGGCTCATTCCTCCAGTATATAAGACAACATATTATTCTAGTACTGTATCTATATAATTTGTATTACTATGCTGTATTATTAATTATATTTGTATGTAATTACTATTTTTGATGAGGAATAAACGATAAGGATTTTGATTTGATCTGATTTGATTGAGTAGAGTTATCACAGTTATTAGTATGAAACGAGATGGAGTAAACATGATTCAAAGCTATAGAGTGTACTGTTATACATTGAAGAAGATCTTACCTTGAAGGACAGCAAAATGTCCAGTCTTTGCCGAAATTTTCGCCGTCCTCTAGCGTTTGTGGAAGATGTTCTCGCAGTGTTTCCGGAAGTAGAAGGCTGACTGCTCCTCCAGCTACTAGCAGAGCTCCCATTATCACCAGAGGAAGAACTAGCATGTCCTCACCCTAAAACACACAAAGATAGTCTCTCAAAAAAATTATGTTGAATAATGATGACTACATATTTTATGTTGAATAATGAGGACTACTCTATGTTGAGTGATGAGGACTCCATATTTTATGTTGAATAATTAGAACTACATATTTTATATTAAATAATCAGGACTCAATATTTTATGTTGTATAATGAGAACTACATATTTTATTTTGAATAATGAGGACTACTCTATGTTGAATAATGAGGACTCCATATTTTATGTTGAATAATTAGAACTACATATTTTATATTGAATAATGAGGACTCAATATTTTTTGTTGTATAATGAGAACTACATGTTTTATGTTGAATAATGAGGACTACTCTATGTTGAATAATGAGCACTCCATATTTTATGTTGAATAATTAGAACTACATTTTATATTGAATAATGAGGACTCAATATTTGAAGAAGAAGAAGAAGAAGAAGAAGAAGAAGAAGAAGAAGAATAAGAAGAAGAAGTTGAAGAAGAAGAAGTTTTATGTTGAATAGAAGAAGAAGAAGAAGAAGAAGGAAGAAGAAGAAGAAGAAGAAGAAGAAGAAGAAGAAGAAGAAGAAGAAGAAGAAGAAGAAGAAGAAGAAGAAGAAGAATAAGAAGAAGAAGAAGAAGAAGAAGAAGAAGAAGAAGAAGAAGAAGAAGAAGAAGAAGAAGAAGAAGAAGAAGAAGAAGAAGAAGAAGAAGAAGAAGAAGAAGAAGAAGAAGAAGAAGAAGAATAATAATGATGACAAAATATTTTGTGAACTCACCATATAGTTGACAATTGGAATGATGATAGGTCCTAACATTCCGGCCACAGCACTGGTACTCATTCCGAGACCTCTGACGACTGTCGGATAGAGTTCGGAAGCCATCAAAGGAAGCACCACGTAAGACGAAGAGATGCCCATCTTTCCCAAACAGTACAGGCACAGAGTGATCATTGGATCTGAGGAAAATTACAAGAAAAATTATTATCTATTTATTCTAAAATTTTGAGGCTTGAAATCATTTCATTAGTGCTGAACTCATTTACGTCGAATGATTTTTGAAAACCTTGTACGTTGAATGAAAAATATTGTAGAATAACTTTTGTTGGTGTGCCGATGTCCTGTTGGAGTTTGTATCATGTCCCTTTGTCGAGAGTTCGAATGTCACACCTAAAATAGCTGTAAAAAATCATGATTTTTCGGAACTTCTAACCAAAAATGTATTAGAGATAATTCACGGAAATATTATTAAGCTAAATATTCATTGAATGCGAATGATTCTGGTTTTGAAATTTGATTCTAGAATCTATTCATAGATTTCAATTTAATATAGAAGCCCCTAATAGAAATCGGTATGAACAAGAAAATATAGTATGGAGTGTATAATAAAACAAGAAAATATTTGGAAGAAGAAATTATGATACCTCTCTCGTAAAATTATTGTGAAGTTTGCAAGTGAAGAGAATTATTTATTTTCCTATTGGTAAGAATGTTTTCTTGCGAAACGAGAAATTCATGTGAAGTTTATTCAAGTTTGTCCTGAAATTGCATCAAAATAAGACAGCAATAATTGCTTGTGAAGCTCATTCACGAAATAAAATAGAGTACCAGCAAGGCAAAGTTTAAAGAAAGTTTACAATATGAATATTCATGCAAGAAAACTGAGTAAGTACTAAGATAAGGAATTAGACTCAGACACTTGGAATGAATGTAAAAAGGAAATGAAGAGAGGAACCCAAGTAGGAACGTAAAAATTGGAATGGCATTCAACTGTTTGATATTAATCTACTGTAGGAGGAAAGGTGTTTCTCTCTGGAAGAAGAAGTACCGTTCAAAAGTTCCAAGAGGAAGAAAGAGGGAAAGATCATTTAAGGCGAGAGGGAAAATAGGATAGTAGAATATCATTTTTGAGAGGAAGTATATATTATTATGAAAGTGGGAAACAGTGATAAGGAAAAATTGAAATATTCACGGAAAAAAAAATCTAAAAATAATCTGAGAACAATAGAATCAATCTCCTGGTGATGGTGACAATGAGAATACAAGCGAAAAACACTGTTTAATAGAATATCCAGACAGACTTTTCGAAGAATCTTGGCTTTTCTCTGAAAATACCTATCCAGATAACTGCTAAAAATATCGAAAGAGCTCAAAAAATTTAATTTTTTATTCAATTTGAGAGAGAAAATGTCTATTATTTTTCGGTAAGCTCTTATCGAATTTCACCATTTTTTTATTTGAGTACATGATTGTCATTATCAATGCTATCCGGATTCATGACACTACCGAGCAAAACAACTTATTTGTGCTGAATTGAGACACAGGAAAAAAGTATTTCCAATAGTATTCAATGCTTAGTGGCGAAGCGTGATATACTTATTTGGTCATCGCTGAAAAAAACACCAAATAGCAGTTAGAGATGACCAAATAAGTATACCACGCTTCGCCACGGTCAATGCTATACGTATTCAAAATTACATTCAATAGTATTCAATTCTATAGAACCATGAAAAATTCTACGTTCTCTATCGTTGAACCAATTCAAGGATATACAAATGATATTAAATGAATATTCATATATATTTTCACCATCCTTCCTTTTGAATTTCTTGAATATATTTTCAATTTTAGCCAATTCAACCTAATTTCAACCTAAGCTACCTAAGAAGTTTCAGTGTTTATTGCGATTTCTATACTATGTTGTCATTTCTAGATAGTAGAGTATTGTTAACTGACCATTTTGTACAAATATTGTGGCTAGACAGGCAACGCCGCCAATGACCATGCTGACGCAGAGCGTCCAGCGCCGACCGACGCACTCCATGGCTGGCCAAAGCACTATGTAGGTGGGCAGCTCGACCGCTCCCGCCAAAAAGAAGTTGAGAAATTCATCTCCTCCCAATACCGGCGCGTAGTAAGACAGGCCTACGTAAACGCTCGTATTTGTGAACCTGCACGAAAAACAACAATTCACATCACTTATTTCATGCAATATTGCTTGTATGTGAACCTTTTAATGTACCATAGAGATGGACAAATCCTAGAAATAGAGAGAGATAGCTACTGTGATTAAAAATTCTGAGAGAAGTATATTTTTGAGTTTGGAATGGAAAGAGTCGAATGGACTATGATTCCACTGTTATTATTGTCAAAATAAACAAGTACATTTCGATTTAGTGCTATTTTATTTTATAATAATACAAAGAGAATTTTTTTTACAAAAATCGAGACATCATTTCTATAACTCTGATGTGCTTTTATTTTTAAGTTTTTTACCTTTTTATTGAGGATAAGTAAATGATTTCAATTTTATTTGAAAATGAAATATTGATTTCCGATCCAACATTTATAACTGCTGTTGAATTACAATCATTTAATGCAATATTGCTTCTATGTGAACCGTTTAATGTACCATAGAGATAGACAAATCCTAGAAATAGAAAGAGATAGCTACTGTGATTAAAAATTCTGAGAGAAGTATATTTTTGAGTTTGGAATGGAAGGAGTCGAATGGACTATGATTTCACGGGAATTGCATTGCGTTCACTAAACTTGGTAGAGAATAATTTTCAATAATTTCAGAAAAACATCTTGCCTCTCACAAGGTTAGTTTTTCATCAAGTTGAATTCAAAACAGTATTTTTGAAAGCTTTGTACCCTATTTGTGATTTGAAGTTGGAATTTCGTGTGCATTATATCTAGTCATTTTGAATAAAAGAATTGAAATATCACGCTGAAAACTCATTACTGTAGTTGGTATTGCCTGATTTTTGGAACCTCATCAAAAACCTTGAAATAACGTATTTATATTCGTCCCCAAAAATGTTCCCCTTCTCCTCTTTCGGGTACATCTGGGACTTGAAAGCATATAGTTCATCCAGTTCACTAGGTACAGTATAAAAAATGTAGATCTCGAAAACAAAGATCAGGTTCTCATGAAAAACTGGAATCAGTGCCTTCCGAACTTTGCAATGAACATTCCTGTACAAGCAGCCCTTTCAATAGATCAAAAGAGTTTTATCCAATGAAGAATTCCAATTTTAATTACGAATTGAACGACTCAGCCAGTCCAATAACAGTTCTAATAGGTTTTGAAAGAGCTGCTTCATAGTGATGGCAATTTTGAAAATTGCTCTCAACACAAGAAGCTCCCAATAAAAGCTGAGGGCTGAGGCAGACTTGTTAAAAGTCATGACCTTGGAGAGAATAAATTAATCGTAAGGTAATCTATGAATCAATTAAAATTGATGATTCCAAGTCTACTTGATTCTCAATCGTCAAATCTATAAAAATGACATGACTTGACAGAAAGATTGGGACCTTAATCATTACTGTAATCTTTTTTCTTGAATAAATATTGATATAAAACGCTGGAGTGTGCTTCAACTCTAATGTCGTTTGATTCAATAAACTGTATAGTGTATAAGCTCAAAACATTCCAATCAAATATTCATATTGACTTGAAAAACCTCGTAACTCCAACAACTTCCTAACTCGTCAATGTGGACCACCTCATCAGAATACAGTAACTCAAGATGTTCCACCGCTCCTACTCTCAATTATCAAATAACGACGTTTCAAAACAGTTTCAGCTCATCCTTTTGATCCTCTATTCTTCCAAATTTCATTTCTGAGAAATACATCCAACTAACATTCAGCCAAGCAAACTTTTTTCATGAAATTATTCATTGCTACAAATTACAGAGTAAGGGAGGAATGGTTATATCATCTCAGTTCTGTTTTCCATCAAAATGGCAAAGAAATAATTGAGGATGATTCCTAACT
This sequence comes from Laodelphax striatellus, assembly GCA_017141395.1. Lineage (NCBI taxonomy): Eukaryota > Metazoa > Arthropoda > Insecta > Hemiptera > Delphacidae > Laodelphax > Laodelphax striatellus. Next base: position 29,798,618 of record CM029533.1, on the reverse strand, counting down.
CGAGTTATTGTTACTTTCTATGATAATAATTGTAATTTGATGAATATACTTTTTTGTAAAAAATTCAAATTGGGGTGGCCTCGTTATATATTAATAGATGTTAAATTCACAACAAGTATCACATTGTAATGACTATTGGTATGAGAGCAGGTGAAGAAAATCTCCTAGGAAATGCCATATTAATTTAAGATGAGTGCCCGTGGCTTGTATGGTATGTCTGTTGAATGCCATTTGAACCCAGCTGGTTCTGGGCAGACACTAAACTGTAACAGAACTATTAAAGTTTTATGAAGAGAATGAACGATAAATTCGCAAGTGTGCTTCTGCTTGACGAATACATAGCACTGGTTAAAACTTTCTTCGCACAGTTTAAGCCCGGTTTATGACCATTGGCTGTAAAGCTGGCTTCTGGGACCTCTAATGCTGGGCGTGCACTCATGATAATGAAGGGATCAGACCATCAGTCGTGGCTTTGGCAGAGCGCAGCATTGCCCACTAACTCCATATTCATCCCGGCACCCTTATCATCAATAAATCGCTTCTAAATTTCAACGCCAACGCAATCTGATAGCGAGACGTGAGTTGTGGAATCCCACCGCATGCGCCTTCACCCTCATATGCTTGAACCTCAGCTTATTTGGCAGCCTTGGCTTACGAAATAATAAAATCTACTTTTTCGAGAATATATGATGCTTTCTGCGTAATGTATCTACTTTGACGACTTTCAAATTATTCCATGTATTTTATCTGTCGAGTTAATTTTTCATGGTGCTAAAAAATTTATGCTTCATTTCCCATCTTAGGAAGTCTGACCATGTTAGTCAAGACAAGACAAGACGATTCATGAGTCAGTAGTCACGTCCTAGACTAAAACGGTGACAGTAGCAACACAAACGTTAGTCTCGACAGGTTAGTGTGTGCTTCGCAAGAGCTGTACATAGTGACTGTGACTAATCTAATCTTGTCTTGTCAATGCTACGGTAAGCCGTTTTATCTAGGACATGGCTGTATGGTCATAGACTAACTGTACAGTTAGTCTATGAATTGATGACCACATAAACTCTTGCATCGGTAATTGGAAGGATAATGATGGGAGATCAAACTATTTTGATCCTTTCAATACTTGATCGATCATTATTTTTTGTGTAGGCCTATTTGTAAATATTTTTTGGTTTGTGATATGAATGCGAATATTACATAAATATTATGTAATACATGTATTATTGTTTCTGTAGATATTTTTTAGAAACTGACATTATTTATACAAGAACTGACATTTATTGGAAAAACGGTGGGCTTCCAGTCTCGAATACAGAGCCTCTCAACCAGAGAGTTGCAGGTGTCTGCTTTCTCACAAGACGACGACAAAAAATACGCTCCAATGTTTTTCGAAAATCCCGAGATAACAACTGGGAAAACCCTCTGGAAACAAAATCAACTGGAAGTGGGCCTTTACTTTCCCAACCAATGATCTTATACACATAAATCTATAATAATACAATGAACTAAATGTTTTTCTTCTTAATAAATAAATGTCAGGCAAATGATTATCTCAGGAAGGGAAAAGGTTGAAACTCTTTTTGGAGCTTACCACCTAATTCATTTTCAGAATTTGCACTTCATTGAATAAATAAATTTTAATGAATTCCTCCTAATATTCGAATTATGTGTATTGACAGTTTCATAAGAAGAAAAAATGATGTTTGAAAATGTATTAATCATCTCGAGATCCCTATCTTATAATAAGATCATAGATCGCAATTTCATGATAATTTCACTCTTATTCATCATTATCATTGTTCTTGTTTCCATTTCTCCTCAGCACCTTAGTTTTCATTTTCCTGGTCAAGTGGTCAGGAAAGGTTTTAGATTGTCTTTCAATGTGAGAGAATTATATTACTGTAAACTTATTATTGTTATATTATTATATTTTATTATTGTACACCTATTATTGTTTTTTCATGTTCTTAATAGGCTACTGAATAACTGCTACTCTTTGATTATTTTGTCATTGTCTTATAATTTTTCCTCGATGCTCCAAGTTTTCAGAGCTAATAGTGTCAGAGCTAGAAACAGTGTGAAATAACATTTAAACTTTTCTAAATACGCTTTATCTTAGTTTTAAACCAGGATGAATCAATTGATAAAAGAGTGCCTAAGTTTCAATTTTCAAAATAGCTTCAACAGTATTGTAGGACGTGAAAAAACTTTAGAATAGACACGACCCTTTGGAAAATTCAAAACAAGAATTTCTTACGCTAATAAATTGATCTTAGGCTCAGTCCTAGTTTAGCGATTCTACTCTGTACAAAAGGAAAAGGTGTAGTCGTTCTCTCAATTAGCGTGACCAAAAATAACCATGTTTGTCTTTAATCGCTCGCGTCCAATCGGAGATCTTTTGACGCAGCGGATTCGCTCTCCCGCGCGAGTGAGACAGGGCCAGGCGAGTTCAACTGGTGGATGTGTTGACTGAATACGTTCGTAAAATAAAAGAACGCTGGACAAATGACAAGTTTAAACGTTTCTCTGGTAAAGTTTTCGTAGAGAGTAGTAGAGTGCGGCATTATTGGGTGGTTTAATTTTGGTAATAAATGAATGAATGAATGAATGAATGAATGAATGAATGAATGAATGAATGAATGAATGAATGAATGAATGAATGAATGAATGAATGAATGAATGAATGAATGAATGAATGAATGAATGAATGAATAAATAAATTAATGTATGAATGAATGAATTGATAGATGAATAAATGGTGAATGGATGAATCAGTGCTATTTTGCTTCAATGTGCTGTAAACCAATCGATGATTAAGACATAACCATTGTCGTGGTGATTTTCAGTTCCTATTGAAAAAGAGAATAAACGGTCATATATTATGTAATTTTGATTCATCACTTGAAAGGTAATGAACATTTAATTTATAATTGGAATGATGGAGAAAGATTCTCAGGAATTTGATTTTTATTGGAATTTCTATTTTGGAAGGGTGGCGTGCGTGAGTGTGAGGACAATAAACGCCAAGTGAGCGCGGAAAATTCTTTCCGTCTCCCATTCTCATCCTTTCAGTTGGACCCAGAGGAATCAAGACGTTCTCCCACACCCGAAAGTCCTTTTTCAGCGCTCATTCTTCGTTCACCGAACCAAAATCTTTTTCACAGATCACTCCATACATCTTCTCCATCCTTCTCACTTCACTGCGCTAAATATTTACTCTGCATCCTCCATTTCCTCCATTCAACGGTAAATCTAAACACAATAAAGCTGCTTTCTTTCCACTCGATCAACTGTTGACTGTTTGCTGTCCATCCTGTTGATTGTTTTCAGTTTCACATTCAATAGTTGACTGTGTTTTTGAGAGTTTTGAAAGAACTAAGTTCTCCAGTGTCTTGATGAAATAATAATTTCTGTTTTTGTTTTTGTAGGACGAATAAATTTTGTTTATGATGTATCAACGAAGGTATTTGTAATGTAGGGTTGTACAATGAGTATGACTACGTTTTGCATCAACAACACTGTTATTCATAAGTGACACACATTCCCACTAATATTAAGAAAAGTAAAGTCTGGAGTTGAATAGTTGTCAAGAAATTACTATTATTATTTTGTCAATATAGTAATTAAGTGCGATTATAATATGAATTACACCGGTGGTTCCGAACACACCTAAAGCTGTAGGTCCATTCATCTCTCATCACCATCCTTCCCATTACCCACGTACAAGCCTAAAGTTTATGTAGGCATCATCCCAAGCAAAACAACGAAAAATCACAGGGAATTTACTGTTGTATGGAATACAAGAAATATCCTAGAAAAATATACACAATCATTCGGTGCATCTTGTTTGGGATGAACAACACTGAGGATTACAGAACGCTATAGCGATATTAAAAGTAAGCCATTCTTTTTAAGAATTTTACTATACTACAAGAAATTTCAACTCAAGAAATTAGTGAGATGTTGTAGTCACTCACCAGATGAATGTGATTATGAGTGTTTTTCTTCGAAGATTTGGCGTTCTGAAAAGATCCATCACACCGTATTGTCTTGTTTTCTCTTTTTCAACATCTTTTTGCTGCACGTACCGTTCAGCTTGATATTTTTTCTGAAAAAAAGTTTTGAACTGAATAAAAAGACTTAAAGTTGTTAAAACCACATATTTAATAAGACAACGAGATACACTCATTAACGGTTGTTAAACCATTATCAATCTCTGGTAAATTAAAACAAAAATTCAGTGGAGCAGAATTTATACTCGTGACCAAGCGCTGTGATTGGGAGTTGAACGGCCTATCAAGGTGAACGCCTGCCATTGGCCTGGATATAAGAGCTGAGGTATTGAGCTCCTCCCACAATGGCGGCTTCTACAAACGTCATAGCAATGGCGGTTCAGCCATTCTATTAAGGCTGTTAAGCAATATGTGGTTTTGACAACTTCAAGTCTTTTTATTCAGTAAAGATAACTACAGCAATGACACCTTCACTACTACACAGGAAGTGAACTTCTTGAAATTTTAAAATTATATGAACATTTTTCATTTTTTAACATGATGTAAAATATTAATTCAGGAAGAAACCCTCATGAATTTTTCTAAAAATTGAATGGAAATGTATCATACAAATTCGATACTAATTCACAGTGATAGATTGTTGAATATGAAGGCATCCAATAATGGACATTATTGATTGATAATTTTTTCTCCAATTATAGGTCTAATAATTCAATGAATAAATCTATTTTGAATTTGAAAAGTCTTCTGATCAAGAGATCAAATTCATTTGATTAAACTGATATATAAATAATGTGGATGATGGTAGTCCCCATGCAAGACATGTTCCAGTGTAAGACACAATGTTCCCGTGCTTGAAATCAATTTCGTGAACAGGAGATGAATTTTCTTCTTAAAGTATTTGCCACGGACTAGCACAATCAAGTCGTTTCTGCTGATGAGTACCTTGGAAATATATTACTTGAAATAAGGCTGGCGAAGCCTTCCAGATGCAACAAAGTGGGAAAGTTGTAGAATTGAGTGCGGTTGAAGTTCCTTTCTAGCTTGAAACTTTGAATATTCTGAATCTTCATGAGAATGAATTGGGAGTTGAGCAAATGGAAATAGCTTGCTTCATTTTCCCGGCACTTCTGACATTATTCGCCCAATCATGTGCAATCGATATGTTGTATATTCTGAGGAATATATAAATTTAATATATTCCTGTGCCTTCTTTGTTGAACTGAATATTGATAGAATAATAACGAATCATTTGAACAGAGAAGATTGTAATCTGCATGCAAAACTCATTATTTGTTCGGAGTTTGTCGTTGTCTCTGCAACTCTGGACAAGCTGACACTGAATGTTCCTGAAATGTTATTTTATACCCTCCAGCACGAATAGTAGAGAGGTCTCACTATAATGAAGTAGTCCCTCCAATTACTCGGACACAGTAATAGCTATGTCAATTCCAAGAAAGGCTGAATGCGAGAAATTGGGTATCATTGAAATAGGAATGGGTGGGAATTAATTGAAGAGAAACCAGAATGCTAAGACCAGTATTTTAATGTAGAGAGGAATTGGACACATCACTGGAAATATTATAATGGATAACTGCTGACGGTGGAATTTTCAATTATGTATAGTATCTATAGTACAGTTTTCCAGTATTATAATGTATTAAAGTACAGTTGAAACAGACCGGGGTTGAAAGAAAATATCAGAGAAAAATACTGTTAAAGATGAGAATAGCAGAATGAATACAGAATAGAATGAACATACTTATAAACTCTGCGTTTAAAAACGATGAATGATGAAACCTTCCAAGTTTTTCTCACGTCGTTTAAAATTATTCCCGATAGAGGATAATGATTGCAGAGTTCCATCAGTTTTATAAATTATATAAGTATAACAGTCCAAAATGGATGTTCCTAGAAAGAAACGTTCCATTATTTTGAATATTTGTGATCATCAAGATTACCTTCTCTCCTCTCTTGTCATGCTTTCAAATTTCCATGTCTGCAAGATCACAAATTTCCAATTTGAGGATGGAATTTAGAATATTTTCTGTCTTGCATAACAATTTATTATTATTCTGATATATATGACAACTTCCATATTGTAAGAAGGTTTCACGACAGAGTGCTACTTGTTTTCCATAAGATTCATTCAATGAATTCCATTTGAAGAATGTTTCTCAAGATTTAAATAGCAATCTAAAAATTTGGATCTTAATCAAACGCATTCTCAACATACTTAATTTCGAGCTGAACTTCTACAAGAATTTTCCAATTGAAGAATAGACAAGCAGGAACATAATAATGGATGGAGTGCAATCTGAGAAGTGATGGAATTCAAAGTTCAAATTTGAATAACTGTAGATAGCAATATGGGATGAGAAACTAACGAAAAAATGTGATGTCGCTGTCAATTCCACTTTAATTGTCAATTTTAATCACTGCGTTCATCTACTGTTTTTTGTTAGAAATCAGTTATCTGTTATTAAAATGACTTTTGTCATAAATGAGATGACTTTTGTGAATAAGTGAAGAGTAATGAAAGTGACGAAGATATGTAAATAGCAAAGAGCAACGAGTACACTAGTTTTCATCATCATTATCACTCATGAAACATCTACTGTATTGAAACATCAATTTTGACACATTCCCTTCTCTATGGATTCTCAAACACCAAGTCCTATGAGAACTCAATCATGATGTCAAGATACAGTTTCTCTTCAACACGCTTTCATGTACTTGGAACTTGTGCGTGTGTGATAAGTTTGAAAAATTCACAAACCAAAAAATACCATAACATTTATAGAAGCCTTCATGGGAAACGCAGCGAACCAAAAAAATAAAAAGTTTTATTCAAATATTGGAGTTGAACCACACGAGCGATCTAATATGGTCTGACGTCGGATAAAAGTGAAATGAAACTCAGAAAACAATTTAGATGATTAATTGATAAATACTAGATGAAATTTATGATAGGTATTTCATGATATTTTTGGTTTCAAGCTAAAATATTTCTCCTCTGACTTTTTAATTGAAAATTCATATTCCTCCCGATAAAAAAGCAAAACTTCAGTTTCTCTCATGCTCTTAATAATGCTTGAAAAGGAGAGGAAAATGAACAAGTCAAAGTATCACTTTTAAGGCGATATTGAATTATCCTATTGAATATATGGAATTATTTATTGGCACAGTTGGTACAGTGATACTTCGAAATGCATCAACGATCTTACCTTCAGCTGAAGCATGTAATTGGCAGGTAATGGCTTCCCATTAACCCGTGCCATTTTGCGCAGTATTTTTTCTGCTTCATCGAACCGGCCTCTTGCTAGCAGCCATCTAGGTGACTCCGGTAGCACCCTGCAACAGGGTTGAAAATGTCGCAAGACCCTCTTATTTTCACTTTACCAGTCTAATTTACAAATTGGAACTGTGTAACTCATATATACCCATGCATATTTCATGAAAAGACACATTTTGAGAAACTCTGATGAATCAGTGAGATAGTTTCATTGGTAAAAGTATTCAGTAATATACAAAAGAATGTGATAGAGAACAATAATAATAAAGTTTCAACAGACGAAGTGTTGAACCAATTCCTAGTGATTTCTAATGGATTTTCATAGGAATTTAGAGTTTTCTCAAATTTACGCAAATAAGGGTTGGAATATGCTCCTGAATATGAATAAAGCCTCATTCAAACCTCACAACTTATAGCGCCACGAACATAACAAGTATTATATTGTTAACTGTGGATTCAAAGTAACATTGAACTGTTAATTCGACACTCACGTCAATCTGAGATGATTTTCGAATTTATTGAAGTTTATAAAAAATCGTTTATATGAGGTTGTAGCAACTCCTATAACCTACAACGATTTGAATATTGATCAAGTAAGAATCTTAAATATTTCATCTCGAATCTTCGGTGCATATTTCAAACCACTTATATTCATCCATAACAATCTATAAACACTAGGTATACGCAGCATCCACCATTGTGGTCCAGACAGCTGCTTATGAGCTTCAGACATCTTGGAATGGGTAAGTGAATACTGCTCGAATTTTTAAGATCAGTTTAAAAGTTAAAGCTGGATTATATAATATGTAACCCAGCTTTAATATTATGAAACTGGTCCAAAATGGTGTGTGGATACGCCTTCTCCGTCTTTATAGAACCTTAGGCTCGGCGTACACCGGTTAGTCAAGACAAGACAAGACAAGACGAGATTAGTCACGTTTAGTCACAGTACTTCACATAGTTTCTTATGAAGCAACACACAGCATTGCATCAGTGTGTGCTGCTTCATAAGCAGCTATGTGAATTACTGTGACTAAGCGTGACTAATTTTGTGTTGTCTTGTCTTGTCTAACCGGTGTACGCCTAATCTTAGTTATAACTTGTGGAGAACGTTCCCTAGCCTCAAATACAAACTACAGTCTAGAAGTATTATTTTAAGATGGTTTCCGAGACGATTTTACCCGTAGCCGAATAAGTGTGAACAGTAGTTCACAGTCTCTGCAGAGGAGTTGTTGGTTTCTATTACAAAATAAATCAAGCTATCAAATTGTATGGTAGGAAGGAGAGGAAGAGATCAGCTTACCACCAGTAGAGGAAGAAGGAGAGAAAGGGCACAGAGGTGGCGAGAGCCAGCTGCCTCCAATCACGCACCAAGTAGACGACTCCAGCCAGAGCCACCAGCCCCAGCGAGTAGGCGATGTTTGTCAGAATGGTAACCAGTGTGCGCTTAGATGGTCCAACTACTTCGATGGCTGCAAAAGAAAAATCACCCGGCGAATCAATTTGAGCAATCACAATGGAACGTGTCGATAGGCGGGAGAGTGCCAGCGCGCGAGTCGTAAAGCTTGCACAGCTTTCCACCGCCTTTGTACTCGACAAAATGTGCTCGCTGACAAGGAAAACTCTAATTCCTAAGCGGCACCCCAAATATTCATGTATGCTTTCTTGTGGAGCTTTTACTAGTCTCCTTACCATAACAACTTTGAGTGCGAGATTTCTTTGTATATTCTACCACGTTTTTCAATTTAAACATATTATATATATTAAACAACAATAATAAATAAAAACAATTTTTTTACACAAAAAGAAGCAAAAAGTTTTAGTCACTTTTGAATCTGTGTGCTGACAATAGGGTATTGACTTTTACTTAAACCTTTGTCTATCTTTTTGAATACGCCTAGCCTTAGAAGATGATATAGGAAAATCACGAATTTGACCGAATTTTGACCGCATCTTAAAAATATAAGAATTCAATAGTATAGAGTGAATCGAAAAAGATAATGGCCTGTTACTGCTGTTTCAAAAACATCAATACAAGAATGGATAGGATCGAGTCGAAAATCTCCTGAAAAATGTTCTTATTATGACAATTCACCCTTTTCTTTTCGAGACCTATGAATGATTAAATATTTGTGTATAGAATTATTGGTTGAGTATACGAGTTACAGTCCTTGAAACTGTATAAGTAGTAGGAGTGCTAACTAGTATAACAAGCTAGTGCCAGTATACTATAACTAGCATAGTAGTCGAACTAGCATGTTAACTTGCATTTATAATTAGCATGGATTAGCATAGCCATAGAGTTATACTACTATGCTAGTTACTCTGTACTTGTACTAGCTAGTTATACCAATTAGTACTCTTACTACTTATGCAGTTCTGATGGAGTTGATGTAACACAACAATATTACATGCGGAAAAGATAATCTGTTTTAGATGATATATGTATCTGTCAAACTTTTAGTTTGATGAGACTATTGAAGTTGAGCAGACTATTGAGGATTACGGCAGATAAGGCAGGATAAGGGTTATGGTAAGAAAGGCTAATGAATGAGAAAGACGACGACAGCGAATTGGACTGTCTATCTAATAAACATTAGATAGATTGATATTATTTTTGACGTTGCTGATGAGCGTAGAGTCCGATAATAATCAAAAAATAATATCTCTATCTAATATCTTTCTAATGCCATCCGCCAAATTAAATGAAAACTACTATGCAATACATATGATTTATGACATATTTCTTATTAACATAACGTAAACTTCAGTACTTAACATAACTGCAGTCTCAGCAAAAAATAGAGCCTTAGCAAGAAGCAATTATAGTAATGGAAGAGATGAAGTGATCCACCTTTGAATATTTTAGAAATTCAAAACCATTTCCCTTCTGAAGACAGGTCTTATTCTTCGTATTGGCAACAATTATTGTCACAAAAACTGTATTTTTCAATTTCTTTCACTCCTTCACTTCCAGTGACCGAACTCATTTCCATCAAACACGGAACTCTGGAGTTGAGAAGTGAACAAGGAGTTTTATCACCGTGTTCCTGCTGCATAAGCTTCGGCTGATAGGAAAAGTCATGAAAAGGACTTTTTACATCCGCGAAATCTTTGCTTTTTACACGCGCAGAGCTGTAGTGGATGAGCGTTAGCGTTTCCTGCCGGCAGTAATAGTTGCACGGGGGCAAAAGCCGTAATAAAGACCATAAATGCTGAACGCTGCAATTACTTTATTTACCAAGGCGTGTAAAGTTATACGAGTATTTGGGCCAGGACCAGTCACATTTTCAACTCACAGCGTCTGAAAAACAGAAGTGAGAATTGATAACTCACTGGAATGTAGTTTACCAGTTATGGCATTCATTAACAGACCTGAGACCTACACTTCCATTTCACTAATGGTAAAGAAAATCAAATTCCAGAGAACATGCAATTTAAAGTTCTCCAATACCTGGCTCGGGCTCAACTGAGAAGTTGGCTCAACTGATCATTACATGCTCGCAAACATTAGGCTACGTTGAAATCGGAGTTCTAAGTTTGATCTTTTTTATAAGCGTCGAAAATACGAATTTTCTCGTTTTCTGTTCAATCTTTCTTGTTCCCGCTGAAAATATTTCTAAAACTTCCAATTTTCATATCGCTTTCTGCATCATTCACTTTCTCATCTGCTGCCTGGATTCACATTTTTACAGCGAATAACATGACTTTGGTAGTGAAAAAAATATTATTAAACTGGTGGCAGCGCTCTAGATCATTTCATGAATTTTGTGAGATCAAATTTGATTCTAATATATTATTTTAAATAAACAATAAAAATCCATTCAAATGAATAAATAAATAAATAATAATGATTTGATAAAAATAATAATGAATTAATAAATAATATTTTCTTCAATTTCATTGTCTGAAGGGTACCACACGATCTAGGTTGATTGTGGGTCATAAAGGACAAGGATGTATTGACAGTGTCAGATGTTAGTTTATGTATTCATTAACTGCATACACTTCAGTGACCATCCACTTGTATTCAGATCTGTTAAATAAATCTTCTCATTTTCGCCAATTTCTTTCCTCTACTGGAACGTTTAATGCTTCGTTCTTTCAAGTATCGTTCAAGCTAAGTTACCAAGTTTAAACTGAGTTTCAACTTGGTTTAAACTGTAGATTCACGTTTTAAATCAAGGATACTATAGCTCAAATCAAGTTTAGTCAAACTTAGTTTGAATAGAGACTATAAATACGAACCTAAGTGTAAAAAATAGAATCAATAACTCAAGTTACTTGTTGAGCAGGGAGACAAATTTTTTGATTTATGATAAATGTGATAACATTTCTTCAGACAAATAGTGAATCGATCCAGCTACGAAACAGAACATATATTATCAAAGTATTACTTTGAAATATTTGATGGAGGTAGATTATTTTAAAAATTTAGATTGGAAATCCCTTTCTGTCTATACCATCGCCAGCTACGGATTACTCTATTTGCCCTTTTGGAAATGGTATTCATAATCCGTTAATAATGCATAAGTTACATTTTTGATAACTCTTTGACCTTCTCTGTATTCATGGAAAGTCCCCATTTTCATAACATCTGTGATGTTCTCAACCATAAATTCCCCACGGGCTCTCTGCCTGCAGCCCTCATGAAAATCGATGGAGCCTTATTTTTCACACTCGCATCACACCTTTTTGACGCACCTTTATCTGCTACATGGCGAGTTCCAAGATTTATCCACTCATTTCTCACTTAGGTTCCTCCCTATTTCCATTTCATACATTCTTGTTATCAGTTATCTTTCATAATCTCACTTGGAACTCTTTGAACAAGCTATTCAGCTTTCAGTGGTTGCTCATACTGGTGATGGAAAAGTCAATGAATTAGAGCTGTGTACAAAAAGCTTTGCCGTTAGAAATGAAAAAAAAAAAAAAATAAGCAGAAGCTCTGCTCTCAATCATAAAATACTGAAAAGTCAATATTATTAATGTTCCACGATTATCATCATTCCAATCTGGCAGAATAAAGGGTCAATCTTTTCTAGTTTGATTCCAATCAAACTTTCAGATATTCCAAAAGTTCATCTGATACTGAGTGCTAGAGCGGTTTTGCTTTGATTTGAAAAAAATCAGTCAAAAGTTTTCTAGAGATCAAAAATTAGAGTTGAGAATATGGGTGATACACAAAATACATATATCTCTTTATCTCTATAACTCGTCTTCCATCATCACACTATTCAAGCTATCACAATTTTCCAAATTATTTTTTTCACATTATTTTTAATCAAAAAATGAGTTTTCTCCAAAATGCTCTCCACCCTTGAAACTAACTGAAGATTACTTGGCTGGTTTAATAACAGAGATGAATAGTATTTCATGTAGAATTCCTTTTGAATGTCATTTATGAGCAGCAATGTATTGAAAGGTTTGCTGTAACAGTCTCTGGATGTCTATGTCGTAATATCTATGAACAAAGGCTTGTAACAGTTCTATAACTAGTTTGACTTGTGACAGTTACTATGCATGAACTGTTAATGCATTTGATCAGGTGATATTGAAACTCTACATCTCAAAGGAACACAACTTCCATCATCAGAATCATTGACTTACATGGCATCCCACCTGTCTTATGCCTTTGTTAACAGTAGATCAAGAGTGAAGATGTCGCATGCGTCCGAGGCTTGGAGATTGTCAGTGAAGCCATCATTATTAATTGAAGTCCTCGAGACAGTTCACTCCAACTTCGACTTCATCAGAAGTTCGATATTAGTTCAAGTTTAACAAGCAGGACATCTCAAATCAATAATTGGGACTTCCTCTCCTTCGTAGCAATTAAATTTGAATATTTGCCTCAAGTGACTTGGTTGGACATTCACGGATGACTCATTTGTTATTATTTGTGATTATCTCATCAAAATTTTCCAATCAAGGATTAATACTCAATCTCCAAAGTCTCAACCAGTCTTTTTGTCTGTCCCTTGATGAAACAGATGGTGATTCGACTTTGTGATTAAAAAGTCGTGATTCTTGTCGGGGAAACGTCGTGACTGAAGTGACTTCGTGATATGGTTATAATCTTTCAAATTCATGAAAAATTGGGATAATCATGAAATTACAGGAGCAAAAAATTAATATTTGAGATGCATGAATCTGAAATCTAAAGGTGGAAATAAGCTTCAAACTTTCAACAATCAAACAAGATCATTCATGGCAAAGTATAAAAATGTAAGGAGCAAGTTTTTTTTTATCGTATGGCTTTTATTGGTGGGGAGACCCTTACGGGTAGGTTCCACCTCGCCTCATTGCACAATTTTTTTTGTGTATTTTTTGTGTTGGTCACCAATCCGAAAGCGGTCTCGAATGTTTGTTACTTAACCACATGATTACTTAGCAACCGCTCTCACCGAGTGACCACTGATATTAAGGAGCAAGTGAATAATGATTAAAATTTGAAATGATTTAAATGATTAAAAAGATCTACATGAAAAGGTTAACTATTGTGAATTCTATTCATCAGCTACCGTCACCTTCACTAGAGAGAATGAAGATAAGGATTGAGTCCTCTCTCTTGCAAGAGCATCCTCAAGATATTGTGTTCTGTAGCTTGAAAAGAATATTAATTTCTCATCCTGGAGATTTGAATATGATTTTCCAGCATGGAGAGAACCAGAGGTACACAACTCTTTACTCTGATATTCTGATTTCCCTCCACTTTCTCAGATAATATGGAGTTCGTTTTAGCCAGGTGGTGGGAACGCAATAAGGGCTACTTATCATCCGAATCTTGGCCTGAAGTGCATGTTTTCACCGCAACAATACGCACCCTGCTGTGGTCTGGCAGTAGTTGGCTTGTGGGCTGAAAGGCTTCCTCTTGCATAGGAGCAGCCGTGCTACTCTCTTAATCAGAGTTTAAATCACGTTGCCCTCAACTTCCCTTCACGAGTAGTTACCGGTAAGAGCGCTCCCTACTAATGCTTCTTATATTGTGATCGTAATTCATTATGAAAACCGTCATATCATGTTCCAGAACTTATTAGGTCATCTTTCAAACTCTGGAAGTTAGGCTATTAAGCATGCAAAATTGGAGGAAAACGAATTTTCGGATGGAAAAATCCTGTGTAAGCTTAAAACTTGTGAGTTGTATGGTTTGAGATTGCTGGTATAATGTAACTTTATAAAGTATAAAAAGTTATAAAAATTTTATAAAGTTATAAAAATTGTAAAGAAGCCAAGATGAAGTTATGTGACGTACAATGTGCATAAGAATAATCATGCGTGAAATGAATATTGATCTTGAAAGTTGAAATAAAATTGGGGACCTTCATATTATTCAGAGAAGACTCCTATTCTCATTTAGCTTTTAAGTTGCTAATAATTGATACTGAGATTACTGATTACTCACCTAGAACATATGGAGTTCCCAAAATGGCAGGAACAGTGAAGCCTACGCCAATCCTGAACGTTGTCCATGTGACAAAGTCCTGAGCAAAAGCAGTCGCAATGCCAAAGAAACATTCTATAAAAAGATAAATGAAAAATGACGGCCTCCTCCCCAATCTGAAAAAAAAAACAAATTAATATAATTGTTAACAAACGAAATTCACGCTTATGAATAAATAATATTAATGATAGAGTTATCAATAAAGTACATTTTTCTTTCTCCATTAATTAATCAGTTAATTTAGAAGAGGCAACAATTTTTCTAGAATGAAAAATGAATGGAGTTGAACTCGAGCAGTTATGAAGTGATCTTATTTACTACACGATAATTACAATTGTATTCAACGAAAACTTTTTCTCATTTTCCGCATGACACACATCATGTGAACAACGAGTGAAACCATCCAATTTATACAAAAATCCGATCTCACGACTTTCATGTCAATTTTCATATAAGGCCATTTACCAGCTTAAATGGTTTGGCAGATATTATGCAAGCACTGCACTTCAGCGAAAATTTATGCCCTCATATTCACAGGTCTCCGCCAATATGAATGCTTTTATTTGCGCGCTTCTTTTGAAAGCATTCACAACGGAAAAGGTCGGTGGTTTTTCTTTTATGAGAGCTCTTTTAGAAATAAATATGTTAATTTCTGGATTGAGAAGTTAAAACAATTATTCCAAGTTTGGACAATGCTAATACTTGAAAGTTTCTTTTATTTCTAAGGTCCTTCCACCTTAATAATAATTAAATAAGAGCAAACAATACAAACAAATTGAACGAATGAATGATAAGGAGTGGTAATGATTGGAATCTGCAATTTACAATCCACCTTACTCTACTCAAATAGTCTAAATAAATAACAATATTTTTACTACCTGAAATCACACAAGGCGAAAGGGAAGTCATCAATACTTTACAAAACTGCTATACATTATTTGAATATCTTTCTGTGTAGTAGGTGATGTTGTGGTAGTTATCCATACTGAATAAGAAGACTTGAAGTTGTCAAAACCACATATTCAATAAAACAACGAGATACCGCGGTTTCGGTTGAAATTGATATTTCCTTTGCTATGTTAGTTGCTTGAACCGCCATTGTTGTGATGTTTATAGAAACCGCCCATTGTGGGAGGAGCTTATCTAGGCCAATGGCAGTCGTTCACCTGATAGGCCTTTCAACTGCCAATCACAGCTCTCGGTCACGAGTATAGATTCTGCTGCACTTATTCTGCCGTACTTTATTTTTAGTTCTCCAGAGATTGATAATGGTTCAACAACCGAAACCGCTGTATCTCGTTGTTTTATTAAATATGTGGTTTTGACAAGGTCAAGTCTTCTTATTCATTATTTGAATATTCAAGTAAAGTTCAATCTTGAGATGTTTGCCAATATTTTGTAGAATATTTTAAATGATACATGTTATGTACAGAATCAAAAACTGCCTTTTAGAATATATGACGCTCACCAACAAAGGAAAATCATGTCGTAAATTTCCCAACAGGAAGGATGTGGCAATTGTGCTGATTTATTCACAGGCTCGACAATGTGACACAGATTAATGTTGATGGTTCCCCCAACGTTGCCAATTAAATATCTCAATCAAGAATGCCCAAAACGTTTTCAACAACACTATTTGTGACTGGCTGTGAACACTGCCAGTGAAAACAAAGTGAGAGAATAGGCCTGCCTGTGAGAAAATTCGAGAGAATCGAGGTGTTCGAGTTGGATGTTTTCTAGTTGAACATTTTTTTTTCAAATAATTTAGGATCAAAAACAAAATTGGATGTTTTCCTGTTGAAAATTTTTTCGAATAATTTTTTTCCATCCTAAATTATTTGTTTAAAAAAAGGAAACAAAACAGAGAGATTTATTCTCATCGGTGGAATGGGAATTTCACTTAAAAGCTTTGAACCAAAAACCGATCAATGATAAAGCAAATAAATGGATTGAATTCTTTCATCCATGGATTGAATCTGTTGAACCGCTTTTGAGGTATGTACGAGTATTAGTTCAGTCATCGTTTTTAATGTGTCACTCATGGATTGAAGGCAACTCACTATTCCAAGAACTAGAGAACTGGAGTTTTACGTAGGTCTGAACCCAATTACCATGGAATATCGTTGAATAACAGTCACTTGTCTACTGGGTTCCGGATGACGTCAGACGATTCAAAATTCAGTTTGGGATCTGCACGTGACCTATCGTGTATTCTAGGATTCGTGCTGTACCCCATGGGCGCAATAATACTTTCTTTATCGACTTTTTCTCCACATTTCAACTGAATAGGCTTTGGATAAAGCCATGATTGTTACTTAAAAACAAATTTAAAATGCCATTTTCCCTTCAAAATATTCCCAATAGTGGTGATTGCCTGAGAACCAATTATTTTTATTACGAAGTAGATAAATTCCATTGGTCGAAGAATTTGATCTGTATGAAGGTTTCAAATTTATTTCCCAATATTAAAATTTTCGGGTGATTGATCAAAGCATTTGAAAGAAAACATCGTCGAAAAACATTGACAAAGCAGGGATCCTCATATGAAAATTAAAAACTAGCTACACTCGTTCAAAAATATTTTCATACAAACATCAAAGACAAATTGTTGAATGAAATTTCAACTGATAATTTCGTTGAAAAAATGAAATATCGAAGAACGAACGAAATAGCGCCGGTGTGTAGTAGGTGTGAAAAGTGTTTCAATCACAAAGTGGAGGACGTCGAATGTAAAATCGGTTCGTCAGAGGTTGGGCAGCTGGTCTCGAGTCTCGAGCACTTGGCTGCTGACAGGGGCACCGATAGAAAATAAGGGTGAGTGATGAAGAGGGAGGCTGAACACCCCCAGGGGAGGGGGCAAAGAAGGGTTCCAACCTCTTTTCGGTTGTGTCACTCTAGTGCTGAGCGAGGCAGTCGAAACCACCATCCATTATTTGTCTCATTCACTTTGCCTCTCTCTCACTCCTCACTCTGTCTCTGTCTAGTGGCCACAGTTCGTCGCGTTCAACACTTTCAAAGTACAAAGCAAACTAATCTGACCCCGACGGTAACGTGCCTTTCTCAGTCAGTCGATGCAGAGGTGGTGACACTCACAATTGGCCATAACTCGCCTTTAAATTGGCAGGCTATGCTCTCTGAAATTGAATTCAATAGTATTTCTCCCAATAACATTTTCCTCGAAATATTGATAAAGCTGAATAATATTCTTCCAGGAAAATATGCACACGAGTATGCTTCTCGGTAAACCTACCAAACTAACTAATCTTTTCACCTTCATTTCAGTACCAGAGATTATCTAGATTTCTCTCTGAAGTTCAGAACTTAGTCTTGGACTTATTCCTGCTTGTCGAGTGATTTCCGGGAATAATATATGATTGTTGACTAGTGATTCAATACGATCGTCAATTAAGTGAAAGTGAGCTTTTCTATCGTAATATTTGAATTAATCAACAACCTTTCTATTAATAAGATTGTAAAAGAATTGTAAAAAAATAATTTTATTAGTTTATCATCACACTGTACCATACTGCTAACCAAGGTATGTAGAACGACTATGTATACATCCACTAACCTTGACTGCAAACGTTTAAGCAGCTTTCCTCTCATCAGTGAAGTTTCATTTCTCAAAGAAAGGTATGATTATTAATACTATTATTGCCATTCTTATATGTTTGTCATTCGATACAAGCCAACTTATATTATTCAAATTTGATAATAAAAGGCCTGAATCAATTTTATTGCTTCCAGACGAATAAGACCAAAACTAAGAACAGTTGAAAAATTGAAAAAATACGTTACATTTCAACTTACGTGTCTTGGAGGTAGCCGAAAATGTAGTTTCCAATCAATCCTCCAACACCCAAGAGAACCAGAGCAAGCGTTGCAAGGAAATCTCGATGACACACCATCTCCCACTGGAAGAAAAATTGAAATTTTATATCAGACCTCACCATAGGCGAAGCGTTGGGCCATGAATTTGATATAGAGTGCGGCAAAATTACCTCCCTATTCTCAAATGATAATAAAAAACACATTTTTTTCAAAAACCAAATTTATTCATTTTAACTTATTCTATGACATGGGAAGTTTTTTCTGCAGTTGATATTCTTGTATAGGGTGAAGCTGCATCTACTAGTAATGGCTGAATGCTTCATAGTGAATTCTCAACTTTAAAAATTAATCTCTAGGTAATTAAATCCGCTGTTGAATTATTTGAATCACAAGAAGAGAAACTGGAGAGGGCACAATACAAAGAGGTTGGATATTCAATGAATTCTCAGAAAAGTTATGTCTAAGTCAGTAGGACAAAGATTGGAGAGATATTAGTAGGCTTATGAAAACATAAAAGTAGAATGGGAAAAGAAATATGGTACATGAGAGAACGAATGTTTAAAGTTGCAACTGGTAATCTTGCCTATTCTTTGAGAGAAGACGATGACATCATTTTGCAAATAAAGGAAAATGAAAAATGGATAAACAGTGATGGGCTGAGACTGGAAAACCAAACTTTTTTCAAGACTACTGATACTACAAATTTGTAAAACCGTAATAGAGGTAACTTGGATGATTTAGTGCAATTGAGAATAAAATAAAGTTTGTATTTTCTCAATTAATTCTATAAATTAGTGTACCTCAATTCATACTGAAAATAAATATAAACCACGAAATTACATTGTAATTTCAAAGAGATTTTGGAACTTCAGAGAATAGTTAGCCGCATAAATTTTTTATTTGGGAGTACTTTCATGAAATTACTTGCTTCAATTTTCTTGATAGTAGAAGAAAAATGCGATAAGTTAGTTTTTTTGTGAATCAGTGTCATTTCAGAATTTCGAGATTCCACGACATTTTTTTAGAAAGTATTTTTATTAATCGAATGAATCGATATAGGAGATACAGGAGGAATTCAAGCTTTCACGACTAACACAACTGTCAAAGTCGATTTTAATGAAAATAGTCGAGTTATCAGCACTGTCACTGGTGTGATTAAAGGCACAAAGAGAGCAGATTGATCATACCCTTCCAAAGGGAGAAATTAGATTCTCGTAAACTTTTTTGAAACAGCCAAGTCATGTAAAAGTCTGAAATTCAGTTACCTTCTCTCTCTCCTACAATGGATATTGGAAATTCCTTAGTGGAGCCTTTCATTTCCTTGACACTCCTGTTTTGCATTCAATCACTATCTAATTTTCTATAAAAAAGTCAAGAACACTTTGGTGAAAGAGTCTTATCAAAGCAGATTTCATGAAATCACAGCAATTTTCAATCACAACACATTGGACCATCTGGCAGGAGCTTTTTTGCATACTCAATACTTCAGATAATGAGTATTTTATGTTTTCAATTCAAAAATCAATTTATTTCCAAAAATATAACAAAACAAAATAGATATACAAGCAATTAAAAAAAACGAGGAATCCCCCTACAAGACTATACGTCTGTGTGCAGGGGGAAAGGTATCAAACACATTATTAAAATAATATAATTTGTCTTTACTCAAACAAATAATGTTTGAGTGAACGTTGTCACCAAGGTCTGTGTAATTTTCGTAGAACGGTGAATAATATTAAATCATTAACTGTTCTAATAAAACTAGCAATAATGGTCCTTTTTTCAAGCCAGTGCTTTCCGAAAAATATTGATGAGGGAAATCAACGGCAATTCAGTCGTTTATTATCATTAAGAGGAACAGTTTATTTTTATCTCATATTTTTAATAGTATTCACATTTTTGGAAAGAAATGTTTTCATCAAATTTAAACACGTTTTTGTGTAAAAGTTATCAAACTGAGGCAATTTTGTCAAAGGGAAATTTCCTTAGAAGAAGCTGAATCATGTTTAATTTATTATAAGTTAAAATAATTGAACACAGGTTTACAGGCCTACTTGAAGTGACAACTATAACTATCGTACATAATTACTATTGCTCGTTGAGATATAAATAAGAGAGATGAATAATTCACTTTAAGTAAGTGTCCTAGAAGCTGGAAGCCAGTTGAATTCAAATTCAAGACTATGCTAGTGGGCACTTTATGTGATGAGAAAAGTAAGAATAAACGTTCAACTCCAATCCAATTACAGTTCACAAGATTAATTAGAACTATCAAATGTAGAACTATGAATATTTCTCTCATAATATTGTAAACCACCCAAGCGAGTTTGAATTCCGAAGTGGAATTTAATCACGAAGTAAGTCCAGCTGGACATTTCGCGATTCCGCGCGTTTAAAATATAATTTGTATGCAGTGTGCAACTCTCTCCCCTCGGAGTTATTCACTCGACAGGAATATTAGAACGGGGACATTCCGGCGTAGAATAAAAGTCGTTATAATGTGGTTGCGCCTGTGTGATGGTGTTATAATAATGTAGATAACCATTGGAAGAAGGCAAACACTCCATGAGGGAGTACTTGCAAGCAAAGTGTTGAAAGAGCGAAGAATAGTGACGTTGAATGAGATCTTCATAAGATCTTCATAATATCTTCATAAGATATACTTTCATAAGAGCAGTGCAGTAGAATATTCCGGAGCAATTCGCACAAGAATGGTATTTTAAAATTTAAAATAGTAAATCATGGAATTAAGCCTATACATTCATTACAAATTCATAGTTTCGGAAACTTTATTGAGAGCATAAAAGTAGGCTAGTATGCTCACAACATAATCAAGTCTGGTAACTGATTGATTTCTTGTTGGGAGGAAGAGAAAACTCGAGAAATTATTTCATTGTATTTCTATTATCGGAAGGTAGTATTATGTATAAAAGAACATTGAATATATAAACAGCTTGAAATTATTATTGATCGTCTGGGGCCAGTGACCAACCGATCTATAAATGCTGTGTTGGCAGTCTATGATAATGTCAGATAGGTCGAGAATTAGCATTTAAATCAGAGAACTGCGGTCACATCCTTTGTTAGTGGACATTGACTAATGGCAGCTGAGTACGCTTCCATGAGCTCCGTCTTTGCTATTCGACTGTACGTTCTGTGGCCTTTGGTTTCATGCACTTGAAACAGAATCTGGACCAAACCACAATAAATCCAATCTCAGAAGCGTATTTGAGGCTCTAGCATCAAGCTTAGTGGGACTCTCAAGAGAATTACTCCCACACTAAACGACAGATAAATCTGCCAAGAAGAATTTTCAAGTCTATTCCCCATCTTGGTGAGCTAGTATTTCATTTGTTGACATTTTCATCTAGTAGTAACTCCTTGATTTATCATCTCAATGGAGCACAAAAATGGAATTAATCCAAATAGTGCCTCAACTAGACAATCCAGTAAGATTGTGGAATCCGACAAGTAAAAGTTGATTTCAAAATGTGTATAGTATATTACCATTGATACGTTTTCGTTCTATTTTCATCTTTAGTTTTCGGAAAATTACAACAAAACTTTTTCTGTTCACGAAATCATCTTATATATGGAAAGAGTTTCGTGCCCGAGTTTGGAGAGTTCATGGAGAAGTTTGAGTGGACCTATTTTGATGCGGTTTGCGCCAAAAGAAAGATGAGAAATCGAATTTTTGCAGGATCTATTTGTTTTTAAAAAATATTCAAGTGAGCGGCGCTTTGCGCTGCACGGGGTGGCCTAGTTTTCATGAAGTTTCAAATAGGACTTGCAAGATAGGAGAGCAATATTAAAATATTGACAAAATAATAGACAAAATTACAAGAGAACTGCAACAACTAAAATTTCTACTTGAGCATGTTGTCGATTACAATTTTACCTATATTGAATACAAAGATTGCAAACTTACAAACTACAACTCATATAGTTTACTACTTACAACATAATCTCTTCTTCTGTCTCCGTAAAAGAACATCCTTCACTCTTTGCACAACAAGAAATCTCTTCCATCTTTTCAAATTATCTCACGAGAGATTGTAATATAGTCATGATTCTGATGGAACTTACTTAAAACACTTAAGTTCTGTTATAAGTAATACTACTTACTACACTATATACGACAAGAAATCTCAAATTTTCACACTATGTTTCGAGAGTATAACACTACCGTAGTTTCAGATTCGGTCCAATAATTCCTTGTGCACGAATTAAGTTACTCGACGAAGTTTTACTATGAATACGTTTCTCGGTACAACTACCTCTTGTCATTTCTGTCACGATTTTCCCTTCTAATACACTTACTAGTTTCACCATCGACAAAAGCCAAGTTCGGCAGCTTTTCGTTCTCTCGATGTCTGGGAAAACCTCCAAGGCTCAAAGTATTTCGAAGATTTTGAAAAAAAACCCGGAAACTTCGTGGTGGATTTAAGAGGATAATGTGATGTGGCATCCAACATGCTAAACGATAATGTGGGTTAAGCTTTATGAATTTAGAAGGAAACAAAAACATTATACTGCAGTTCCTTAGAATATGAAGTAATTCATAATTTCACATCCTTCACCTCCAATTATTCAATTTTATATGGAAAAATCTTCAGCAAATACGAGTTTATTGACGTCAATGTTGAGTAGAAAGAGCTTCTCAATAATTATGATCTTCTATTCATTAACAAATAATTTTGAAGCATAAAATCAGCAAATAATATATTGACTTAAATTCCGAGAAGAAAGAACTTCTCAATTATTGCATAATCTTCTTTTATCTATCATCAGAAACGTTTTAAACATTGACCAAAAAATTAATTAATTTCGTTAATAGGTACATCTTCTGTGAATGTGCCATCATAGACGACTAACTTAACATGCGATCCTTGTGAAGTAATGTGAAAACGTACTCTTTTAATTCCACCAATTCCGAAGATCTTATTTGAAAAATAAAAAAAATCGCTGAATTAAAATAACGGCCATGTTTAAAATATCGTATTAAATATTTTTTTCAATAGAAAATAGTAAGATAATAAGAGAGCTTATAAGACAATATTATAGATAAGATAATTATTATAATTCTTATTTATAATTAAATAATAAAGGAACAGAAAAAATTATAGGGCCTAAATCTGTATAGAGAAATATTGTGTTCTAACATGCTTCTGTAGGCAACTAAATTGACATCATACATCAGCCTCAAGCACTGTTCCACTGATTAATCAAGCTACTGTAATATGTTGCTAACCACACTAATGAGTGATCATTGATGATCAAATTGCATTACCTCGGTGACAACTGTTGCTGCATATCTGGAATAGTCGAAATTCCAGCCATACTGGCAGGGGGAAGTGGTGAGATTGGCATCCAGGCCACCACTCGAGCCCAGCGGATCCAGCAAATCCGAGTAATTCCTCTCGTACATGTGACATTGACTGTGAATATATTCGCCTTCTCGTAAAATCAATGGAATACTGGAACAGAAAAAGGGAGACAAGAAATAATTTGATGTGTTAAATTTTACCAAATTTCTCCTCAATAATATCATCAGGTTCACTATGAAAGACTAGAGAAGGGGAAGTTTGGAATTTGAAAAAATAGACAAAATAACTGGATGTGTTCAATTCTACTGTATCTCCAAAAAATATCATGGAGGAGAGGATGTTTCATGCGTTCTCATATACCATAAAATGTTCGTCATTTCAAACAAATTACGAATTTTTTATATGATCAAAGAAACACTCGTTGTATCACGTTTGAATGATGCTTTGCATAAAACATTTCTAATGATTATAGCTCATGCATCATTAATTATCATTATCAATTATCATCAATTATCAATTTATTAATTATTCATCAGTTTTATATTGACTATTCTTGTCAGAGTTCATTTCCAGGAGAAATCTTGGCCAGTTTAAATCTTTCCAGGAGCGTAGAAGCATTTCTCCAACTAGTGAAGAAAATATTCTTTCTAGAAAAATTCTTTGAATAATTTAATTGGCTAATCTTTTGATATATTTGGAAGTCGTTCGTTTTTGTTTTTATCAATTCCACAATCCAAGGTTGAATAACATGTTCTGACACAGTTTTGAACACAGTGAAATTTTCAATATTATCCTCTCACAAAGAGAACTTTTCCGCTTCACATTCGAGCTGATTGATTGAAAAGTTAATCAATCAGTTAAAGTTAATCAAAACGTTTATCAAGTAGAGTGAGAAAATATAATATTGGAAATTGATATTTTAATAGAATTTATCCACAAAGCAGCTTGGAAAGCCTCATAGAGAATGTTCCATTTAATGAGTATTTATTTTCAAGTATATTAATTTGAGAGCTAACGAGATACTGAAGAGGAATAATCATACTTAATTGGAGATTATAATATTAATTAATCAGAGAGTACCCGCTTATCGCTGGTCAAACATCATTCAAAAATATCGGCAAGTGCACTTAATACCAAGAGTTATTGATTTTTCACTACGATAAATTGGTTACCTATATTGATAATTAATGTTTGCACAAACTCTTGAATTAAAAGGTTAAATTAAAAATCGGTAAATTTTCTGATTTATTCAGTTTTCTTTTTCATCGTCTATCTCTCATACATCTGCAGTTGTAGAGCAAGAAATCATCGTTATATCCTGAACAAACTTCAGATGGAAATGAAGTCTTATTCTCGAGTGGAAAGAACATAAAATGTAATCCACAGCTCTAGTCCTCCAGCACTAATAAAACTGTTGCCGCGAGTAACACGAACGTTCCTACCAGAAGCCATTTCTTGGTCTGAAAATTTTTTCCCGTCACATTTTTAATCTTATAGCTTTTCCTCATTCTGGCACTTCTCACTTGATACATTGGTGAATTTTACGACGCTATATATCCATGCAATCATCCTGTGTAGAAATGGAGACTTACTATTGTGAAAACTATTACAACTTTTATGGAATTTTATATAAAATGTGAAATTGAAAAAATTCAATTTTCAACTCGCAGAGCATGATGATCATGAATAATGTAGCCCGCTTATTCAAGTATTTCGGGAGTGAATTAGGCTGGCTTACACCGGTTAGTCAAGACAAGACAAGACGAGATTAGTCACGTTTAGTCACAGTAATTCACATAGTTGCTTATGAAGCAAAACACACCGATTAGTCATTGAATTGGTGTGTGCTGCTTCATAAGCAACTATGTGAATTACTGTGACTAAACGTGACTAATCTAATCTTGTCTTGTCTTGACTAACCGGTGTACGCCTAGCCTAAGTCGTGAGCAGTGACGTGTGAATTTGGGGTTAATCTAATATTATATAGGCCTTTCAATACAAATGTTATGGCCAAGATCTAACTACTTTCACGTGAAGATTTGGATTGAATCAACATAGGCTAAGCATTGCGAAAATAGCCGACACGTGATACCTATTCGTTTGAAAATCGAAATCGAATACTTATGTACATGTGACATATACTTAGAAACATATAAGTGAATTCTAACGGAAATTGCAGCCAAGCCATGGCTGTCTCTTGCCAGTGATGAGAATGAAGCCCATTTCTGACCAGCTGTTGTGTGTGCACATTGCAAGCCAATACCCAATGCCAATTCGAATTATTTCCCACAGAGAGAATGACACGTTGCCAGTGCCAATATCACAACAGACCGAGTTTTTTCAACACTTTTTAAACAGTTCTGCTCTCGATATCTTCTCGTGGGATGAATCCAGCCGAACGAGAAACTTTTTCTGTCAGACTATTCTGAATACACAACAGTTTGACAGAAAGAGGCGAACTAAAATTCACCCTGAAAGCGACACTGCAACGAAGCGCTTGAAAATTCTAAAGTACCCAGTAACTTTGATTACTGAAATTGTAGAAGTGTGATGTATGTTGATTTCAATACCACACAACTCTGCCCATTAAAAAAAATCCTAGTTGAAATAAATCCCACTTTGATCGTTTAACTACTGCTTCCATGGAGGTATGCGAAAATATCCTGGCTCATAAACCATATATTATAAAACAAAATACAGTAATACTGGTAGATCTAGTGAATGCTAGCGTGAAATGGAAGCTTGAATGGATTATGCAATTTATGATTACGACAATTGATTTTTGAAAGTTTGAGACTCGAGATCTGTTCAAAACATTGATGATGATATTCATATTGATGTCAAATTACAATGATGTATATCAATAACGCCATAGATTCAACTATATTTAATTAGTTACAACTGATGAATGAAAATGATAACAACAAGCAATAAATTTTGTAACCTACAAAGTAGTTGTGACCGGTTCTGGAATGAACGCTTAAAAGGGGCATCTCGATGGTCCATACTATACAGTATAAGTTTCGTGAACACTTCTAAATTCATGATTAAAGTGCGATATGTTCTCTCAAATGCAAGACAAGTTAAGAATTTTAGATTTCATGAAAAAGTTTTCAATCGATGATTTTTCTTGCAAATAATGCACGTTGGAAAACAATGCTTGAACTGGTGCTTTTCTAGCGTGTGAGTATCACTTCAAGAATTCCACAATGAATATAGTATTGATGTTTCAAAAGTTAAATATAGTTATAGTTATCAAATTATGAGGTTTGCTAGTACAGGCGAAACAATGGACTATATCGACCGAATTGGAATTCAACATAGCAAGAGAAATGGAACCAGCAGGAATCGAGAGCTCATTGACTATCCAACTGTGTAACTTGACTTGGTGAACATATTATTGGCTTGCCGGATTCCTACCAGCAAAGTTTGTATTGTGCGATTCGGCGGTTGGCCGGCCCGGATTCCTTTGGATGGCTGCGGCTCAAAGCAGCTTCAGTTTCGCCGTTTGAGCATGAAAAGTGCGAGAACCGCACCCCAGCACCCCTCCCCATCATTTTACACTCCCAATGCCCACTATGTCGTTTAGTTGCAGTTTGTCGCTCTTTTGTTGATCGATTAATCTGTATTTGCAGTTGTTGTCTCGCAATAGAATGGACAACACCCTAGCAAGCAATACGTCAAGCACAGAAACTCATAACTTTGGAAAATACCTGACTGCTTTCCTGAAACTCTATAATTTTATCGTTACAATTTATCAGGTATGATAAGTATCAGGACACGATTCATTGGTTTTAAAGTTCAGCGTTATAAAGCGACGGCGGTTATTGGTTGGTAACGTCCAAAGTTAAGTTTGAAGTTTGAAGTATGACGATAGTAGTTTTGTTAGTAGAAAATGAAGGATGGGGATTTGGCATGAATGGGAATAGTTGGTGGTATATTCTGGAAAGAATCAATAGAATTAATAACAATGAATAAATATCAATTATTTAATGCACGAATAAATAAATACAGGATAATTTAATACTTTAATCTCTCTCATGTGGAGAGATCAAAGTAAGGAAGGATTCACGGTTAATGGCTATGAAACATGAAAATTCTGGGCTTTGAGAGGTCTGTTCGTAGAAACTTAATGGATGTAGGTACATGTGATACAATATTATTTCTCGATACTGACATTTTTTGATTATCGTGAAGAGCAATCAGAGTTCTTATTTGGATAGACGGACACATGAGATAGTGTATGTAGGCAGCTATAAACCAATATTTTATGCCTCTGATTATATAAAAGTAGAAACATCACATGAATTGGAAATCGTATATACTAATAAATAATATCATCTTCTTCTTCTTCTTCTGGCATTACAGCTCGATGTGAGCTTTAGCCTCTCGCACAAGAGCCCTCCACACGGTCCGGTCACATGCTTTTCGCCTCCATGCCATAATTCCCATCCTCCTGAGATCCTCCTCCACTTCATCACTCCATCGGTTGCGTGGCCGCCCCTGTCGTCTTCTTCCCTCCATCCTGGCCTTATAAATTGCTTTCGGCATTCTATGCTCTGCCATTCTCTCGACATGTCCAGCCCAGCGTAGTCTTTGTGATTTGATGAAACGGACTATATCCTCACCTCCAAGAATTTCATTTATTTCATCATTTGACCTTCTCCGCCACACTCCATTATCATTGATGCCCCCATATATTCGCCTTATTATTTTCCTTTCAAAACTCTCAGTTTAGAGGCATCAGCTACAGTAACATTCCAGGTCTCTGAGCCATAGGTTATCACGGGTCTGATAAGTGTTTTGTAAATTTTCAGCTTTGTTGCTCTGGATAGTGACCGAAGTAATCAACCTGATATTGGCAAAATAGGCACGATTTCCAGCTATCACTCTCTGCTTTATTTCGTCACTCAATCTATTGGCACTGTTCACATCGACGCCCAGGTATGAGAAATGTTGTACATTTTTAAAGGACCATTCCCTCACTTCAAAGTCGTTTGCCACCCTTCGCGCAGCATTTCTTGTCACTCTCATGTGCTTTGTTTTTTCTGCATTCACTTCTAAACCAATTTTCTTCCCCGCTATCTGAAGTTCCTCAATCATTCCTTTCAGCTCTCTCTCATTCCTGGCAATCAGTACAACATCATCCGCATATGCGCATATTTGTCTTGACTTGTAGACAATACAACCAGTGTTGTTCACACTTTCTAATACCTTCTGTATAGCAATATTAAACAGAGTCGCTGATAGCGCATCCCCTTGCCGCACTCCTCTTGACAGCCTGAACTGATCTCCACTTCTACCCTCTACAAGTACTTTTGCTCCAGCATTGTCCATTGTCATTTTAACCAATCTCACAATCTTCTTGGGCACTCCTTTTTGCTCCATGTAACAGTATAGGCCATCTCTGTTAACACTGTCAAATGCCGCACGGAAATCCACGAACAACATGTGTAGGTCAATGGAATGTTCATAGGCTTTCTCCATCATTTGTCTTATCACAAAAAGTTGGTCTATTGTTCCTCTTTGCTTTCGGAAGCCACACTGGTACTCTCCCACGATCTCCTCTGAATAAATACTCAATTTCTGCAGAAGTATGTTTGAGAAAATCTTGTAGGCTATATTAAGTAGTGTTATTCCACGGTAATTAGCACAATTCATTTTGTCCCCTTTTTTATATATCGGGCATATCAGTCCCACTTTCCAACTTTCTGGCATTTCCTCCTGATTCCATATCTTAACAATTAGTGTATGGAGCTCTTTAGCCAAAGCACTTCCCGCATTCTTCAACAATTCACTGGTAACTCCATCTTCACCTGGGGCTCTATGATTCCTCATCTTTTTAATTGCACACTCAACTTCTGCTAGCATTGGGACCTGTATATCTGGCTCTGCACTTTGATACTCAACCTCATTCATTTCTTCTTGTTCATTTCTTTCTTTGTTGAGCAATTCTTGGAAGTGTTCTGTCCACCTCTCTCTCACAGCAGCTTCATCACCCAGCATTGCACCATTTTTATCTCTGCATCCACTCAGACGTGGTCGATAACCTTTCCTAAACCATTCAGTTTCTTTGTAAAAATTTCGCATTTCATTCTGCTCGTTTAGTAGTTCAATGGACTCTAGCTTCCTCCGCCACATTTCCTTCTTTTTCCATCGACATATCCTATTTGCCTCTCTCCTTAACTGATCATACATTTCCTGCTTTTCCTGCTTCTGCCTTGTTGCTCTCTGTAACAGTTGCTTCCTAGCCTGGTTCTTTGCCTCAATTGCGTCCAAGCACTCATTATCAAACCATTCATTTCTTATCCTTCGTTTCTCTCCTAGGACCTGCTCAGCTGTTCTCACAATGATGTCTCTCACACCTCTCCATCTCTCATCAACCTGTTCCTCCTCATTCCTTTGACTCTCCATCTCTCTTAATCCTTGTTCAATTGACCTTCTGTATCTGTCACCTACATCTGGGTCATTGAGTTTTTCCAAGTCCCATCTCTTCCTTTCTTGAGGTCGTCTATTCTGTGCGTTCGACAATCTTTCCCTGATAACTGCTTTAACAAGAGTATGATCAGAATCGCAGTTGGGGCCTCGGCATGCTCTAACGTCAATAACAGATGAGGCATGTCGTGCAGAAGTAATCACATGATCAATTTGGTTCATCAGATCGGTTCCTGGTACTCCATGTACCCTTATGTATTCTCTTATGATCAAAAGCTGTACTTTAATTAGAAGATTGTGTGCTGCAGCCATTTCTACCATTAGCAGTCCATTTTCATTGGTTTCATCATGCAGTGAATGTTGACCAGCAATGCCCTTCACAAAGTCCTCCTTTCCTACCTTAGCATTGAAGTCACCTAATATCAGGATCATGTCATATTGCGGTATTCCATCAATAGCCTTGTAGAGGTCATTGTAGAAATCCTCTTTCAATACCACTTCTGCATCCTCAGTTGGTGCATATGCAGATATGAGTGTCATGTTGCGAAAGCGTCCTTTAATTCTCAATTTGCATAGCCTATCTGTTATTGGCTCAAACCCCAATATGCTTCTGGTGCATTTTCTTGTGACCAAAAATCCAGTACCACTTTGACCACTTTTTTGCTCATTTCCACTGTAGAAAATAGTGTATTCTCCTTTCCTGATTTCACCTTGTCCTTTCCATCTAATTTCCTGCAGTGCCACTATATCAATACCAAATTTAGTACTTTCTCTAGCGATTTCTTGCATTTTTCCAGGTATTAGCATAGTTCTTATGTTCCATGTGGCCAGTTTCAAATCGTATCCTTTAATCCTTTTCCGTGTCCATGATTTTGATCTATTTCCATTTAAATTTCCGTGTATTCCGTCCGTCCGAGGCTCAGTGTGAGTGTTCTTAACAAGTTTTTTTTCCGAGATGGGGGAGTTAACCCCATGCTCAACCCCCAACCTGGAGGACCAGGGTCTTTCGCGGTTGATGCTTCAGGTGTTCATACCGATCCACTGAACACCCTACTACCTGGGACGCAACGGTGTTGGTTGCCAGCCAGTCTACATCAACCACTTGCTCAGGAACCCGGGGGGTCGCCACACCCCAGACAGAAAAATTCTGTCCCCCTGCGGGGTAAATAATATCATACTTTGTGAAAATTACGAGGTATTATTCGAATGGGATATTTTGATGTACAGTATCATGGGAATGAGATTCAACATGCAGTAATAATACCTACAACGTTTTAGATTTCAGTGCCCTAAAGTACATGATAGAACCTTTAAAAAACGATCGAATCACTTTCCAGAAACACCATTTTTGTGGACTATGATATAAATGTGCAAGTTGGGATTCCGTTCTCATAAGGTGTCAAATCATATCCATCCAATAAACTTCAATAAAAACAAACTTCAAACCTAAATAAAAACTCTAATAAATCATGATAATAATTATGATGACTGTAGAAGGAAAAGATTGTTCGCTTCTTCATGTATAGTTTCCTAAACAATCGTTATTCAGAGTTTCTTCTACAATCAATCCCAAAGTAGCAGCATACTGAAAAGAGCATGAGTAGCCTGTAAGCGAATGCGATGTGATACGCCTGAATTGATTTCTGCGGTAAAACAGCACTCCACCTACTGGTATCAGTTTTAATAACGCAGTGCTCAATTGAGCCTGACAAAATGTGAAACGCCTGATTTTGAATAAATATTTCAGATTCATATCTAGGTTGATGCTCGAAAATGTTGCGGTGGGAATTGAGCCATATCAATTCCCAATATTCGACATGGATGAGTTATCCGTTTACGAATTGGAAAAAGTCAGAGTGTCACCGATTGTGATGCGAAATTGATACTGCGGATTGGTGAATGGTTCCTGGTTTTAAGCAGATACATCATTCTAAAGAGTATCTTCGTAAATCGTCGGAAGCCATAAAAAACAGAATTATTCATCAGACGCCATTGAGAATTCCAAATTAATAATTAACATTTTTATATATGGACCGTAGTTTCTGATTTGGATCAGAGTTCTGACTTGTAAAATAACAGATGAATGAGTTTGAATTCTAAATTTATACTGATAAATCAATAAAAACGAGTTTCGAATCATGACTTGCCCATTGGAGATTGTATTTAAAAAATGATATGTTATAAAATGATGAATAATTTTATGTTATAAAACACTATTTCAAATAAAGAATAACTGTAGAATGAAGGAGTCTTCTTGATGAGTGATTGGATATTCAATACAATAAAACTTGAAACTTGAATTGCAAGGGCCTGTAAATATGACTATGATAATTTCAAAACCAGAATCAGTAAATATTTTGAAAAGTAGGCGGTTCAAGATAAAATAATTTCTTATAATTATACAATATAAAAAAATTATAATAATAACTTAATAAAATTCAAAATTATATAAAGAAAGAAAGAAAGATTTTTATTGCCAAATCAAAAACAAAACATAGATATAGATATTATAACAATAATTTCAAGGATGATTCACCCATCTCGATACTTCTGTCTTTATGAAGTTAATTGCACTCGTTGAACACAATGTTGTCATTCAGCTGTGCACTTCGTGGGTGTGTATCAATATTATTATGATCTCTTGGAACTCAACTAATCAAAGACGTTATATGAAATAGATTATTAGTTTCTTGCAACCTTTTTGAATATGTGTGGGGAAAGAGGAAGGGAAAACTTTTCGGATTCCCAAAGGTTAAAGGGATCAAGAGTGATTGCGAATGAGATATAAGCAAAACCCAGCCTGGTGTCAGGGTACCATCCTGCTCTCACAGTTTGCCCGATTCCTACTCCCAGAGGATTCGGGAAACGAGGATTCCGCTCTTAGATTTAGGAACCGGCAAGAATATAAATTGAATCGCAGTTTCAAGGCGTTTAATCCGATCCACTGCAGCGCTCAATCTCATGAGAAATATCCCAATATGCTCTCCGGAACACACCACTTCGTAACTAATTGACGAAACTAATAATTCATTAAGGTCTGGTTGGTGTATCAGTGCCTATTACATAATAATTATTATTGTATTGATTTGTGAAGCGCTCTTCATATCACTCTGAAAGCCCTATTTGCCAAACTTCCTTATTGGATAACTTGCTAATTGAGTTGTGTCCAATGATGCCAATAAAGTCATTGTTAGTTGGTTATGAGAACAAAAAACTTATCAAATAATGTTTCCCTCCAGAGAAATGATAACTCACTCAGTTTTACATTAATCTTATAGACATATTGCAGAAGGATAAGAAAAAATGTGAAAAAGACAATTCTGCGTTGTTAAATACTACTGAGTAAAAGTTTGTAATATATATTCCATATGTATAATAATATGTGGAATTGTTGTTATGAATAACAGAAATATGCTCTTCATCTCGCTGTATTATATGGTTATCACTGGAAAAATATTATCTTCTCAATTTATTGAGCAATTAACTTCTACTTTTTGTGTAGTAGTGAAGGTGACATTGTGGTAGTTATCCATACGGAATTAAAAGACTTGAAGTTGTCAAAACCACATATTTTATAACTCAACGAGATACCGGTTTCGGTTGTTATACTATTATCAATCTCTGGTAAACTTTTAAACTAAAATACAGTGCTGCAGAATTTATACTCGTGACCGAGCGCTGTCATTGGGAGTTGAATGGCCTATCAAGGTAAACGCCTGCCATTGGCCTAGATGAAAGCTCCTCCCACAATGGGTGGGTTCTACAAACGTCATAGCAATGGCGGTTCAAACAAGTAACAAAGCAACATGGTATTTGAGCCGCCATTGCTATGACGTTTGTAGAAACCACCCATTGTGGGAGGAGCTTTCATCTAGGCCAATGGCAGGCGTTCACCTTGATAGGCCGTTCAACTCCCAATCACAGCGCTCGGTCACGAGTATAAATTCTGCTGCACTGTAGTTTTAGTTAGTTTGTAGTTTAGTTTTAGTTACCAGAGATTGATAATGGTGTAACAACCGAGACCGATTTCTCGTTGTTTTATTAAATATGTGATTTTGACGACTTCAAATATTTTTTTATTCAATCAACTTTTAGTTTGAGAAGTACACTTCAGTCTGTCACATCAGAATTCTATCAAAGAGATTATCACATTGTTCACAAGGATAAGGTTCTAAATTTCATTTTGTTAATCAACACTAGCAATCCAGATAATGATTATTTCCACAGAACGAAATATTATTCAGATAATTATTCGATTATGTCCTGGTAGAGTTTCATTTATGATTGCAATTTGATTTAATTGAAGCTCAAGGTAGAAGAATCCTTGGGGTATGATAATAATAAAAGAAACGAAAATCCAAAGAAAGCTATATAATAGAGATCAAAAAACAATTTATATATCTTTCTTTGGATTCTCGTTTCTCTAATTATTATGTATTTACATATATGTTGATCAACTGCAACTCTTAATAACTCCTTCCATCTTGGGGTATGAGCTGATTGAATTTTAGCCTGAGTAGTTTGCAGACTTGAGGGGTAGAAGTAGCTGCACTGAGTTGATAACACACGGTGTTTTAGTTGACATCAAGATCTGCATTAAAGAGCCACGTGGTAAGTCACTGATTCCAGAATACACTCATGCATCCGATAGAAATTACTTCCAAGATCTCCCATAGCAACGTGTATGCATGAACAAATACGAGCAAAACTTGCTTCTTGACACTCAGTTTGGATGTACCATCATACATGGATGAACTGCAGCACTGTGAGCCATCATGTACCATCATACTGTAGCATATGAGCTATTAAAATGTTTTGATGAACGACAATTTTGAATGATGATTAATTTGTCAAAGCAAACATTCTCATCAACTGAGATATCCTTGAACAAGTACTTGGGATATGAAAGCTGTTCGATTGAAGTTATACTCTCCTCATGACTAAACGATTGCTTATAATTCAATTCCATAAATTAATTTATTTAAAGATAACTTTTTTTGCAACTGATATTATTTCTGATTGAACATATCTAAACCAGTAATAATCTTTCACAATACTGTATGATAATTTATGGACATTGAGCTATACCCATCATATCAAAACACCAATTTTGTCTACTAGTAGTGAACTTTGACCCAGGATTCTCGCGTATTCGTGTTGTTTACGTCACAAACTATCGTTACAGGAGAGAAAACTCACGAATAATCGACGTTATAACCGAGAATTGCGCGAATTTCTTCAAAAAGTTTCGTTATACGATTGATGATTCCATTATCACTGATTTTCCACAGTATTGTAATTTGAGTGGAACCCCTTTTCTAAGTTCAATCATTCTAGACAATTTGTACCTATCATCTCTCAACAATAAACACACCACGCTATCAAACGTAGGGTAAATTAATCTTATGTACATAAAAATTATTTTAAGTTCATTGTTCAAGTGTCATTATAGTAATAGAATGGGGATACCCACCCACTTCATAACTACGGTACTCATTCTAATGCTACCACAGAAGAGATTAATTTCGGCAGATGGGTTGCTGATGTTATGAAAGTTATGTTTGTGTTGAATTCGGGCCATGTTTGTCCATTCGCTCAGAATACTGTAACTGTTTTCATTGCTAGGTGCTGTATATCTAGTGAATCCAGTTTGACCAATCCTGGACTACTGTACGTGAACAATTTGGGCAGAATATGAATATTTCAGCAAATATTTCATTTTATTAAGATGAGAAGTATTATTGAATGATGCTCTATTCAACCAAAGAGTTTATGGTATAAACAAAGAATGATTGGGTATGCTTCTTCCTAATCTTTAGTTTATCACATGACTGATGCGCTCTGGAACATGCTGAACAGACTTCATATTGATACCGTGGCTCTAAATCTCCTACTGATTGTGATTAGTGGCCAGTCACACCCATACAAGCCCAAAGAAGACATATTCATAATAATATTATTAGACATACTCATAACAATTATTGTAATGACTTCAATTGGATGCTTGCATAACCAGAGAGAACAAACTCAGATAAAAGAGATCCATCTCTGTTGCAAAATAGTATTTTCTCACTAGTTACCTACTGTATCACATATGAGTTGAAAGTGAGAGTGAGAGTGAGAAACAGAGGATGACAGCTATTATACAACAAAAAAGCTATATAATATAACAAAGTAGCTGCCTCCTTCTTCATTGAGGGAGAGTATACCTTGTGTAAAGCATTCCATATTTTCTTACAATTTGCGGTCACATTTTCCAACTATGGAGAAAATTAATGAATAAATTTTGAACGGATCTCTGAGCTTAATAATACGAGTGGAAATAGACGTTGTTATAAGAATCTAATTATTGAATGGGGCGAAGACAGTGCTCCTGTTAATCTTGAATTAAATTTATCTATTGCTTCTATACAGGGAATGATAATAAATATTGATCTATATTGAATATAAATAAATCTATTAGAACACCAATCAAGTCTGATCATGAGAAATATAACGGGTGGATACAACCCAAAGTGTAAGAAGATAGTAGTAATACATAGGTAAATTTCAGGTCCCTAAACTTGTATTATGGCAACAGTATATTGAAGGCCAAATGCAAGTGTTATTTAAAGAGAACTTGTCTTTCATTGGAGCTGTTTTATCTGTGGTTTCGTTACGTTGTGTCAGAGATGGGTTTTCCAAGGATGAACGCGTGTTCATTCTAGAGACTAATATTGTTTGCAAGTCTTACAAATCTGTGCAAGATAAGTTTCGAATGAAGTTTCCCTTCACTACAGTTACAAATAAGTCGAAAATAATGCGGTTGATCAATAAATTTTGTACAACTGGTAGTGTACAAGATGATAAGAAGCTAACTCGCTGGCCAACAAATCTGTTATGATCTGTTCAATATCGGAGATCTGAACAATTGTTTGTTGCAGTCACCTAAAGGTCGCTGAGAAGGTTATCCCTTCTTTTATTTCGTTACTAATCGATAATTATTGGTCAACTCTAGTTCCTGTTATTGAAGTGAAATTTTTGTATGATTTGTTTGAAGGTATAAAGTTCATTACTTCATTTCATAATATACAATACATTATTTGTAGGGACTGCTATCTGGAAAATTAAGCTTCTATTTTGGGATATTCTATTTCTTTGTCAAAGAGAAGATAATTAGAAAATCCCAGAAATTTCGAATTCCTTAGTAGTCTTTTCTACGACCGCTCAATGGAGATGTTTTTGTTACACAAAGGCCTCCGTATATAACGCCCTCAAACGAATTAATTGGTTTTGCTGTTCTAAGACAAAATATCTTCAAGGTGAATTTAATTCCGGAGACGTCTGGAGCGAACTGAAATAGCAAATGACGTGAACGTGTACCGAGCTTGGAATTTCACTGAACGGCACCGAGTGTTTTATAATATTATTTTAGTATTCGGTTGTCATGGAAACATTTTAACAAGCTAAAATTCTGTGTGCTATAAATTTTCTTCAAAATTCTATATTTTATAAAAGTTATTAGTGATTTTGGTGATATTTTTTGTGTTTTGGAATATTCTAAATCAGAAGAACTTTCAAAAATGTAAATTCCAATGGATTTTACCAAGAACTACAACAATTTCCCATCGAGGAACATTGAGGTTATTTTGCCGGTGGAACTTCCTTATGGGACTCCCCACCAGTTATGGCATACGCTAATAATAATAATAATTTTAAAGTCATCTCTTCAAAAAAATTCTTGTTTTGTCACATCATAACTACATACTTAACAACAACTATCCTAACTTTCTGATCAGACAAAATCCATTTTATTTCAATCACAGCTATGATAAAGAAATTCTTATCGACTTTTAAATGTGGTTGAATCCACTTGGATTCTTGTGCAACTGACCGTAGAACTGCAATCAAAAACCAGTTGTCATGAACCCTCTGAGGGATCTTTCAAACCCAACTTTGGCTCAAAGAGGTAACCCATCCACGCAACTAAACATGAAAATAGTCGTAGAACAGTGTACATTTTTGGGGTTTTCACAAATTTGTTATTTAGGGTTGTAATTGTAAACCTTAGGAATGAATCCATTTTCGACATCTACTTTAATTTATGCAAAAGCTACAAGAGTTATTTTGATGTACGAGTCATTCGTCATTATTCAGGCTAAAAGGAAACAAAATTCTCAATATTTAAGATCTATTACACTCAAAGATTAAATATTTCCACAGCTCTCTTCCACTTGTTGATGATCGTGGAGTAACGTTGTCTTCTACTTCATTATCAATCACACAGTTTTCGAAATAAAGATAGTTCGAGAAGATAAGAAGTGCGAAAACCCCAGGTCTTTCATCAAATAGGAACTATACTTGTTAAAAATGCTGCATATATGGACTTTCTCTTCCATAAAAGTCCGAAACATAAGAGCAACTTGAAGCTACATTATTCTCTGCAAGCAGGTTGAACCTGTTGCAAGCTGCAACCGAGCATCAAGACAAGAGGTCATATACACATATGGAATTCACGTAGATTGTCGAAGTACAGTACGTCTGAAAGCACTTTCCGGGCACTTAGTATACATGGCTTCATCAGAGTGCCATGCACTTGCATTGTGGCTTCAATGTATGGAAACAGTTGCTTCCAAAAGTGATAGCTCCAAGTTACCCTTGAGGCAGCTTGCAATGCGCCGTGCTTCAAATTTGATTCCTTACGCTCAGTTAAACCTGGTTTGACAAGTGCGTCATGATTTTGAACACAAAATCATAAACCAAATCTGGGGTTCATATCACAGAATGTTTACTGCACCTATCACTAAAGTAAGTAACTTTTGATATTGGATATGATATTGATATTAGAAATGATTGGTGTCTTAACTTACAGTGGTGTTTATCTTTAAATGCAGTGTCAGGTAACAGCTTGTAATTGTCCTTCGAAGGGGTTTGGTTAGAGTGGAGCTAGATTTCAGTAATCTGCTTTCAAATTACTGCACAGTGTTTCGCCGGAAATGGCAAGTTCATTATTCATCAACCATCATCATAATCATCATCATCCATCAGTAAATTACTCACGCTCAAGTCTAAAATGTGATCATCATCAAAAACAGGGGGCATTTCTCATGTAGTAAACATGTTTCTCATTGCATTATAATATATTGATCACTCATTATCATGATCAAGATACATAATATCTTATGGATTAAAATCACACAAAATGTTTGGCTCGAATATCGAAATCCAGCAGAAGGAAAACGTTTCAGAATATACAGTTGATGAAACACACTGTTAAAACATGATCACTAAAATAAACATTTCTGCAATGTAGTTTTCCGTAACATGCGGTAAACCTTCTCTATTTATTGTTAATTCGGATAATAATGTTGTTGAACTTGTGGATAACAATATGGAGACTGTGGGAAAAACTAAATTTGAAACTGTATTTTCAGCGCTAATAAATTTTCAACGGTGAAGTATAAATAGATATTGTGTATAAATGAGATGTGTAGGATTTTACCATCAGGGAAATGTTAGACATTTATCATTAGTTTCATCCCGAGTCCCTTAAACATTTATTACCCCATTGAACTTATTTCAAAAACGTATTTACAATCAAGTGACCAAGTGACAATCGAGTGTTCTGTTACAATTATTCTATTACATTCTCATTCTATATTCTATAATAAATGAGTATTGATAATAATAAAAATTCTTGAAGCTTCACTGTATAACGTATAAGTACTGTAGTATTGTATTCGCACTTGAACTGAATATGTAGTAGGCTAATGTATACTGTAATAGGTTTCGATAGAAATTCTGCTCTATGTAATATAACCATACAAAAATATTTATTATCTGGCCAATAGTGAGCAAATTGTAGCCTAGTCGTCTGAAGTGTATCACTGTCATTGTTATCACTGCTTAGATCGGTTGTAACAAGGTTGCATGGTAGAGAGGACTCTATATTCCTAACTTCGCCGCACAGAGGATATTTCCAGTTCATCTGTTCTTTTGTCATCAATGATTGTATCTTCTATTACTCAATCACCCACGTACAAGTCAAAGAACTATTTGTGAAAAAAATTTAATGAACTGGCGTAACACGGAATATAATTTTTTTGGCTCAATTTGACCAAGGGAACGTTTTCGAGTAGCTCAATAGCGTTTGTGAAATTTGGTACTCTGTAAACGCAGAAGAGAATATTAAACACTGCCTCACGATCTGATAAGCTGAGTGAACTTAATAATGATTGAAATATCAAAGCCGTAATTTGAACAGCAAAAAGTATTTTCGCATGCCAATAACTTTCATTCCTGGAACTTGTAAAAAATTGCCTCGAAGCAATTTCAACTTGTCAAATGAATTTTCCCTTCAGCACAACATTGAAAAATATATCTCTTTTTACTTTTTTCGAGGTGTAGATGATCGAAACACATCATTTTAGTGTAATTCCCATCACAAGGACTCCATCACAAGAATATTATGCTCAATTTCAAAATATACAGGTGTACCTGTATACCCATCAAACTCATCGATCTCTTACTTCACCTTTCGTTTGGTATTGTTATTCCAGTAGATTATAAGTACGTAGTTTTCAAATGAGGTGTTATACAATTTCAATGAAGAAATATGATGCCCTTCATCCTATAAATGCATTATGTCTCGAATTCTAATTCTTTTGAACTCAATTTCATTCTATACAGTTCATGGTATAAATTAAAGGGGTATTATAAATAGGTTTAGGTCATACTTCAATTGTTACAGTAACTCATAACACTTTGATATATCTTTTATCTCAGTTGATGTGTCCTGTTTTACCTTTTTTCTCCTCCTCATACATTCTTCCTCCTCCTCCGCCTCCTCCTCTCATTCCTCAACCTCCTTCTCCTCCTCCTCTTCCTTCTCCTCCTTCTCCTCCTTTTACTCCGCCTTCTGTTCCTTTTCCTGATTTTCATAATCTATTACTAAGAAGCTTTGGGTTAACGCCTGCTTCTCTTTCCTCGATATTGTATTTCTGATCAAATAAATGAATTTGCTTATGAATTATTGTGAGGAGCCAGACTATTATTGAACAGATATATCATTTATTGATTATAAATTACATCAACAATCAATATAGCCTACATAAAAAATTCAGCTTAACTAAAAACCCAATGTATGCTACTAAACATTGCTCATCAACATTGTATGACTTACTGTACAGCAATAGTAATAGAAAGTTTCTCTCTTCAAGGAAAGGAAAAAGGAAATTCAATACTATTGTACAAATATTTGTGAGGAAGAAGTGATTTATATCATATAGATAATACTCCGTGGTTGGTATCAATTGTGACGTATTTTAAGGAAATAATGCTACCTACTAAACTCAACCAGTTACGAGTGGAGTATAATTAATTGCGACTAACAGCTCTATAATCAGGTGGTCCTTATCTGAGCTGTTGGTTAGGCCCAGCTTACACTAGCCAGCGGGAGTCAAGCGATACAAATCTAAATGCAAGGGTGAGTTTTAATGTAAACAAGCTTGGTTTGCAGAGCTATTGTATCGCTCAATAGAATCCAGCGGCTTGGCATTCCTATCCCACGCATCTGCACTTGGTTTGGCGGGATGTGATCACACTGCCAGCGGCGTTTAGTCCCTTGTTCAAACTGCAGCTTTGTTAAGTCAGTGTGCACCAACTCACAGAGCTAACAGAGTTGCTGTACAAAACACGCCTCATGTGTGATATGACGCAAGTTCACAGAATAAAGTTGCTTTGCTTCTTTGGTGATGTTTCAATATTTTGACACCAAGAGATAGAATCTCATATTCAAACACTTGAAAGATTCTGGTATAGTCCGATTCACGTCAAGAAGTCAGCATTGTTTATATGAGGAGCATTGATGCCAAGCTTCATTGAGAGAGAAAGAGAAAACTTCACCAAACGTGTTTGTTGGGACTGTGTGCGACAACAATGCACAGTGCGGCAACTATGCATTATGCGTATGCATATGTGCGAATAGGATAGAGACATCAGCAACTGCCTTGTGCTGAACAATGATAGCAAACTCCCATCTAAGCAAGGCTGACTTCTTGACGTGAATCGCACTATAGAGCTTGTAAGGATTTAATTTTCACTCCGTATGATTGGTATCTACTAATGGTTTTATTATTTATTGTACTTCAAATAGTACTGTGGGTGTCTTCTGTAAGATGGATTTTCTCTTGTACGTGGACTTCATCTTATACGATGTATAAAATGTATCGATACAATAGAAAAGAATTTGGGAATACAGGCTACATAAATCGTACTTTATCAAAGCATTGCAGGGATTCAGAACAAAGAGCTTCATGTAATTGATCTTTATAAATTGATTAAAATTCATTCAAGGTTTGGTTTCAAGAATAGCTGAATGTTAGTTTCTTTAGTGAAACAAGAAGAGAATAAGCAATCAGTATTCTCAGTTGTAAAACTCTCTCACATAGACACAATTTCCTGTTTATATTTACAGACTCGTCTCTATGGAAAGGCTCTATCGTTTAGTTCACAGAGAGAACTAAAGAGTGTACTCAGACCAGAGGTACGAAAGTAGCCTATCATTGTTATTTGAACAACCAGACTCTTGATGCAATCTTA
This sequence comes from Laodelphax striatellus, assembly GCA_017141395.1. Taxonomy (NCBI): domain Eukaryota; kingdom Metazoa; phylum Arthropoda; class Insecta; order Hemiptera; family Delphacidae; genus Laodelphax; species Laodelphax striatellus. The sequence goes on along the minus strand of CM029533.1, from coordinate 29,755,697 downwards.
CAAGGAGACTGCCGCAAGCTGTTTCTCTCAGGAGCTGTGTGATGTGCTTTGGAAGAGACCTATGAATATTTATTTGTTTCACACTCAGAGTACGACAAAATGATTGTCTGCTAGTTCTAATCTGGAATCTGAATTAATTCGTTCTAAATTCAAATTGAAGCAGGACCAGTCTCTAAGTACTGAGACAACATAACACTGAACTAGCAGTGGATGCATTTGACATAATTATTTATTTGTCTTGCCTTCACAGTTGTTATTGTCTTGTTGGCTTATTATTTTTGTAGTTTTATTCAGCTCAGAGTTTCGATTTCAAGCTCATTTTACCTTGAAATTTCCTCTCACAACTTTAAATCAGAGTTCTTATTATGCTTTTTTTTCACCAAAATTTATTTCAATGCATAACGCAATTTAGTTCGATTGAAAAGGCAATGATTGAAAATCTAGGTAATTTGAAAACAGGAGATTCAGCACCTTACTTCCACTTTCATCAAGAATATATAACTCACCAATCTGTCAAAGAATATTTAAAGGGAACGTAAAACATTATCAGATTCTTCTTTTCTGTGAAGTACTGAGTAAAGAGTTTCTGATATTTCATCATTAGGTAATTTATTGATCAACCCACGATCATTTCAATATAGAATACGAGTAAGAGATAGAATACTTGTACAATAAGAGAAACAATAAGCTTTCAACCAAAAACTACCTGGTGGAAGAATTATAACAGGATGAGAATTTCGCAATGTATTAGCATAGACTAACTAAACTATACAGTGTTGTCTGTGGTATTAGATGTAATGGCATTCATGAATAAATACACATAAATCGGGGAAGATGAATGCAAGGTCACCCTACTAGTTTTGCTCCTGTTAACGTATTTTCAATATCTGATGAAATAATTCAGTTCAGCATATCATATACGGTACTATCATCATTTACTATGAAGCTGTTTAGTAACATAAATGCATATTGATAATTATGAATTCACAAGTTACCTTTTAGAAGAAACAATGCAAATGAATGAAGATTAACTATAGGCCTACTTTTGGAGGAAACCAAGTTATTCCCTCTCCTTCCCGCTTGTATTGTCCTATATTGTGGAATGAGAGTGCTACACAATACGCTGGAACGGTAGTTAATCAATAGGTGACGTTCCTGGTACCCACTGCAGGCAATTACATCTGGATAAATCTTCACTGCTGCCATGCTGTAACGCTCTTGCAGCTACACATATCAGATTGCTTCCAGCCTCATCAAATAACAACTATTCTGCAGCGAATCCCTGCTAGTCTATTGATAACCCTGTTGTTTCATTTGTCTGGCATATTCTATAATATTATATCCTTCGACACAATATTGTAACAATAACATGATTCGTATTCCTTGAGAATAAATTTAAAATTGTATATTTTGATTTTTTAATGAACAATAAGAAAATCAATTACTTAAAATATTTGTTAACAATTATCATATTTTTCGGTGAAATGTCAAAAAGAAGAAAATATCATTTACAAACTTCACATTTACTGTGATTCATTCCGTACAGAATTTAATTTCATTAAATAAATTAAATTAATGCCCGGTTTTTCAGTCGCTCAATAGACAGTTTATGGATAGTGCTATTCTAAAGAATCAATAACCATGTGTTTTCAAATGCGAAAAGAAGTTATTTATTCAATAAGTTTATTGAATGACTGAAAGACTGGGCATAAGAGTTATGAATGTGAATCATCAGTATCAGACAAAATGAGTTTGAAACCTATCAAACTAAGGTAACTGCTGCATAAATTTACAAGTTATAGACTAGGGGTCACACGGCACTTAAATGAAATCAAATGAGCTCTAGAATTGGATAAAAAATTATTATCTTATTATTGAATTAGAATAACCATTCTAATATATATAATCCTATTTTTTTGATAATCCTAATTGATGATAATAATCCATTGGGATTATTATCATCAATTTTGTCACCGTGAAGTACATTTGAAACAGTTCAACTCTGTCAACGATTTTGAATGTCTATAACAGTTATTGCGTCATTGGCAGTAACTTTTTCTTCAATAATCGAGTTCGATTTGAAGTTAATATGGACTATCCTTAAAAGTTGTACCAAGCAGTTTTTTATTTATTCAGTTAGGCTACATGTATCAAGCGAATAGACATGATCGTAGAATACTATTACGCATTATATTATCACGTGTGAATTTGATAGTATATGCATGCATGTAGTTGTGATATAAGACGGAGAAAGATTACTTTCAAACTACAATCACTCTTGCTCTCCGCCTCAGTCGGTTACCGCAAACTGTTGGTTGGCGCTGCGAAAGATAGCTGACAAAGTGGTCTCAGTCGAATCGCGGCCTGAGGTTTCTGCTCAAAGAGAGGAAGTAATAGGATAGGGTAACAGAACTTTGAAAAGAGGCTTTGGAAGTCTGAACTTTCCCATAGGGACGCTGTTCTACCGTATCATTTGTCTCGACAGATCTGTTTTCACCAGCAGTGAAGTATATCAAATCATCATCACTCTTATCCAACATCATCTCTTGTTTTCATACTCCGCATCCTCTCTCTCCAACCATAATGAATGCCGTAATGGATTGAACCAAATCAATTTTGATTGAATTTTAGTCTTGATTTATCTAGTGTAAAAATATACTGTTACAGAGAAGATTGCGTATAATTGGGCGTAAGATTTGGATTACAATTTATGGTGAGTTTGTAACTTTTAAAATATTACTCAGATTACTGATGTTATGAATATTAACTAAAATCAGAAGAATTCCTGCAAGGTCGATGAATTTAACGAGAGCCCAGCATTCGAAATTATAGAGCAGTATTGGAAAGTGAACAGAAATTCCTGGTCGTGTTACATAAACATGATATTATTTTCATATAAACTATAATATCGATACTCTTCTAAGTATCATTATGATTTTCAATAGACTAGTTACACAACTGTCTTATTTCTCTATCAATTCGAGATGTAAGCCATAAGTTGAGCTTATACATATTTTATATTATCTTTAATATAATTTGTTATTATATTATTATATAAACATTAAATCTTGTAAACTGTATACGATTAAATGTATTGTAAACTGTAGACGATCAAATTTCTTCAACAAAAGTTAAATTCTTGAGCTTTAAAAAATTACAATGACATCACTAGAAAAAATAATTGAGAAGCAAAAGATAGAAAAGGGTTAATTAGAATGTAAGAAAGAATATATTTTCTAGACAAGATACGGTTTTCTTGACGTTAACTGAAAGCAAAGGTGCTTGTTCTCGAGAAAAAATTTTCTCGTAATAATTGGTGAGAGATAATTATGGAGACGAATTGAGGAAAGATGTAAAAACTGGAATATTCGTAGAACCAGAGACAATTGGAACTATTAAGTATTCTAATCGTCTCTCGTAGAACATAGGCCTACATTTAGGCTACGTTTGGATGGGGTGAACGATCCATTAAAACTATTTTTCCGGTTTATCTCTTTGGTGCTTTTATGCCCTACAAATTGTGAAGCCTTTCCGAAAAATGCTCATTCCTTCATCAACTATGTATTTATGATAATCCATTCCTTTCTTATTCATTCTGTTTCTTTTGGAGTACATTTTGCAGCAGCATCTCTCAATGTCTTTTGGCCGAGCTCTTTTTTGTGCTCTATATGGAACCAGCGTGATCACGTGATAAGTTACTGATCCGGAATAGAGAAAGATATTTTCAAAGATGGAAGGAAATGAGATATTGCAACTATACAGTTGCTGTTAAATCAAAATAAGGAATTAATTATTAAATATATTTTTTGTTGAGCTTAAAGAAAAGAAAATTAACTGAGAAACTATTCTGTCATCCCAAATATTTTATTCAAGTTCAGTTTCCACCGCAAGATTGGACTGCGTAATTATCACCGGTAAATTTACAGCAAGATTATAAAGTTTCACCTTTTCGCTGTAAGGCTGCTGCAATTGCAATATTATCAAACAACTCCACTCAAAATAATCCATAATAACTTGTTATGAATGTGAAACCTCTGATTTTTTCGCGATTTTTATGCTAACATATGAATTATTACCATCATTCACACAATATTTTGGAGATTCTTGTCTCTTTTCAGTACCATAGATTATGGATAGTTTGTACAATCAATATAGCCTAAGTTTTGGCAAACAAGTTGATCAGTTCATGTCAATGAAGCTACGGTACCTGGAAACGTTATTTATTACAATAGATTTTCTATAATCATATCTATAAACTCTATCTGCTAGGCTGATTCAGACTTGGTCTTTAGCTGCATCTGAATCGCAATGAAATTTGTGTACATTTTCAATGTATCATTGTCCTGAAAACGGGCTGTAATGCATATTGAAATATTATTTCAGCCAAATTGCCAAAAACATCACTGTCACAGCCTTGAATTAGTTTCACTGATCAGTTTAGTGAAGTTTGGCGCATTGATAGATATTGAAGCGATATTGGAGATAACTGAGACAAGAGATAACTCGCCTCATTTCGTCGTATATATATTGTCATCAGACCATAAATTGCAAGCGCGCCTCGTCTGCTTGTAATATTACACTGTTTGCTGGATATTAATTCAACAGAAGCTGCGCCTCTTCCATCCTGGAGAATTAGGCATGCTATGGCAACACCATAAACCAGCACATTTATACGCCTCATATTCGAATCGTGTCGTATCTGGATAATCGCTACTAACCATGCCCAGATCAACCGAGTATTATTATTCTTAGATTAAATTATCATATGATTCTGTAATAATTAAGAACATCAAGAGCACGTGCCATTGAATTGTTCAATCCCGTTTTATTAAAATAGTTCCTTTTTATGTAACAAATGTAGGTATATTCATTTAATTTTTCGGACGGGGTAAAACTTTCATTCAACATTTCTGTGGTAACGAGTTCTGTAGAATTATTTCCACATAGATACTGTGTATAACACGTAAAAAACATATTTAAAAAGAAATCAACAGAACATTACCCGTTAGCATAAAAATGTTAAATGAAAGTTATTCGCCCTCCGACAAATTAAATGAATATTAACTTTCTATGTAGTAGTGAAGATGAAGGTGTAGGAGTGTGGTAGTTATCCATATTGAATAAGAAGAATTGAAGTTGCAATATTACATATTCAATAAAACAAGTAGATAGGCCTACTGCAGTTTCGGTTGTTACAGCATTATCAATTTCTGGTAAACTAAAGCTAAAGAAGAGAGCAGCAGAATTTGTACTCATGACCGAGCGCTGCGATTATGGGATTATATATCCCATTGTGGGAGGAGTTTTCTACGCCAGTGGCAGTCGTTCACCTGATAGGCCATTCAACTGCCAATCACAGCGATCGGTCACGAGTATAAATTCTGCTGCACTGTACTTCTGTTTCAACTACCAGAGATTAATAGTGGTGTAACAACCGAAACTGCAGTAACTAGTTGTTCTATTAAATATGTTGTTTTGTTAACTTCAAGTCTCCTTATTCAGTAAATGAATATCACTATACATAGAACCTTTACATTTAGCGTTACATAATATTAGTGTTTACCTGCATTCGACCTGCAAATTGCAATTCGCCAAAAAAATTAGTTGATGTTAGGTTTTCTCAATCTTCAATGATTCATTAATAAGATTCGTTTCTGAAGGTGAAAGCCATTAGTTGTATCTCTTAGAGAAAGTTGGCAGTTTCTGTTACCAAAATTCTCCATTCATTTAATGATTGGTTATGAAATAGTTTTTAATGTATTGTTCCATTGAATCAATAATCAATTATGTCAACTTATACACATCTCATCTTACTTATTTTGGGAGCAATTATGTGAGCTATCAGCATTGTTAACTTAATTAGGTCAATATTGAAAGGAAAATCTCTCGCGCGAAGAAAGAAAATACCCTCAATAAAGAGAGAAAATCATAGTGTTGCTAAGGGAGTGATGTATATTCGATCACGCGTTCTAACATTACACGTTTTAACAAGCTGTAGCTGCATCATTCCAGACTCAAAGGCAACAGCATGCTCTATTCACAGTGCTGGCAAAATTCAATGAATTTCAAAGGCAAGATAGACGCCACCTTATTCCATTCAGTATATTTCACATACAGGCATGTCAGGAACCACCACACTTGGCATGATCTTTCTAAAAATACAAGGGTTTTCCGCCATAGAGATAGCATTGACAATATATTTTCCTTCGTTTACAAATGCGATACAAAATATTTATTCGAGTATCTACTTGAGTCATGAATTTGTGTTCCAAATTGATAATGATTTGAATGAATATAATGAGTTTATAAGGATTTTGAAAATGTATAAAATAATCTATTATGATTCATCAAAAATATGAAATCTGTGAAACTATGATAAACGATTTCTTATAGAAAAATAGGTTTCAATAGAAGAATCTCATATGTTCACAGAACTTATATTATCAAATTCTCATAATTCAAATACAGTGATACTGTTAAATTAATCTCTTTTCGTATTGGTATGGCACTGTACTGTAATAATCTAGTTCTGATATTTCGTATATCTGATTCGAGGAAATAATCTTGATTTTGAGATTATATCAATATTAGTAAGAAATTTCAGGTTTTTCCGATTTTTCCCGTTCAAATATTCTTAATTCTCAGTGATTCCTAATTCAAAACACTAATTTCTTCCAATATTCTCACTTCCTTAAGTCTCCATCTAGTCTCTTATTTCGATGCGCCGTTCTTATTTCAACACATTAATCCGAGTGATGTTATGTGTTTTAACATAAATCTTCCGTTAACTAACTATGAAAGTTGAAAGATAAGCTGCTTAATTCATTTAAACAGATTGCATTTTCTGAATGTGCAAACAGCAGCACTCAACTAAAAACTAACATTGAAACTTGTCTTAATTGCTTTACGGGATTGAGAAATTCGTCTCAAGCGTGTTGAATCTACTTGCTGTCTTACAAACTTTGTCTTCATACAACAGCTGCATAAGCTCCAGGGCACAGAAAAGTTATGGGTTCAAAAGGCTGTGTATTTAATAAATTTATCAGACTATCTTGCACAGGATTCGAACAAGTGTTCGAAGAATGAAAATCCACTGAGAAGTTGACAACAGTCAACAGAAGTCTATTGAGAGGTTTTTCGAATTATGAACTATCAAATGTAGCAGGCAACTCTGAAATGTAGCTTTTTTCCTAAAATAAGGAAAAATTCCAATTGATGTCGAATTTTTATACATTGAGAAATGTTAACAAAACATTGTTTCAACTATTTATAGATTTAAAATAACACCTGTTAGGTGTTATAAAAATAATGTTTCTCCGATTTTTAGTTAATTACACAACTTTTTATTAGAATAAAAAAATAAATTGCTGGTGATCCACAACCCTTTCAGCTCATTCTTCTCTAGATTAATCCAGAATTATTTGTTCTAGCTTCTAGTAATAGAGAGCTCTTCCAAGTTTATTTACAGAAATGAAGCTGTACTTGCCTTAGGGCGCTTGTAATATAGAACAATTTTATCTGTGAAAGGTATTTTAGAGCAATTATGCTTATGCATCTATTATATTAATGCATTATGCATAATTTTTATTGAAAAATTACTTGCACAAATGATGCTCTAGAAACTTTTCTTGGTAGTATGGTGTGGCACCATAATTTCTATGAGTATTTTTGTCTTCTATTATTTCTAATAGTACAGATAGTTACTTGTAAACTTTATTGTACACCAGCCTCTTTCTCACTTTTATGTTTCATTCTACATCTAGAATATTTCAACTTATGTTTCAACTCTCAGAAAAGATCCAAGTACGGGAACGAAAAGCCCATTATTTGGTCAGTATTCTTAGCTGGAATAATATTGGTCAGTAATTTTCATTCTTTCAGTTTGTTGAAGGTAGAAAATCTGCAGTATTTTCTTTTGTTAAAAAAGATTACCAATTCCACAGGAATCATTAAAAATATTCTCATTACACATAATATAAATCCAATCGAAACTTGTCCACACAGTCTTTTCCAGTCATTAATAGATCAATACGTGCATATTTATCATATTTTTCAAGTGAAAATCATGCAGGAATACATATTTTTCATTTCATCTCATTGATGGGAATAGGGGTCACACTTTCTAGTAGCATTCAATTCGCAATGTCAACTGAAAACATTTCAATTTGCTCGTCATTCATTCGTTAACATAACTTTTTACTATCGATGAAAACATCTTTTTGAAGGGCATAAACTCCCTATTATGAAAATGGTACCAAACTGTTTGAACGCGTAGAGATTGAGCGTGTGTGATTTGATGGTATGATTGGCGTTATTTGTCAGTCGGTGTTAGACACGTTTGACGCTCGATTTGAAAAGTTTTGATTTATTCAAAGCATACGATAGAAACCAGTGGAGCTCAATCGATGTGCTATCAGCATTATTGGACAGACGATTCAGGTTCCGGCGGAACGATTGCCGTTCAAAATTATATTGGACGATGGTTGTGCATCATTGCTCTCGAATCGGGGTCGGACGATACGACCCTCGATCATCCATCAAGCTGTCTACTTTGGCAATTTTTTTTGCAGCATCCAGTATGTGTGTGACTCTAAATCCACCTGCCAGCGACCAACCAGAACGGACTATCTCATATTGAATAAATGATTGCCCTGTCCATGCTGTTCCATTGTTGATGTGGAAACATGATGATAATTACTCAGTGATATTTGAGGATAAAAGATTATCATTTGAATTACTCTGCTAATTTAGCTGGTCTTTTTTCTGAATTATATAATCTACTAGCTGTCCCGGCGAACTTCGTATCACCCTCTTCACCCCCCCCCAATGTCCCCCCTCTTCTCCCCACAAATGTCCCCCCTTCATGACACACTCCAGAAAATGTCAAAGATAAATTATCAAAATCTGGAAATCACGCATCAATAGAAATCTCACTGCGTATTTTGTTTAGTGATATTACATTATTCGTATCGATAATTACAGGAAATAATGGAAGGAAATGAGATATTGCAACTATTAAATTGCTTTTAAATCATAATAATTGCCTAATGAAATTCCTAATGCTATAAACTACTCTGGAAACTTCTGCTACTGCAAATACTAACAACAGAATAAAAGCTAGTAAGGAAATTCGATTAACGCTGCTGTACAAAAAACTTTTGCCCGGGCGGGAATCGTACCCAGCACCCCGTGATTGCCGTTACAACCGCAGTAGCAGAAGTCTCCAGAGTAGTTTATAGCATTGTTAGGAATTTCGTTCATTTAATTATAACAGGAATTGATAGCTAACGCACAAGTTTCAACTTTGTTAGTCGAGCTACCATATAGATGGAATATTATTTAATAGGTACCTTTCAAGCTCTACTTACATAATTGATATTATAATTAATATTATTAATAATGTCAATACCATTTTAGAAATTGATAATTTGATAATATTATGCATAGGAAAATATGATTGACTATCTATTTTATTTTTTTAAATGCATTTTGTTTCTGTTATTTCATGGCAAATGAATTGATTTTATACGATTCGTATGACTCACATATCAACCTTTCTTACCACGTAAATATTAGCATACAAAAGAAGGAATTCTATAACTCGTAATCCTAATATGTCTTTATTGGAGTTCTAAGGAAACCTGACTTGGTTTCCCATCTCAGAAGACATCGTATTTTTCAATTTAGTTTGGGAACTGTCATTTAACGTAAGCCACCGACTCACGCTCTATAAATTTCGTAGCCTGCGATGTCGCTCATGGACCTTTATTCATGGCTGCAGCTGCACATTACGGGCACGTCTGTGCGTCTCGACTGCCGGCTGGTTGCAGCTCACGAACAAATGGAGCAGCAAAACGGAAGGCACCCTGGTCTGTAATTCAAAGCAACAATCGTCCATTAAAGAGTCCAATCGAAAGTGGATGAGAGGTCGGGCCCCCCGCCCCCGACCCTCCTCCCCCCCCACCACCATAGCTTTCAACTGGAATGGTTTCTCGCTTGAAACTTCTCATTTATATTCACTTGTGGCCCCTGAAAATATTCTGCAACGGGTAGGGAGAAGGATGGTTTCGAGTTCAACCTCCGGTCTGTTTTCCACTGTGTACGGATATCCCTTAGGCAGAGCACATAAATTTCGAACGGTGTTTTCCCCGTTAACTCGGCAACCACCACAGGGCAGCTTGGTGAATACCTTCTTGCATACTGCATCCGTCACAATCTACTATTATTTTTTAACTGATTTATGGTATGCATTATGGATAAAAAGTTGACGCAATATAACTAACTATCTGATGACATCATTTCCTATGAGTACAAAAAGAGCCATAAATGAATATTCATAATCGTTTAACAGATACTAAAAATAAAAATTCATTGTGGCAAAACTAACAAGATTTCTCTGCTCAATCAGGTTTACTATGTATTATTTTTCCCAATATCTTGAAATTTGAAAATTGTACAAAAGTAGAAAGATTCAAACTGGCCTACCTAGTTGTAAAATGTGTTTTTACATAATAATATTGATAATAATTTAAAACTCCAAGTTGGATATATGGGGACTGTATTTCTGGTTTTCTGTACATTTGAGTTGATGGTAAATGAGTTCACTCTCATGACTTTGAGAATGTAGTTTGACGATAAAAAATCGATAAGTTTCAACTAATTTCTTCTCCGATAATAATCAGATATCTTTGGTGAATAGAACCTGTCAATCTTCAAATTTATTTCTCTTGATTTTATGATTTTAATGACTGTATTTCTATAATATTCAATACTTTATTCGACAACTTACTTATCAATCACAAGATACTTCCTTACTTACTCCTTGGCGCTACAGCCCATTAAGGGCCTTGGCCTCCTTTAGAATCACAAAATAGCTCATTCAATAATGAAAGTAATGAATCCTTTAATAATCCTGGATTACTAATAATAAAACTGAATCGTCTGTAACATTTCTGATTCTCTAGATTATTTCATGAGTTGTGTGAAAAATTCTTGTCACTTCAAGTATGGAATACTATTAAGAGCTAACGTGAGTGATTCTACATTATTTGTGTCTTTTAGCTTCCAAAAATGATGAATACGATAAAATCCATTGCGTTGGAAAAATAGAAAAGACATTTTGTAGCAGACTGTAGCCTTTACGAAACTGAGCTGAAGTTTATGTCCAACGTGGATATAAGGAGCTCAGCTCTCACTGAATGCATATTATCTTGCCAGCCTAGGTAGAATACGAGATTGGGGAGACTGGAGACGGTTCCATTCACGGCTCCCGTTGTTTTATGCACGGAAAAAGGATAACTGTTTCTTTTTCTCAACAAAATGTAGTGTGAGAGAAAGGTTGGTGATTTCACATGAGAGTTGAGTGAGGGTAAGAGAGTGTGTGTGTGTGTGTATGTGTAGGTGAAAGGCGCAGTGAACATGGACAAGACTTATTCTTCCGGTAAAATGGCAGGAAAAGCTTGAGTATCCATTTTTAATTCCATTTATTTTTCTAGCTTTCTGGAGAACAGGATTTTCCATTTCAATCCTTCTGGAGTTTTCGGTAACACTTATACTTTGAGAGTGATACATAATATATTACATTTTCCCCTTTTAGCCGATATCCAAATGAGTCAAAGACGATTTTTCAACATTTGCATTCTAATATTAAAGACTCTAATTGGGTCTGATTCAAGACCTGAAGCGTCAACTCAGAACTGTAGGGCGTATTCGTTTTTTGATGACCAATTATTATTAATATTCATTATCATAATATTATTTCAAAGGTAAATCCGAATTTACCTGGAACTGCATGTTCATGAACATAAAATTATCACCCATGTAAAATTCTGAGAGACATGTGGAAAATATCCTTTGAGGAAAAGTAGCAATATTCTGTTTACAGGAATCACTGGTTTTTATACGGTACATGAGAGATTATAAACAATGTAAAAACCATTAACAAAAACTCCAAAGCTGGGTTTGAATTATTCATCAGGACCTGGTGTTTTCCTGTATCACTTGATTTATGTTCAGGGTATTTCGTTGTCATAAATGTTGGGTTGCACCAAGCAATATCAATTTTAATCCAGGATCAGGACAATGCTTATTAAATGGGATCAGATGATTCAAAATAGTTGATCCCGGTTGGTGCAACTCAACAATAATGTTTGAAACCTCCCTCTAAATTCTTACTATAAGCGACTCATACACAAACAAGAATTGAACGTCGTGCTATTTATATTGATTTTTATATCTATATAACACACCGTGCCATTCCATATAGATGTAAGAGCTAATAAGAAAAATGGCACGACATGTGTAATGATCGTAAGTTTATGAGTCGCTCTACCCGTAATATAAACATCCATATCCATAATTGAATTATTTTTTTTCCATTTCTATTGCCTTTTACGAGTTCAATTATGTTGCTCCGTGGGCACACAGCCTTAGAGTGCAAAGTGCAGAGTGAAGAGTTGCAGAGTCTATGGAGGAATAGGGCCCAGGTTCCATGACAAACCCCATGTGTGAAAAAGCATGTGTGATAGAAGCGAATCCGTCAACTGCTCACATGAGAAGAATAATCCCATTTGAATATTTGAAAACTAAATAACAATAATTAGGTTATCTGCTTTTCCTACTGGCCTATCCCAGCGGTCCCGACATACAATCCAACACTTTCAACGCCTCTGGACAAATTTCATTCCTCAATTGAGAACGAGCAGCTAAGATAATTGAATCAGGATTAAAAAGTTACCATCCTGGGACTTCAGCTGGCACTAACCGAGTTGACTTTTGAACATTCAGAATATTGGAGCGATGACCGTCCGACTTGCAAATCAATTATTTCAACAGTGCGAAAAGGTCTCGAATAGATCTCACAGGATTCACTTCCACTGAAATATGGCAACTGAGATTATCTATCATGGTGACGGATACATGTCTCTCTCCATTGGTCAATGTAATAATTATCAATGTTCTCTCCATTGCGAGTCAATAATAGTCTTTCAGAATTGTTTAATCATGAAACACACTATACAAGCAGGTATTAATATGACAATAATACAACACAGTGGTTTGTTTTAAAGCTTCCAGCTTATTACAAGGACAATATATTATTCCTTTCGTGGAATTCGAAGCACTGAATTTAAATTCCCGCTTGAGAGATACGTCAAGAGAAAGACAAATGTAGGATGGACCAATTTCTTTCTATCTGGAACACTCAGACTCTCTTCTATTCAATTGTGAATATTCCTTCAGGAGAGACCTTCCACTCAATTCTATCCGTCAACTTGAAATTTCGCTTTCGTATTTGTCGCAGCAGATTCAATAGTTGCCTTGTCAAGAAGAATATGTGTTTGCATTCTCCCGAACCAGTAAAACAGTCTAAATTCCCCCTTCGATCATGTCATGTGCTATTGATTTAGATTGCTTCAAATATGAGGAACTGTGTGAGATTTTTTATGTGAACTAAATGCAATAATAATTAAGTCGTAAAATATTCCAAATGTTTAAATGTCATTCTTAAATTGGGGTTTCGAAAAAGTTAGTTCGAACATGAAATATTTAATATTGCCCTTCCTCATAATAATATGAGAAACATCAAAATTAAATTGCATCAATTATTTATTCACTTAAAAAATTGAATCTATCAAATCCCTACTTTATTCATTCACATTAAAATTTTCTGAAACTTATGTTCGTTTATAAATTCCATAGTTTTCAAACACTAATTGAAATATACGACAATATTAAGTGATCAATCCACTACAATCATGCTCTTCCTCAATCCTATTAGAACTATCAAAAACAACGATTCATACAATTAAAACAAAATATCATCTGAATGTCATACTCCAAGATATCTATTCTATCTATCTATCTATCTTCAAACTATCTAGTTTAATAACTTTTATCGGGGTGATACAATCTATATTATGTACAACAAATTAATTTTTTAAACTTGTTTTTCATAGGACATTTGAAATCCAACTTTTATAAGTAATACAGATTCATCACTTACTTGAGTGAAGCGCTTTCGGATATTCCTTCAACACTCCTACATCTTCAACACAGTGTTGAAGATGGATGAATAATGAATGACATGGATGAATATCCGAAAGCGCTCCACTCAAGTAAGTGATAAATCTGTATTACTTATGAAAGTTAGACTGCAACTGTCGCATAAAAACAATTTAAAAGTGTTTCATTAGAATGCAGTGCGTCATGGAAAGCAAAATTGAAGAGAAATTAATTCTCCCATGTCTGAACATTCCAGCTCCCTTACAAATTAAGTTCCACCTTACATCTCAGAAACAGAACAACATATAAATGGGATATATGTGGATACACATGCAATAATGCTGTATATACGAGTATACGGAAACTCTCATACAACATAATATTGTATAGAATGGTGGATTCGCTTCGCAAGGCGTTAACGTTTATCTTGTTAACCCTTGGCTCGGCTAGTGAGACGAGAAGAGTGGCTGCTCCTTCTCTAAGGCACATGGCACCTACTAATGGGCTTCACACCAGAAGACCCTGCCAACAAACAAGGTCACTAATTAATGGCCCTTGGAGTCCAGTTCATCATTTGAACCTTGTTTCATCTCTGCAAGGATTATATTGATTAGAGGCAATACGCTCGAATACTGACTCAACTTGTATGATTACATGAACTTGATCAGGCTTTTCATAGTTTGATTAGAAAGTGTAGATTTATGATCGTTCGATGATACTTTTCGATAACAACCCTAATTAATGACATGTGCATACAAATCCATACTGATACTGTAATAGCGGATTACAGTTAATTAATACACACGCTATTTCGGGTGAGTTTTAGTGAACGTCCATTTACGTTGGTTGCAAAAAAGAGCACACCTAAGAGCAATTAAATGATTCTTCTTGACAAAAGTGACCCAAAAACTCAAGTATATCATTAATGGCTCATTAATATCACAATTAACTCATTATATCAAAATAATGGCTTCTAATGAATTGAGAATTAAAAAGTGTGGAATCACAATTGAATCTAGTTTTGCACAAACCATCCAAGTGGGTTTGATTTCTTCTGTAAAATGCTCTCAAGCGGATAAACCATATAAAGTGCTTTGGATGTTTCCTGTAAAATTTGAAATCATTCTTTCTCTGCTTTGGGGTTGAAATATAAGATGCGAGGTGAGATTTGTGGGTTGAATTCTTTCTGCAAACTAGGTCCAATTTAGGTTTTGTATGGGATCAAAACGTTTCTATAGAATCAATAAGTGAGGATTAATTTGTATGAAATATTGTAAAGTTTGATTCTTATGAAATGGAAACAATGTTTCTTATTCCTATCATAATATAACCTATTATTCCATCGTTTTTCTAAACTAACTTCAGCTCCCATACCTACCTAGGCCTATAATATAATATATGTCATTTTCATTTTCGTTTTCTGATTAGAGAGATAAGAATTGGAGTGGTTCGTAGCCGAGGCGGCTAAGGCGTCAGACTGATTAAGTTATCAGCAGTAAGATAAAATCCATTGGGCCAGGGTTCGAGCCTGGTTGACGGAAGGATTTTTGACAAATACGGCCACTCCCGTCTTTCGGAGGAGACGTTAAGCCGTCGGTCCCGACTGCCTAAAAAGTAGTCGTCATATCTCATCATCACCCCACTCATTACCCACGCACAAGCCTAGAGCTCATGTGGGCATCATCCTCAGAAAAAAAACTTGGAAAGTTTCTTTCATTATACGGTTTATAGCTAGTTCATTTTCGAAAGGAACCTGGAGTGAAAATGAACTATTGTCATCACGATTTATAACAAATTTAAACAATATTCAAAGTAAGTGAAAATTCATCCAACAAGCGAAATTATCATGACTTTATCAAAGTGGATGAATCCTACTTTTAAATTTT
Source organism: Laodelphax striatellus (assembly GCA_017141395.1). NCBI lineage: Eukaryota > Metazoa > Arthropoda > Insecta > Hemiptera > Delphacidae > Laodelphax > Laodelphax striatellus. The sequence continues at coordinate 29,739,810 of CM029533.1, read as the reverse complement.
CATCATTGCAAATAGCTGTGAAGCGGAAATACATTGTCAGCCCAGGTGCCTTAGCAAAGTGAACCTACCTTATTAAAACCTGAGGAAGTCGCTAATAAGTTGTGTACTTTTCAAATTTCTTTCAAGTAGAGAAAAAAAAATTCTCTAGTGGTTTCAAATCCAATCACACATCATTCAGAGTGAAATGAAGTAGAAAAACGGAAAGACAAGCCATGTCAAACTGTATCTTTGATTTGTTCTTCACGTTCGAATTGAATCGTCAACTTCTTTGAAAGTTTTCAGTTCCCCAGTTGCAGTCTCTTTGAAAAGTTTATCCAGACCTTACTGGAGAAAAACCTGCTCATTCCTCACAAAGGACTACAAACGAGTATTTAGTCGACATTGAATTGTTTCTCTTCCAATCGCATTCCTAATCTTAAACTTGGGCAACTGCGAGTATTTGAAATCAGCATATTAGAAAAGTTTTTGAAAAACAAATCATTGGAAACAAAAAGTTTTTGCAGTTTGCAGATTCACTTTTTTGATGATATGAATCACTTGAATTACAATGATGAAGTGAGCCATTGCCTTATTCAAAAATAGTAATAAAAATGAATAATTCAAAACCACATCAAATGAGTTTTTTCAGAGAATGGTTCCTCATGAGTCTGATAGAGATAGATAGAACTGGTAAAATGAGTAGAAAGACTAGATTGATAGAAAGATAGAATTATGATCATGAATCAATAGTCACCATTACCTAATAAAAATCATCTCTAGTACATTTCGCAAGGATTACAATTACTAATAAGTAATAACTTAAACTACAACTTCTTGGTGAATGATGCAGTCGGACTAAAGAATTGGACACATGATACACACGTATCAGTAATACTTGATTACAATATCATAACGACATATTAAATAGGATACCATAGAATGTTTATTATGATACAAATGAAAATACCCAAGGCAATCAAATTTGGGGCTTATTCAAGTTTTTATATCTTCTTCTCTACAAGCTAGGGAAAATGAACGACTCGTTCATCAATCAATCATTGTATTTTATCCCTTCATACGATGGCATTTTTTTAGGATTTTCAGGTGTATGACAATATAACGAAAATTTGCATAACCAAATGAATAGTAGACTATTCAACGAGCTACCGAGCTCGAGAGCTGCATTGAAAGTGACCAGAAATGAAAGTGACACGGCGCTCTATAGGCTACACTGCAACGCACCACGTTTTTCCCTTGGGCTACAGGAAAAATAATAGGATATTTTCGATGCGAAACTCGCTCTGGAATTTCGTCTGCAATGTATGAATAGTGTAATTACTATTTGGAAATGATTCGCATCCTGGAACATGAAGAGCTCTTATGGAAATATTCCTAGCAATGTGCATTTACAACACAATAATATTGAGATTGGGCTACATTCAGAAGGGAGAAAAACAAAGCGGCAATTCGTCTACTTCGCATGAAAACAATATGAATCAGTATCATGAGAAAAGCCGCATGGAAATACCTCTCTTGAAATTCAAGATCTTATACACCTTATCTCTCAGAGGATCTTATTCAATTAAAAAGAAGAATATTAGAAGAATGTTAGAATATTAACTACTAGAATATTCAGAAGTGACGATTTTTCCAAATAATCAGAAACTTTTTGAGCAGTAATGAAAGTCAAGCAATTAACATTCATGTCCAATCTTTGCCACATTCCGGTTTCGAATTGACTCTGATTGATGAGCTTCGGTGTGAGGTCCGTTAGTCAGTTAGGCACAGAACAATCATAGCTTTGCAGGACTGACTAAATTTCAAAATGATTGATGATAGACTAATTCAAGTCTATTTTGTATGAGCGAATTTGATTACATCACCTTCATTATGCCATGCACGTTCATTTACTTTCTCACTTCTTTTTATTTGAAAAAGAAAACTAAGCAAACAAAAGTCAAATTCAATTATATCACATATATATAAATGAAAACTATAGTAGCGGAAGTTTGATTATCAAAACGGTATTTAATTCTCTGAGATAAAACGTTCCAGCTCAGGTTTCAGTCGTTTCATTGATGCGTTACCAATAACAGTTTCATCATTTCCATTCTGCTCTCTGCCACCAGACTCTCTTTTTCAATTATCTCTCAATCAGTCTCTCTCCGTCATGGTCCAATATTCTTCCACCCTTGTCAAACACCGAACAGCTCTGTAATTTCTGAGCAATAAATTCATTCTGCCACCATCAAATGCTTCCTGCCATTACTATGTTGCAGTAATGTTCGACCACCCATCATGAGACTAATACAAACGTCAAACACAAACCTTTTAAAGCTTCAATCAGCTACATTAATCGATCACTGCGCAATTACCGATTTACAATCGCTCTTCATGTAAAGTTGAACTCGTAAATAGGGCTTGAATCCGACCATACAAAATAACAACTGTAGCAGAACAATCCCTATTGAAAAAGTGGGATACATGACAATGACAAAGATTGGATTATGTCAAGCTATATATTAGTTTTAAAGGATGGTACATTACTATATGCAAGTATAAGCTGAATATTTTATTTTACAACGTGTTCTTTCGAACCAATTTGTAATGTAGCCTACATTTTAAATTGGTTTGCAGAGGAAAATTATTGCTTTGGAAGACATGAGCACACAACACAAATTAAGCTGAGCTACAATACATTCATACTAATTGTAATCTTGATTTTTGGCCCATTAGCTGAATGAGTTTTAAATTTAATCGAGAAAAACTTCAATATAAAACATAATTAAAAGATGTAGGATTTATTGACTTTATATTGATTCATTGGATTTATTTAGTCAACAGTATCAATGATAGAAGAATATAATTTTATTTAGCTTTTGAAAGAATTTATAGAAGAATCGTTTGGGGTTTAAACACGTAAAATATGTATCAGGTTGTTACACGTTTCAAAAACATGAAATGTTTTAAAAGTTCTTTTGGTATTTCCTGCAGATTCATGCACCTTTGATACATGTGTTCCACCTTGGAAATGGTATTTTCTATATGATCATCAGAATGTATTCTACTAAGCCTTGTGAAACCCGGCATGAGTACATCATATTTATCGACTCGTATGATGACGATTGGAAAATCAATTCAGTATTCATTCTACGACAAACTTCTTGTCAACATCTGAAAATCAACCTTCGAACCATACGACTGGCGTGGAATTCTTGTAATCTGGAGAATACTTGAGAGTTGAGAGATGACTACACTAGATCTGCTCGAAAAACTTGGCAACAACTTTGAAGTTGTTCAAGTATTTCGACTTGGTCCAACTTACTATGTCACTCAACAAAGAGACGGCCATTCCACTTTCCAACTTTTGATTAAAATGTACTGGAGGTTTGCGGCAGGCCAAAGAAACTTATTCAAGTTTTAAAGTTAATCTACATATACTTAGTAGAAGCGCATAGTCCAAGTATGTATTATTTAGCAAAAATATAACTATATTAACGTAAATAAGCACCAATCAACCATGGAGATTCTCTATAGTTGAGATTCTCTCTAGTTACTGAAGCAGTAGAGTTTGTGAACTTGTAGTTTTTAAAAGAGAATGGCTGAGGATAGAGAAGGACACTTGTTCACTCTATGTTTCTGTCCATCATTTTCAGCTTTCAAAGCATTACAAGAATTGAAGAGATTATTTTTCAAGTTGGAAAAATCATTTCTCATGTCGTTGCTTTTGAAGAAAGTTTGACGAATGAGTGAATGGGTTAAAATTTGCCTGTTCGCTTCCTTTGTTTCTACTTATTTCGCAGGTTTGACGTCTAGTGAGATCGGACTCCCCTGTTCAGAATTTGCATGCAATCCCTTATCAGAACTATCATATTTGCAAAAGTATGACGGTGTCGGGAAGATAATATGTTTAAAAACACTATTATGTACCGTTTCAACGGCCACTTCATTATATAATATCTGTAGTGAAAACTAGTAATGCTTGACATTTATGATCACCGTGAACTGTATTGATCACACTGACCTGTATTGATGGAAACAAGTCCTCATTCAGAAAGTATCTGTTAAAGAATTCATAACTTTCCCATTTGAAAGTTAAGTTACAAGAGAGAAGAGATTTACAAGATTTCAAGGGAGAATTTACAATATTTTCTTCAATTTGGATGATCAGGCCTCATCTGGAATGTTTTTAATTTTACTACACAGCATTTTGTACTACACAGCAGAAATTTCATCGTCTCAGGCCCGCTTTCCCCAACGCTGCTTAAGCAACAGCTGAAGCTCAATATTGACTTTCCCTATTCTCCAAATGAGGCTAAAGCTAGATGTATAGCTTGAGCAGCGTTGGGGAAAGCGGGCCTCAATCATCCAGCTATTCTAAGCTTGAAATTGTGTTTAGGATGACCAATCCGGAAGAGAGCGTAAACACACTAATACATGAACAGTATAGATATAACTTTTGCATCGAATTTGATACTGCGCTGATTTTGAAAGACAAAAGACACAAGTCGAACACAAATATGTTTGGGAATCGAGCAATAATGAATTATTTCCTATCCAATCAACCTCAACCCAATCTGCCACGGCACTGAATGTCAATTGACACTTGTTGTCCTAAACAGAGAGAATCGTTCCATTGAGACTAACTTAAATGAGTGACAAACAAAATGTAAGTTGTGAGGGACATGATTCGTCACCAACTTTGCAGCTACACAATGAAAAATTCATAATTCCCTTGGCAGCAGGTGCAGCTAGTGTCGTCTCCCTATCTGGGAAGGCAATGAACGACAGAAATTTAGAACAAGTGGTGAATGTCTCCTCAGAGTTTTCAGAATTTGTGATGCATCATTCTCTACGACATGTGTATGCTATTCCACTGGGACTTGACTCGTCTGTTCATGCTTGTTTGTGTTCAAACTTGTATGCTATCGATCGAGACTCTTTGCCTGCAGATTTTCCTTTTCCCACTTGTGGTAAGAATGCGATTGAGCATGATGAAAACACATATATGATATCACGAATTATTGGTTTGATACTATTAAAAACAATAGTATATTTACAGATCTATACAACTGTATAGAACACAATGTTTACATAATGCTAGTTGAGCATTTCAAATTATAACTAAAACAATGTAATGGCACAGACTAATCAAATATGAATGGTTTATCTCTGGTAAATGTTCAAAACTCATATTTATTATTCATTTATTGGTCACCAACTATGCAGTACTATTGGCTTAGGTCTAAAAATAGAACATATTGGGCTTGGCAGCGAAAGTGTAAAACTCAGCCTATGTTTATCTTAATGTTATGTTTTCGGAAAGAGCACAACTATTTTTGCAACTCTGTTTATGAATATAATTAAATTTGAGAGTTTATTTACCAATCAACAGTAATTTATTTCTCAGTTTAGAGAGCGACATATTTGTTTCTTTCTCATAAAAACACGACTCGAATGCTATGTGTGTCACCAAGCTTGAAACCTTGTACTGTGACCAGTGTGTACCGTAGCTCCTAGCTTTGCTCCTACCTTGTCACTCAGCTAAGCAATTGCAGTTTGGCCCTTAGGGATTTTCAGTTTAATTTTATTTGAATAAAATCGTCATCATTGGAATCGAAGACAAATAGAAGTTACATATTTGCAGTATGTAAACTAATTCTCTTCGAATCTCTTTAGTTTACATTTGAAAATTGTCAAAAATGCATTGGTATTCGTAAGAATAGCTTAATAGACAGTTGATCGATCATTTATGCAAAATATGAATGAACAAAATGTTTGTGGAAACATAAATGTTGGCATAAAGTTCAAGTGGCGGTGTGATTTGAACAAGTTTGCTTGTTTTTTCCCTCCTGCAAAGAAAAGACAAAATCTACTGCTGGACACAAACTTTCATTGTGAACAATTAGAAAACTTTTATTGGCTTTAGCAATGCAGCATCACACTGTTCTGCAACAGCACTTCTTCACTACTACTGCTGCAAGAACTTGTTAAGCAGGTCTGACCAGAAGATTTTACCTCGGCCAAGAAACTCCCTGGTACTTCGGAAAATGAGTTTCCAGGCTTTTGAGAATCGTTCCTAAGTCACGTCGTTGAGAGCTTTAAATGAACGTAGGTGATACCTGACAGCTCTGACACCTGGCCTGATCTAGCCAAGATTTTACAGCTTCTTCAACACGATAGAAAGACTGGAATAGCCTGGTCCGAATAGCCTTCGAAGCCGCAACGCTGGTAGTTTATAAAGAAAGAGAATGACTGAGTATTTCTTCATGAAGTACGAGTATTATCGAATGGAATGCCAGAAAAATAAATGACGCTTTATATAATTAATATAAGGCGCTATAAATTATATATGACGCTATAAAATTAATAAGTAAATAAATGGGAGTATATTGAAAATCGTTGAGCCGTCTTGAACTACCAATCAATGAAAATGATTCCAGTAATAGTCATGAAATTGACAATATTTCCCTTGAATGTCTTGACAACATACCTCCCATAATGTATTATTTTCCAATGTTGATCCTTAGCTCATATGATCCTGTATATATGATGATATATATGATCCTGCATATGATCATCCTCTATTTTATATATGATCACATATGATCCTGCATAATATTATCTTATTCCGCATGAACTACTCTCCTCCTATTCCCATGGACATAAGATCCATATTATGACAAAAATATTAACTTGATTGAATCAATTCTTGAGAGCTGAATCTCAATTGTGAAGTTAGAAGTTCCAACGCAATCTTTAGCCTATAGCAATCATCGAACTCCTATCTTGAACAGATATGGAAACGAGTATGGCGGAATCGTTGTAATGCGAGAAAATTGGATCCTCGATAACGCCTTCGAAATTACACTTGAGTAGTCATTCAGTAGTTCCGCCGAAAGCCTGGAAATTGCTTAGCAATTTTGAAGATGAGCTTCATGGCTCTGCCGTGCCGTAAACGTGGCCTAGATTTATAATTTTTCCCTGAGGGTGATGCCCACATAAATTCAGCTTTTAGTTTGTGCGTGGATCATGGGAAGGATGATGCGAGATGAATGGACCACAAGTTTCCAGGGTGCATCCAATCAAGATATTCTGACGCTAATAAATTATATTAAGAGGATATAGGTGGTCAACTGTTCGTCGGGAGTAGCAAGCGCACGTAACGTATCTAATCTTAACGATAAGATTCTATAACCTTTGTTATTCAGATTTTTACAATATTTAAAATCATGTAAAGGATATTTGAATTTTTAACTACAGCTAATCATCTGTATTTTAAAAGAGTCCGGTGCACATGTAGAGTAGATTTTGGAAAGTTCTTGGAGAAGTTTGAATGGACCGATTTTGATGGGGTTTGTGCAAAAAGAACCAGAAAAATCGAATTTCCGGATTATTTTTGATTTTCAAAAATAATCATTTCAAGGAGAAGAAAAATAATGAAACCATAAATATGTATCTCTTGCACTATCTGTTGGCATAAAAATTTACTGAGTTTGTGAAATCCCCCATAGATAGAGCTTAGAAGCTGAAAGTAGAAATGGAACTATAAATAGTCATTTATTATAACTGTACAAGGTAGGATTTCATTGGTATGACTCAGCTGCTGTCAGCTGCAGATAGTCAAAATAGCAACTATTTAAAACTAAAATTTTTAAAAAATTCAAGAAAGCGGCGCTTTGGCGCTTTGCGCTGCACAGGGTGAACTCGTTGCTTGAGAAAAGTTCTAGTTGATCCTCATCCTAATAAATTGCTTATTCTGAAGAAAGAGGTAGATGCAAACTGAAATTGAACTTTATTGCTCCACTACTATAAATCATTATTAGTTTGCATTTCACAGACTCGGTTCCATTACCTCGAATTGAAGTTTCTGGGAAGTTAACCAGCGCGAGGAATGGTTTCCTGTAAGAAATACATCTTGCCAGCAAGCACCAAGCATGTCTTCGGTGGGAGAAACTTGAAAATAGGTGAAATAGGACACCTGAGGGATAGTAATTAATGAGATAGCTCGAATAGTGCTTGCTAGTTGCCATCCAATCGAGTTGCTATTTCCAGACTTCCATTGGGTGATTTATGCTCGATAAAAATTCTAAAATCGTTGAACATCCTTACTGCCAATTACTCACCGAGTGGAGTTCAGAACTGTAATTCAGTAGTGGAAGAAATCATTGGTTGTTACAGTTAAGTTTATATAGCTGTCATTGGATTTTCGTTTCTCTACTCTAATTCTTATATACTTCAATAACTATTTATGTTACAAAGCAGAATTATAAAGTATTATACCAGATTCATTTATATTGCTAATGGTAAACCTAAGATCATTGGAACATTGAGCAATTTGAGCAATAGAGGTTGAAAGAATTAAAAGACTCATACTATCAATGAGAAGAATATTCCACCATCAAATAATCTGAATCTGAATTTGATCAACCTCAGGCATTAGAGTTCGAATAAAACTAGTTGTCCCTTGGCCTGGTGCTCAAGAATCACTCACTAGAAAAGTTTTTGTCAGAAAGTCCCATGTCCGAACCGCTGACCATTTGATTCAATGTTAGCATCATTGAATCAAATGGTAAGCTGTTTGGACATCGGACTTTCTGACAAGAACGTTTCTAGTGAGTGGTTTTTGAGCACCATGCCAAGGGACAACTAGTTTTATTCGAACTATAGGTGAATTTATCTACGCTCGTATGCGAGTCACATAAAAAAATAGATACATTTTATGGAGAGGAGTTTGATCAAAGAAACTGGAGAGAAAAATATTCTCGAATTGTATCAAATGTATTGCGATACCTTCCTTAATGAATTCAATACTTTTATGTCAATAATTAAATAATTATAAACTCAATTCTTGTTGATAATTATAATTTCAGATGACAAATTAATTCTCCACGACAAAAGAGTCGCAGGCACTGAATGGTAAGGCGGTGAAATGTGACAGGAAACGAATGAGCGGCCGAAGCTGGAAAAGAAATGAGTCCGTTTACCAGATATCCAAAACCCCTACCCTGAAAAATATTCATCCAGACCCCGCTAATGACAGTCGTCATTAAAATTTGAATAACCCCCAAAAATAAAAATGAGAAGACTGTGAGCCAAGATTTAGATAATTATGTCTTTCAAGCTACCATAGCTGAGAAGCTGACTTTTCTGTACATTTCATCTGACCTGTATATTTACAACAGTTGAAAAACAGTGATATATTTCAACGGGTTGGAAATCTCTGTATTCGGATACTTCTCACTTCCGCCATCTTCTCCTACTGAGATTGAATAGAAGAGAATAGAATAGAATAAAAATGTATTCTATTAAAATTTATAACTTCCAATTCACAATTAGCTGAGAATCAGTGGGCTCCAAATGAGGGTCGAATTTACATGGAAGGCATGATGCGAGGTAAAAATGATATCCGAAAAGGTTGCTGTTTATTGTCTAATAAAAACGATGAGAACTTCTACACAGGCTGAGACAATTTCTCGATGAGACTTGAAAAGAAATAGATGGAGTGAATTACATGACAGGGAATATTGCTCCCAGCAGTGAACTCGATTACAGCTGGAACAATTTTGGTGAATGATGAAAGTACGATGAAGACAAATGATGAAAACTCCCTGTTAATTGGCTCCACATTTGCACCCCTGAGAAACTGAAATGTCGCTACTCAACAATCACAAATGAATTCCAAACTAAGATACTTTTGACAATGAATACAATTTTCCATTCAAGGACAATGCAAGTGTTTGAAACTTCACAACAAAGACTTCAGGAGAACATTTTCACAGTTTTATCTATCTTATCTCATTTAGTGTAACAACATAAATAATATAATCAATTAATAGTCTTTTTCAAAATTTATCTCCCTCAGAGATATATGGAGAAAATATATAATCACTGCTCCATGCTATTTAATTACAAATAATTATTAATTACAATGGATTGGATCATTATATATTGCAATAATTCTACTGCATACAATTTACAACATTTGTAATCAATAATTATAAATTAATTATATAATTGATAAATTAATAAATTGAATGAAAAATAAATAAATAATCATTCAATTTGCAATCGAGCATGCATCCATATGAATTGGTTTATTGGAGTATTGTATTCCCCCCCCCCATTGGAGTATTCCAGATGTATAGTCTACTTAGGGGGGATTCCTCTTTTTTTTGTAATGATTTGTGATTTTTTGTAATGTAAGCTTTTTATTTTGTAATGATTCAATAATTATATATCTCATATACCTTACAACTGTCAGCACACCCAGAGACGATATTGAGGAATAATAGAATATTTCAATTTGATTGTGCAACGTAGAACCAGCTATATAATCAGGAAATCCCAATCATCAATAATTGGTCGTTCAGGATATTACTTACATGAAGATGGCAAATATGTATAAAATCTCTCCTGTTAATGCTCATTAGTGAGATATCACATATTCATTCGATGATAATCAGTAATCACTGATCGGGATCGTATTCAAATAAAACCAAATATCGGGGTACCGAGCTCTGCTCGGGGGTAGGTCTACAAAGGCACAGGAATGGAAATTTTAAAGGAAAAAAGGAATGAAATAAAACAATTTTTTAAAGTACAGCCATCAGTCTTATGCACTGAATCATCATTGCACTATAAAAAAATTAATCTCAGCTTTCGAAATATAATCGAGTTTGAATGCATATCATTTGAAAAATCGCACTTGTGGTAAAATTTTGCTTCATAGAAATAATAATATGAGTTGACAACTATTTTTAGCTCAGCTGTTTTGATGAACTCTTGAAGATTTCTCTCAAATAAATAAAAACAGATCACATGGCTAATAACTCCATGCCTAAAATTTAAAAATAATGATACAATATGGAATATTTCCAAAATTTCAAATTCCTTTTAATTTTCTATAGATAAATTAAAATCAGAAATAAAAAAGGGAAGCTTTTAAAAAAGGGAAGGGGATCAAGCTTTTGAACCATCCGCTATTTAATCAGAATCAGCTGTAATTATTATCAATTTACGATGTTTTCAAATACACCGCTAAAAGTCCGTCCACAAAATGGCCGACATCCTACTCCCCTTACTTCTCTTACTTCCAGTCCCTAAGATGTCAGGTCCCTGATGATTGAAACGAATTATAGCAGGATTCAATTCAACTTGTCATAAATCAGCTGATCCAGTAATAATTAGAGAGTGATTTCGACACAATAATCATAAGGCTTGAAAGTCTTAAAGACCTTTAAAGTCTTTAAAAGACCTTTTTAAAGAAGACCTTTCAAAGAATAACTTTTTAAATGACATTTTCAATAATCTGCGAGATTCAGCATTTGTAGGTTAAGTATTGTGATCATATGCTCGTCGATCAGCTGACTTATGACAAGTTAATTGCATCCTGCTATAATTATAATCTTCTCTCACTCGCACTCACTCTCTCTCAACATCAAGAACCGACGGAAAATTGTTTCTTCTGTCAGCTGATTCTCTGTCACTGTCTCAGCAGCTGAAATAATCTTGTCTCACTCACACACTCACTCGCTCTCACTCTTTCTCATCATTTACAGCCGATGGAAATTTCTTTCTTCTGTCAGCTGATTCTTAAAGGATCAATTTCTCCTTTTTTAGGTCCTTTAGCGAGTTATCCCAGGGATGAGACCCGGCGCAAACTAATTTTTGTATCACAAACCTCCTATATTCCAAATTTCGTCAAAATCGTTAGAGCCGTTTTCGAGATCCGTTGGACATACATACATAAATACATAAATACACAAATACATACATACATAAATAAATATAAACATACAGAAATTGCTCGCTTAATATAATAGGATGTGAGATGTTTCAAATAAACGAGTTGGTAATATTTTTCATGTAATTCGAACATTCGGCAGGCAAAGTTCATTGAATATTGAACATGCTTTAATCGCTATTCAGTGCTCAGAAACCAGAGCTTAATATCGGTCATTAATTACTCAGATGTAATCGCAACACATCAAACTTGAAACGTTTGACAATGAAACGTTAATTTTGAAATATCAGAGATGTAATAGATTTTCCAATTTATAAAAAAGTGGTTGTGATACAGTACTTATATCACGGTGTACTATTATGTGATCACGGGTGACTCTAAATTCAGTAATAACGTAAAAAATATACACAATATGGTAACAAAACTCGATTAACCACAGCAAAAATGTAATTTTTCTCATAATTTGAAAAATTATTTATATTTTTCCCTATCAACGTAAACCTTGTGAATAACTAATTTTCCTCTTACATTAAGAGATTTCAATTCTTATTGCCAACTCTCAAATATTGTTAGCATAATGTAGTAGCAGTCTTACCAAGTAACAGAATTGCTTTCAATATCCAGCGAAGAAGTTTGTAGTTTGAGAAGCCAATTTACTTTCATAAACGAGAGAGCTGATTAATCGCATTGATTTTGCCTTTCTGTTTTTCTTGCATTAAAGTGGAACAACATCAATGAAAAAGTCTTCCTTGAGAGCTGCACTCTAATTTTGGTGCTTCAAAGTTGAAAGCATGAACGGAAAAATCATCGTTGCAGTTGAGGGAGTTTCAATCTCAGAACTTATCGATTTTCAAGCAACAAAGGAAAGCGTAAAACAAGAAATCACCTTCTTCTACTAATTAGAAAATTGTGGGATTTTGGTTATAGGATTTTAAATAATTGAAATCAGTAGAAGGAAGGGTTTCATTATTTTCAAATTGAGAATAATGATGCAGATAGTCATTTTCATTCTCACAGTAATTGATGTTTTTAATGGAGTGGTTGCAGACTTATTAGTCAACAAGACTAATGTGACAGATGAATTCAACACCAAATTTTTATTCTTTATTGAAATTGGCATCAAATTGTGATTTATGCGGGATTAATGGAAGATTAGAAGCGGAAATTTTGCAGTAGATTCCAGTGTTGCCCACTGCCGAAAATTTAAAGTCATTTGAGGTAATCATGAGTAATTTTTCTCAGTAAAGTAACATGACATTCAGGAATTCCCCAATCTACAGTTAATCCTTTTGGAGACGTTTGGTTGTTACAAACTTAGTAAATTAATGTTAAGCTTGATCACAAGTTTTGAATAAAATTATTGCGTATTATTAGTCAGGTGTATCACTTGTATCAATTACACACACACCTCAATAAAATGAGAAATAACTTGTACATAAAGTGCAATCATCATTAAAATATTAGTTTCGAATGTAATTAATCACTTCAATAAAATTCATTTTCAGAAGTACAGTAGCTTAGAAGCGGATAATAAATGATGGAATAGATAAGTAACATGATTTGTAACATGAATTTTCTTAAGAATACAACGACGCTAAGCAACCAAAGCTTCCGTCTTGAAAGTGTATTGCTAAAAAATATCCATTCCAGAATTCACAAAGCATACGCAGATTTTCCGTTAAGGTTCAACCGGATTGCACTTCTTTCAATAATATTAGGATAAATGGGTAGAAACATTTCCACTCTGTTAACCGCTGGAAACCCGTTAAATTCAAAAATGAACTTAGTTGTGCGGAAGCTTTTCTTCCTTGAATTACTGAGCTCTGAGCCCCAGCTTAGGAATTAATTCTCAGCTCCAGCGATAAGTTCTAGCTTAGCAATTCGTGAGCTATTACTCATTCGCGCCAAAGTTAGCTAACAGTGATAGTAAAGTTCCAATAACATATTTCATAAGTTGAACCCAACTTCAGCAAAGATTGTCGATGCTGTTCATTCTCAATACCTCTCACAAGCTCTCTCTTTTGTTCCCATTCGTCATCTTTTTCTACCTCTTTGACTTTGTGATACCTTTATATCAATTAATTAGCACATTTGTAGAATCAATTATGCTATTGGAGAATGGAGATATTGTGGCCCAATTGATTAGAAAATCTATTCTACGAACTATTAAGCTCCAGTCTCGGCAATTGAATGGGCAATTCGAGTTTATGTTTATATTAAAAATGAAATTAGAATAAAGAAACGAATTTGGCATTAAAATATTAATTTTTTTTTCATTCACATGCATCGTTATGAAATTCATGTTCTTTTCTCACTCGACTTGAATGATTATTATCCAAAGGAATGACATAATAGACAAACTAGCTTGTTTTGGCCACGTTATCCTTGATAAATCTTCTTTAAGAAATCCCTCGGCGATCTGTACATCAAGTTTGGACGTTCCCAACAATATAGGTTGTTATCAATAAAAACAAAGAAAAAGCGCATTAAACCAAACATGTCACATGTATTGAAGCCGTATGAACACAATTCATTTTTCAAATTCAAAGACTGCTCTTGGATGGGTGACCGACACAAAAATAAGGCGAGGTGTAACATACCCGTAAGGGTCTTCCCACCGATAAAAAGCTATACGATAAAAAAAAATTTCATCGAATTCATTCTAATAAAATGACCTTGAGCAGGTAAGTTACCCAAACACAAGACCGTTATAACTTACATAATACATAGCTTGCTTAACATCACATATCCAAGTGTATGTGATGTTATAACGTATGAATGATGTATATGTGATGCTACCTTACATAATCAGCTGTAATTAAGGTTATTTTATTCAAGGATCCAATCCGGAAGGAAAATTTATCGTGTACATACGACTTAAGCGATCCAACTAAACATGCCTATATCTTTAAAGTTTTTGTATGTGACGTCCTTCAGATCTAGATCTGTTGATTAATGAATCAATGGACCAGTGTCATTTCGGTTCAATGATTCGTTGATTCACGAATACATAAGCATTTATCTCCCTTAAATTCATAGGACACAGTGATGTCAGGTGAGAGAGGAAAGCAGCCATTAATATCTTATATGGAGAGTTTCTTCCGTGGAACCAGAGCACGTATACCTATCACGTAGTAGAAGTTGGTGACATCACTTAACCGCATGTAATCACTTGGGAGTTGGGAATGCTACAAACGCCGCCCATGTCATGTGCGCACATGAGTGATGGCTTGCTTTAGAATACATTGTAATTAATCGTACATCCCCCTACATGTACTCCTCGGCGTGCTATCTCCAATTCAATATTCCACTAACTTGTAACTTACTACAGGTGAAGTGGAAAAGAATTTTCTCAGCAGACAATAAATTATTCATCAGTCATTCTGGCCAACTTCTGGAGGCTTGTCAACTGCAAATTGGTTTAAAAACTTTATAGAATTGATTGTCAACCTCTCAACGAGATAACGTTTGGATGTTTCAACCTCTCAAAAGGTGAATAAGTTCTCTCCACTCCAGTGGAAAGATTCTTGATATAATTTGGGCTACTTCATCAAGTTTCTTTATCCGCCGGAATCTAAATCCATCTTCCATTTACCCTTTCTTCATTCTACAGTATACCTTCCTTCATTTTTCATAGCCTTTCTTCAAGTACTTTTCTGGTTACCTTCTCGTTCATATTTTCTTCTTCTTTTTTTCTTAGGTTTCTTCGTTTTCTTCTTCTTCTTTCACTTCTACATTTTCTTTTGCTCCTTCCTTTACTTATTCTTCCTTCATATAATAAGAAGTAATACGATTGAGAAATCTCATTCTCATTCAATAGTTTATGAGAAATCTCATAAACTATTGAAAGAATAGATAATAGTTAAGATTAGAGTAAGAAAGATTGAGATAATGAAAGAATAGAGTAATACAAAATTGAAGCAGTTGATGTCACTCATTTATAGTCTACAAGAAATAAATCGTTTGGTTCGTTCAGCACTCTATTGGTGCTGAAAAACTGAGGCTCAATCATATTGCAACTTTGTGTATTCCACATGAAAAAAGAATATTATGAGGCAGACAGAACTATTACTATAACCAAGCAGAATCACCAAAATTTTGGAAATGTGATGTTTTTAATCAAGATTTGAATAAAGGTTGTTATAGGTAATAGTTGTGGGTGAATTATTCAATCAGGTTCATTTTGTGTCTATCCAATACAAAATTGAAGCAGTTGATGGCACTCATTTATAGTCTACAAGAAATAAATGGTTTGGTTCGTTTTTGTATAGTTATAATGGATGAGATTTTCAGTGATAACAATACATAAATTGAAATGATCAACAGATAGAATAAATGTTTTGGTTAGTTTTTGTATAGTTATAATGGATGAGATTTTCAGTGATAACAATATATCAAATTAAATGATCAACAGATAGAAGGGACGTAGTATCCTTCTGGATGGAGTAGCCTATTATTAAAATGACCAGATCACACTCATTCATTGGAAAATGTTATTATAGAGTTAATGGAATTCTCAACGAGTCTGGATCGTATCAGATTATCATCAATGAAAATTCATCGTCCCAGTTAATATTAATTCAGTTATTTTCCGAAGAGCGAATCGTTTAGGGAGCGAATCACTCGCATGGTAGGCTACTAATTGAAAGCTTGTTGCAAACTGTATGTGATCTTTTAAGCTGCTGGGTGATTTTACCTATCTGTGTGGCTGAATGACCATGAGATTTGGATTGCAATACTTTATATTGTCGATATTAAAAGCAGTCATCATCTCAAATCACACCCTTAGTTATTAATTACAGTTACGACATTAATAAAATAAAATCGAATTCATTCATCGAAAAAATTTTCATCGTACTCAGCATATTCCATTATTATTATTAATATTGAATTCCAATAATAGCTGTTCCAATTTCCAAGCGAAGCTTAACGAAAGTGTTACTTGATTTTCAAATTCTCAGTGAATTCACCAAAAAAGATTCAAGAAGCAATTCTATTTCAACAACGAAAGAGAAAAAATCAAATCGGAGATTCTTAAGAGTAACAAAATTTTCCTCTTATTGTCCACTTCGAATACATATACATTATATCCGTATTTCCATGTTACTAGGTAGGGACACTTCATTTGATTATCAAAACTACAGTACATACAGAAACAAGGAGAAAAGTTTTGAAAAGACAAGCTTCCTCGCCAGACGTAACATGCTACAAGATTATCAAATTTTATTTCGTCTGTTCCTTTTTCTCGGTTTTTTTCTTTAGTAAGACGCCGTATAAAACTACTCGGCTCCTCACATTCAATGTCACCTGATCTCAAAGTATTTCATTCCTTTGGAGTGGGATCTCACAAAGACGGTTCATCCTGTATTAAAACTCTAAAAGGTTTCGCTGTTTCTTCCAGCCTAGGTTTCGAAGAAAGGATTGGGTCTCCATGACCTTTTCAAGTCGGGAAAGTAATATTGGCTTGTCAGTGGAACGACTTCATATTGTTCTCGTATTTCCAAACACATCTTCCCAAATTCTCTCTTTTTTCAATTTCTGTTTCATCGAATTAGATGAATTCTTTTTCTGATAATTTGATGAATGAAATTATTAAATAGAGCAAAAAGAGTGTGCTTATTGGTAATATGATCTGAATCCATAATTCCAAGTTACCGTATATATTACTGCTACTGTATAATACTGATTAATTCTATACACAATGAATAAGTTGTGAGGCCAATTAGTTATTATAAGGATAGGTTTGACCTTGTTTAACCAAACTTACTTTGAATTGACTTTGAATTATTGTTCCTTTAAACTCAGATTAAAAGAAGGTGGTGCAAATGGGCCTTAGACAGTTGAATGCTTCTGTGGGCACATGAAAGATTCATAGATTGGGGGAGCTATAGCTTTATGAAAAATGAAAGTATTCTTTTCTAGGCGGTGTTAGGAATAGAAAGTCCTTTCTACCACACAAACCTTGAACAAACTTTATAACGTTAATCTCAATGAATAATTTGTAGTACAGTATTTCGACACTTCATACACTCTTAATACCGATGCAAATGTCTTGGCCTCATGTGATATAACCCTTCATGAAAATATGTAATTGGGAAACCTTGCTCTCCAATGATTCTAAGTATTTTCTGTATTGTTTGGAGATGAATATTACATACATGTGTACTGTACGCCCTTCTAGGATCTCCTTTCTCTTGCCTCGCGCTAACTACCCTAATAGGAAATACATCAAATGAATGACTATACTATTTTGAATCGTATCCAAGGCATTCATCTCTTATTTTACTAATAGGCCTACCTAACAGAGCATTGTGGGCATCTTTGTTGAGGGAGCATTGTGATTCTTGGGTGGGGTGAGGGTTGGTTGTGGGGGGATGAGGTGTTAGTGACTGCGAACTCAGCTCTGTGGTGATGGACGATTTTAATGACGACAGGGGACGGAGAGAGTTGAGGTGTTGGTTTGAGTGTGTGCATCACCAAGTGAAAATTGCTCTCACCAAATACACCAAATAGAAAAGGCATCTTCGTTTAGTACGTTCTCGGTCTCATCCAATTAAATGCCATGTAACGAACGATATCTCTCTCTTCCTCACTCTAAACTCGACTCTCTTTCTTCCTAAATGATCGGGATATGATTTCATACCGGCAGCTTGCGACGAAAACCTTACGATTATTGGGTTGATGTCATAGAGAAATAATAATTATACCTGTCAATTAACGAGTAACGTGTCTTTAGAACAACAGTTGGGTGCCTTTGTGAACAGCTTGCTGATAATTAGAAACAACTCTCAAAAGATCTGTACGAAATTTCTATCAAGTTCCTCATTCTCATCCAAAAGTGAGTATTTCCTCAATCAAAATGTGAATGATCCAAAAGCTTTAATTCATTTGATTCAAAGACTCACATCTGAAACCAGTACGTGCAATCAAATTCAGAACGTTTGATTTAAAACATTATAACAGTTCCTGTCCCTCTATGATCGACTAATAATTGATTCGAGCTCTCAACAAATAATTATGAGAATAATTACGCACCACTCGTATACTTCCGAATACAAAGTGTATTTTCTCTAACATATCATTGTATAGGTATACTCACTTCAATGCATATCAAGTCTTGATGGAGTATTTTCAAACGAATTTTTCAGTACTTTTCCTGTTCTTGGTTTCTTATTTGAATAATTTATTCAACTTGAATATACATTTTACAATGTACAAATATACATTTCTAAATTATCGATGTTTGTTTAGTATTAAAAATATTGTATAGCTTAAAAGCTCAAGATCAGACGAATAGTCTTGTGAGCTAAAATTGATTTCCATGTACTACTGTTTTTCTTTGTAAAGTGTTATTTGTAAAACCTCGTATGTACTGTATTTGAAATCAATAAGTGAGAATTTGATTTGATTCTATAAACATATTTATATTCCTATAATTCTATTTATAGATTTCTTATAGATCCTAATTATAGATTCAATCCTATTTTTAAACCAATTCTATCTCATTTTTAAAAGAAGACTTATAAAAGATAGCGAAAAATACCGGTAATCATTTCTGAAGGAAGCTTGGTCATTCTTCATCGTATCACATTTGGCATAATAAATGAACGAATTTTCCATTTGGGAGCAACATTACTGGTGGTACTTGATAACGATTTGGAGTGGTTCGTAGCCGAGGCGGCTAAGGCGTCAGACTGATTAAGTTATCAGCAGTCAGATAAAATCCATTGGGCCAGGGTTCGAGCCTGGTTGACGGAAGGATTTTATGACAAATACGGCCACTCCCGTCTTTCGGAGGAGACGTTAAGCCGTCGGTCCCGACTGCCTAAAAAGTAGTCGTCATATCTCATCATCACCCCACTCATTACCCACGCACAAGCCTAGAGCTCATGTGGGCATCATCCTCAGAAAAAAAAAAAAAAAACGTAGAAAATTAATGAACAGGAAGGACTACTAAAAAAATTCTAGAATAAGAAAAGTCGAAGAAAGCAAAAAGCTTTCAAGACAGGGAGATTGGTGTACCTACAACTACTGTATATAAAGGCCAGTTTCACGCCAGTGCGGGCCGGGTCCGGATCGGACGGTATGACTGATGGATCCTAATAAATTATATCATCCTGATTCATCTGATTACACCCTCATCAAAATCAGTCAAAACATTTTCATTCCGTGCGTTCCAGGACTGGCGCGCACTGGTGTGAAAGAAGCCTAAACCAAATAGCAGATCTTGACGCAAACAATACACCTCCCCAAATACTTCATACATCTAAATACTGTCTTCGTTAAAACAGAGTTAGAAAAAATAGTTAAAACTTGTATATAACATGTAGATCCACCGTTTAAACCACGATTTTAAAAGTTTAAACAAATTTTGTCACTCGTTGAACTTTGTTCAAGGAAGATCGCCCATACATCGGTTCAAATTTCAGGTTCGGGTTCAAACTTGTCTGCGGGGAGCACATCAAGGATAAGGATATCAATATTGATTGGACTTTGAAAATTCATCATTGGATTTTCGTTGCGGCTCTCACCAAAGATTTTTAAGTTGCAGTAGTACAGGTTCGGGTTCAAACTTGTCTGCGGGGAGCACATCAAGGATAAGGACATCAATATTAATTGGACTTCGAGAATTCATCATTGGATTTTCGTTGCGGCTTTCACCAAAGATTTTCAAGTTGCAGTAGCATACTTTCGAGGTGTTACCTGATATTTTTGGCGACTTTTGGATCGAGCGCATCGAGATGCGGCACCCTACACCAGTGGTCGGGTCTTGCCGCCATGAACAGCTGATTGTAGGCGTGAAAGCCGCATGGCAGGACGCACGGCAAAAGCACCAGGTAGAGCAGCAACTGCTGGTAGGCACCAAACTCACCGACCTCCGGCAGGATCGCATCGAGGTCCATCGCGGCACGGATCCGTTGACGACAACGGACGGCGTTCACCGCGCGAACGCGCACCGCCAACTGAATTCAACATTCGCTCTCTCAACGCAATCGCCGGCCGTCGCTCGCCAACGCGCATGCCCAGCGCACCCGACCCGCGGGGTTGAGGAGGGGTGAAACTGTTGTCTCAAGTGTGTCTGATGTGGTCCATGGCTTACCACAAGTGCATGCATCAATGATGGGAGCCGGTAGGCTGTCTAATAGTGAGTTGAGCAAATTAATGTTCTAACTTCTTTATATTCTGTTTTTCTTTAATGTCACTCCTCGTAAAACAACATGAAACAAAATAATCTTGAGAGTGTTTATCCTGATTCTTGGCTATGAAATGTATTGTATACTCTTTTTCTACCTGTCAAGTAAAATTTTTGTATGTAAATATTACAAACGACCCTCCTCACACACAGACTCGTTCTAGGTGAGGAGTATATTCATGTATTGTAGGTATTCTTTCAAATGTTTGTATTTTTTTTTTGAGAATAAATATATTTCAATTCAATTCAATAGTTAACTTTGAATGTTTATTAGATGATATTCCCTATTATATCTCTATCTACTATATCTACTGATTCATTTTCTAAGTGAACGAGTTTACCCCGTGCAGCACAAAGCGACGTACACTTGAATTTCCTAAAATTCTTAGTTTTAAATAGTTGCTACTTTGATTATCTGCAGCCGACAGCAGCTCAGTCATACCAACGAAATCCTACCTTGTACATTGATTGCTGGTAACTGTACTACTTTTAGAAAAACTAACACTCAATGGATTTAATAATTTAATACATTCTATGCCAACAGATAGTGCCACAGGAAACTTTTTCATCTTTTTATCAAATATCTCCCATTCAAAATGATAATTTTTGAAAAACAAATAGAGCCTGCAAAACTTCGATTTTTTATCTATATTTTAGCGCAAGCTGCATCAAAATCGGTCCACTCAATCTTCTCCACGAACTTCCCAAAGTCGGACACAAAATTCTTCTCATATTTCTGAGCACACTTATTATGCTCGATGCTGATTCCTTCCATGAGCATCGCGTGCTTCAATCTAGTATAGTCCAACTTTCGTTTTGATCCCAGATAGTATGATAATATTCATAAAATAATAGTCATAGTATGATAATTATATTATGATAATAATGGTCATTTTTTCAATGGTGTTTGATCTTTTTAGAACACGTGGATAGGAAAATCGGAATGAAGAGATCTTAATTTGAGTAATGATTCCTCAGTTTCAAGTCAGGAGCATGTGATTGCATGAAATGCATTATTTCTTCACATTCCTATTGAGCTTAAATAGGTCTAGTTCTGTAATATACAGAATCGATTGAAGTGTTTGAATAAATTCATGATGATGTTTCCCAAGCAAACCCTTCATACGTTAATCCATGAATATGAAAATTCGTTGGGAAAATTTCAGGATGCAGATAAGTTCAGACTATTATGGAGTATAAAAAAGCGACATCCAAACGTTTATTGGTAGAACGATGGGGATGGATGATTATAGCAGCTATTTACTTTGCATCGCAAGCTACAAGATAGAGGAAAAAGATTTTCTCGAGTAGGCTAGTACTACTGAACAGCTAGTTTAATGTCAGAATGGCGAGAAGTGAAGCTGGAAGGGATGTTGGTTTTATGTATTGTCGTTTCAAAAAACAAAAACGGCTAAAAAAATATACGAAGACTAAATGGAAAACAAAAAAGATGGTAAGGAAATGATGATAATTTTTCATCCTCTCGTATCTTGGAGCAGATCGGTACAGTGAGATACTAAAATTTGAACGTCTATTTTGAAGCATTATAATAATGAACAACACAGGCCAATATCGATCGATTCAATGCTTTGCATATACTGGTTTGAATCTGGTTTTGGGAGTGGTCCGTAGCCGAGGGCGATAAGCGCTTGTCTGATAATCCAAAGGTTCCAAGATCGAATACAGTTGCCGGAACGGATTTTGACAGAAACGGCTACTCCCGTCTTTCGGAGGAGACGAAAAGCCGTCGGTCCCGAATGCCTCAAAACAGTCGTCATCTCTCATCATCACCCCTCTCATTACCCACGCACAAGCCTAGAGCTCATGTGGGCATCACCCTCAAAAAAAAAAAATTATTTGCATGTGTAATCTGAATTTTGAAAATCAATATTTTACCTCAATATCAAATACTTTGACGTTACAATCTTTGAGGAAGAGATAATAATCTCAAAAATATTGATGACAACCGAGAATAAGAATAATTATTACAATATATTATTGTGTAAGGTTATCATATCTTCCAGTCTCTAAGTGGGTCTATAGGTATATAGTGGGTTGTTAGTGGGATTAGTTCTGTTAGTGGGTTGTATAATACATTAATTCAACCTCAGCTTCTGGACAATATTTTGAAAATTTGTGAACTAAAAAACTCACAAGTGCTGAAATAATTCAAAGCTCCTTAGAAAAATTCTAAGATTCTCAGTTCGATAATCTGCTCTTTCACGGAGAATTTGAAGCGACTGAACTATAGATACATGAGCTAAATCTTATACTTATCTTGAGTTAAAAATTTATTCTATCCGTACAGATAGCATTGATGCAACAGGGTAGCTATTCTGTTTCTGGTAATTTCATATATGTGAGGTTTATTGATATTGGATTTATAAGATGTGATATGATTATGTAGGCTATGACATTTAGTATTGCCTCTTTCCTTCCATCTGAATGGTATTACCTAGCAATATTTCTCCATGTCTGTGACCCAGTCTCTCCTTCTGAATCTGTCTCTTGACTCAGCCATCAATCATTTTTCCAGAACGTTCCAAAAAAGCCGTGAACCCTCAACTCCCACCTGCCTTCGGAGTGGGTGGCTCACTTTAATCTCTCGAGCCTTGTCAATTCAATCTCTCTCTTGAGCGTTCTCAATCTCTCTCACTCTACCTCTCTAGCGAGCTCAATCTCTCTTTCCCTCTATTTCTCTCTCTCACCCCTCTTTCTCTATTTCTCTCTCTCTCTCGCCATCCACCATACTCAATGTCTCTCTCCCTCTTCAGTGAGCTCAATTTCTCTTTCCCTCTCTCTCACCATCCACAATACTCAATGTCTCTCTCCTTTCAGTCAAAATAAACCCATTGTCTGATCAATTCCATCCCGCTCTCATAGCACGGCCCACCGCTTTGTTCATCTCTAATTTTTATTTTTCTGGCCTGAACAGTCATCATAATCATCATCATCATAATAATCATCATCATCATCAAACATCATCATCATCATCAACATCATCATTTCATAAATTTGACGATGACAGAGAAACTCCCTTTGACAGAAGAAGGAAAACAGTGAATTTCAGCGAGGTAGTATGTGTATGAGAGGGAAGAGAATGATGCGAGGATGAGTGAAAGGGAAATAGATTGTGATCAACTTCCTCCCGGAAATATGATTTCGTAAATTGAATCGCTAAAGCCAGTCAACTGATTGGAAATCAAAGCTCTACCTCCACTTCCCTACTTTGACATTTTGAGTAATGACGGAAAATTGAAACAAATTGCAGGCTTGACTATGAAAGATTTTTCAGCCGTGCTTCGTCTTATGTTTAACATCTTGTAATTTGATCTAGATAGGCTACGGTACTCCGTATTATAGAATAATAATTGAATGCTGCTTGAAAGACTCAGAAAGATGCTTGTTTCAAGACTTTTTTTCCATTATTATCGAGTCTGCTCGATGTAACATTTCATATTAAATCTCATCCCTTGAAACAATCCAAGCTACGGACGTTTTTCCTTTTTTACAATAAGTATTTAAACCATCTACCAAACATCAACAAAGTGGAACTACCATACAGAGTTAGAAGCTAAAAATCATAATGAATACACGGACAAATTTGACTATTGATTCAGAAAACTATGTTGTAGTGTCGTATATAAATTCTGAAACGGATTTCATGAATTCTCACTTGAATTTCTCACTATTCTTCTCACCCACATTAAAACACTATAATAGAGAACGCTGTAATAGTATAATATTATTGTTGCTGGATCAATGATCAGTCAAGTTATTCAAATATTGAACCTCGATATATACCACGCATACAGATTCGAACATTATGTGCAGTACATTATGTACATTATTATGGTCAATGTGCTATTAAACTTCATAATAAAAAATGATACGAACATTTTGATCAATTTATGAACACGTTCCTCCTCTATAAACCTCGAATAAGAATTCACTTCTGCATTGTCATACTGTCATCACTGGGATCTCTAAAAATGAACGCATACAATGCAATGAGGCATTTTAGTGCTGTGCTGCTGCGAGACGAAATGTGATTCTATAACACTATAAATGTGATTCCATTCTATTTTATAGGCATTTATTTCCAACAAAGCCCACACACTCATCAAAACCGTTGCCGTGATTTACCTCGCAACACTGAAACGACTCATAGATGTGCGTCCAGCCTGAACAACTTTTCAATCAAACGTGAATTGAGTACAAATTTAGTTATGAACAGAGAACTAATACAGTAGCCGATTGCATGGAAATGTAAGGCCAAATATATTCAACCGTTGAAAATGACTAAAACAAAGCAACAAAATTTCGAACGATTCCACCACTGTATAATGACGTAAAATGGAGGAGCTCAAAAAAGATTTCATTGCATTGGTTGAGTCACATTATTCCATATTAAGGAGGATTAATTTGCTCTTGCTTTTCTAAATTTGCTTTGTTCACTTCTGTGCAATTGACCAATAATAATTGTTCAATGGTCAACGAAGAAATACAGTATGTAAGAAATATAATTAACCGCTTATAAATAGAAGCCGAAAATGATGAATTCAGCTATAAAAGCTGAAATGATCGTTGAACTCTGTATAATGTTGTTATTGCAGTACATGATTCGCCTCTCATAAAATCACAGCAAACTCTTTAAAACGATCAATTGACGGAAATCGAAATGCCGGATGTGGAATTATTGCAAATTGTGTCAATCAAGAGCTCTTATAATCTGTAAAAATGCTATGGGTTGTAAATGGAAGTGGAAATTGAGTTAGATTCGATAAATGGACCAACAATGGAGAGCACCTAATTAATTCAAACGTCCTGTCTTGTTCCACTATAGGAAACAACTCTCTCATAAAGGCTCCACCGTATGCTCGCCGCTGTTATAGTAGCCTAGCCTGCTACATCATTGTTGTACTTCAATATTTCCATTAACATTGAGACAACACTCGAATGAGAATTATTTAGTCATTTCAAATTGGATGAAACACAACTTAAAAATTAAGAACATTGACTCATGGGTGATAATTTATAGTAGTCTACTGTTTGAGATTTGCTTCTATGAGAAATGAGTAGAATGAAACTTCCATATTTTATTATTTGTGTCTGGAAAAATACTGTATAACTGGGGGTAACTGGAGTGATTATTCTGTTCAATTTTTGCATTTGAAGAAATATTAATCTTCATGATCATGATATTTTGTAGCACTATCGCACTGTATAAGTACCGTACTGTTATGTACTTAGTAATCGATTAATTAAGGTATTGGAATATATCTTTTAAAAAGGTTGAAAAGTAGGACTAAACAGGGGATTGAAATAAAAATTTTCCACTTCTTGATTAAACTTCCAAGCTGGTAATACTGGAATGTATTAATGCGTAACCCAAATCAATTAAGAGCGAGGAAACTCAGCTAGGCTGTATTACTTCAATCAAAAAACTCTAAGTTACATGAATAGCCTAAATTTCATGGAAGAATTAGAACTAATCGAAGAGTTGGTATTGAAAATACGTATATTTGAGTACGGTAGCAATAGTGAGCTCCAAATGTGAATAACCGAAATATTCATCCTGTCATAGTGAGTGGCAGCTCACGTTACTCAGCTTCAGAAGGTCGATTCTAACGTTTTTCAGATCTCACTATGAAAGGAATTGCGTATCGTATAAATTAAGGTTTAGCTAGATGACTGGCTTACTGATAAGAATTCAATTCCTCTTATCTGTAATTAATATTCAACACCAAATTGAGAATGCAATATTACTGATGAATGAGGTACATATTTATGGATTGTTAATAGTACGTCACATGACGATAATACAGTCCTATTGAGGTACCATATGACTATAATGTATTGGCTAGTGATGATTCAAATTGGAGAGATTAAAATTGAACTTGATCGCTCAAAGAGCTATTGATCTGTAGCATAAAGTAGCATTGGCTCATTCATAATGGAATATGACTCATTCACATACATTACATTCATTCCAAACTATAGTCTGTGCAAACCTTAGATTGCAGTGTTACGTTCAGCGACCACATAATACAAATGTATTATGTGGTCGCTGGTTACGTTTATGGGGCGCAGTGTTGCCGGATTTCATAGTAGCCAGCAAAGCCAACTCGGAGGAGTAAGTATTCAAAACTTGACATTCTATGCAGTCGGCTCCAATGACTGGAGTACAGAGCGTGCCATCCAAGCACAAATAAATTTATTGTTCAACTAAAACTACCTTTGGCTCTTGATATACGACCGGAATTGATTTTTCTGCGCATGCGTCAATAACGTCGGACCAATCACAGAGCACTGTGATAATCTATGATTGGTCAAGTCTCATTAACGCATGCGTAGGAAAATGAATTCCGGTCGTTTATCAAGAGCCGAAGGTAGTTTTAGTTGAACGACTTTCAAACTGTGATTGATAATACGGCCCTAAAAGAACTGAATGTTGAAAAATGCTTTCTCAATTAATTCTGTCTCTGGGTGTGCTAATGTTTTCTCATTTATGTAGTTTTGATAGAATAGAAATGTAAACAAAACAAGAGAAAGAGCGGAAAAGAGAGCGAACAGCTGTGAGTAATAAACGAATTTCAAGCAAAACATGGCAACAGCGATTCCATATCCCCATAACAAATAGCATTGCCATTTAAACGCTTACTGCGTTCTAAGGTTTGCACAGACTATAGTACGTTAATAATTACTTGCGGCACCTCATCTTATTGTATTTTAGAAAATTGATGAAAATAGCACGAAATATGTGGACTGAGATTGTTCGAATTTTCTTCCCGCTATCAAACGACTAATAACGCCAGCGCTTCTTGTGGCGAAAGATGGAACTTTTTGCCGATAGTTTTAAGACTAGCCACGAGATAAAAACCAATGCTCTGATCTGGCGAAGAGGCATAATATTCAAACGTTCGGTGCATCATTATAATAGCCTAATAATAATAATTTTCCTGAGATTTCCACCGCGTTTGAAGGTTGAAAAATGATCATTTACTTTAATTAATCGAATTAGACATGTTTCACACATATATGGAGTACGTCCTGAACCAAAACTAGCCTATTTTCATTGTAAAAGTAATTAGATTTTAGTTTTTTTTTGTGATTGCTCGGCGAATATTCTATTTAGGTAATTGAGATAATTTTCAAACGATTCTTTTGATAAATTCGCATTGAATAAATTCAATGAAAAATATTTTCCCCCATGGATATTAAGATTTATAGAATATTATAATTCGTCCTGTTCCAAAGAAGGAAACATAGTTTTCTCTTGTTAGAAAAGGCCATTTAATAGGATTTTATCCAAATTATTCAGGAGGAAATTATTTGTGACGGAAGAAATTGAAAAGCATTTTTATTGTAGTAGGTCTACTATTTGCCATTTTTCTTCTGGAACATGAATAAATGCAGGCTAAGCCCGATGATAATTGCTCTGTATTTTGTGAATATTTTGTTTATTTGATCTGGGTATTTTTAATTATTCATTCGATTTTCTTATATTTCATTAATCAGAAATATTCTTTTCCGTTCAGGGTGTCTACGCCATTCTCACAAAGTAGAAATTCTCACAGAAGCGAGCTTTGAAATAAGACTAAAAGATGTTTTCTAACAGCTTTCAATAGTGTGATATAAAGGTTTTCTTTTCCTCACACTTTAACTCAAATCACAAGTTCTTCATCAGTGAAATATTGCTGAGAACGTGTAGAACATTGTTCGTCTATGTGTTGTATATATTGGATGAAGTGGGAGAGATTGAGAGTTCTCAGCTCTCTTTTTTCATCCTCCAAAAATAGACCTGCCTTCTCAGACGCCATAGGAAGGACGTCCCTAGAATTCCCAGTCTAGAGTTGCCTGTTGTGCAGTGCAGTGCTTTAGTATTATCTTATTAACTTCAGAAAACGTATTAAGCTTTTTCCGCGAGTTCGTTCACACCAAGTGGCTTGACTCCCTTGAAAATTAAGTAAGTAACACTCCAAATACACCTAATTATAAGTAGAGTACAGATAAGAAGGTTGCCATATAGTTCAGACCAATTGTTAGATTTGAAACTTCGTTGTGATTTTCTATATCTGCCCTAGATTGTGTAAGCCCGTTACAGTGTGCCAATTGTGTGACTAAGTATGGACTTAACTCAATCCATAAATCAAGTTCTGAACACTATGTATTATGTAGAACGTCATTCAGGGTGCGTGTCTTTTTTAGGCTCACTTCAGAATTTTCAGAATAAGAGTTAGTATAATATTCTATTATGGTATTTAATTCCTGTACCTCGGATTGCATCAGAATTCAAAAGTTAAGCGTCACTTTTAGGGACTGAAAATCTTCTGATCACAGTCGCGTGGGATGGTTCCGAGGCCACGAAGTTGTATATACTCTGCTGTGAAGATCTCCTATTCTATCATTATAAAAATGAATGATTCCATTATATAAAGTTCGAGACTCCATTCTCCCTTGTTCCTAAAAAAGGATGATAAAAAGCATTGTTCATTGCAATATTTTGTTCTCACATAAAAAAAACTATCAAAATTATTCATTTTTAATTGGAAATGTTTCTAAAAAGATTGGAAATACCATAGCTTCACATAAAAATGTTGAGCGGAAAAAAATTCTCTACATTTTGCAATTATGTTCTAGAACATAGAAATAGAAGTAGATTGAAGAAGAAGGGGAAAATCTAAGAGGAACCGGAAATTTATACGATTAGCGAGGTTCAACGTAAATTGAAAGACATGTAGACGTACTTTTATAATAAATTACCAGAAAAATATATTTAGGCGATGTAGGCCTACTCATCGAAAGCTGTGTTTTTCAGTGTGATGTAGCATATTATTGTGTTGAGGTAAACATGTAGCAATTTAGTGACTAAGTTATTATAGGTACACAATTTATACTAATCAAGTCGTTGGTATGACTGCAATCCAGTATGGATGAATAGATTTATCTCTAGCAAATAATATACCCCTCATATATATGAGGGGAACACCCTTCGTATATATTTTTCTCTGAGTTTTCATTCGTGATATCCAAATCCTCAAAATATGTAACTGCTACCTGGGCCAACTTCAGCTGCATCTAATATGTTTTAAATAATGTTGAGGAATAAACGACATTTAGGGCCGGTTCATAAGCTCGGGATTTGGTCAAGTCCTAGACTAAAACGGGTGGCCACCGTAGCATCGACAGACGTTAGCCTCAACAGTATGTACTGAGGGCTCTCTATGCTGCTAACCCACTAACCTGTCGAGACAAACGTTTGTCGATGCTACGGTAGTCACCCGTTTTAGTCCAGGACTTGGCTAAATTCCGAGCTCATGAACCGGCCCTTAGAAGTTTGAGTTGCAAGCAGCACTCCAAACTTGAAAACATATTTCTACAATAATATATTACTGTAATTTCAATAAGAGCTTTTACATTTTAACTATAATTTGAGCGTCCCTACATACATTGAAATATGAAGCTTGCCAAACTCTTCCACTCATGATATAGATACGGTATCCCAATAGCAAATATCATGTAGCATTAATAATAATGGAATATCGAATCAAAACTACAATAGAATTTTCAACTGAAATTCTCTTGGATCATAACTCTCAAACAAATAGTACTTATTGTAATTTTCAGGGCCGAAGTCAACTCATCTTGAATACTCATATACAGGGTGGCGCAAAAAGATGGGAACTTTTGAAGAAAGAAAAAAATAAGGAAAACCTTTTTTAAAAATTAATTCAGGGTACTCAATGTACACTACAACATTGGAAATTCAAAAAAAATCAAGTATTGAGGATAATATTGTGAAGATGATGTCCATCTTGTCAAATACATTCAGCAAGTCGATTTTGAAAATTATCCATTATTACCTTGCGCAAAGTTTCGAGCGGTATTGCTGCAATCTCCTCTACAATTTTTGTTTTGAGTGCAAGTAGGGTTTTGGGACGTGTATTGTAGACTATACTCTTCAAGTAACCCCATAAATAAAAATCGCACCCTTACAAGAGGTGGCCAAACAATGTCGCCGTTCCTGGAAATGACGTGCTTACCAAACAGGCGCCGGATCGCTGCCATTGACTCTCTCGCAGTATGTGCGGTTGGCCCGTCTTGTTAAAACCAAGTGTTTTCAATGTCAATGTTGGGTGAACTTTGAATTATTTCAGCCAAAAATGTCTCATGCATAGTAACATAACGCTCATAAGTTACTGTCACCGTGCTTCTCTGGTCATCTTCAAAAAAATACGGCCCTATCACCCCTCTAGCAGATACTGCACCCCATACAGTTACCTTGGGGCTGTGTTGAGGACGTTGATGGAGAACAGCAGGATTTTTTTGGGCCCAATAGCGACAATTCAGTTCATTCACGTAGCCATTTAGGTGAAAATGAGCTTCATCTGACATCCACAGGTTTGAACCAGGCCTGAACCAAACTGTCACCATTTCGATAATAAGCGCGCACGGCTATTACACGTTCTTGAACGTTCCACTGTTCCATAGCTACCAAATCTCCAATGTTACTGTACAACTTGCCACGCTTCTCCCGTTTCTCCGACCCTCACAGTCCTGACAACATCACATCCAAAAGTTCCCATCTTTTTGCGCCACCTTGTATTTGCTTGTATTGAAAATTTTACATTATTATTTTTTGTGCACAAAAAATAATTATTATTACCAATAAAAATAATTATATTTTACATTATCATTTTTTAATGTACTTTTTACATTATTTTGACAATTTATTACTTACAATTTATTCATAATCTGTAATATAATTCTGGTAAAATAAGTAGGCCTATCATGATCATTTACTTGAACCAAAGACAATAGGATACTCTATAATTATAAAGATGCATTGCTTCAACTAAAAGTTAGCTGTAGATTTTTGGCTATAGTAGTAAAACTTATAAAATGTAGCATCAGTTTAAACAATGTATAAAAGCGGTTCTTGAAACAAAATAAATTGGACCTCAAATCCTAAAAACGATCATAATGTACAAATATTTCCTAGGCTGTTAGTGGAGTGTCAGTGGAGAGCACCGTATACATTGCTGGTGCTTCAGAATAAATCGATGTCTGCGTCATTGAGAGAAGATCAAGAATACGATCCTGATAATAAAATAAACTGTTTATTAGCCTTTGTACATTTGCAAGAGAGTAATGGTCTTCGGCTTGTCACTCTTTTAGTTCATTTGCAAATAATCTATAAATAGACTGCTCAATTAGCACTTTGGTCTGCTAGCTAGACTGAGAAAATAAACAAACAAAAGAGCTGAACTATTCCTGAAAGGTCTACTGTACTTCGTTTGCAAAACTTCGTCAAAATACTGTAATAAGGTTCGTGTTAAATTTCAGTGAAGTTAATACTAAATGTTGGAACTGGTCCTTTTTATTACAAAATTAATCGTTCGGGTTGTGATATTTTTCATCATAGTATAAAAATAATCAAATAACTCATAACTTGCTACACAATAGTGGGCTACTGTAGTAGGATTTTTAATAAAAAATTGTAGGATTGAATAGAAATTAAATTATTCTTCATTATTACGGTACCATACATACTGGTTTATTTTTCTAAAAAATCATTTATTAAGCCTACTATAAGAAAACTATAATAGACTAGTAGTGTTTAAAATAAAGCATTTTATCAGTTCCCTCAATTACTCAAAATGAATAGAATATCATTGCAGAGTGATAAATAGAAATTATCAATCCAGTACTCAACAACTACGCATAATTATCATTCCAAACAAGGGACCGCCGAGCTAACTCTTCGATTTTATACATTGAAATTGGCTATAATTCTAACTATTAAAAAAAAATAGTAAATTATATCTAATTCAGCAGATATTGCATTGATATTTTCATGTTCCAAACTGTAGAAATAATAAGTCTATAATAAAAGTTATATTCTCAGAGAACGAATCGTATAAACTACAGAGATTGTATAATAGTATTATTATAGAGTCTCTGTAGTATATAAACCATTTTCATAGTAGCCTACAAGTTCATTAGAAATCATGGAAGATAATTTAAATAGCAGGACATACATCACAAACCTTCATCAATGTAAGTATGTAGTGATTCGATAGAATACTTAAGGATTATATATAGTTCTAAATCTGTGAAACGCGTACCAGGTAGCACTATGCATCGCTATTTGATAAAGATTTTATCAAATCAATCATTTGAAGTTGATAAGCATGAAATTCATGTTTCCAATGTGAATTCATGTTTTGATGGATGAAAATTAATTAAATATTCAAATATTTTTATGACAATCATTAGAAAAAAATGTACTTCGGTGCTCATAAGATTTTCCGAGTATCTAATTTATATGCCTTTTTTTCTTACAGGAGACTACAACATTCCAGAAACTATAGAGTGCGTTGGCGAGGTTTAGTAAAGGAATTAGTAGATGAATTATTTATTAGTAAGTTTACAGTGATATAGAGTGGTAAACTATCATAAGAGTGACAGTGAAGATTCAGCATAACTTCAGATATGCTAGCTAATGTAGTTTAGTGGATGTAATTAACAAATAAGTGGAACTTGTCAGTGAGTGTAAAATGTTGAAATTGGATAGAGGACGGTGACAGAGGGAGTGGTGGAAATAGGATGACTAGTTCCAGTGGAGTGAAGAAAGCGATTGGTGGAAGCATTCACCGCATCAGAGAGTTTGAACTTGAAAAAGTAAGTAGGCCTTCACATTTTACAACAAAAAGGATTAAATTACATTGTTAAAAATGTATCTATTAAAAGTTTTGAACATCAAAAATTCATTTAATGATAGATGAATAGTTCATAATAGTAGTAGTCATACTGTAGTTCAGAGAACCAGAGAAATAATATTCATTTATTCATTTATTGGCAAGATACATTACAATGTGGGAAGAATCAACAGACATTTGTCCAAAACTGCTTCTTTCCCAAATTTTGATAAAGAGTCCTGAGGTTATGTTGTTGATTGAAAAAAATGTTCAAAAATAAGCACTCTCTTCCAAAAACATTTTAATTATTCTATTTTATTATTTATTATTGTTTTCCAACGTGGAACTTTTCTTTCTAAATTTTCTTTTTTCAAAATATTTCAAATCCACTCTCCCCATAACATTATCAAAGTATTAAATCTACCTGAGTATTTCTTTGAGTTAGTATAGGACTTTTTCAAGTGAGATGTTAGAATAAAAAAATAATAGATTCAGGTTGTGCAAAATTGCAAAATTATTATTGTGGCAAGATGAAAGTGGGCACAAATTAGCCGTGAAACCACTTATTCAATCACTCAATGAGCAGTGCGGTTCTAATTAGTATGTATCACTTTGAAAAATGAATTGATTCGATCAGTTGTTGACAGAATTACATTGCCAAACAATCTCCCGTTATTTTTGGCAACCAATATTTGCAAGACGCGAGTCTATTTGTGCTCCAAACTGAATCAATACAGTAGTACTTTGCGGAAGAAACATTTTGTAGACTATAGCAAAATCAATATTCTATCCAGCTATCCTGCAACACTTAAGAAGCTGGCTAGAGATATTTCTTCAATTCAGCTGAAGAATTATTTTTGAAAAATGGTGTAATTGAAAAAATGGTGTTATTAGAAAAATAGACGGCATTCTATGAAATATTCATTTGATATTTTATTGTCATTTTTGAATACTAATTTATAAAGAAGTAACGTGCTTGATGCTTAATTTATATCAATACTTCTACTTTTATTCATTAATTTCTAGATAACTGATAGAAACTGCAATGATAGACATAATCAAGAATTAATCAACATTAATATAATGAAACTTACTAACGTACTTACTGCCATGGCCATACATATCTAAGTAGATACTTGGCCGCATCAACAAAGATTATTCCGTCCGAATCCTGAAGCTTGTTGTTGGCGATTCATAACGTGTAGTATTTAATGAAACCTGATAAAATATTATTCAAAGTAATTAGAATACAATATAATATATAATAGTAATCTTGATATTATTCTTCAGTATTTGCAATGAGCAACATTCGCAAAAATTGAACAATGATGAGACTTTAAAACTTTCGTATTATTATGGAATGAGAGTTTTAAAACAATAAATTTTATGTATGTTATCCATCCTAATCAGATTGAAGTAGTACGGTTGTTTATTTTTTTTCTTAGGCTATTTATTTTTTTCTTAGAAATTATTAAAATAATGTCGATTTTTGTAAATCTCATAACGAACATGGAATTGCCTTATTGATAACTTAAAACAAAAATTCCAATTTATTAAGAATAGAATAAATAAATTGATGAAAAATCTTTGATGGCCTGATAAAAAGGATAGCTCTGAAACAGTTAACAGATAACTAAGTTACTGATTTTAAATTTTAAAAACTTAATCTTACACAATTAGTGCAATGATTTGATGACAAGACTTTCCGTATATAGACAAAATGTATCCGTGATCCCTCTTATCTTGTCATCAAAATCTCCTAGAAAAAGATCAATAAGTTTGCACCTCAACAACCCCCCCCCCCATCACGTCACCCCTTCCATGTTGTCAAATTCTCCAAATATCCAGACCATACTGGAAAAATGTGAATCTCTGTTCTGTAAAGAATCTAGGAATAATTGAGCTGTTGGGAAATAATGTCTCCATGAAATATAAATGACACATTCCCCAGGTGTTGATTTTCTTTACCAACTTGCTGTGTTTAGGATGGTGGTAGTAGGAAGTAGGGGAACTAATTCAGCTGTCATTACAGTTTGTCATAACAGTGAAAACCATAGAGCACATCTTACTTGAAATCTCTGCCAGCCTCAAATTTATTTGTGAGGGTTGACTTGGAAATCTGCCAGCTAAATCGTCTTTGAATCATCTTTCTTTGTCAGTTGAGGCATGGGATTTTCAAGTTGGCTAGCAAACATGGATTTGCAACTGAAAAATTAAACCATGATTATAACAACTTTTTTCAAACAAATTTTATTGTAGCAGTCAGACAATGATTATTCCCTAGGCCACTCCACTTGGACCACAACCAATTTTCGTTTAGTTAATTGTTGGAATTACTTTCAGAGATGACCAAAATAATGGGTGAATTCATTTTTTTCGATTCATCAAACATAATAATATACGATAGACTATATCTTTTTCAATATATTTTTTCAAATTGGAAAGATAAATGAGTCTTCATGGATCATAAAATTTTCATATTAATTACCAGTATTATCAATGACCACTATAATTATAAACTTCAAACTGAGGTTCATTGGATTGAACTTAAATAGGTACCGTGGCTCCCTCAAATTGAGGGACAAAAAAATTCAAATTCCTGAATTGGTTGAAAATTATCAATTTTCTGTCATCTTGCATAAAT
Source organism: Laodelphax striatellus (assembly GCA_017141395.1). Taxonomy (NCBI): domain Eukaryota; kingdom Metazoa; phylum Arthropoda; class Insecta; order Hemiptera; family Delphacidae; genus Laodelphax; species Laodelphax striatellus. The sequence goes on along the minus strand of CM029533.1, from coordinate 29,703,544 downwards.
AGTATTTAAAGACATAATAAGTTTTCAGTAGCTTTTTTAATATTAATTCGATAAAAACAACAATGTCTAGAGTTATTTTAGAGATTTATGGAACATCAAGGATTCATGGAATACTTATTTTCTTGAAAAAATCATTAGGCTATTAGCTATTATTAATTTTCTTTGGTCTTCTATCACATAGCAAAAACTGTTGTACACTCATCACCTCCATTTTTAATTCCACAGGTGAACCTTGCTGAAGAGTTCGACATTCTTCAAATAGTGGGTGAAGGATGGTTTGGCAAAATCCTATTGGTGGAACACAAACAGTCAGACTCAGAAATGGTGTTGAAGGCCCTTCCGAAGCCTTACATTTCAATCAAGGACTTTTACAGAGAGTATCATTATGGCCTGCATCTTTCAGCGCACAGAAACATTGTGACTACTTATGATGTTGCATTTGAGACTGCTGGCTTTTATGTGTTTAGTCAGGAGTACGCTCCGTTGGGTGATCTCACCTCCAATGTGTCTGACATTGGAATTGGAGAGTTGCATACCAAACGTGTTGCAAAGCAGGTTTGTCGAATTTTATCAATACCATAAAGGATTCTAACAAGATATTTCATTAGTACATTGGAATGTTTGAAAATTTTGTGAAATAATTCAACAAAATTTAACAGAGGAATAATGAAAATTAAAATATAAAAAGGTAGGCTATAAATTCAATATAAAAATTATCAGTGATTAATATAATAATAATAATTATTAAATATGATAAATCATCAGAAATTGATCAATAATTGTTGAGATATTCAATATAAAATCTTAACAAGATAAGTGAAGCATTAAAACAGAAAATGTTAGACATGTTACTTCCAGAATGAGAACTCAGTTATTTCAACGCAGAATAACAAAATAATTGAAGGAATAATGAAAATGTCCACCTAACTAATTGAATATCATCTTATTCGACCAGGAATAAATTGAATTTAATCAGAATTTTCTAATTAATACAAACTACATAGGATCATCACTACATTTATTACATTGTGGAAATTAGATATTTAAATTAGTACGGTAGGCCTAATTGGATTCTTTTATAAGGATGGATGGTTGAAGTAATTTGCTTGAGATTAAGATTTGGATCTCTTAATACTCATTTTTTGGGTTGGGAAGAGAACCACTCAAGTTCTCTATTCAAAGAATTACGAAAAATGAGATTTTTCGAGTGAGAAGTGTTATATTTTTTATTATTACTTTCATAATGAGGTACGGGGTATGATAAAGCACATTTAAATCAAAACAGCCCATTTGGATGAACCACTGACCTAACGGACTTTCAATGAAGTCAGAGCGCAGGTGAAGGAGTACAACAAGGGTAGTCTCTATCTCTACAGCCTGGTTTTCATTCGTAGAATTAGAGATCTAATCTGTTATCTAAAAAGAAGTAGAGTAACATCACCAAGTTTCTACCATGTATTCTACTCTACCACGTAAGTTTTCATTGGGAAATAGTTAATACTTGATGCTCTGTAAACTCTACCACGAATTCTACTAATGAAAACCAGGCTTATCTGTGGTCGATATTAATAACAGCGGCCATACTTCTCTCCATGGCAGTCAAGCCGTGGGAGGGTGGTATGAAATACATTTATAAAAAAAAAAATGTTCAAGCTAACCCAGTAGGCCTACCTGTTGCATCAATCACTTTAGAAATGTTTTATTTTGTTGAAAATCATTGCATTATTCCAGCTAGCAGCTGCCTTAGAACACCTGCACGCAAGAGAGCTCGTCCATCGGGATGTCAAACTGGACAACATCCTCGTTTTCCGCTCGGACTTTTCTCGCATCAAGCTGTGCGACTTTGGCGAAACGCGCCGTATCGGAACGGCAGTGCGCAGGCGCAACGAGTGGTTGCCTTATGCGCCACCAGATGTCCTTCTCATCAATAATGATGATACTTACAAGTGAGTAAGACAGAAGGCTTTGCTACACTACCTTGAAATGAGAAATTACTGCAGTGATAAGAGTACAAATAATTCATAATTTATAATATTAATTGATAAAATAATTTATTTCCTTGAGAAAGAAAATAAGTATTGTATAAACAAAGACAAAATATTCAACATTAAAAGAAAAGTGGGAATAAATACAATGAAATATTTATCTACTGTTATCTACTATCGAATATTATTCTATTATTTACTTTATTTACTATTTATCTGGTTGCTGCTCCAATGTTGCACAGAATTTGAAAAGAATGACTTTTTCAGATGCTCGAACAAAATTCAAATTCTAGATCATAATTTTTTAGACCAGTTCACCAAAGGTCAAAGTAAGCAAAACGTTGTAGAACAAAAATCATAGGTAGTAAAATTGATAATTTAACAAAGATAACGATCACAAAAATATTTATATTAAATTTATCATGAAATTGAGGAGTGCTATTTATAAACTTCATTGTGAAATATTCTATGTAGAATCGTCTAATTTTTTTATTACCATGTTCCTTATACAAGTAGGAAATTTTAATTGTATAGCTTTTCAAATTGAGATAAAGGCAAGGACTCAAGTTCAATAAATTGAAAAGAATATGATAATTTGCTTTCAGTGTCAAAAATTATAATTCAAGTGTGAACTATTTCAGTGGTTGTCGAGTCTTCTCCATGAAAAATTAAGTGCAATGAGAAAAAATCATTCTTTTTGTTATGATTCAACGCACATGGATTAGATTAATGTTTTAACCTTAGCTTCGTTCCTGGACTTATAATTAATTTATAACTAATAAATTATATTCCCATTAAAGAAATTGAAATACAAGACTAATAAATTGGAGATTTCAACAAGGGAGAGGTGAATAACGTTCCATAGTTCCATTAGGCCTACACTAATGGCCGATTTTTCAGTCGTTCAATTAACAGTTTATCGATTCAATAGAAATTTTGAATCAATAAACATGAGAATTGCTTTTCTTGAACACTCTCTATAGAGTTATAAAGTTAACGTAACATTTCAATACTGCTATAATATATTATATTACTTATAGTAAATTAATGAGATTTGAATTAATCAAGCTCACTTCCCGCTTTTCAATTTTGTCAAAATTGGATAATGATTTCCAAGAGTTTATGTAGGCATTACCACAGTAGCTTATGTAGGCATTACCACAGGAGCTTATGTAGGCATTAACACGCCAACCTTCAGCTCTCCCAGAAAAGCTAATGCTTGAGCTCTGGAAGCGAGTTCAAAATAATGTTGAAGGTAATTGGATGTATATGTAAGACAATTTAATCAGTACTAATAGACTAAAACAAATAGATGAATAAAAGCAATGATAGATAATATCCCAACAATGAGCTCTCAATCAGAATTGAGAATTGATTCCGTACAGGCATCATTAGCTATAGAAGTGTTTGTCCACTAGCAATTAAATTTAAATTAGTTTTTGTGTAAGCTGTAACCCGTTTGTTGCAGAGCGGAAACGTCGCACGACGTGTGGCAGTTCGCAATAGTGATGTTCGTGTGCCTGACCGGATGCCTGCCGTGGCAGAAGGCGGCCTGGGACGACCCCCGCTACGCGCGCTACCTGTACTGGCACGGCAGCAACAACGTGCTGATGCACGTGCGCGTGCCCAAACTGTTCAAGCTGCTGTCTTCACGCTGCCAGCGCTGGATGCGCAAATTCCTCGAGCCTCGGCCCGACAAGCGTATCACCGCCTTTACCGATCTCTCCAAGTACCTCGACGATCGATGGCTCAAGGCTTCACTTGATCGACAGAACGGTGAGCCAACCTTCACATGAGACCAATAATATGTAAATAATAGATACATATAGATAATGTATAATATTACTAGATAATAGGCCAAATTTCCTGCCCTAGACTTGTGCATAGAATAACTTAAAATATTAATTTATTTCGCCAAAAATACAAAAAGAAAAGTGATAAGAAATTCACAATAATGCATTACAATATTTTGGCACAGCCGTAGAGAGATGGTATATTTAGTTAATCACCGTACAATGTCATTGTTTATTCAATAAAGAAGTTTTTATTCGAGAAATGCATAGATAGATAGATAGATATATTTCTTGACCCATGGGCATATGTATATGCATACGATCACGTCATAAAGTTTATGAATAATATACAGCGTTGGTGAAAATTATGGAAACGGCTTAATATTTCTCGGCTTAATATGGAAAATTTGACGGTAGCTGACATTGGGGATCGCACTAGAATTGGAAATACTACTTTACTGTGACTTAAAAAATATGGTCCGCCATCTTGGATCCGCCATATTGAATCTAACTTCATTTTTAAATGGTATGGTGGTCATGTTATAAATGAATGATTAAGACACAGAATGTCAAGAGAAATAATGGATGGTAAAAACCGCACATCGATATGTACTGGTATAAACACTGAAGTAACTGGATTTAAGTCACTCGGTGAGAGCGTTTGCTAAGTAACAAAAACACTTAAGACTGCTCTTGAATGGGTGACCGACACAGAAAATTGTGCAATTAGGCGAGGTGGAACCTATCCGTAAGGGTCTCCACCGATAAAAAGCCATACGATAAAAAAACTGAATCAAATACTGTGAAACAAAACTGACATTAAAAACAACTGACTAGCAAAACAAAACATTCAATGAGTGTTGAATGAGAAATTAGAAAAATATCATGTGCCGGTACCATATATGGAAATCACTCTATCTCTATAGTTATAAGCTATACATTTATTATGAGAATGCTCACTTTCACCATGTTCCCTATCAAGGGATAATTGCTTATGTTGGTGAAGTGGAACAACCCTACTCGGGTCTCCCCACTATTAAAAGCCATACGCTAAATAAATAAATAATAATAGGCTAAAATTTCATTTATTCTGAAATGGAAATTTGCACTTATGTTTCAGATTCCTATGAAGACGAGAGCCTCTGTCCATCAATGTACAGCTACCACAGCAGCTTGGAGGAGAAGAACAAGCTGCTAGCAACGCTCGCCGAGTACGGCATTGAGACGACAGTGGATCGAGTGGCCAAGAAAGACAGAATTCGCGATTGGATCCAATCCAGTGTGATAGCCGAGGATGAGGAAGGTGAGGAGGAAGAAGAAGAAGAGCAGCAAGAAGCACAAACCAGAAATGAAGGCCCACAACGGTCGGCAAGACCCTCGGTGGCGAAAAAGACTTCGGTGAGCACAAATTCTTCAACCAGAAAAACAGTTTCTAGGCGAACAATGAAAGAAGGAAGCTCATCAGCAGGCACCAATCAAACTGAAGCAACATCCAGTCGTTCAGAAAGCTACTGAGAGAATTTTCATGGAGGTGAAACTCCAATATTCAACAAATAAAGGCTGTAAATTTCCATTTGGCTACTGAAAATAACTAGGCCTATCTGCAACGCAGGAATTTGTCCTGGTTGATTGAAGTAATAGAGTGTTTCTCACAATCATGCTATAGGTGTATGCGTACTTCAATACGGTATTACAGATGTAAAGCCTGGAATTGAAATAATCAACTGAATGAACAAGGTTAACTACCGGTACTGATTCCAAAACAAAACAATGCCTAGAAAATAAAACGAGTAAATACAGAAATTGATAAAATTGGATGCAAAACAACTTCTTTGTGATTTGAACTACAAGTACAAACCTTGAATGTTAAATCTTGAAATACAACAACTACTTAAAAATAATTATTTACATCGTCAAAATATGTACAGTATCTCATCGTCATTCACTACTGAAAGAAGTATTATTTACTTTTAATACCTGTTTCATCAACATTGGCTATTGACTACTTTCATCTGTTATTATTATTATTATTTATCAGAAATGGAAAAAATTACCAGTTGGGAAAAAACGCCAGTAGGATAGTGAACTTCCCAAATGCATTCTTGCAGAAACTTCAATATCTGTGTGCTTGTTATCATAGAAATCCTGACACGTCCAATATTCTCACAACCATTTCGACCTTATATTGGTTTCGTTTCTCATAGAAAATATCTGAGAAATGTTTAGTGAAAAATAGAAGAAATCAGAACACATTCACTCATTCATTGGGGTAATTTAGTAACACAATTTAATCCAGAAGTAGGTAGTAATCTACTACTTTATTCGAAGGGAATTGCATTTATGCCTGTGATTTTGATTAGATGAATTTTATCAGTGATATTCTGATGTGAACAGTTTTTTGTAGCCTCTGAAACAGTCTAGGAGAGAGTTTGATCGAGTAACGCACTGGAGTTTTCTACAAATACTTGGAATTATTGGATTGAAGAATACAACGGATTAAGAGTAGTAAATTGATACCGTATGAACAATCCCCTATTTGCATAATATGTAATTATTTGAAATTCGTTGTCTTTGTTTTATAAATGGGGGGAATATTGTGTTATAAATAATTTACTGTTATGATAATTTATTACTATAGATTAATTATCAATTGTTAGATTTATTACTATATCAATGTTCATGTTATTGTGTTTCTTATTTTTGCTTCTATCATTTATTGATCTGAAGCTGAATTTATAGTGTAAGAGAATATAATTATGTTTCCATTAAAATATATAAAAGCTCTTTCAAAAAGTTTCATTTGCAGTTGGAAATTTCGATTGGAGTGATTAATGGAATTATTTCTTTAGAAATACAGGCATGCACGTTGAAAAATACCAACGCCTCTTTTAAGGTCAAATTCTATTTCTATGATTATATTTAGAAAAATAATTATATTTTATTGAGAACTATCAACTGATTATGTTGACTTATTTGAATTTTGATATAACTTGAAGACTAGTTTGCAATTTCTTCAACGAACCCTGTTTTAGGCCAAGCAAATTTTACTGAGCGTATTCAAAATAGAGCAAGTTTAAGAATTATCTAACCAGGACAAACTATTGGTCTGATTTTGAGAGAAGAGTGAAGCAATGCCTAAATATATTATTTCCTGAGATATGCTTCCCGGAACGATTTCAACAATATTCGTGAACATTAGAGAGCTAAGATTTTAAAAAAATTATATTTTATTGAGAACTATTTGAAAATGACTCTTCAATTATTGTACTTGAATCGCTCACATAAAATCTTCCATTTTCACTGACCTTTATAACCAGAATGAATTGTTTGTCTAGTCTAAATAACAGCTCTAAGAATCATTAGTGAATAATAATGATATGAGAAGAGTATTATTGAGACACACAAATGATGAACTCAGAAATTACAATAAAGAAACCAGTTCAATCATTTTAATAACAATATCATAACGATAATGTGTATAACAATATCATAACACAAAAATGTGTTCTATTAAAAATAATAGACCAGTAACAACATAAAATTTTGGAGTAAATTATTCACGTACAGTAGCTGTACTTCTCAATCGGCATGAGTATATAATAATATAACAGATGAGTGTAATCTACCCTTTGATATTGATGCCTCGAGCAGCTTCATAAAATAAAGAATAGAAAACAGTCTTTCAAATAGGCGTAATATTTTCAAAATCTGTACTGAAATTCACAAATTTGCTACTTGTAAACCGAAAGTAGTGAATGAACTATCAACGAATTAAACTTTCTAACAAAATTCAACAGAGAAAATAACTTCAAAGAAATGCAATAATAAGAATAACATTAGTCAAGTGAGACTTGATAAATAACGAATAACGATTAAGATTTAATAACGATCTCATATGTATACTGAAGTTCTCTAGCATTTTCCATGAAGGCGAGGTATTCTAAGCAGTCTTCAAGATGGGCATTCAGAAGTTTGAAACTATTATTTCTGTAGATAATGATTGTATCGTTACTTGCAGAGGGTTTGGTTTCAGATTGGGGACTTTCGTCAACTACCAACACAGTTTTATCTTCAATATAGAATTTGACTTTCCTCTTCACCTTGACAGGGGTAGGGGGTTTCTCTTGAGGTTTTTTCAAGATACCGATATTTTCTTCGGCTTGCTTTTTCCTTTTTCTATCTTGTATTTCTTGAGCAAGGAGATCCACATTGATACTGGAAAATGTAGTGTACATTAATGCAGAATAGAAATTGGAATGAAAGGATGAAAAAGCTTGAAAATGAATTTATCAATTCACTGATTTAAAAAACTTCGAAGTAGAAAACAATGATAGTTAACTTACATTATAGAGTCTTATGAAGTCAAACACCAGGACGAAACGATCGTAACTAGAATGTATGATTTGTTTGTTTTCTACTTGAACGTTTTTTAGAATCAGTGTAATTTTATCAGTAGAAAAAATAATGATATAAACACAATTTTCAATTCAATTAAAATTATTATACATGGACTATTTCGAACACGGTACATATTGAGGTAGTGATATTCATTTGATTTGACGTTTGGCGTTAGATAGATAGACAGAGAGATATTATTTCTTTCCTATCGTACTCTACTGTCATCAGCAAGAAATGATATTTCTCTATCTATCTATCTATCTATCTATCTATCTCTCTATCTATCTATCTATCTAATGCCAAGCGTCAAATTAAATGAATGTTACTTTAATTAGAATGCAAGGTACTGTTCACTGTGCAAAGCTGTAAATCAACTGATCGTGTGGCGGTACTTGAAATCAAGAGTTCGATTTTCCTATCTTTACATTTCAAATTCAGCAATTTATTTATGTATTTTTAGATAGACAAGGTAATTTCCTGAATTAAACATGTTGAAGATAGATAAATCGAACTCTTGATCTTCAGTGATGTCACACGACCAGCTGAATGAAGCTTGCTACTGCTATCACTACTAGACACTAGGTGTCTAGTAGACACCCAATTACTAGTAGACACCTAATTTTGGGTGTCTAGTAGGGATGCTAATGCGAATCATCCTCGCTAACATTACCTTCTATTCTGTTCACCATGGTACATAATGATGTTTCTGCAAAGAACACTGGGGGCCGTATTTATGAACGTTCCTTGAGGGTTCCTTTCCGAAAGGGACCCTTGAAATCAGCTGATTTTTCATTCATGAAACGCTTTTCAAGGCGCCCTTTTGGGAAGGAACACTCAAGGAACGTTTATAAATACGGCCCATAGTCTTAGTTAGAAAGAAATAATAGTTGTTAAACTTACGACTCAATGACTGGCACTATGGTCGTGGGAAGAGTGGTGATGAGTTGCGCCCACAGCACTGCACCAATACCAAAGAATATACACCAAAGCCACTGATCGAATGTGAGAGCAATAGTTGAGAATACTTCAGCTCCAAACTCAACGATAAGCAGCTGCAGGACATAAGAAAATTGTTTATATTACTACTTTTTTCATGTTAAAAACCATAGGTCATCTAAATTCATTCTGGTTTACCGAAAATGAACCTTGAAGATTTAAAATTCTATACAATCTCTTATTATTTCTAAATCATAGTCTATATTCTATTTATTTATATAATACAAACATGTGTTACAATGTTGCACACAATAAAAACATACAAAACAATGTAATTAATGTTCCTCTGCATCAAAAGCAATAATTATTGTATGAATAGAAAAAAAACTTTCTATTTGAATTATTTTTTCAATTGATCTATATTCAATGTCAATTTTGTCCAATAACAATAATAATACTGTATTGAAAAATTATTTCAAAATACTGTTTTCTCGGAAACCTGCTTGTAGGAATTTCCTATATCGAGGATATTAATCTTCATCTCAAAAACATAGGAACAACCAATGTTTATAGTTCGATAGAAATGAAGCAATGCCTACTTGATGCGCATTCAACTGGAATTATATTGTTACAGTGATACTGAAATTTTATTGATACGTTTTTGATCTATTAAATCATTAATTATTCTTATGGCTGGGTTTCACGATTCTAGTAGACGTTCCACTTACTGGAGGCAGGTTAACAAAAGCCTATCTACTCACCTATGAACCAGTAACCTGCCTCCAGTAAGTGGAACGTCTACTAGAATCGTGAGAACCAGCCATTATCAATGGTATTATAAATGTAAAAATTAATCTTATGGGTTGTTAATGAGTTCTTAGAATTAATTCGACTTGAACATTTTCGATTACCAGTTGACTTTACTTGAGAATGAAAATTCATTTATAAATCATTTATAAGAATGTGTCATTTATAATACCCTAAAAACTTAATGACACTTATAGGACAATTGATAAGGATAAATAATCATTTTCATACCTGAAATTTAAGAAATAACGATGAAGACTAGTCTAGCAACATGTAAACAAATCATAACATCCGAACTTAATTTTTTTCACTTTCTGTATAAATCATTATTACATTAATATTGCTGTTTTTTTAGGTAACAGACAACCCTTGTCATTTATCACACTGCTATAATATAGCCTACAATTTCATGCGCCCCCGTAAGAACGGTCACTTATAAGGTTACCGTCCGGGTTTCTAAGGTAACGTTAGCATTTTATAATGAGTGAAGATAACAATGAGCTAGGCTAGAGAAATTAATGTGAAAATTTTCACCTGAGCAGAGACTGTTCCAGCCCAAATGCAGCAATATATTTTATTGGTGAACACCCCTTTGAAAACGTTCCTCTGACCGTGAATTTTTCTGGCATTTATCTCATTGAATAATGTCATCATGACAAAAGTATTGAAAATGATAGTATAATGCTGGGTAGGTTCGAAAGAAGCACTATCACGACCTGACGGAATGCCCAAGAGTTTGTCACCTACAGAAAATAAAAGTAATGAATAACAGAATTAATTATATTTTCAAAATATAAGATATTTATAAAAAAAGAATCATATTTCTGCATGATCAATTTATCCACTATAAACATTATGAGACAATTTTGTGATCCATAACGAAAGCAAAACTCCGCCGTTGCCGGTCGCAAGCCCGGGACCCTTTCTAGCAAGTGTAAGGGGAAGGAGGAGCGGGAGGAGTTACACCTCGTTAAAAATCCGGGGTCCATCTGGCTCCGGATGGTAGCACCCTGTGAGGGCCCCTGTCTAGGGTTACTAGGTGAAAACCGGTCAACGGCCTCGAAGGCGGATGAGGAGAGATCCCAACGGCAGAGAGGGCGGAGGAGCCTAGAGAGTCAACTCGAATTAAATCCAGGGTAGGTTACGCTCTGAAAGCTGCGGTGGAAGCGAGTGCCTAGGAGATGGCAACTCTAAAAAAAGGACCCTGGTCCTCCAGGTTGGGGGTTGAGCGTCGGGCCAACAACCCACCTCATAAAAATTGCACGTTGCGAATCGCCAACAAATAGCCTCGGAAATCGGACGGAATAATCGGATATTGAAAAGGAATTGCCCCAAAAAACTGAGATTTGGTACATGGAACGTAAGAAGTTTAGCGATACCTGGAGCTAGCGACATCTTAGCCCAGGAACTGGAAAAATACAAAATGGATGTAGTGGCCCTGCAAGAAACAAGGTGGCCCCTGGCAGGGAAGATCAATGCCAGGAAATTTGTCATATACTATAGTGGATGTGAGGAAGATAGATACTACGGTGGAGTAGGATTTGCTGTAAATAAGAACATAGCTGAATCTGTGATAAGTTTTGAAGCCAAAGGTGAAAGAATGTGCAATATTAGGTTAAGAGGAAAATTAAAAATATCTCTATTGTTGGTTTCTATGCGCCCACAGAAGATGCAGATGATGACACAAAGGACCATTTTATGAGCTGCTAGAAGAACAGGTGGAAACGTTACCTAGCTATGATATCAAAATTATTTTAGGAGATGCTAATGCCAAAGTGGGTAGGGAGGACATTTGGAAACCAGCTATTGGACAGGAGAGTTTACATCAGGAGTCTAATAACAATGGAACTCGACTTGCAAGTTTTGCCCTAGCCAACAACCTAAAATATCCAGTACCATATTCCCAAGGAAAGACATACATAAATATACTTGGACATCTCCAGATGGGTCTACAAGAAACCAAATCGATCATGTTCTAGTAGATCAACGTCATAAGAGTAGCATAACAGACGTAAGGAGTGTAAGGGGAGCAGAATGTGGAACGGACCACTCATTAGTTTTGGTGAAAGTAGCCCAAAAAATTGCAATACAGAAAAGAAAAGAAGAAAGAAGTAGTGCTAACATAGATGTTGGAAAGCTGGAAGACAAACAAGTGAAGAGAGAATTCGAGCTGAAACTACAAAATAGGTTCCAAGTGTTACAAGATCCACAAATAGAAGAGAATGACATAGAGAGTAAGTGGATCAGCCTCAAGAAAAGTGTGATAGAAACAGCCAAGGAAATATGTGGTGAAAAAGAAGAGTGAAAAGAAACCCTGGTTTGATGAAGAGTGCGAGCAGAAAGTTACAGAACGAAAGGAAAAGAAAAGGATCTGGTTAAGTAGTGACACAGCTGAGAATAAAGAGAGTTACATGGAATCAAATAGAGAAACGAATAAGATATTAAGAAGGAAAAAACGAATGTTTGTAAATAGTTTGATTGATAAAGCAGAACAAGATCGTTCAACGAATAATGCAAGGGACTTTTATAGAAAAGTAAGGTTTTTAAGAAGGATTCACACCAAATCCGTATGGGGTCAAGGACAAAGAGGGAGTTGTATTAACTGAAAACCAGAAAGTGCTTGAAAGATGGAGAATATTTCTTTGAACTGCTGAACGTGGAAGATTTGGACATTGCTACTCTAGGCGGAAATAATGAAGAGACCTACTATAATGTACAACCCGACGTAGACGTACCATCCAGAGAAGAGGTTGAAGCGGCAGTCACAGCTCTAAAAAGCAATAAAGCTCCTGGGAAGGATGAAATTTCAGCAGAGTTACTGAAGAAGGGAGGAGATGTAATAATAGATAAGCTGTGGGAATTAATAAAGATAATATGGGAAAAAGAAAAGATGCCAAATGACTGGCAGGAAGCAATAGTTGTTCCCATACACAAAAAAGGAGAGAAAGAGGAATGCGGCAACTTTAGAGGAATTTCTCTCCTCAGCATTCCCTATAAAGTCTTATCTAAAATAGTCCTCAATCGTATTGAGAAATACTCAAGTGAAATAATCGGAGAACATCAAGCAGGCTTCATGAAAGGCAGGTCTACAACAAATCAAATTTTATTCTCAAAGAAATTGTATCAAAGTACTGGGAATTCAACAAAGAGTTTTTTGCTTTATTTATTGACTTTCAAAAAGCTTATGATAGTATAAACAGAGAGAAACTGTGGATAAAGATGGAGAAGTTTGGAATTCCGAAAAAACTAGTAAACCTGGCCAGGTCAAGTATAGCAGAAGCTACATGTTCGGTAAGAGTGAATGGGCAAGTCTCTGAGTCTTTCAGGATAAATTCAGGAGTACGACAGGGTGATGGGCTCTCGCCAATTCTCTTCAATATAGCCATCGAGGAAGCACTCCAAAAAATTGCAAATAGGGATGAAGGCATAAAAATTGGATCTGGAATCAACACACTAGCGTTTGCAGATGACGTGGTAATTTTCGCAGAAAAAATAGATGACCTAAGTCAATTAGCAAAAGTGTTCATGGAGGAAGCAGGGAAAATGGGACTGAAAGTAAATAATACAAAAACGAAATATGTACATTTCACGAGAAATCGAGATAACAGAGACCAAGGTCCTCTCCAAGTGAACGGTCAGTTCTTTGAAAAAGTAGACACTTTTAAGTATTTAGGCGTTGTCATTACCGATCAAAACACAGAAGTAACAGAAATACAGAATAGGCTAAACCTTGCAAACAGATGTTTCTTTGCATGCAACAAACTTATGTCCTCAAAATTGTTATCACATACTACAAAAATTAAAATCTATAAAACAATTATCAGTCCAATATTGCTCTACGGTGCTGAGACATGGAAGTTAGATGGAAGGGAGGAAAGGAAATTGATTGTTTTTGAGAACAAGATCCTCAGAAAAATCTATGGACCTATAAATGAGGGAGGAGAGTGGAGGAAGAGACACAACCGAGAACTTCGAGACCTTTATAGGGAGCCAGATGTAGTATGCGAGTACAAGTGTAGAAGGATCAGATGGGCTGGGCATGTTTTGAGAAGAAAGGATGACAGCAATCTCAATCAAGTGTTGAAAAGAAATCCAGAAGGACGACGACCGAGAGGAAGACCACGACGGAAATGGTGGAGTCAAGTGAAGGACGATATGGAGAGAATTGGAGCAACCGAGGAGGACGCGGAGAATCGAGAGAGGTGGAGGGGCTTTGTTGGTGCGGCTAAATATCTACTTAGATATGTATGGCCATGGCAGTAAGTAAGTAAGTAAGTAAGTATAACGAAAGCAAAGTTATTGATGAATCATTTCAAACTCACGATCAATAGTACAGTTTGAATGAAAGGTATAATAAAAACTAAAACTGGCAAATGCGAATTATGGGTTAGAAATGTATCACTTGACACAATATGTGATTCAAGTATCTACTCAATGTGAATTTTATGGAAATTGGCAAAATTTTGTTGGATTTGACAGAGCTAACTAATCAAAAGCAAGACAGCAAATTGCCACAGTGTGATAATACAGTCTCTGTAGCAGTAGCTAGGGCTGCTATAATACAAAACCAGTGCTACGTCTAATTTCGTTGGGTTGGCAATAAGATGAGGATGAAATATTAATTTATTTCCAGAACAGTATGCTGTAACAAAAATAATTAGGTTGGTAGCCTAATAAGATGAGGATGAAATATTAATTTATTTCCAGAACAGTATGCTGTAACAAAAATAATTAGGTTGGTAGCCTAATAAGATGAGGACGAAATATTAATTTATTTCCAGAACAGTATGCTGTAACAAAAATAATTAGGTTGGTAGCCTAATAAGATGAATATTGAAATTGTTTCACATGTTACACAAAAAAATTCGGCGGAACCCAGCTTGTTGAATCAGTGTTGTTTCCAGTTTAAATATTTAGCTTAATGCTCAGGAAAGCTAAAGAACGTTCCTTTTTAAAGATTTTGTAGATAAAATTGCAGAGAATATGAATCTTACGCGAAAGACAGACCAGCTTTAATAACTCAAAGTATTCATGGAATTTTCTTGGATCGAAATTTGTCAAGTTTTATCCAATATTTCTATCAACATTATGTAAATTACATTAATAATAATATTTGTATTTGTGGTTCAGAATATTAACAATAAAAAATTAAAAATGTTGAATAAAACTTGACAAAGTTTTACAATGAGTTACTACAGCTGATCTGTTAAGCGTGAGATCGCCATTTCTGAAATTTCATCTAACGGAAGGAACGTTATGAATACGGCCCTTAGTTACACTTCCTGGAGCTGGAATAAACTATATTTTCATTTGATTTGAACTTTCTCCTCCATAAATATGAGATTGATTTACCAGCGAAAAGGAGAAAAAAAATGACACCCAATTGGTAGATAGTTTGACCAAGAACATTCTTCCACATAGTTCTGGAAATGAGTGGTTTTGTACGGCCGTATGGTTTTCTCAGAAGCAAGTCTGGTGTGGGCAGTTCAGTGGCCAACGCGAGAGATGCCAGAGTGTCCATTATAAGATTGACCCATAACATCTGAACAGCCTGGAAATTGAAAAATCGATTTGTAAAAATACCATGGTCCAAGAATGTATTGTTGTTGTAATAATGTACTGTATAAACTGTTATTTTTATTGTTAATGCATCTTCTATTCACTGGTTGAGATCCAGTTAAAATTCACTGGTTGGAGTTCTTACACAGTAAGTACTAAGTGTAATTATCCCTCACAAATTATCTTTGCAAGCCGTTTCGCAATGTACACACTTTCGATGTTCTATTATCCGTGCATTCTTTGAGTGATATTTAAAAATTCTATGTACATTGGACCTTGAAATAAATTTTAGGAAAAAAAAATAATATATAAGTCTGAAATAGCTCATGAAAGATGTTATTTTCCCAGCAATATTGAAGTATTGAGTTGTATTCTTATCTCATCATATAAATAAATGCATAGAAATTTTATCTCATCACCTGGGCAATATTACTTACTTCTATATTACAAGTAATATCAAAAGCCAATTACATATCGTCGGCGTACTGGGAAAACACACTAAGTCAAAAATCCTGATTTTTGGTAAATCAGTGTCAAAGTTTTAGTAGAATTTGTCACTCGATTTTAGGTAATAGAATTCAATCAAATACATTGAAATTCCGTTTACTAACTATCAGAGTCCCTATTCACATGATTAAATGCCAAAAAATAGTTTAATTATCATCATTATTAAAATATTGTAATAAATATCTGATTGTGGGTGACTTAGTGTGTTTTGCCTGTTATAACTGACCACCAAGTCCATGATGTTAATATACTATCAACATT
Organism: Laodelphax striatellus; assembly: GCA_017141395.1. Classification (NCBI taxonomy): domain Eukaryota; kingdom Metazoa; phylum Arthropoda; class Insecta; order Hemiptera; family Delphacidae; genus Laodelphax; species Laodelphax striatellus. Next base: position 29,687,298 of record CM029533.1, on the reverse strand, counting down.
AGTTAGAAATCATTTTACAAGAATAATAACAAACTTAATAATATAATCAATGCATTATTTTATTATATAAATAAAAAGAATTAAATATTATTTACAAAAAATTGTATCATAAGAGAAATCTGTACTTCAAAACCAATTAATATTTTTTTATCATTCTGTGGATCGTCTGTAAAAAAATTAGGACTCTTCATCAGAGTCTTCAATTGATGGCTCCGGATTAGTGTTTATGACCTTGTTTGACGAGGGAAGACTCTCATACCACCCATGCAGCTCTATTGGAATTATGTTTTTTTTGCACATCATCATCAGATCCTTTTTCTTCTCCTGTGAAATAGGCAGCCTACTGTTGTATAGCCGTGGAATTGTTTCAATCACTGTACTAGTTTTCTGACGCTTTTTCAGTTGTGTGTTTATCTTCTTGTACGGACTGCTATGATCATACCTATAGAATATTGTGTTTGCACATGATTTTTGATATTTGAAACATTTCACTTTTAACCAATTTACAGTGTCACCATTTTCATCTATAGATTTATTTTTTATCAAGCTTTTTGATAAAAATTTCAAATCAGAAAAATCCGTATGATGCAATTCTTTCACGATGTAAGGCTTCTTTTTTGAATGGCGTGCTTTTCATTACATTAATCCACTCATGTACACTAAATACATCGACGTATTTTTGCTGCTGTCAATTGAGCTATGCATTGAATCGACTTCCATAAATGTGTGCCCACTCTCGAGAAATTTATGTTCGATTATGTCGAAATGCATAGTTTGCACAGCATGCAAAAGGAGAGCAGATATTTGGACATTTCTATTTTGTCCACCACACGTATCCGAGTACAACGAAATCTCAGTAATTTCAGGACCAAGTTGCTGAAAATATTGAAGTAAGCAGAAACCAATCTCACAACTGCCCTTTTTCCATTTATTTCTGTCCACACATAGCAGAATGCCTCATTAGGCAGCGCAGATTCATAAATTGTTAAGTTGAACATGTTCAGTTTCCTTAAATAATACATGAGGCTTACTTCAGAAGATGGAATTTGTAAAACCTTTTGCAGATCGAATGTAACTGATTTGTATGATTTATCAATACTAGATCTCTGTTTATCGGCATCTTTTGCAGCCATTGATTCTTTTTTACGCAATTGATGCTGCTGATAATTTTGTTCTAGTGTTAGCTTTACTTCAGGGGGTGCATTCTTGTATATCGTACATGTCTCACACTGGTCCTTTTTTGGCTTGAAGAAAGACAAATTGTAATGCTTGCCAAAAATTCTTTTATAAGTAATTAGACTCACCGGATTAACTTCCTCTGCAATACAAATTTCTTTGTATAATCTATACATAATGTTTATATTTAATTTTGAGTCCAAGTATTTTCTTGTTGAACTTCTTCGAGTGTAATGACTCTCTACGGTTGGGAAACTTTCAATATGATTCTTGATTCTAGTGACATCCACTTCTGGAGTTTTATTGATCGGTTCCTTTTGGCCTCTTTTATCTGGCTGTGAAAAATTTCCATACTGATCTTTCCCAGCAAATGCTGTTAAAATTGGAATATTTGAAATGCACAAAGTACTGCAGAAAAACTTTTGACAAACCCTAAACTTCTCATCATTTTTTTCAAAAAAGTAAGATTTTGCATTCTTTCTAAGCTTTGCATTCTCTTGTCTGAGCCTCCTAGTTTTTGGTTCATTACTTTTAACACTAGCAAGAATAAAATCCTTTTGTCGTTCAAAAGTTTCAAGATTCCAATATGCCTTGCAAATATTATTACGATCTTCACTATTGAAATTCAATGAGCAATTGAACTTGCATTTTTTGCAGTCAACAGGCTTTGGAACTTTTGCCTTTTGAAGTACCCCTTTCTGCTTTTATAAGGTAAACCAGATTTGCGTTTCTGTTTTTCAACATTCCTACTCCAGGTTTCTGGTCTGCATTGTTGCCATCTGCTTCTACTCTTTTTAGACTGGTTATTAGTTGGATTGATGTTTGTACACTCATCGTTTGGACTATCTGTAGGCGTGTTAGTTTCATTCGAATGAGATAACTCACCATTTTCCAGTTTATGCCTTTTTTTATCCAATTGAATCACTTCCTCATCAGAAGAAGAGTCATTATCATCAGTACATTCAGGTCGATAATCTTTGTCAGCATCAGAATCATCATTATTTGAAGAATACGTCATGTCCTCTGCACTAGCATTAAATTCCAATGTCATTGATGTCGCTGCAGGAACTGATGCTACATCCGCCGAATCGGTAATCACTGTTGCAGCATCAAGTATCTCCATATCTGATGTTACATCCGCCGAATCGGTAATCACTGTTGCAGCATCAAGTATCTCCATATCTGAAAAGAGAAGAGATACATTGATTAGGAAGTATAATACAACCATGTGTAATAGAACAATAATTGAAACTTTATAATATATATAAAAAGTACCTACTTCTAGTAACATTAATTCTCAATGATATTGATTATGAACGCCAATACTAAAAATATGCTATTACAACATACTCTATAGGCCTACACTGATATTCCTAAAAATGATACTAATAATCAATTGGTACCGGTTCCTTCAGGTGGGGTTTCTACAGTAAATTGAGTTATTGAATATTCAATAATATTGATTACTAGAGATACCACACATGCAAATCTGTTAAGAATGTCTGCGTACAGAGTATGTTGACTTGATGAAGTATTTATATAGCACTGGCCTTTGTAGGGATGTGTTACTATTATTTATCTATCCCTCTGCCTAGTACATGGTTATTATAACTATAATGAAAATGGTAACATAGTTATTGGGCAAAAAGTACTGATAACAGGCAGGGTTATAGCACGCACAGTTAGCCATGCTTTGTTATTTGAATTTTTGTAGAATTACAACTAAAGTATAGAGTTCTTACCATGAAAAGAGTAGTTGTGCTCCAAAGCAATGTAGTCTTCACAAAATGAATCATCTGGTAGTCCTACTTCAATATCATTCACGTTCTTCAGCGAATTGTCAAGCTCCATAATAGTCGATGAAGTTTCTGAAAAAAGTGAATTTGGGTGTAACATACTACCACAATAAAGATAAAACACAGTACATACATTAGCAAGTTTCTAATGTAGGTAGGTACCTATTAACCCAATAAGTTTTTGATTAGGTAGGATACTGTAGCCGCCTACTACTATTATTCTTATTTAGATATTATATCTTTGGTCTAAGCTTACAGCAATGATGACTACTTATCACATAACTTGTAGATATAAATTGGAAAATGCAAGTGACAAAGAAACGAATAAAAATGTAGCCTATAATACCGTATCTGTAAATGTATTGTTGATATAAAAGAAATTCTATGTGTCAATTATCAATTTGTTGAGCTAGTTATACTTGTACAATATTATAATGTCATTTGAGTAGAACGATGATAATTTAATTCAATTTGAGCAGACAAAATTTGTCACATATTTAATATGCAGACCTAGTTATAAATTATTACCAAGTTGAAATTTATATTGATGCTTTGAATAGGTTAACCAAGCTTACCTTCATTTTTTGTTTCAACAGAATTATTTGCCGTAACTGCCATTTCAAATATTCGTTGAGCTCTACTATTGAAAGACATGATTGTAACATTTATAAATGTGGTCTTTTACAAGAAAGTCCGATCATAAATTAAGAAATTATAAATACACAAGAATCTAATGACGAATCAAGAAATCAAATGCTTTCATACTGGAACTGATACGGAAGTAGTCATGTGAAAGACACTAAGTAGACGTGGTGGAAATCACACAGCTTGATCAGCTGACACTGCAACAGCAAAAACACACTAAGTCACTTGATGTGTTTTACCTGCCAGGCTATTTCTCAATATGACTTAGTGAATTTCGTTTTTCACTTCTATCGTGTTTATTATTGGGATATTGACTTAGTTGACATTGCCAGACTATAAAATACACCTAACAGAGTTAGTTTCTGGCCTTAACTCAAAAACGTAAAATTTTGACTTAGTGTGTTTTCCCAGTACGCCGACGATATAATCAAGTCATATAATAGCTTACATTGAAGATTATTTTATTATATAATATAAGATTATTGTATAATGATACATAAGGAATTTTCAACAAACCTTTAATGGACTGTCCTGTACAGAGCAGGAACCAATGAAAGCAACGATTACAGCAACTACATTGACAGTCAGTTGAAACTGTAGGAACTTGGCGATGCTGTCGTAGACATTTCTTCCCCACATGACTGCTTTCACAATACTAGTGAAGTTATCATCGGTTAAAATGATATCTGATGCTTCCTTGGCTACATCTGTTCCCGCAATACCCTGTTGAAGAAATAGTCATGACAATAACGGAAGAGTTGTAGTTATTTATTTGATATACAATGTGGGGATGATTTTTTTCAAATAATGGAATGAAGCGGACACATTGTTGATGGGAAAAGACTTGGTAGAAATTTTTGTTTAGCTTCATAATAATAAGTTTTATTGTTTATATTTGTATAACAATAAGAAACAGGAATTTAAGATTCTGTATCTCTTCACGTGAAGAAGCATGATCAAAAAGTCAAAATTTTGTTCCAAACAAAGGTTATTTGGCTGTAGCAGTTCAGCAATATTCAAAATCATTTTAAAATCTTTCTTTTGTGTCAAAATGAATTTGAAGTGGAGGTTCAATTTCAAGTGGATATTGAACAGATAGTTGTGTCATACTATCATAAAGATCATTGCAGCCAATTCAACTGGTACCACAGGTGAACAGATGAGGAATGAATATCACATTCCACTGGAATTTGTCTAGAATCCATGGCATGGAATCGCATGAAGTTTCACGCGTCATGTTAGAGTCTGAAACACAATTCTAGATTTCCAAAAATTAAGCACCAAACATGGACAAATTCTCAAACCCTTCAGAAAAGTTTGACATCAAACTCAAGTCTGTACAGCTGAAAAAAGTTATGATTTTTCCAAATTTGGTGGAAAAACATGCTGCTGTTTCAGTTGAATCCATTATAATTTCAATATAAATAAAAAAGGCAGACGTATTATACTTGATCTGAATAGTATCGTGTACTACATGGAATAAATTTTTGTCTCAAACTTTCCCTGGACTTCAAAAATATTGTGCAATTAGGCGAGGTGGAACCTACCCGTAAAAGGGTCTCCCCACCGATAAAAAAATAAAAAAACAGGTTCGTGGTTATCTCTGCCAATTTTCATCAGTTATTGAATTTTCCATTCTTCAAGGCCCGATTTCCTAGCTGCCTAATATTGCTACAACTTGTGGTATTCGGCACTTACTCAACACACAGGAATAGGCCTAAGTATTTTCCTAGCTGCCAATTTCGGCAGCGGCTCTACTTCGGTTTAGTAAAGGTACGTTTCCATTACTACAAATCACATGTTCCCGGCAAAAATTTCCAATTTGTAGTAATAGAATATTTGTGCCGGGCACATGTGATTTGTAGTAATGGAAACGTACCTTAATAAAGTGCGATATTCAGAAATCCGCAACTGAATTAAGCAGCGGGTTTCGGCTCTTAGGAAATCGTGCCTTTAAACTGAATTTCCACCAATCATCAATTTCTAATAGTGAGTAGTAAGAAACTATTCTCAGAATAAAATAAGAAAAATATTGTATTTTTAAAAAGTAGAAACATTTTTCAAAAATAAATTGTTGCCGAGATAGAGATGACACTAGATTGCAGACTACTATCAATTTCTCTCAGAAACTTGTGGCTGTACGTTAAACCAATTTAGTTAGTACTACCACAAATTTATAAAAAAGAAAATGAAGTTCTATAATCTCTAATGCTGGGTTGCACGTTGCACCAAAGCCAATTTTGTGTACAGTATACTTATACTTTGTGTACTGTCTGAATTGTCTTTGGTTGCACCAACCGGCATCAACTACAGAAACTGTATTTAATCACAGTATTGACATTGAATGACAAACTTTTGATTGGTTGGCTCGGCCAAATCCACCATGCTTTTGCTCATTCCCATAAGATTTGCATTGAAATGATATGGAAATCTGCCCTTGCCAGTGATATTTTTCATAATTTTGAGCTTTAAGCGAGTAGAGTTATTTTATTGTTTCTCTTAAAATAATTGAATTAACACATAATTGAATAGGTTGATGATTGCCTGCAATCCCATATAAAAATTTCAAAATTTGGCAAAAGTATGGTGGTGGCGGGGGAGAAAATGTTTCAATACACTGTTATGGACCTTTTCACATCAATGCCCACACTGTGATTACACAGTATCTGAAGTATCAACTATTTTGCTAATCCTGCATTGAAATTGATCTTGCTTGGTGCAACCCAGCACAAATGACAGAATTCAATAAACAAATTGTATGCGTTTTATAAGTCCAACAAACTATTTGTGCAGTCGAGCACTTTCTTTTGACATTACTCATCATAGCAGGGTGACCCATGATCGAAAATCCGGCCAAACTCTTGAAAAGTAATATATTATGCTGTTTATAACCTTATGCTGCGTAGACACGAGCGACAGTTGCGCGATTACAACGCGACTGCAGTTTGAAACCATGAGCAAGTTGCGACACTTCAATTAGCCAGAGCGGCATGGCGACAGCGAATTAACGCATCGCAACCGCACAACTTTCGCCAACTGCACGTGTGCATTCATTTGTCTCTGTGGTCTGCAATGGCTCCCTGTAATGCGGTTGCTGACACATAGCAATTGTAGAGCTGTCCTGTATCATATTTCTGTGTGAATCAATCAGTCTTAGATCGATAGAGGAAGAGAGGATAATAAAGATCGGGTGAGATAAGGAATTGGACTCATAGCAATTGTAGAGCTGTCCTGTATCATATTTCTGTGTGAATCAATCAGTCTCAGATCGATAGAGGAGGAGAGGATAATAAAGATAGGGTGAGATAAGGAAATAGACTTGGAGAAAGGTTTTGGCAAAGCAATAATAATTGAGACACCATACTAGGAGAAATAAAGTAGCAGAAAATACAAAATTACGGCAATCAGTTTAATAGTAGAAAATAAGTCATATTTTGTAATACACTAAAATAAAGGTACATGATCGATAAATTATTAAACAGAAATTATTTCTCAAGTAAATAACTATAAGGATTGAGCTTTGAGTACTGTTTGAACGATATAAATAATTCAATCGTGCAAGAATTATCAAAATAATGATTATAAAAACCCAAAACATCGTAACTAGTGGAGAAGCATTTTCAAGTAATTAATCACAAACATTAAAAATATGAGAGAGTTCTCTCGCCACAGGTTTGTAAATGAGATAATAATTAACAGCGTAATATATTATAATAATGGAGAATATTGAGAATGATATACTAATGAATTCCATTAATGCTTTCATGATTTTCCAGTTGAAACACTGGAACTATAAGTTCTGAAAAATGTGTCTTAAAATTGTGTTTGGTGCTGGTGAGCATTTTGAAAACGTTCAAGAGTACTTAGCTCAATTTAATTAAGTTGAAACCGAAATTTTGTGTGCAAGAGCTGAAATACGTTGTAAACAAAACGCATTTGCTTTAATCAAGTTAGATAGAAAATCACTATAAATTGAGTATATGAAAATTAGAGAATAAATTACTGTAATTGAATATCTAAGAACTGTGCATTAGTAATTAACAACTTTCAGTAATTCATTAAAACCCTTCTATTACATTGCCTAATACTATTTTTTATTAATTCTAATGAGTAATAAAAACAACAGAATCTCCAGACAGAATTTCAGAGCAACGAAAATTTATTAAAGTAAGAAAGTACATGAGTGAACATAAGTTGTTCGCATAAACCCTTGTTTGATACACATTAAACCAGAATCATTGTATTTATCTATTTATTTATTTGAAAAAATGCATAGTTGAGGGCACCAGGAATTAAATCCTATTATTGCCCTCATAACACAAAATAAAATTATACAAACAAAATAAGACAAATAAGAAGTTACAAATACATAATAATAATAGTAAATAGTAGAAATAGTAAGTAAGCATTAATATAATATTAGAATATAGCATTATAGTATAGCATTATATTATAGAATAAAGCATTATAGTAAGTAGAATATAATAATAGTAAGCATTAATAAGCATTAAGCACTAATAATAAGCATATTAATAGCAATAAATAATAGCAAATGCATACAATAAAATCTAAGAAAAAAAAAGTGAAAAAAGTAGGCCTAAGCAGACATTCAACCCACTGAATTACAAAGAAAAGTACTAGAAAAAATAATGAATCAATCAACATACATATACCCTCTTCAAATCCCTCCTAAACGCACTATTCAATCCAAACAAATCCACTACATTAATTAGCCTATTATACAATCTGAGGGGCCTATACAAAGGAGCATTATACTAGTATTGCTGGATTATTTATCTGGATATAAGTATTCAATTACAAATGAGGGGCTGAGATGCAAAGGGGTCTCACTAAGTGCAAAGTGACAATTTTTCATGAATGGAGTTAAGCATTGCATTAGAAACTAGAAAATTTCTGTATTTAATACAGATAAACCTAGCTGCAAAGAGATCGGTGACCACTTTTTCAGATAACGCAAATTCACTTCGTATCGATACCTAGAAGCAAGTGTATCGACACGCGTATCTTATAGCCGTTATGACGACATAGCTCGGAAACAGCACGCTACTTAACAGCACGTTACTGTTTTGTGATGTACGGTATGCAAGTTTCTTGTTTTTAGGATACCGAAAGTAAATGTAAAAACTGTGAACGAAGTGTCAATTAAAATCACTCAATTCGAAACGAAAGAATTAGTGACAGAAGGACTGAGAGTATTCAAAAGCTGGAATGCAGACATCCATCCCAAATATGGTATGGTTGATTATGCAATGGAAGAGATTTCTAGTCTAGAGACCGTCTTTCCTAGCATGAAAGTGTTCATCTGTACATTCCACAGGGAACAAGCATGGGCTAGATGGCTTTCAAAGGCAGCCAATTCCAATGTTCCTAAACAGGAATGTCTTGAATTACTCCGCCAAATTGCAAATGCGGCAACAAGAGAAAAGATGGAAGCTGCTTTGCAGACCCTTCAAGAATGGGATGGGTATAAAAATTCCCACTTCAAAAGATATTTTGATTTGACTTGGCACAAAGAACTGGAAAGGTGGGCAGCAGCATACAAGCCATTTGATATGCACATAAACACGAATAATGGAGTTGAACGACTTAACAAAGAATTGAAATATAATTACCTAGAAGTAGGGTTACCAGATCAAAAAATCATTTTTCCTGACAAAATCCCTGACATTTCAATAAATTTCCGGACATTGTGTGGGGGGGGGGGTGTAATATCCAAGTAATATTCCATTATAATGATCCAAGTAATAGAGCTGTTAGTGATGCATTCTGGTGGCGACAAATATAACTACTCTCTAGAAGTAAACATCTGTTGAGAAGCAAAGGGGAACAAGTAACACTTGGATCCCTCTGCTTGTAAACAAAACTCTTCATCTATTTGTATTGCTTCTTGCTGCAGTTAACTACACTACAACAGATACTTATTTGGACAGCTCATTCATTATGTTTGATTCAGAAGAAAGTGATGGTAAGTAACATTATTATTTTTATAGCTTAATTATTGTTATGAATGATTCAGTATTCACACCAAAGTACTATTACTTTGTACAGTAGGCCCCGTAGTTTGAGGTTACATTAGGCCTACACAATATTCTCTTTTGGAATGAATGAATAAAATTATTGAATTCTCCAAGGGCTGGATTATTATTAAGGTTTAATAGATTATTCTTCACTTACCCTTCACTGCATCGTGATGCATATATGAGTCAATTAGGTTATTGCATGTATATATGTATTAGGTGATGAGTTTCTCGCTATAAAATTGTATTTTATATCTATAGATACTACTCTTCAACTTTAGTTCACTTTGAAGGCGGTAGATAGCACCAGTGTTATAATAGTCACGGTTTCCATGTGATGTGTCATCGTAGTGGTAAAGTCTACCAACAGCCCACTTTCAATAATTTCTTCATTATTTAATTTGATGAAAATTGGGTGTAAAAAATTCACACATAATCCCTAATATTTAATATTTTTGAAAAAAATAAGAACATTATTATTCATTTCAAAATATTTTATTTGCAGGACAAAAAAAAAATTGAATCATACATGCATCATCATGCATTCAGATGGCACTGCTCACAAAACTGTTAGGTTATGTTTACAAACTGTTCTATGTGAGTTCTAGTTCTGTGCCCAATCCGTGTTTGCGAAAAGATTATATATTTAATAATTATAATTATTATATTATTTCAATTATTATCAGTAATAATAATAATAAGTTCAAAGTTTGGAAATTAGGTTGGTGATGTGATAGGAATAAAGGAAGGAATAGGAATAGGATAGGATAGATAGGATAGGAATAGGAATAGAGTAGGTAGTAGGTTCTTAGTTGGTGTGGACAAAATTCTAGTAGCACAATGGCATCATCTAGTTTTATTATAAAAGACATTGACAAATTGACCGATGATCAAATTTTGGAGGAATTGCTTGGAGATTCGGAGCAAACTGAGCTCACATTCACAATTCCTGACAATAGTGACTTGGATTCGTCTGACGAAGATGAAAGTGCCCAGGGAGGTGAGAATCAAATTTTTTCAAAAATGAAGTTGAGGAGTAAAAATGTTGTTCAAGCTGAAGGTGAAGATGAATCTCAGGAAAATATACAGGAATTGAACCCAGAACCTCTATCACATCGACCTGATCCAACACATCAAGCTGGTCCATCACATCGAGCTGGTCCATCACATCAAGCTAATCCACATCAACCTGGCCCATCACACCAAGGTGATCATCAACAACCTCGACCTACAAGAAACACACAGAGGAGGACTGCCAATTGGGAGGGGAAAGAATTTGTGCCACCAGACATCCGATTCACTGGAGAAACCCTTCTCCCTGAAGAAATAATGCAGTTAGAGACTCCATATCAATTTTTCAACTATTTCTTCAACAAGGAACTTCTAGTGAAAATTTGTGAGCAAACTCTCTTATATAGTGTTCAAAAAGACCCTGCTCATCCTTTTGAGATTCAGCCAAACTTGCTGAAAAAGTATATTGGAATTCTAATTTTCATGTCAATTGTAAAAATGAACAATGTAAGGAACTATTGGAGCAAAAACATTGGCCATCCATTAGTCATGAATGTGATGGGAGTGAATAAATTTGAAGAAATAAAAAAATTTCTACATCTAAATGACAATTCTACGGCTCTACCTGTGACTGACCCCAACCACGACAGACTTCATAAAATACGACCTGTAATAGATCACCTCAGAAAAAAGTTTGATAGTGTGCCCAAAGAGGAAAATCTTTTGGTTGATGAGCAAATATGTGCCACAAAGGTGAGACATTATATGAAACAATACAACCCCATGAAGCCGCACAAATGGGGCTTCAAAGTTTTCGTGCTTAGTGGAATTTCAGGTTTTGCTTATAACTTCAAATTCTATTCTGGCCAAGAAAATGTTGTGCTTCCTGGTGAGCCAGATATTGGAGCATCTGCCAATGTTGTTGTTTGACTGGCAAGATCTGTACCAAGAAATAAACATTTCAAAATTTATTTTGATAATTGGTATACAAACCTGCCTTTGCTTGTGTATCTGGAACAAGAGGGAATCCATTCCATTGGAACAATTTGTCGCAATAGATTCCCTGGTATCTCAATACCAGCAGAGAAAGATTTGAAAAAAGAAGCAAGAGGTACAAGCCATGAGAGTGTAGGAACTGTTGATGATGTAAATGTTGTTGTAGTTTCATGGAATGACAACAAAAATGTTCTCCTTGCTTCAACATTTGTTGGAGAACAGCCTCTGGGGAAATGTAAGAGGTATGTAGCTGCTAGGAAAGAGAAAATAGAAATACCGAGACCTGCAATAGTCCAGGAGTATGTGAAGTTTATGGGTGGCATAGATCTTCTAGACAGCCTGATTGGACAGCATAAAATATACTTGAGATAAAAAAAATGGTACTTTCGTATGTTTTACCATATGATTGACCTCACTGTGGTGAATTCATGGCTACTTATGAAGAGGGTTCATGGAAAAAAAATGACACTGGGTGAATTTCGCGAGGAGTTGTCAATAACACTCTGCAGAATTGGAGAGAAGGAAACATCAAAGAGAGGAAGACCAAGTGCATCATGTTTGGAGCAGGAGCTACAGAAAAAACGAAGAGGACTTGCAGTTGCCCCACCACCAAAAGATGTCAGGCTTGATGGAATAGGTCACACTCAAACCTGGGGGACAAGATTGAGATGCAAGTACCCAGGTTGCAGCGGTTATTCATCGATTGTGTGTGATAAGTGTCAATTGAATTTATGCTTCAACCAAACGAGGAACTGTTTCAAAGAATTTCATGCCAATTGATGGAAAAAATTGATGATGTAAATAGATGCCAAAGTCAATAAAAAATAATATCTGAATATAATTAGGATATATAATATTAGGAAAATATAAAAATTAGGAAAATAATTTCGGAAATATTAGGCTAGGTATTTTATAGGTGTATTTAGTGTTGTTGGCTATAAAAAGTTTATAGAGAGTGAGAATTCAGAGACAAAATTACTCAGTGACCATTGTTTTGTGACCAACAAACCAGAATTTCCATGTGAGTAATCTATCTATTATATTATATATTCTGAAAAAATCTATATAATCAAATTATTGTGTGTTTATTCCATTCATATACTTTTATAATAGCATATGTTATGATTTTTATGAAACTACAACTACTTCTATATCATAGAATAGACTGCATGCTGTAGATGAAATTTAGGTATGTCAATGCATGATGATGCATATATGAGTCATACCCTTTTCTACTACCCCCTGAGTGCTGAAACCGTTTAGGAATTTTTTCAGTATTTTTCCCACTATCAGAGAGTCTTAATTGACAAAATAAAATTTTTCCAAACGATTTGGAAAAATCATGCATTGAAGGGATATATACAAGATGAAATTTAGTGTTGTGAACATAATAATTAGTTGTATTACAGCTGGAACATGGGGACTATGACCTAAATGAACTTTCATGAGCAATAGCCATGGGTTTACACTATGAAAGCTGATTCTAGTTCGTTTAACTGTGTAATGTCTCTTAAATTTTCAACTTAATTTCTTCATTGTTAATTGATACTTGAAAGAAGTTTGAGTACTTACATTTTAATGCTACCGCAGAAAAGTTTAGGTTATGTTTTTTTTTGTGGCTGCATTGTTTGCAATATCATTAGATGGTTACTAATTGTGTGCTGTGTTTTTTTTTCAGTAGATTATCATGATGACACAGACAATGACCAGACGTATGAACCTGAGCATGAATCCAACCATGTATCATCAGAGGACGAGGAGAGGACTGATGCAGAGAATGAGTCAGAGATTGATGATAACTTCAGACCAAGGAAAACGTTGAGACGAGCTAAAGAGTGGAGAAGAGCCAAGGCAAAAGATCTTCGCAACAGTGGACAGTCTGCAAACATATCTGATTATGTTCAAAAATGTTTTGATTTTCTGAGTGGCAAAATGGAAACACTACCACCATGCTACATAAGATTGGATTTAGCACACTTCTTGAATTGTGCTGCAAATTGGCAGCTATGGAGAGACAAGTTAGCTAAAAGGCTGAAAGAATTTTTTATCTTGACAACTTGCTCTTGAAAACAGCTTCATCTTTAGCAATAACTGGTGGAAGTAGAGAAACATATAGATATCGTGCTGTAGCACTGACATCTATTTTCCAGCCAAACAGCCAACTGCCAAAAACTCAGATAATAAATCGTGGAAAGATTTTTCCCACATATGAATATAATACTTGGACAAGTCCAGTAACACTTTTGGCACAATTTCTACATGATGTAACAAGTGCTAAAACCGATTCTGTATGTTCAACACCTTCATGTAGAAAAAATTCATCCTCTCAATACACAAAAGTTGACACCAATTGTCACATACTACTTACTGAAGGTATATAAGCAGTCTTTCTAAAGCCATCTCCAAAACCTTCGACCATATTTTGCAGAATGAACTCAAGCAACATGAACTTCACAACAAAGTCCCATCACAAATAGTAGGTCAATGTAAATACCATTGTGGAGGTCAATTATCAACAGTCATTGAAGGAATCCACCACATTTTCATCGACACAAATTTCATGGGTCAGACAATACCTTCATTGGAAGATGCTAAATTCAACAGGCCACATGTCTTAGAAGAAATTCCAGTCCACTTGACATTTTCCAGCAAGAGATACATTCTAGTAGCAATTGTTGCTCATCTGCCTAACCATTTTGTGGCATATACAAGGAAACATTCATCTGGATCTTGGAAACTATATGATAGTTATGGCTGCTAGAAGGATTAGTGTGCATGGCAAATGACTTATTCATTGTTTCTATGGTAATGGGTTATGTTGTTGATTTTTTCACATATATTATACTGTATATAACATATAAAGAACATATTACAAAATGAACAAAATATCACAATCATTAATATGAAAATGTTGAATGACAGTCTCTTGCCATCCGGCCAAATAATTTTATAATACTTTATTGTTATATTTAGTTGGTAATGAAGTGAGGATTAAAATTTTTTTCTCAATAACAGTATGCTATTAACAAAAAAAATAAAAAGGCGGAACCCAGCTTTTCAATCAGTGCTACCTCCAGATGGATAATAATTTAGCTCATTTAGTGGACTAAATGAATAGGTCCACAATTTAGCTTGCTTTCGAAGTTTAAAAGCCAAATGGAGAGAGGTGTTGAGTAACTGGAAATTGAAACACAGTGGTGCAATCCCCAAAGATACATTCCCAAGATTTTTTTGTCCAAATTGTCTCTGAATGCACATCAGCGCAAAGATTTAGAAAAAAGGACAGTGCATCAAACCCAACTCAGCAGAGTGGTTTGAAGAAAGAAGGAAGAGAGTTTGTGCTTCAACATTTGGAAAAAATTGTAAAAGAAGACCACAAACAAGCTGTGAGTCACTTGTTCGCAATTTACTGTACAAAAGTTCAACATGCACAGAAGCAATGTCCAATGGGAGGTTCCATGAAGATATTGCACTTCAAGAAGTTGAAGAAATAATGAATAAGCAAATAACAAAATGTGGATTGATAGTAGATGAAATTTTGCCACATGTAGCTGCTACTCCAGACGGCATTTTTGAAGATGGTGAAGGAATTGTAGAAATAAAATGTCCCCACAAAAGTCTGTGATAAACATCCCAGAGAAGCTTTGAAAGAAAAAATACTTGAATTTCTGAAAAAGAAACATGACTATTACTACCAAATTCAAGGTCAACTACGAGTTACTAATCAGTCATTCTGTCTCCTTTGTGTGTGGTCTCCAAAAGGAATGGAAATTATAGAAGTAGAGCGGGATATCAAGTTCTGGCAAGGAGAAATGGAACCACGACTAAATAAGTTCTACTACGACAGTATATTGCCTGAACTAATTGACCCTCGGCACCCAAGAATGATGCCAATCAGAAACCCAAATTTGATAATTGATGCCCCAAAAAATTGGTGAAAAAAGACAAAAATAGTGTGAATATAGTGAATATAATAGTGTACATAGTGTGTATAGTGTATATAGTAATAATAATAATAATAATTGACTCCCCAGAAACGAAGGAGGAAGAGGCATTATTGATATCAAGAACCTGTGTCAAAAACAAATTGAAAACCTACGAAAATACTTCTACTTGAAAGCAGAAACTGTACCCTTTCACTCCGCTATAATAGATTTACCGACAGCTGGCACTCCACTAAAACTAAATAATAAAGACCTCCACCCTCAAACCAGCATAGTAACAAAAGAACAGAAAAAAATCAACTGGAAACAGAAGACTCTACATGGAAAGCACATTAATCATCTCTCACAACCGAACATCGACTCAAAAGCATCCAACACCTGGCTCACAAATGCAAACATCTTCATGGAAACAGAAGGATTCATGATTGCAATTCAGAATCAAATAATCAATACACGAAATTACAAAAAAATCATTTTGAAAGACCCAGCAACACAAACCAACTCATCTAGACTCTGCAACAAGGCTCAGGACACAATAGATCACATCACCAGTGGATGCTCAATGCTCGCCCCCACAGAATATACAAGAAGACACGACAACATTTGCAAAATAGTGCACCAGGAGCTGGCAATGAAGCATACATCTGTTGTAAGAAGGTACACCATACTACAAATACAAACCTGTCAATGTCCTTGAAAACAACGAAGTGAAAATCTACTGGAACAGAGACATAATAACCGACAGGACTGTCCCACACAATAGACCGGACATAACATTGATCAATAAAACAGCAAAACACACGTACCTCATTGACATCACCATCCCAAATACCGGCAACATCCAGAAGAGACAGCAGAAAAAATCACGAAATACCAACTACTATGCGATGAAATAAAACAGATGTGGCATCAGGATCAGGTCCACACAGTTCCCATTGTCATCTCATCCACCGCAGTTATCCCGAAATCACTCCATAGATCTATAAAAAGACTAGCTTGATCCCGGCTAGCTTGTAAAATCATGAATCTTTGAAGAAATTTCATTAAAATCATGTAAATTGCAAAATAAAACTCATTTGAAAGTTCCTATATGTTTCTTATATTTTTTAAAAACAGTATTAGTGTCCAAAGACACCCTACAGTGTGTTAGCTTTGGAAATAAATGAGAAAAACATGTGTGTCCAAAGTCACCCTACTTTGCGGCTGACTTCGGACAAGAGGTTTTTTTTTTTTAAAATATAATATATGTATAATTTGTTTAAGAAATTTAATTTTTGGTAAATTTATTATATATATGAGTCAAGACTAAACTTTTAAGCCAATTTCCAGCTTTTTAACACAATCAATGTTTGTGATATTGAAGGTCAAAGTTGAAATCTGTCCAAAGTCACCCGATTTTACGGTAGTTGACCATTGTTATAAATTTGTTCCTTAGTTGAAATCTTACATATGGCTGCCTAGAGAAACAACTAGAATCATTTGAGAAACAAATCATTGGTGTTGTCAATATTTCACGATTTTGAATAAATGGAATTATGAAATGTTTCCATGAAACAGGACAACTTTGTAAGGAAAATAGAGACAGCGTCTGTTAAAAATGTAGCAAAGAAAGAGAAAGTTATACATTTTATAGTTTTAAATGCTCAGAGCATCACTACTGTGCAAAACAAACAGGCAGAAAGTATCTTCCAGCCAAATTGTCTGTTAAGTAAATGTATAAAAAATCACATAAGTGTGTATTCACAGGGAGATAAATTAATATAAGACATAAAAAATCTGTTAGCCAATATTCTAAAGTATAAAAGCATTATTATGCAAATGCTTCTAAAAAATTACTACTGAGTGCTCTGTTGATATATTATATTATTGCCCACAACAATTAAAACTCGAGATTTGATTCAAGACAGTGCCAAGCAACAGGTCCGTTCACAAAGCAATATGGCGTGCAAAAGATAGCTTGTGATAGGAAGTGATACTGAGGATTCAGATGAGTTTTAACACAATTTGGATGAAGATCCAGAGCAACACAACACCATTTTAGAATAAACAATAAAATAGGAAAATTCTGAAATGAAATCAAATTATAATGATATTTTATTGGTTCTATTTCAAGGTTCACTGTTTCCTACTATGAAGAGATTCGAATGAATAGGCTTCATTCATATCATTGCAGTCCAGTTGTAAAACAAAAACGAATTTGTGACTTAGCACGTTATTCTTCCTATTTGTTCATCATTGTTGCTTGACATGATGTCTATTCATTCTTTACAGAGTGACACCAACAACTACAACCAAACAGCAAGAATTTCTCTACCAACCCCCGGAAGATCGTTCAAGGGTAAGAAGAAGAGGAGAAATATAAAGAGTGAGCTGAATAAAAAAAGAATAAATGAAGGACGACCGTATATATCTTTCAAAAGGGGGAATCCAGTTGCAGCAGCAGTTGAAATCTTACATATGGCTGCCTAGAGAAACAACTAGAATCATTTGAGAAACAAATCATTGGTGTTGTCAATATTTCACGATTTTGAATAAATGGAATTATGAAATGTTTCCATGAAACAGGACAACTTTGTAAGGAAAACAGAGACAGCGTCTGTTAAAAATGTAGCAAAGAAAGAGAAAGTTATACATTTTATAGTTTTAAATGCTCAGAGCATCACTATTGTGCAAAACAAACAAGCAGAAAGTATCTTCCAGCCAAATTGTCTGTTAAGAAAATGTATAAAAAATCACATAAGTGTGTATTTACAGGGAGATAAATTAATATAAGACAGCTAATTATTATTCAATGACATGAATATAATATATTTGAGGTAGATTACTCTTGATAATCTGATTATATAATATCAACTGGGGAATCCAGTTGCAGCAGCAAAGATTGGCGATCTGTGTGAGTGTCCACTTGACTTGCTCGACTTTTTGCATGTTTTGAAGCCATCCCTATAAAATAAGATACAAAAAGCCTGTAGATGAACCAACCTATAAACAAAACACTTTTACCTACAAGGTACGAGTCAATGGACAATCCCTGCGTGTCTGCAAAGAAATGTTCATGAGTATTCATGGTTTACAAAATATAAAGGGAGAGTGGATAATATAATAAAAAATATCAAAAGCAATGTTACTCCACCCACAGATAAAAGAGCACACGATAGATTCAATGAAATTTCGATTCAATTTGCTATTATCCATTTCTTAAATTATAATGAAAAATTGATAAAATAAGGTGGGGGGGGTGTGTTGGCGCAGACATAAGACCCTTTTCCTCAACAAACAAATAATCAGCTGCCCATAAAAGAGACCAGTGTCACTTGCATTTGGTACAAATTGAACACTTTATCAGTCTCGGTTCTCATGCATGGCGACACGACCACCAGCCACAAGCGGATTCCATACGTGGGAGAGAGACAAGATTATGCCAGCTGTTTTTCAGTCTCTCTCCCACACATGGCACTGCTGGAAGCCACACCGCACCACTTGTGTGAACCGATACCCAATTGTTTGTAGAAAGTGAAACATATCCATGCTACGTCCCCACCTGACATAAAAACATTTCTATCAATCTGAGTGAATATAATTTCATGTTTTCTTGAATTTCAATTCAAGACACTTGTCATTTTCCAAATCCATGGGAAAAGGGCATATTGTCCAATGTTATGATTTCTCCATCAAACCATAATCTCATTATTTTTATCAACACTGATATTCAATTGTCCAGCTAATTTTGTTAAAAGAAAGTGCAATGTTTGGTCTTTTTCTATTTTCACATAAGTAGGTGCTTCATGTCCTTCCACCAATATTTTTAAATTACACAGATTTTTGTTATTCTCACTATCGGCATCCGGGTTCTCACTATTCCTGTCTTCATTTCCAAGTTCCAATCACTTTTGATGAAATATTTCCCTCTTAGACTGTCGATAATGCTCAATTTAATACTATACCTGGTTCAGCGAGAGTTGACAGAAATGCTCCTCCTGGAAACTAACGGGACATTGCACTGGGCCAATGCAGAGCAAGGTCATCGTCCAATGAGTGACAGTTTCCAGGTCACAGTCATCCCTCACACAAACATTCCTATATCTCAGAGTCAGTCTTGAACTGTGAGCTGTCAGCCATGCATGTTCACGTCTTTTGTTTTGTTGTGTATTCATATTGACGACTTAGTTCTGGTGCATTGACGGTTCCATTTAGTTTTTGTTTGCAGTTAGTTAAACTACTGTAGATCAGTAGTGGATAACATTTGTTTCAATTTATTAGTTGTTTTATTAGTTCATTGTAAAAAGTACTTTGTAGTTTAGTGTAAAGTTCTGTATTTTAGTTCCCCGTTCATTGTTTACAGTTAGGTCTGATAAAACATGGAGTATCTTTCACCTGTGCATGAGAATAAAAAAGGAAAAGTGATAAACAGTGGTAAGAGACAGGCCATAATGAATATTTATAAGACTGTTATGAGTGAAGACCTGAACACTGGAAAGGACAGAGTTATTGAAAAAGTTGCTGCTAGGTCTGGAGTAAGTAAAAGTAGTGTTCATAGAATACTTGCGTCTTATAAGAAAAATAAAGTATTGGCAATAAAATCCCCAGAGAACAAAAAGAAGAGAGCCTGCATTTTTGAAAAGATAGATGACTTCACAAAATGTGCTATCGGTCAAAAAGTTCATGATTTCTTTTTTAGGAATGAACAACCCACGGTTGATAAAGTTTTACATGAAGTGAATGAGGACAATGATCTACCTGATTTCAAACAGATCACTTTTTTCAATATTCTCAAAGAGTTGGGGTTCAAGTTCACCTCACGAGGTAGAAATATGTTCCTTGCTGATCAAGATGATATCATTCTTTGGAGGAGAGGTTACTTGAAGAAAATTAAACAATTTAGAGAAGAAGGCAGACCAATATATTTTCAGGATGAAACATGGGTGAATGAAGGGCATACTTCAGTGAAAATATGGACTGATGATGAAATAAAAAGTAGGAAAGATGCTTTTTTAAATGGTCTCTCTACTGGACTCAAAAATCCTTCAGGAAAATGAAAGCGGTTGATTCTTTCTCATTTCAGAAATGAGGAAGGGTTTGTTCCTGATGCTTCTTTAATTTTCCAATCTAAGTCCTCAGGCGATTACCACCAAGAGATGAACGGCGAGGTATTTCTCAATCATTTCAAAAATGTTCTTCCAAAACTGAAGGATAACTGTGTGATTGTTCTGGACAATGCACAGTATCATTCCTGTAAAATAGAGGAGCTTCCAACTACATCATGGAATAAAACGAAATTAATTGACTGGTTGCGGTCAAAAAACATTCCAGAAGATGACAGTTTCCTCAAAAAAGAACTTCTACAACTAGCAAACAAAGAGAAGCTGAAACACAATAAATTTGTTATCGATGAAGAGGCTAAATTAAACAATAAGTTGGTGTTAAGGTTACCTCCATACCATTGCAAGCTCAACCCAATCGAGTTAATATGGGCACAAGTGAAGGGTTATGTAGCCAGATATAATACAACTTTCAAATTGAGTGAAGTTCAGCGCCTCTTGAATGAAGGAATCGAAAAAGTGACAAAAGAAGATTGGTTGAAATGTGCTGAATATGTTCAAAGGGAAGAAGAAAAACTGTGGCTGTTAGATGATATGATTGAAATAATGGAAGACAATACCACTCCATTTGTTATAAATGTTAATGAAAGTGATTCTGATGAATCAATAATGGCTGAAGAATTAATTCAAAGTGATTAAAATGTAAATACACATGGGTTTCTCCGTACCACAAGTTTATGTGACCAAGCCCTGTGGAAGCCTCTTTTCCCTAAAAAGAGTGTCCCCCAATAAGGTGGAAGAGGTTGACGTTTCTTCGGGGGCTTTTTACAAACATTCCACCGGTCATTTTACAACAATGCCCGTGAACGGACGATGACAGTAGAGATTAGCGCTAGTACCGCTTGTGAATGGGCCCGACTGTGACGTCTAGGGTTGCCAACTGTACTATATAATAAAGTATTGTACTATA
Source organism: Laodelphax striatellus (assembly GCA_017141395.1). Classification (NCBI taxonomy): domain Eukaryota; kingdom Metazoa; phylum Arthropoda; class Insecta; order Hemiptera; family Delphacidae; genus Laodelphax; species Laodelphax striatellus. Next base: position 29,665,683 of record CM029533.1, on the reverse strand, counting down.
TTTGAAGGTCTTGTACTTTATACTTTATGAGCAAGATAAAGTACGCAGAAATACTTTATTTTGCTCAATAAAGTAATATTAAGTACGCAGAAATACTTCAAGAGTTGTAGGTCGACAAGAGTCAAGAGTTGATTAGTAAACTTCCCATTCCCATGCAACAAGTAGTACCGTAGTTGTCAATTTTATCAGATCACTTAATCGATATCTATTTTATCGATTTAATCAATATCGCCTATCGTAAAAATATGATCATATCGAATCACTAATCGACTTTCTACACTAACCTCAAATTTCAACGTGTTTGGAACGTTTTGGTGCTTGTTTAAGCTTTTTTTTAGTGACTTTGACGTGATGGAAAAAGACAAGAACAATAATTCAGCTAAACCTAAAAAACGACTAAGTAATGAGCCCAGTGAAAGTGAATATACTACTCCGGAAAAAAACCCTGATACGACAAAAAGGAAACGATTGCAAAAGTACAAAACTCAATGGGAAGTGGAATATGGGGACTGGCTGACCAGAGATCCACACAACGAATTTCAAGGAAAGTGCAAATTATGTGGGAGTGTTTTCAATGTAGCTTCAGCTGGCATAGGTCAAGTAAGTTAAAGAACAATTTATTTTTGTATGTGTTTGATGCGTGATTATGTAGCATAGCTGCATAGATGATAGGTTCCCAGTTGCAGAAAGGTCTGTCGAACTTTATTTCCAATTAACAATGTATATTCTTATGAGTAATCTAGAGTTAAATTCAATTCACTGTTGTGCAACCGGACCTTAGTCTCTCATTAATTAGTCTGAAGCTGAAGTGTGAATGCTCATGTGATAAGTAAATTTGAAATATTAAATATTGCTCCATACATGTATGAGTATGATCATAGTTACCTCTAATAGGCCCGGCCTACAATATTACAACGTCTGTTGAGTCCTAAATCTAATACATAATTGGTGAAAAGATCAGCTGGTATTTTATTTTATTTTTTCCACCAATCATGTATTAGATTTAGGAATCAACTGACGTTTAACATCGTAGGTCGGGGCCTTGTATTAGAGGTGGCTATGATTGATGATAACAACATGTCAGTGCAAGTTGAAAGTTTGTGTAATTATAGTTCAGGCCTAATTGAATCATTTCTTGAATGAGCACTTGAAAATGTGGATGTGGTTCACTGATCACTGCCCTGTGGTAGCCTGGCTGGTAGAGTGTAAACTGCTAAACAGAGCAAATTTAATAATATAAAATATAAATTATTGATTGTGTGATTTTTCCAAGTTAATTTCAGTGAAATTACAGTTTTATTTTGTTTAATAGCTAATAAAGAGATTCTGTTTCTTTGTGCCAATCCTTTTGATTCATCTATAATCTCATACTTATAAAATGACTTTGAATTGTTTATTGCTTCAAACATGCCATCTTCAGATTCATTACTATTTTATACTTTTGTTATAATGTGCATTCTAAATTATTATTATTGCCTAGTAAGCATTTTGCAGCTTTTTAAAATTAATTCAATATCTGACTTTAAAGATTCAAATTTATATGAAGCTCATTTTTATTGTAGCTGATAATCATGAAATATTTTGAAACAAATTGATAACTTAGTTGTTCAAATTACAAAATAACTAATGCTAAATTTGTAACCATGAAAAATTTATTAATATTTTTTTAAATGTGGCAATGTAAGAATAATTAATTATTAATTTTTTCTGTTATAATTTTCAGGTTAAACAACATCTGCAAACGAAACAACACAAGTCACAAGTAGAAATAAAGAAAACATCTGGAATCCTTGGAAAATTTCTTGATTCTTCTGCTTCCAAATCATCCAAGAGTCCATTTCTGAGTGATAAAGAAAAAGTTCTTGCAGCAGCGGAGTTGGCCCTAACGTATCACACAGTGAAACACAATCTGTCCTACAATAGCATGGATTGTTGTGTGAAATTGGATAAAGATATGTATGCAGATTCAAGTACAGCTTCAGGTATTCGTCTAGCTAGAACAAAGATGGAAGCACTAGTTACAGAGGTGTTGGGACCATATTCTTTACAAAATGTTTTAGATGATATCAATATAGGGAATGTGTTTTACTGCTTACAAACAGATGCATCTAACAGAAAAAATATAAAACTATTTCCATTGGTGATACAATATTTTACAGCAAAAAATGGCATTCAAAACAAGTTATTAGACTTCTATGAAAATAGTAATGAATCTGCTGATGGAATGTTTGAAGCAATTGAAAAGTCATTGGGGCAATACAATTTACATTTTCAGAATGTATCTGGCTTAAGTGCTGACAATACAAATTCTAATTTTGGTGTCAATCATTCTCTATTTACAAACATCAGAAATTTAGTACCGGATTTGATTAAAGGAAATTGTCATGCTCATATAGTGCACAATTGTGTGAGACATTCCATGGGCTATTTATCATATGATATAGAAAATGTCATTTTGAAGGTTTATGCTCATTTCTCACATTCAGCTGTAAGACGAGAGGAACTGAAAAAATTTGTAGAATCAGTAGATGGGGAATTTCATGAGGTAAAACGTCATGTTGGAACAAGATGGTTATCTCTTTTGCCTTGCATTGACTCTTTGTTATTGAATTGGACACCCCTAAGGAATTATTTTTCAAGTGCAGACTACTGTCCAATAATTTTGAAAAATAGTATGTTATATCTATAGTATGTTATATTCAGTAATATTTTTGATGAGGATATTATGAATAAGATTTGTTTCTGGATTAATAAGCGTGCATACTCCTTGTTATTGAGGCCTTTGAAAAAACATTCTATTATGAAGAATTGGAAACCAGTCAATTTGATGGAATTGAAAAATTTTTTAGGTCTTTACTTGCTCATGGGAAATGTGAAATATCCATCTATACAGCATTACTGGTCAACATCACAACTGTACTCTCATCCAGTTTTTGGCAAAACAATGCCCAGGAATAGGTTTCAAGCTATTTTGCATTGTCTCTGCTTTTATGATCCAGATACAGATGAGCCATCATCTGACAAGAAGCTTCACAAGATAAACAATGTTTTGAGTCATCTTTTGAATAATTTCACAAAATCATTCAGCCCTGGTAAAAATCTCTCTCTTGATGAGGCAATGATTCTTTGGCAGAGGAAGACTATCATTTCGACAATACATAAAGAATAAAAGACATAAGTATGGTATAAAATTGTATGAACTGTGTACACCTGACGGATATATTTTGAACATTTAATTTATCAAGGAAAAGACACATTAGTGCACAATGAAAGAGGACACACATATGCAGTTGTGATGAAATTGATGGAAAACTACTTCGGAAAAGGACACTCTTTATTTCTTGACAATTTCTACAATAGTGTTACTTTGGCTGAACATCTGATGAATGCACAAACCAATATGTGTGGAACTCTTCAGCAGAATTGGGAGGGTAATCCTGCAGATGTAATAAAAGAAAAATTGAAAAAAGGAGAGTTTATTAGTCGGCAAAAGGGTGATGTGACTGTCATGAAATGGCGTGATAAGAGACATGTTCTGACTATTTCAACAACGCATGGACCTGGAATGGAGGATGTTACAAATAGAAGAGGGGAAACAACATCCAAACCAAGCATGATTGTTGCTTATAACAAATCTATGAGTGGCATTGACCGAAGTGACCAGATGATAAGTTATTACCACACTCCAAGGAAAACGGTACGATGGTACATAAAAGTTTTTTTCCATTTGATGGATGCCAGCTTGTGGAACAGTACGTATTTACATGCAAAACTTTGCTCAAACTCGAAAATGACATATCTTCAATTCAGAGACACTATTATCAAACATTTGATAAATGCGCAGCCTTCTCGTCCTTCTGCCGCTGTTAGGGGACAGCCTTCAAAAAGCAAGCAACATTTTCCATTGAAGCTAAAAAAGAGGGTGAGGTGCCAAAATTGCCGGACAACTCATAAGAAACGACAGACCACATTCTATGTTTGCAGTGTTTGTACTAATAACAATGACAAAAGTTTTGGTTTATGTGTACCTGAGTGTTTTAGATCATGGCACCAATAGAATAAGACAAGACAGTTTTCATCTAGGTACCGTAAGTTGAATATTTTCTTGATTTTTTATTCCTATATTTTAATAATATGTGATCAATAATTATAATTCATGAATGCTGAGTTTATTCAACTTATTTATATATGTTATATGCCTTTGATAATACTGCTATTTCCTCATAAGTTTTGAAAAATAGGTTGATTCAGGTATGGCACATGAATGTGCCACTTGGTCTATCCTCACCATTTATACATAGAGTTGAATCGTACAGACCAGGTGACACATATATGTGCCACAAGTGAAAAATGCAAAAAATTGAAAAAAAGGGATTCAACACTTTTCCATAACATTTTCAATTCCTGTTGAAGAGAATATTCATTCTAACTGGTTATAAGATTTGGAATGTGTGAAGTACCCTGAACTAAGTGACTGGTCCATAAGCAGTACACTTGATTTTCACTTGGATCAAGTTAATAAACCATGTGGCACATATACAGGGTGTCCCAAAAAATACCGATGCCAGTACTACCACGGTATTCTACAAGTCAAAACAAACAGAAAATGTCGTTGGCAAAATGCTGATTTCTCCTTAGTTTACCTGTAATCCGCCATTTTGTGTTTTTAATATTTTTCATCATATCTTGTTGAAAAAACAAGATTTTCTTATGAAATTTGGTAGGGCTATAATTAAAGGTGTGGTTCACAAAATACATATATCAAAAAATTTCAATATCTGTTTTTTCCAAAATGGCGACCGACTAAACTTTTTAATTCGATTTTACTGGAGAAATGTTGCTTTTTACGATAAAACTTTCAAATACAAAAATGTAGAGAATTTTATTCTGAATAAAATGGTGTATAATTGTAAAGAATCGAATGATAAATAACCGAGATATGACTATTTGAAGATTACAACTTCTGTGTTTCTTCATTTCTTCAGCAGTGAGACATGAGAATAAATTTATGAATGCAAAACATATGTTTGCCTATCTTTGTCACTCGAACGTTCCGAATTTATTATTGGATGGAACAAACCAGTTGATGAATTTCATGAATGCGAAAATATGATACAGTAGTAAATTTGAGAACGCTCAAGATAGGCAAACATATGTTTTGCAATCAGAAATTTAATCACATGTCCCACTGCTGAAGAAATGAAGAAACACAGAAGTTGTAATCTTCAATAGCCATATCTCGGTTATTTATCATCCGATTCTTTACAATCATATACCATTTTATTCAGAATAAAATTCTCGACATTTTGTGTTGAAAGTTTTATCGTAAAAAGCAACATTTCTCCATAAATCGAATTGAAAAGTTTAATCGGTCGCCATTTTGGAAAAACAGATATTGAAATTTTGATATATGTATTTTGTGAACCGCATTATAGCTCTACCAAATTTCATAAGAAACTCTTGGTTTTTTAACGAGATATGATGAAAAATATTAAAAAATGGCGGATTACAGGTAAACTAAGGAGAAATCAGCATTTTGCCAACGACATTTTCTGTTTGTTTTGACTTGTAGAATACCGTGGTAGTACTGGCATCGGTATTTTTTGGGACACCCTGTATGTGCCAACCGGGAGCAAACGTGTTAAGAAGGAAATGCACTTCCATTTTTAAAAACAAAATGATTTTTTTTTCTGACAAAAAATGGAAAGTTGGAAGGATTGTGAACAGAGATGGGGATTTGAACTACACAGTTTCGGTGGAGGGCCAGTTGTGGCGACGGCATGCAGACCAAATCAGGGCAGTGGGGCCAGAAGCAGAGCAAGATTCCCCTGCTATCAGCAGATTTTTATACCATCCGGAGTCAGTACGTCAAACATCAGGGCTACCAGAAATTCAACAGCCAGAGATAGCACAGCCTGAGTTACAGCAGCAGCCACAACCAGAACCCGAATATGCAGCCCCTGTGCCAGTTATCCTGCCAGAAGCACCAACAGCACCAATTCTCCGTCGTTCAGCCAGGACAATAAAGAAGCCCATACGGTTGGACTTATAAGCTATTAGATCTTAAGGAAAAATGCAAAGAGAACTCAAATGTCTATGGACTTTCTTTTGATCTACAAAAAGCACTACCTTTTCCTAAATTATCTGTGTCCATTGCTTACTACAAACGCAATATGTATGTTTACAACCTAGGATGTAATGAATTATCTTCTGGCTCTGGATTTATGTATGCTTGGGATGAAACCATAGAATCCAGTGGTACTGAAGAAATAGCATCTTGTGTGCTGTACCATATAAAGCAAGTTGTTCCTGCTGAAACAGAACATATTGTAATGTTCAGTGACTGTTGTGGTGGTCAAAACAGGAGTATCAAAACAGCTGTGGCTTTCATGCACTTTTTACAACAGGATCACCACAACATCAAAGTTATTGATCACAAGTTCATGGTCAGTGGACATTCTTTCCTACCAAATGATGCTGATTTTGGCGTGATAGAAGCATACAACAAGTCAAGACCCATTTATGATCCAGATGACTGGTATGAAGGTATAATGAAGTCTAAGAAAAAACAACCTTTCCACTTAAAAGTTATGTCCCAGTCAGAGTTTTTTTCTGTGGAAAGTTTATTGAAAAAAACAACCTGAAACAACCTGTTAACTGGCTTAAATTACAGTGGTTACGATACACTAAAGAAACACCTCTGCAGATTTTGTATAAGGAGAGCCTAAATGAAGAGATGGATTTTTGTGAGATCAACATTGATAAAATGCCAAGGCGTGGTAGACCAACAAATGATTTCAAGAAGATCCGGCTTCAGAAGTTGTATACTGCTACAAGACCTACGCACATCAACAAAAAGAAGGATATGGAAGATTTGCTTCCTTTCATACCTCCTGTCAAGCACACATTCTTTACAAACCTCCTTGGAATGCCAAATGTTGAGGAAGAGCGCCCTTTTTCAGGCTCAGAAGATGATGAATGAATAAGTTGCATATTGAAAGGAAAAATTTTGTTTGTAAGTTTATTCATTTTGTTTGTAAGTTCAATTTTGTTTGTAAGTTCAATTTTGTTTGTAAGTTTATTTATTAAATAAAATAATCAATAATAGACAACGTTTTAAGTTTTTCACCATTACAACACAATAATCAAGTTGAAAAATACATGTTTAGTATGACTTATACAAAAGAGCAATCATGCTCATCAGAAGAATTATGAAGGCAGAGTGGTATAAGTCCCATATTGCATTTTTAGGCCCTTACGGCATTCAAGTTAACAAAAAAAAAATTTAAGCCCAATAAATAGTTGGGGGAACTTATTAACAGTTCAATTAGCCAGAGAAACTTCCTCAAAAACAGTTTGATGATTTATGATATAATGTCTACTAAATGTCTTTGTATCTCAAAACTAGGTATGAGTGACTTGTACCACTATGCATCTCAAGGGCTCATTTATATATCTAGACTAATAAATTATAATTTTTATACCTTACACATTTTCACTTTTGATACTATCTCCTAACTTATTCAAGCCATTATAAAATATGATTTTTAAAACAAAAAATTCCCACACACAAGCTTTGTTTTTGTGGGGTTTACATTCATTAACTTACTAAAAATGCAATGTTTTCAATGTAGCTAATATAACTATAGAATTATATACTCATTTAATATTTTATTGTATGAAATGTACTGGTGTAAATAGTTTATTATGTATAGTATGAATTTCCATAATCTTATAATTTCTATGTAACTATTAATACACTGATCTTGATTTGTATTTATTTATATATTTTATATGAATGTAAAGTCAGCAATAAAGAATAAAATAAAATAAATTGATTATGTTTATATCAACTGATTTCAGCCCATTAGAAATAACAGTCAAGTTCAATAATTATCGTATTGTGTAAACAAAATGCTGGGATTGAAATTTCGTCTCACAATCAATGCGATATAGCCTATTGTGTTAGTTTCCAATGCAACAATTAAGCTGACGCTCTGTCCGTGTTTGTGGACCGAATGGCAAGAGAGAAAGTATTATGCAGAGTGGAAGACAGCGGGAAGGTGATTCACTCCAACTTATCGTCGTCTAAGCAACGTTCGTCTAGTATAGGCTACGGCTTTCTTGTATCAAGCGTAATAATTCTTGCTTTGGTGGATTCGGCGGCTCAAACACGCATCTCCAAGTTCCCCTATTCAGTAAGCCTTCTGTCTCTCCTATTCTGTGCCAAAGGCAAGCCAAATGTAAGAATGCCTAAATTTAGCATGGATACTTCAATCAGTGTTACGGTCGTATTATGTTCAATCTTTTCAAACGGACGTGGGCTCATAATGTACTACAGATATCGTTAGCGACCAAAAAAACATATAAACAGTTTAATTCGATTGAATCAACTCGACGAGTAGGTTGGAAAACATCTACCGTCATACGGATATATTGTTGAAATGAGTTTGCAAGATAAATGCTGTGAAATGAATGATAGAATCTGATACCTGAGTAAAATGTCTCTTGATTGAAAATATATTCCATAATAATCACTATTATTTTTGACAAGTATTTTTCATCTGAAGTGAAACATCAAATCCTTTAAAATCATAATATCAGTTTAGAATGTTGACACAAACAAGGGTTTACTTACAATACAATATTGTACATAATTCTACAGCAGTATAAATAAAACACAATGGTCTAATAATAAAGCGCCTGATCTCAAAACAATATGATACCTACATGTATTCATAGATTTTAGTTTCATGTATAAACTATGATGAATCACATTTTGTCATGCTAAGCAAAAGACATTGGCAAATCATACTTTCAACAATCATCTCATATTTACTGTGAAGTGCTTAGTAATGTCGATTCCAATAATTAGGCCTACTGTAATAGTAAACTGAGATTTTCATTATACAGTAGTTGATTTCTAAATGTGTTCAAAGCTTCGTTTTGTCGGCAACGACAATATTAATTATCAGTATCATTTAGTGAAAGCTATTATAATTTTTATTGCATTCTAAAGTATTCCATGTATGAAACTGTCTTTCGTTTAATTATCTTACTGATTTGACAATAAGTCTTTCTTTCAAAATGTGTTCAACCAACACAATGATGCTTTAGCTTAGATAATTCATTATTAGTCGGAAACATAAGAAATTATGTACATTTGTACATATAAGTTCCAAAGAGACTCTGTACAAACAATTAATTGAACACGACTTTCAAAATTATCACTTTGTTCAATTGAAAATTTACAATTTAATTTCTCCTTACTTTTCAATTTTGTGTACATGATCATTTTCTACCAACTTCTTTGTATGTTTCGAAGGAACAAAAGCAAATAAAAATATTCTATTCTATTCTGTACATTTGTAATTGTATTGTACAATTTTTATGAATAGCAATAAATTGAATTGAAATTGAAAAAGTTCAACATTGTTTTTTCTTCTTTTGGTTAGCAGGCTAGTACTGTGATTAATGTTTGATATAGCAGGATCCAATTCAACTTGTCAGAAATCAGCTGTCTCAAAGAGCAATATCACAATACTTAACCTACAAATGCTGAATCTCGCAGACTATTGAAAAGGTCTTTTAAAAAATTATTCTTTGAAAGGTCTTCTTTAAAAATGTCTTTTAAAGACTTTAAAGGTCTTTAAGACTTTCAAGCCTTTTGATTATTGTGTCGAAATCACTGTTTAATTATTACTGGATCAGCTGATTTATGACAAGTTAATTGACTCCTGCTATACAGAACATTAAAAATTGGTAGAAATCTACAGGAGGTAAGAGCGTAGAAGGTGTAGTGCGGTCGCTTACCATAGCGAATCCGACATCGGCCTTCTTGAGGGCAGGGCCGTCGTTGGTGCCGTCGCCAGTGACGGCGACCACTTCGCGACTGCCGCTCACCTTGCTGTTGATGATTCCCTCCACCAGGGTGTACTTGTCAGTGGGCGACGAGCGCGCCAGCACGCGCAGTCGCGGCCACACTTTGTCCAACAGCTTCTGTTGAATCTGAAACACACAACCAAAGTACTATTCAATCAATCAATCAATCAATATTTATTGCCAAAAAAGTAAATTGTTTAAAAATACAATAATAATATTGGTTAACAATACAAAGTGAAATTGGTACAACATTAGCATAACATACAAAAAAAATAAATAATAATAATTACCTTGAGAATAAATTTTAAACCATCAACAGTATTGTTAACAATATGGCACTACCGGCAAAAGATAATCTTGTGCGCCGGTAGTGAGGTCAGAAGTCACAAAAATGCATTAGGCTTCTGCAGCATTTAAAAGAATTTGAAAAGCAAATAATGAATTGATAATTCATTAGAAGCCAAATGAATTAAATCAATCTTTAAATTCAATTCTAAATTGAATTTAAAATATTAAAACTTTAAAAACAATAAAATAAAAAACTAAAATCAAAATTAAATTGAATTAACAAGTGTTTTAAGATTCGCAACTACAGAAAAAACTAAACAAAGACTACGTCAACTAAGGAAAACATTACATTGTGAACTCATCAACCAAAGAAAAAAAAACATTGAACAATGAACTTATCAATTAAAAGAAAACATTACATTATGGATACAGATAATTTGAAATAAATATTTCTCCTAATCCATTCCAGTATAATATTAATAAATTAAATTTAAATAACTTTTATTTTCTCAAGCGGTGTGTCCACCATCAATTGCCATCCAATAAGATAGCTTTCAAGTCCATCAACGACGATTCAATTACAATAAGAGAAGATACAATACATTTCAAGAATGAAAAGATGGAAAAATACAGCTAATTTGAAAACAAGCATTAATAATTTACTTTGAATTTGAGGTCAAATCAACTTGAATTATATTTTATTTGTTTTATAATCATTTTAAAATGTGTTTTTCTTCAAGAGTCTTATTTTATTTACTTTGGTAATTTATTAATTTACTACTATAATCTACTCATGAAAAAAATTGATAATTGAATCAAGAAATCGTACTTATATTCCTATAAATATAAATGTATACTTCTCTTGATGTTGCTGAAAAACAAAATTTCGGAAAGATACAGTAACAATATCCGACTACTAACGCTAGTATGGTTAGCATAGCGAGGTTATGTGCATACGAAAAACGACAATTTTGTTTACCATACACCGTAATACAACACTAATTTTCTCATAAAATACTCGCAACCCCTCAAAAATAATAACTCTTTACCAAAATGTCAATTGATTATTCATAGTTTTGGACGGGGATTATATGGTACAGCGATAGAAAATATTACCTAAAAATACCAATTGAACGAAAAATTATATGTTGGCGCTTTGCCTCTGTTTTGATTTCGCACAATTTAGTCCCATATGTCGACCCCACCCAATAGGCGTCCGATTCTCTTCAAATCTCTATTAATACTTCATTTTCAGTCGTAATTTTTTGTATCAGATTTGATAATTGAAAGTATTTTATTGAATGGAAATTTGGTCATGAACACACACTCAAACAAGTACACGTATCAACAAAGTCAAGTAGATGGAACATAGTCCTTTTTCAAAAACATTGAACATATAAAATTTGCGTATATGATACATTAAACAAATTGACACAAATAAATGATATATAAATTAATAATATAATTGACACAATAAATTAGTTTTGTTACCTCTCCATTAGGATCCCTTATGAGCCTGTTGAATTCTTTCCCTTCTAGGATAAGATAACCGTCGTCTGGTTTCACTATGCCACATTTCTGAGCAATGGATCTGGCAGTATTCACATTATCACCAGTCACCATTCTTACAGTGATGCCAGCTCGTTGACATTTCTTTATGGCATCAGGCACCTGAAGAAGCAAACAAAAATGAGATTTTGAAGAGATTCTTCGAAACTTGAATTCACGCGACAGAACAGACTGCAATGACAGTGCATCTAAACTGTATTTGTTTTTATAAATAATACTAAAATAATCATTTAAACTTGAAAGTAGGACATGAGCTTCATGGTTGAACAGAAATTGATTAACAATCGAAGCCATATATGGTGATATATTAGTGTACAGTATTTACGAATATGTATTATTAACATGAATGCATTATAATGGGAATCGTATCATGGTAAGCGACTAATGACTCACCTCAGGTCGCACAGGATCTTCTATTCCAACAACCCCAATCGCGGTGAGATTGTTGACAATGTAATCTTCGTCATCCCAATCAGGTTCATGTTCTGCATGTTCTTGGTTGATATCTGTTACAACCGACACAAAATCTCGATAAGCAACCGCTATGGTCCTGAGGCCATCATTAGCCATTGGCTCGATCACTTTAGTAATTAAACGATCCTGCATTTCTCTATTAAATTGATACACAGTACCTTCACGCCCATGAATGTAAGCACATCTGAAAACAAAGCGTTTCAATACAATATGAAGGTGCTTCTCGATAAGTAACATAAATGATCGATGAAAGCGATACTTTTCCAAACATAAGTGCTGCTTTCCCTTTTTCCATTATAACAGCTTCCAAAAAGTTCGTGTAAAGGAATTAAAGAGAAGATAAATCTCATTTGTCATAATTCTACATAACATAGAAAGAATTTTTCTTCAAAGCTGAAAATTTAACAAAGGCAATAAAAACTTCGAGTTCTCAGAAAATAATATATCAATACAATATAATTCGTGACTGAGACATACAATTTATGATGATAAAAATAATTTCTTAAACATGTTATTCATCTAAAACTTCATTATCTCGAATACAAAACTCACTTTTTCAAAATTATTTCAGAAGCACCTTTAGTGAACAGTCTAAAGCCTCCACCCAGACGTGGAATTACGGTACTCATAGACTTTCTCACAGAATTGAACGTATAAACTCGAGTGAAAAGTTCTTCGGGCATTTCATCACGAATCGCCTGATAGCTTTTACCCAATCCTTGGACGAATCCCAGAAGGGCACACTCAGTCTTATTACCCACTTGCTTTGTAGTCTTAGTTGTTGGATCTTCCTTTAAATAAATCATGGCCTTTATATAAATAATTTTTATAGGCGTGTCTTCATTTAATAAGATTATAATTATATATTTCTAGGGAGATGACGATCGTTTTAAGCTACGATAAACAAGTAAAAAGTGTTTATTCCGATAATGGAAGTGAATTAAGTGAGAAGACAATACCATGCTCCACAACAACATGATGTCCATTCCTTTTATGATCTAATACCATACTCTCTTTGAAGATATAAAAATATTAAAGTTTTCAAGTATTAAATACTATTCACAATTGGCTATTCACAATGAATGAATTATACAGGATATCGACAATTTGGCCATCGATAAAGGTTCCATCCATTTTGAAAATTCACTGTATAAAAAACATTAGAGATAAAGTTTTGTTTTGCTGTACACAGGGAATATTAAAGTTCTCTTATGGTATAACTGCACTGTGTCCAGTCGAGTATGTCCGAGATTCGCCGAAAGTAAATGTGTGGTGCAGGTTGATGGATGACCGAGTGATTAGACACATCTTTTTGTGAAGAGCACAATAACAGGAACTGATTATTTAGACATGTTAGAATAATATACTTATCCTCAAGTTGAACAAATTGATTCGGAAAAAACATCTAAAAAATATCTAACTGGAGACACCACTGATTGAAAAAGCTGAGTTCAAATCAACATATATGTATTGCAAAATAATTAGTCGGAACCCAGCTTGTTCAATCACTGGTGTCTCAAAGCTCAATGATCATGATTCAAATAGCTAAATGTTTTCAAAAAAGTACCCGCGCTACCCCTCTCGCCATAGCCCGACCGGTTCTGGTCTGGCTATGCTCCAAGAAATTTTGGCCCATCTACACCTGGGAGAAATTATTTATAGGCTGCTGCATAATTAGCATAGTATATAAATATTAAGTGGATAGTGAATTCGTTTTGATGGGGTTTCAATGTGCTTCAGGAAATAGGACAAAAAAGGATATCAAGTAAGGTAATATAAATATTCAGTTGAAGGTAGGTTTGGAAAATTGAATTCCTGATAGATTGCTTATTCGACGCGAATTATTTAACTTACCATTAGTCGCGATGTATACGCAGAGTTAATTGAAATTGCTCTAATCAATAGATTAGCAACGTGTGGAGGAATATTGTTATATCTCGGAGTGGTTTTCATCATAACTTCACAAATATAAGATTGGACAACTGTCATTCTGAAAAAATACATCATCGTATTATGAACCATACAGAGTAATTCTTATTGTTAAAAGGACTAATTATTGTCATTGAAAAATTATAATTATTTAAAAATATTTATACATATTTATAATTATTTGTGTTCGTTTGAGATCAGCAGTGCTATGCTCTTAGTTGTGGATTTGGAATTTACATTTTTAGTTTGGCTGAAAATATTGGCAATTCTGTTACGCCATTTGAACCCATATTTCTATTGATCACTCACCTATTGGTAGTTAACGTTCCTGTTTTGTCACTGCATATTGCAGTGGCATTACCCATAGTTTCACAAGCATCCAAATGTCTCACGAGATTATTATCTTTCATCATTTTCTGTAAAAGAAATAAATCAGTTACATTCAGGCCTTAGTTTATTTGTTAATAATTATCAAAAGAAAAAACAAAAAATTTTATCGCAATAAAAATTGTAGTTTAAAACATTAGTTGGCCCAGTTTGATTTTGATACAGATAAAATCGCGGAGAAATACAGATATATTTATGAATATTATAGTATATTAATATAGATATGAATATTACTAGTAAATACAGATAAAATTATGGAGAAATTTATGCAGAAGTGTTCGTTCAACATAAAACTGTTTTGCCATCTGTGAACCCAAATTTTGCCAAAACTGTAAACTCTGCCATCTCGTTCATTATCAACTCATAATATTCATTATCAACCCAGATAATCAATGTTTGTCTTTTCAAGTTATTTTATTTTCCAAAATTTTGGTGAAATCAAGAGAAAGTATACATGTGAAGGCTTTTTGATATTTCAAAATTTCAGAGAAAACATCTTCTGAATCTTAGAATACATAAGGAACAGAATTTTACAGTTTCTCAAGTCCCAGACTATAAAGAGACACAAAAATTCATTGGAAATATGGTTGCAATTAATTAAAGGTGGAAGAAGAGAGCATCCTTGCTTAAAAGTCTTATTTCGAAGAGAACAATTTATTCTCATACAACTCACTTTTACTGAATAGGCGAGTGACAGAGTAACAGCTAGAGGTAGGCCTTCTGGAACAGCCACCACAAGAACAGTGACTCCAATAATCAATTGTCTTACAAACTCGTTGATATATCGATTGGTCCAAGGTTTCCTAGCGATCACAAACGTTCTAACGCTAAACTGAATAAACAGTACAACTATGGTAAGGAGAGCCACAGTGGAACCTGAAAAACAAAAACAATTATTGAAATCTACTGTTTCTATAATACTATGTAATAGTGATAATAACAATAATAATAATTTTTTAGCTTTAATATGAAGAATTTTCAAGATGTGATGAATGCAACTGTTAACCGTGATTGAATTGATACATGATTTGACGTGGCCTATTACTTGTCTTTGGTAATGAATGGATTTTGTTTTGATTTACCATGCGCATAATGTAAATAATACTCGTATTCTTATTTGGGATATGAAAAAATAACAGAGTCGTTGAAAAAATCAAGTATCAAGGCTTGAGGTCCGTGTTCTTACGTTGTGCGACTTTTCCTTGTAGAGTCCTGCCAGAATTGATTGATTCGTATTATTTCCAACATTACCAACTCCAAGAGAATCAATGCATTCACACAACATGGATAGTCGTGCTACGATTTTGAAACAATACATTTGGCTCTCAAAAACATAATGATTTATAAGTTAGGTGATTTTATTGTTAATGATAAGCGTATGTTTTTATTATAGATTTTCTGTTATAATCTTTAAATATGTTATCACCTTTGAAAATAAGTGATAGGAGACATGGTAAATGAACAATGGTCCAATTGAAATGTATAGAATGCAAATGGATGATGAAATGCGTAGTGTTAAATTTCCACTGGCACAGTGAATACTCGTCAAATACTTTTTCCTTATTAATCGGGCAAGACTCTTCCCATACCATATTTAACAGCATTCATATTAAGCTTACCCTGTGTAATTATTCAATTTCCAATGATTCCCACACATGAGCCTGAGCCTGCGTGAGTAATGACAACAGAATTTGTACAATGTCATTCTCTATTTAATGAAACATGGATTGGAAATCTCAGTATTAAAACATAGTTCACTTGAACAACTGAGTGAACACATTACTTACCTCCGTATCCGATTTGAATTGCGAGTTTGCTCAGCTTTGTTTGAAGCACAGATTTCTCTCTGTGTTGTTCACCATGGAGCTCTTTACCTTTTTCTTTACCAAAGTCCACTTGTGAAGCTTGCTGACTGCTAGAATCAATTCCCTGCTTGCTAGTTGCTGCAAAACATAATGTTCATTATTATACTGAGTGAGCTTAAATTATTGGACCCATTTCGTAGGTAAATAAAAAAGTATCAAACAGCAGTAGCGCGCCTATTTTTGTGTGAAACATCAATGTAAGTGCTAGAATTTGTGATGACATTCATTAAACCCAGTCGGCTGTATGGGGGGGGGGGGGGAAGCAGAGCATCAATTGAGCAATGGCTACTGGCCTAGAATGTCGAAATGACGAGAAATATCCACACAATCATTACATTGAACCGAGCATAGAATTTTCTATCAGAAACATAAAGTGATTCAGTCAGGGGTGTATAAAATTCCAAGACCCAAAACTTTCCCCAGAACACAAATTTAAGATATCAAAATTTCTCCGGGGTAAGGGGAACAAAAATACGGCAAATATTTCTACGTACCTATTATGACTAACCCTCCTCAAGACTACAAATTTGATCATAAATAAATTAAAATGTGATTTATGAATTAGAAGACACTTTCCCCCGAACCTCGTTTGAGCGTTCGGACATATTCTGCACCCCTGGATTCAGTTAGTTATACTAGATTTCCTAACGAACTGAATTTATAAAAAATGCAAAGTGACTTGAAAACTTACCTGCTAATTCCTTCCTTTTACGCTCCCTCCTTACTTCTGTGTAGGGGAATAGAAGAAGAAAACAAGAGATTAGTAAGAAACGAAAGGAGGGATACAAGAGCATTGAAATGAAAACGACTTTCAGGAGTCTTTGTAAAGATTGGATTAAAAAAAATAACAAAATTTAGAATTTGATCCTGATTGAAAGAGAAGTTGACATTTAAATAAGGAATAATTCATTTAATTTATTATAAACGAAATACAAACCGTGTATAACGAAATACCCAAAAACCGTTCGTGTGAACCTAGACGTATGATTTCTTAATTTTTATTGAGCACCCTGTTACTACAAAAATCTATGCCAATCATAGATTGTAGGTCTACTATGAGTATCATTTGCCATACTTGGAACAAAAATTACGTTTAAAGTTTCTTGCCGACTTTGATTCTTCAAGCCAGCTAGCACGCTCGAGTCCAGTGAAGACAGTCATATTTAACGTATTAGCCGCTAGCGCTTGCTAGGGCGAGATTCTGCACTTCCATAACATGCCAATCAAAACTTGAAGTTGTTTTCCTTTAAAACAAGACCAAATCCAGCTCTATATCTCTTTTTAAAGAATTGTATAAATTTTCAAAGTTGTAAAGTCCTTTTTGAAAAACTCTGTATTTATCTGCTAAAATTATTTGTTCCTAATCTGTTACTAAATTTCTAGAAATAACTTGGAGAGCTGTTCTAAAAAATCCTATTTATTAGAAGTTGGTTTATTTCATTTCGCGAACTTCAAAGCTCACTTACCGGTTCTCTTCTTGACTTCAGCTTCCTCAGCATCAAACGCAGCACCGAGCAATGTGAATATAATGCCTGCCTGTGAATTACATCCAACTGCGGTTACGATCATTTTCCCACTACCTTCCATTACATGCGTACCTGCAAAGACATATAAAATAAAAAGAACATGGAATATGATAATATCATATGATATGAAATTATCATATGATAATATTATTGCAAACAAGTGATTTCCATTGCTTTTACAATAGTTTATTTATTAGTTGTTGCTACTTTTTATTAACAATAAGGCAGCTCGTACACCGGAGCAATAAGCAACATTATTTGTATCATATGATCGTTTACTCTATAGAAACAAATAGTCCAATGCACACCTAAAGCAGCTGTTTCGGTGTGCATTGAACTATTACTTTGTATAGAGTGCACAATCATATGATCCATATGTTGCTAGTTGCCTATTGCTTATTGCTCCTGTGTACGACCGGGGTTATGTTTCTTCATTAACATTACGAATATTTCTGTCACATTTGTACAGTATCTCTGTACGTTTAGAAAAAATAGCAAATTAATATTTGGAATTTGTAGCCAACTATTGTATATAATTCATTATTGCATAGTTATCAAAGCAGGAATTCGGCTTTATGTCGTAGATTGTTACTGATAATAAAACTCAATGCCATCACATTGACACAGAAAGCAAGCGTCGAAGCTAACATTGTAACTCTTCGTTGGCTCTTTATAATACTACTAGTTTACCTGGAGCCTGTTTCATAAGAATCAGAAATCATGTAAAACAGCGATTTGTGTAATTAATTTATGTCTAGTGTGAAGACACCTTTCCCCTATATTACAGGACTTCCATGACCAAATTATTAACATGGGGACGTTAATTTCACCATTCACCAAATTGAAAAATAACTATGATTCACAAAATGATTGTCTGACAGAATAACATCCCGTAATAGATATACTGTAGTAACCTTGATCATCAAATTTGAAAAACATCAAGTTTAAGATGAAATATGAAAGATACATGTGAACTAACAACTTATTTCATAACAGTACCTGACAATACCATAGGATCACTTGTTTCTCCTTTTTTCACATGATCAGATTCACCAGTCAAAGATGATTCATCAATTTTTAGGTCATTGCTTTGTATTAGGATACCATCAGCAGGAATAAGATCACCATATTTTATCTGTAATTCGTTACATTTGAAAATAGTGTTTTTCTGAAATAATTGCAACTTTGTATACTTCAAATCAAGTAACTACTATTCCAATCACAGAGCTGATAATATTTTAGAAATGGGATTTCCCTAATATGATGAATAGTATTATAGGTAAGGTCATGTGGAGTATGTTCTAAATTTGTCGTAAAAGTTCAATATTTTTATAGTGTTTTCAAGAAATTTATAATTTGTTTCTACGACTTGATTGGATCAGAATGATTTTCTCCAAAATGATGATTTAACATTGGATCTATTCAGCCTCAAAGTTGGTTAACCATGTTCCCCAAATAATTGGAATAGACTTGCTATCACATAGAAATAAAGTCGTGAGTTTTGTTTCAGCTGATTCATTTGTTGGAGTGGACACGAACTCTATTTATAACTACTGTATTATCAAATTCAATCTAGGCCTATATAAGTGTTATGGATTTCATAATTCCCATTCCGCAATATCTATATGAATGCTAAGGTTGGCATTTAAAGAAAGTGTTATAAAAGTAAATTAATGAAGGTATCTTAGGAACCATTACATCAATATTTACCAAGCAAATATCACCAACGACGATCTCATAATATTATATTTTGTTATTATATCTTCAATTTTGGTAGTTTTGGATGAATAGGAGATAATACAAGGGTTTTCCTAAAATTAAAAACAGATTTTATTTGAAAACTTCCTGAACTACAAGACGTCTATTATAATCAGTTTTGAGACTGAATAATAACTGAAATTGGTAGCCTACAAATCTAATACAGGAAACATTCAAACAATAAAAACAGCTTGAAGAAGACAATATTTTTAAGAATATTTGAATTATCTAACTGATGAATAGAGAAAAGAACAAGAAATCATTTGTTTTCTATTAAATAACAAGCTTATCGAGATAGAAAGTTAATTGAAAATGAAATTGAAATACTTTATTCTCCAAAAATTAACAAAACAATAATAATTACATACATTAGAGAAACAATATATTGGAGGCTCCTCTTATGGGCATATGCCCATGAAAGAGGAGCGAGTTGAGTCATAGTATTATTATAAACTAACTTACAATGTTATTAGCTACAACATACATTACTACACAGTATAATAAGTTAATTTGTTTATAAAGTTTATGAGGAGAAGGATAAACAATGTAAAAAATACAAAATAAGACTTGATCTGGAGAGAGAGAGACTTGTTAAAATAAAAGAAAGAAGAAAAGGAAATAGCTTGAAAAAGAAAAGAAGTAAGAAGTATTGAGTGTTCTCTGATTCTGACTGAATATTCATATTGTGTTTATTCATATTTTTCTCATTGAACTAAGGTAACATAAGTAATTATTATTCGGTAATTAAGGTATGTAATTATTATGTATTTAGATTGTATCAATATTTTATTTTATTTCATCATTTCAAAAATGTTTGTTTTCTATTTTATACATCTGTAATAGTTGCTGTAAATTCATAATAGTTTTCCAATATTCATTTTTTTTAGAACTCGTGGCTGGAGCACAGGGACTCTTTTCCAGCCACGCCAAAAATGATTGTTTTATCATATTATTGTTTTGTATCATTTGTTTACTTTGGCAATAAAACATTTATTCATTTAAAATATTCAATCGACTTGTTAAGATGTGAGATATTGCATTAAAAGAGCAAAAATTAATGGAATTTAGAAAGTAAGTACAGTATTCTAGTAGTGAATTTTTTCTATGCTATTTGCTGTTCTATGGCATTACTTTGTGACCTTGCAGGTTCAAAACTTATAAGTAGACCGTATCTTTGTACAATAAATACCAACTAAAAT
The DNA here is from genome assembly GCA_017141395.1 of Laodelphax striatellus. Taxonomy (NCBI): domain Eukaryota; kingdom Metazoa; phylum Arthropoda; class Insecta; order Hemiptera; family Delphacidae; genus Laodelphax; species Laodelphax striatellus. The sequence continues at coordinate 29,644,806 of CM029533.1, read as the reverse complement.
ATTGATACAATTATATTAATCGGGAAAACTACACTATTCAATATTTTCAGTTCAAATGAGACTTGTAAAAAATAAAATTCCCCAGAAATATTTAATCTTACCTTCATCTCCATCGGGTCGATAGAAAGAGAGGCCCAGAGATGCAAGGGCCGCAATTTGTAATATGATAAGAATAACATCTTGAAGAGCCTCCCAAACTAATTGAAGAAACGTTTTTGGTGGTTTTGGAGGTATTATATTTGAGCCAAACGTCTCTCTTCTATGATCCAGATCGGCTTTTGAGCCAGTCAATCCTGAACGAGTAAAGAAGAATTATTAGGCTTGCCAACTTTCTATGAGAGAACTGAAGACAGGTTTAGATTTAAACTCAAATAACTTAATATGAAAAGAATAATAAAACTCCTATCAAGATAATATGCAAATAGAATAACTATTTAATTTCATTTCGGGAATCTGAACTCCAATTCAGAAATCTATAAATTATGCGTTTTCTGATGTTTGAAGTAAACTTACTAAAATGATAGCGTATGCTTAGGAAAAGCATAGATTTAAACATAGGCTATTAAAAATAACTAACAATAAATTATTAAAATTTTCGTTAAAAAAAGATTCAATGATTCCACTCATAAATTAATATTGGTAGTATGTAAGACCTATTTGATAGTAATTTGAAAATCTTTACGCATCTTCAATGATTCAACAATGTATTTAATGCACTTATCTATAAGTTAACTATAAAAGGCTAAGTCCCGATTACAGAAATCACACTACAGCACTACACTACTTGACCTAAGAACTTGAAATTCTGCACAAATATTCTTCATACCTACTAGATGCGTCTTTCTTTCTAATTATATTTTATTTGGATGAAATAAATGAATGAACGAGAATAAAAAAATGTCGTTGTTAGAGTGTTACCAGAAAACAAGCTAATTTTGAGGATTGAGTTCCGAAAAAATGGGAATTATCTTAAGATTGAAATTTTGCATACAACTTCCAAAAATATTAATATTTTGCACCTTGAAGCCCAAATTTCAATTTTTTTCTAGATACTGTATTTCAGAATCGATGCTTAAATATCACCTTATTCGAGTAGGCTATAATACTTTTTATGGCATCATAATGAAACGAGTTCCTAGCCTCTAAATTTTAGTATGGTATTGAATCAGACATTTTACAACTGTCCTTTTGGCGCGATCGGTAGCTAGGAGCTCCGTTGCGAAGCACGGGTAGTTTAGCCTAAAATATTATGCTTGGAAGAATTACAACAGTTTATCTATTAGAATTTTATCTCGAGTGCATTTTGTTACTTTATATCGAATAAATTTGATTTGATTTACCTTCACTGGGTGATGTGTAGAGTTTCTTACAAATCTCTTTAATTCCACCATAATCAGTTATTTTCGCAATACCATCACGTCCCCGCAACTCCATAAGTTCACGCAGCTCCTTCAGAGAGATTCCATACTTTGCTGGGCGACCATTTACTAAAGCCATGATTCTGTTAACAAAAGTTATGTTAAAATTAGTTCACATAGTCTTGAATATATTGGAATGATGATAATAACATATCATTGACTTATTCAGGCTACCGAATATAAAGCTGGGGTTTGGAACTTCAGAAAGTAATCCTCAACAAGAAAAATTGTAAAGGATGCGGCGCGGCATTTTACTTATTTTAAAGAACGACAAATCAAAAAGTATTAAAGATAACAACTTAATTTTATTATTTTTACAAAATGCTACATTTAAAGTTTTGTTTGGGTCACTTACAAGCTTATTTCTTGAATATAATGTCTTTTAGGTGACCTCCACGTTGTTCAATGCATTTTGTAAGGTGAGATTGGAAGTTTTGCTCTACCTTTTCAAGCATATCTGGTACAATGTCGACAATTGCAGCGAGAATGTTGTTCTTTAGCTCAGCTTGGGTCCTCGGACGATTGGCGTGAACTACGGATTTTAGATATCCCCACAAAAAATAGTCACAGGGGGCTAAATCCGGCGAGCGTTCAGGCCATTGGAGATCACCCCTTTGAGAGATGAGCCGTCGTGGAAAGTGTTCGCGCAAGAGATCCATTGATGCCTGCCGTGTGAGGAGTGGCTCTTCAAAACTCTTCAATCATCCGCGTGTACCGCACCCTTTATTAGGAAGATTAGGGCTTGCTGAAGTTAGAACAGGAAGGAGGATGAAAATAATGTAATGGGCTTGCAGAAGATATACCGTACTCCGCGTATAAGTAAACTCGATTAGTTTTCCCAATTCTACTAGGCTAGCATGTCAAACGATGATTTACAAGTGTTTATACTAGTATACATGACTATCTTATACACTAATATCAAAACAATACACACTAATATATAGAATATTAAAACCAAATAATTACCTGCTCTTAAGGAATAGAAGTTAGGCTGTTGTTAGTAGAAAAAACATGAAAAATTCATTCCGACGAGCAACCAAGAATTTAAGGTCAAACAACTCAGCAGGGAAAGTAAAATTACGCCTTTCAGCATCTCAGCAACTATCTACCATGTCTTTTCCAACTTAAGAAAACTCAAAGCCTAGGTGTCCAGCTCAGCTCCAGCAGCAGGTTATTGGCAGCTTCCAAGTTCCTATCCAAAGTTTTCTGCGATAATTCCCGATAGTTACTCAATAATTGAGAATGGTGGAAGTAATTGAGAAAATTAATACAATAAACACGATCCCACGATGAAACACGTGCGTTTGCAACCCTTGTGCACATAGAACGAGCTGAAACTTGCGCTTGAAGAACACAAAACAGAACAGAAAATTCAAATTCAAAATTATGTAGTCACGGAAACACAAAGAGATACGACGACAAAGTTGTTCTATTACACCGGGTACGATAGAATGAAGCTATTTCTGTTTTACGTTAACGACAGAGCATTCTTGAGTAGTGATAGAACATTCATATCGTATCGGGCCGATTACACATAGTCTTTAATACACAAGTGAGGGTCTATGGCCCATAAAGGTCAATTCCCACATTGACGACAACGACACGACGACGACATTCTCATTTCGTTCTGCGCATGCGTCACCAGCCCGCGCTCTGATTGGTCCATCCTTTTACAACTTCTGACCAGCTGAATTTCTAGGTTAAGTGACCAGGTACGAAGTTTGAATGTTCGCTGTTCGGAATCAATTGTCAATTAATATTAATAATATTAGTACGACAATATAAATATAATAATCAGTAAATAAAATTATAATACAAACCTTTTCAAGTCATACCGGTGTGGCGTACTGCGTTGAGGCGTACTGGATTGAGGCGATATGACGTCACTGCTTGCAGCACCGAGCAACAACTTGCCTATATACAGCATATATTTGAGTGGGATAGGACGTTACGTGTCTCAATCCAGTACGCTACTTGAATGTGCTACAGCGATGTGCATGAATGCAGCACAGATTGGAGCGGCTGCATTAATTTCATGATCTGCCTACATACAGCACATATTGGAGTGGGATACGGTGTTACAAGCGTAGCGTGTATGAATGCAGCACGAATTAAATTGCTGCATTAAATTCAAACGGAACACAGATAAGAGCACCATCGAATTACCAAAGACTATTCTACTCTTTAGATAAAGTAGATTAAATTTTTTACATTGATTAATAGATTAAATTGTCTTTGATGAAACTGAAAAGCTATTCTCATAATAATTTTTACTACGACGTTTGATGAATACGAAATATTGGAATGAAAATTTCTTCATTCTCCACTTTCAATTTTATTAACTTTCATTATATTCATTATCATCCACCCCATTTCATCCATATTGCACCTCTATGAAAACGCAAACCATTGAAATATATTTAAACGAATATGAGTTTTTAAAACGAGTTGAGAAATACAAATATCGACTTCAACTTTAAACATTAGGCCTAGTACCCTTGATATATATATAATTATTTTTTAATTCTCTCAAAAAGCATTGTGAACATAATTTATTTCTATTGCATTTAAGATAAATTTTATCGAACACCAATAAATTAATTTCATGTTTAAGTCAATTGGAGTACCTATTTTTTCATCTGATTCACCTCGGATCATATCAATAAATTAAATTAATTTCTTAAATTAATAACTTAAATTAATTAAGTTCATAATATTAAACCTATGAAATTTTCGCAGGATGAGAAAATACAGTACATTAATACCTTTTGAAAATATATGGAAAACCGTTAATATTTGGCGTAATTTGGACATTAAAAATTCTGTGAAATAACACTAAAAGTTTCCAATCCCTAAGCTGAACCTGTGTATGAAATCGAACTTTTCTAATTCCCACGTCCCTCAAAAATCTGAAAGAACGTAATGGGACATTGGAAAACCGACAAAGTTGAGAGAGAGAGAGAAAGGGAAAGAAAGAGGAGGAAGAGAATAGGGAGAAAAAGAGGGAGGGAGGGAAGGGAAGAGAGTAAGAGAGGGGAAAGGGATAGGAAGGAAAAAATAATGATAAAGATAGAGGCAATGAGAAAAGACAGGGAGAGAGAGAGAGTGAGAGGGAAATGGTGATGTGAGTAAAATAGAACAAAGGAGATAAGAGAGGAGAGGCTATTCTCTTCTACTCTTGAAATGAGAGGAGAGGAGTGGCGAGGAGAGGAAAGAAGCGAAGAGGAGAGAATAGGGTAGGAGAGGAGAAGAGGACAGGAGAGGGGAAGAGCGGAGTATAGAGGAAAGGAGAAGTGATGAGAGGAGTGAAGAGGAAAGGAAAGGAGATGAGAGATGGTGGAGAAGGAGGAGGAGAAGGGGGTTAAGAGGAGTGAGGAAGAGGGAGGAGAGGGAAGGAAAGGATTGAAGAGGAGTGGAGGAGGAGTTGGAGGAGGGAGATGAGAGGAGAAAAGAGGAGAGTGGAGTAGCGGAAAGGGAAGGAGGAGGAGTGGGGGAGGATTTAGAAATATTTACGAAAAATATTTTACGTAAATCAATAGTCGCTAATTAAAAGATTAAACTGTCTGATGAAATTCTCTTCATGATTTTTACTACTAAGTTTGATTAATACAAAATATTGGAATAAAACATTTCTTCACTCTCCACTTTCAATTTCAACGCTTGTAACCACAATGAAGAAAGATAAATAATTCAAATAATCGATAATTGAATAAAATGCATATGCAATATGTCTTAATTCTTCATTCTGTTGAATAAAATACATTATTTTCGATAAGAAGAAATACTTATTGCATCTGTTATGACTATTAGGACTGAATTCAACCTCCTATACGAGCAATGCTGATAATTAGTATAATAACATATATAACTTAAATAATGTTTAGATGGGTGTTCAACTGATTATGCCTAAAAAATCTGAAAGTTTTCAGTTCATGTGATTTTCAGTTCTCCTAATGAATGAGTGATTAAGTTAGTGCTTTACGTCTCTGTCATGTAAATGAATGCCAATGATTCTATAGTCTAATAGTGTTATATAGAGTACATTACTCATTCACTATAAATCATTACCATTGACAATGAAAAGATGGGCAAGAGGCGAATAATGTTATTAAATTTCATAATATCAATATGAATAGGTCTATTATTACACATACGATTTTCAGGACATCATCCCCAATCTGATAATACTCATTTCCTCTTATGAGAATGTTTATATTTCTATAATGAAGGGGTAATAGAAGTGTCTTCAGATTGATTGTTGTTTGAAGTGACAACCGGCAAAACGGATTCACCAATAGCGTTTGGTCCGCGGGAAAATTCCAGCCAACCATATCGAATGCCGCGCAAAACCAAGCGTACCGCGACATTTGAAAGCACTATATAACTCACGTGAGGTTTTTCAGGTCTGGAATGAGGAGGGGACGTGGGAAAATTATACAAAAATTGTGAAAGATCCTGTCCATACAATTGACCTTCCATTTTCTTCTTCTCCTCCTTTCCCTTTTACTTCTCTTTTTTTCTTTTTCTTCTTCTTTATCTTCATTTTTTTCTTATTTTCCTTCTTCTTCTTCTTTTTTCTTTTCCTTTTTAATTGAATAATTTGATACGACCCTTAGTTTGGAAGCTTTTTCAATTAATAATTATTAATTAAGCCAATTAATAATTATTGTTCCTTAAACTCGACAGAGGATAGTGTTTGCTGTTTGACAATTTCTTGGAATACGAGAGCGCTGTTCTCACGGTTGTTGAATTCGACGAATTTTCGAATATTGTTCAAGTATGGAAAAGAATGTAAATTTTGTTTGATTTTTTCATACTACTATTTATAGTAAGGTAAGATTTAACTTTTTGAATTATATTTTAAAGAATAAAGATTTAATTTATTGCCAAATGAAAAAATGTTACATATCTTACTTGGTTCAATATGAGCTTAAGCTATTATATCTCCTGATTAATTCAATCACAGAGATCAAATTTGAAGAAATAAAATAAGAAACAAATCTTCAAAAACCATTGACACCACCTAGCAAAGGAAACCCCTGTTCGCTGAGTGAGAGCATCAATTCAAACAAAAATCAAGCTAATATCAAACAAATAAATAACAAAGGACGTAAAAAATAAATTGTAAGATTTTACTAATGTCAAAGAAAAAGTTTTCAACTATCCAGTCAATTAATTCTATTCCCATCCTTCGCCTGCCCACGGGGAAAACCATTGAAATTTATTAATTTAGTGCTAAGATAACTCAATTTTGTCTGCTTACTATATTGTCAAGTTAGTGTGATTGATGTTATATGTGTTATGTGAATTCAATCTGAAGCTTTACAAAGTAATAATATCTTTCTCTGTAAACTCATAAACAAAAAATACACAAAAAATTGTGCAATGAGGCGAGGTGGAACCTACCCGTAAGGGTCTTCCCACCAATAAAAGCCATACGATTAAAAAAAACTCATTCTTAATTACCCTTATGTATTGTAATACTTTCTGTATACATAGTTGGCAAATAGTCATCACCTTGAATTGGTCAAAAGTTTCTCTACTCGAATATATTAATAAGGATTGTTTTTATTATCATTTTTTGCAAGATAACTAGCTTTATAGAATAAAATTGATATAAACTTCAGCTTTCTACAAATGAAATTGTATATGTTGCTCCTACCTTACGTTACAGTCAACCAGGATTAGCTTATATTGACAAATAAATGCATAAAATGTATCCAAGGGGATGTGGGAATTAGTAATTTAAAATAGAAAAAGGGTTTTGAAGAGCAATTATTCAATATTGTCAAGCAATTCAATATTGTCAAGCAATTCAATATTGTCAAGAGCAATTATTATGGTTTTCGAATTATATTAGTGAATTAATCAATTATTTTAGCTTTTATTGACAAATTAATGCATAAAATGTCGTTTAGGGAAAGTGAGAAATAGCAATTAGAAATAGAAAAAAGGTTTCTAAGTTTTATAGCGGTTCTGTATCAAACGCTATCGTTCTGTATCAAGAGCAAGTATGTGTCCGTATCAACCGCTAGGACGTCATTGCTACGTCATGGATATTGACGTCATATCGCCTCAATCGAGTACGGTCTCAACGCAGTACGCCACACCGGTACTGCAACTTTGAGACTTGAGAACTATCATTTTGTAAACAAAGATAGACATGGACCAATCAGAGCATGGGCTTGTGACGCATGCGCAGAACGAAATGAGAATGTCGTCGTCGTGTCGTTGTCGTCAATGTGGGAATTGACCTTAAAGGTTGAATTGACGACACGACGACGACATTCTCATTTCGTTCTGCGCATGCGTCACCAGCCCATGCTCTGATTGATCCATGTCTATCTTTGTTTACAAAATGATAACTCTCAAATCTCAAAATGCAGTACCATGACTGAGGTTTGTATTATAATTCTATTTACTGATTATTATATTTTTATTGTCGTACTAATATTATTAATATTAATTGACAATTGATTCTGAATAGCGAACATTCAAACTCCGTACCTAGTCACTTAACCTAGAAATTCTGCTGGTCAGAAGTTATAAAAGGATGGACCAATTAGAGCGCGGGCTGGTGACGCATGCGCAGAACGAAATAAGAATGTCGTCGGCGTGTCGTTGTCGTCAATGTGAAATTGACCTTAAGGTCAATTCCACATTGACGACAACGACACGACGACGACATTCTCATTTCGTTCTGCGCATGCGTCACCAGCCCGCGCCTGATTGGTCCATCCTTTTACAACTTCTGACCAGCTGAATTTCTAGGTTAAGTGACCAGGTACGAAGTTTGAATGTTCGCTGTTCGGAATCAATTGTCAATTAATATTAATAATATTAGTACGACAATATAAATATAATAATCAGTAAATAAAATTATAATACAAACCTTTTCAAGTCTTACCGGTACTGCAACTTTGAGACTTGAGAACTATCATTTGTAAACAAAGATAGACATGGACCAATCAGAGCATGGGCTGGTGACGCATGCGCAGAACAAAATATGAATGTCGTCGTCGTGTCGTTGTCGTCAATGTGGGAATTGACCTTAAAACGTATGTGGTCTGGAAAATTGACCAAGTTCTCATCGGCTTGTGTTGTCGTCGATTCACTGTGTCGCGGCCTTTCATGGACAAGTGAATAAAAATATTTCAAAGAATGAATTCCGAGAATAATTATTTTTCATCCTCATCATGAAGGCATCGATATTATCTTCATTCTTTTAGCGTAATAATAATAAATAATTATACAATCAATGATGTTTTTGTTTGTTCTGTTGGTAGTCTTCAGCTCATCAGCTGTATCAGCTCATCAGTTGTGTTCTGTTTCTGCCTTCTGCCTTGTTTTGATTGTAGGTTATGTGAATTTTGATTTCTCGTCTATTGATGTATTGAATATCATTTCATTCATTCAACTATTTTTACTTTCTTCTCTTATGTTATATAATTGCTATCACAATCATAAGTACTTTGCAATATTCAACCGAATAGCTAAAGAGTAATTTGAATTTTCTCCTTCACTCACCAATAAAACACCATTATAAATTGAAGGTAGTGTCTAATGCATTTAAGGTGGTGTCCAAGTAAAGTGCACTAATGAAATAGGCCTTACGATGTAATTTGATGGGTGAGTAAACTTGAGTTACTTTGAAATAGAGTGATTTTCAGCCAAATACAATAATTGTACAGGAAACAAGATCCTGATCAAGGCTAATCGAATGTGCAAAACAAAATGATAAAGTGCTTTTAAGGTGTCAGGGACTCTGCCCTTTCCATCTTTGGCTCATATCTGTCAGAAAGTGTACAGCTTGTACCTCTTGGTGGTGCCAACTCCTCTACTCTTCCGGTCGATTTTGAAGTTCCTCAGGGATCGGTGCTGGGGCCTACAATGTTTCTTGTCATGAAAAACGACTTTGATTACCATGGTTCTACTCTGATGTTTGCGGATGATGCATTTCTTCTGTTGCTGGGACTGTGTTTAAGCTTCTGTGGAGCATCTTCAGTTTGCAACTTCTTGGTTCCTTGCTAATCGATTCCAGCTGAATGAAAACAAGACCTATCGGATCATCTGCAGATTGTCACGCAGCCTGCATAAAGTTAAGGTTCCTGTGAAGCTTCTGGGTTTTGAAATAGACTGCAAACTAAGCTGGAGCCGTCATATACAGCAAGTAACCGCATTTGCTTTCTGCTGTTTAGGACGAGAGGCCTGGTGACAAAGAAGTATCTTCCAATAATGTACCACATACTCTCCCACTCTACATTTTTTATGGGTTGCTCCTATGGGATCAGCAAAGGCTATCGATGTACTAAGGCTGCAAAAGAGAGCTGTGAGGATAATCACATACAGCGACCAGCTTGCTCACAATAAGCCCATCTTTTCACGCCTTGGTATTCTAGGTGTCATCAGTAATTACATGCTTTTATGCCTGATTTATGTCAAGAGAATCCAGCGCACTCTAGCAACCTGTAATGATGTGCATCACCACCATACCAGGCATCGCAAGTTGTCTGATGTTCCCAGGAGGTGTCGCCACAGATCTCAGGCCAGCTACAGGATTACAGCCCTGAAATTTTTCAACAAGCTGCCTGTTTTTGTGAAGCAGTTGGATGAAGTTGTCGAGAGAAGGCGATACTATAGTGTCAGTGAATTTGTAGGGAACCCTTGAATTTTGCTTGAGGGTTGTAATTCTCGCTCTGCCATCTTGATTGTAACTTATAGTATTTTTTTCTAAGTATGATACCATCGATCCCACAAGAGTGTGGGTAATGGATGAAGAAGATATTACAGGTATTAACACGCCGACGATTTAAGTTATCGAACTGTTTCGAAAAATGTATTCTTGTTCGTTAGCTTAATTTTTTTAAAGTTCAAATCTCTTCTCTCTCATCGTAGATAAACGATTTGAATTTAGAATTCAATTCAAAAAAGAAATTTGATCTACTAAATACTATGTCTACTGTAATTTAGTCTACTATACTGATGAAACAGAATTATATAATATTGTTTTTCCATCTGGAACAAAAGAATGGATTGAACTTCCATAGAATATAAAATGTCATTGTAGTATAATATTTCTTACTTTTTTCAGGACTCTAACTTGAATACGGTACATGTTAATGATTGCTTGAAACATTCAGATCATTGATGATAAATTCCTCATTTGATCTTCAACCTAAAAATGGAGTTTAAAAAGTATCTGTTGCATTACAGGTAATTCAAAATTATACATTATTAAACTAAGTAACTTCATAAGATTGTGAATATAATAAATTATCATTCTAGTATAACTGAATGGAACTATCTTTATAATTTATATTCTTAAATCAATCATAATACATAATTATATACAGGCGTAGACCCTACAAGACATCAATTATCAACAGTCTTGCTAGGCCTAGATAGTTATCTAGCCTATTTATATCAGGCCAAAATACAAGTTTAATTTTTGAATAATAGAAATTCAATAATTTTATTCATTAACACCTCACACCGAAATATGCGAGGCAATATTGTCAAGTTGTTTTTCTAAACAAAAACAAAAAAATATTTAAAGCATACTAAACTTGAGTGGAACAAATAATATAGCCTAACTTGTATTAAGATAAGGCGTGAAAGGGTTTAATCACACATGAACAGTTGGTATTGATAAGGAGCAAAAACGCATCATATTTATTTATTGACATATAAAATCTTACAGAATACTCCATGAACCAAAACTTATTGAAAACTGCTGAATTTCTTCGAAAAATACAAGTACATTCAGAAAGAGAGGTTTATGTAATGATAAATCTTGATGTACAGAATACATGTGTAAGTAAATTCATTCAATTTGGCGGATAGCGAATTACTTTCATTTAACATTTCTATGTTAACGGGTGATGATGGGTTGTATTCCTTTTCACATGAAATCTGTATATAACATGTAAAAAACGTATAAAACATAAATCAACAGAACATCACCCGTTACCATAGAAATGTTGAATGAAAGTTATTCTTCATCCGCCAAATTGAATGAATATACAGTACCTATGCATAAGAATGAATTATTAGTATTCATGTAATACAGGAAAGAGCCGTACACACTAGACATAAATACTACGATTTATTATGCAATAAACCAAGTATAATGAGTGATCGGCTTTTTTACTGGACTTCTAAATTTCATAAAACAGGCTCCTGTAGTATCACCTTTTGTATTCACGTACCGCTTCAAAAAGCCGTACTTTCTTCATAAATTAGATTCAATGCTTACTTGTACATTCTCCATAATATATTTATCATCAATATTAAGCTTTTATGATCATGTGGGTTTTCACTCATTATTGTTTCCAGGAGACTTTCAAGTCACCATATTCAAGAACTATGGTCGAATGTTCACAAAAATGGAGTAAAAGCTGACTATTTGAGAGACATACTGATGTTCTACCTACAACATCGTGTCTACCCACCTGTTGTTCAGAAATCGTTTGATTCGCTTGTTATGAAGCTGATGGATCAACAAGCTACAAAGAAGATGAAAAATGTAATCATACAAATAATAAGTGAAATTGTCCACTGCTTGGCTCCAAATGCAGTTATCGATGGAATTTTCATGTATGGAAGCAGTTCCATGAACATTGACTTATTAAACTGTCTTCTTGTCAATCCAGTCTTACCGAAATTGGAAAACAGAATCATTGAAAGAGTCATAAGGTAATACTAGTTGAGTGGTGCGTTTCTCATAATTAAAGAATTCAGAAGTTTTGGAAAAAATCCTTTTAAAATCTAGCTGCATTTATTAAGGCTATGAATGTGAGTCGAGGCAAATGAAAATATAAAATAATTCATTGTATAGGGGTTTTGTGATAAATAAAAATATTTTTATTCCGATTAGATTACGCATCAAAAACATTTTCTCTATACGTTTTCTAATTGCAGTTTGTTTGCACGCCTCAAAATTGTTAAAGTTGTGCTTTACTTGAGCTATGTTCTTCTCTGGATATAAATACTTTAAACAAACTGTTACAAGATATACAATTTGTTTTGTAAGCCTTTCTGATTGAACTACATTTTTTATTTGTCTTTAATTCCTTTTTGCCCCTTGTGTTGGAGTTTATTTAATTATGAATTGTGTCTAGTTTGTTGCAGGAGAGCAAATTGAATGTGGTATCAATTGAAGATCGTTGTAGAGCACTTGTATTTCTCACTACTACCTGTCCGCCTGATTTGTGCGAGAAGTTGAACCAGCAGATTATCGAATGGCTACAATACTCACAGTCCAAGTCGACTTCACAAATTTTCTTCAGATCCGATCTCACTGAGTTAGATGGCAGCCCACCCGCATCTCTTACCACTGTTCTTAGTCAGAGTGAGTAATTTCGACTGAAACACAGTCATGTGATTACAATCCTGGTAACATACAAAAGCGTTTCTTTCACTTCTTAATATAGATAAATGGATGACTTAATTTTTCACTTTGTCCATTAGAAAAATGTTGTTGAGTAAAGTTGAGCTTAAAATGTCATCAAACAGAATTATATAAGAAACTTATCGTTATTATTATTTGAATCGATGTACTTGTCTCAAATGAAGTATTTTTTCTTGCTCTTATTGAAAGATATTCATTACCTAGGTCACGCTTTTAATCCACGTGCCAAGTGAAAGTTCAATCCTTAGTGAAAGGTCTTAGTTTATTTTATTTTCCAATGCTATAGACGTTAATTTCAAAAAAAAAAAATCGAATTTCTACTTCCACATAATAATTTGCTATACATAAAATATAAATATCCATCTAAATTTTACGTGAGAGGATTAAAATTGATTCCAGGAACATTGATTTCCAATGATTCAAGGCTGAAGTGAGAAAGCCCTAGAAAATCCCTTTACATACGGCTAGTTTACTAGCTAGCTCGCTCAAACGCCGGCTAGTAGCTAGTAAAGTTGACCGGTCTTCAACTTCTTCCCCAGCTTTTTTAAAAGCCGGCTAGTAGTGTGCTAGTTGGCTAGTATAGGATTACACGGAGCTAGTTTACTAGCTACTAGCCAAAAAGCCGGCTAGTAGCTTGTAAACTCGCCCCATGTAATCGAGCCTTAACCCAAACTTATAACGGAGTTTTATTGTAGAGCTGATATTTTTATCAGAGAGTGCTTCAACGTGTGCAGAATTTTTAGTTGCTTAAATTCAACTTGAATGTTTTCAACTATTCTCAACAAATTTCTTTACAAAGCCCTAAAGCTTCAATCATAGTGGACTTTAACGCTTGCTGAATTGTTGGTACTTCAACTCCAACTAGAATATTCTCTGCAAAATTTTCTCGGTGAGTCGCTTGACATAGAATTTGAATCGTTTGTTGCAGGTAGTAATATGACAACGGATCACGTGATGAGTGTGCTTGTCTTCTCTCAAATAAGGCAGTGGCTGTTATCATGCTCGTCTCGCAGCTGCGTGAGAGAGGACCTTTTGGTAGTGGTCTTCTCGCACTGCAGTGTACTGGTCGAGCAGAGTTTGAGAAAGACAACTGTGCACGAAGACATTCTCTTACAAGTTGCAGTAAGTGTCAAATCACATTAATCGAGGACGAACGAAAAGAACTCAATTCAAATCTCAACTTAATAAGTATTGAATAAGTTGGCGGCAAATTTGAACAAAGGAAGCGGCGCATAGCGCTGAAGCTTACTCTATTCAATTATTTTATTTTTTATCCAGAATCTAATAATGAGACATTTGAAAGTAGAATAGAATAGAATGAAAAGTAGTGATATTCATGAGACAGAAATGGTCGTCTATAGTTTCTTCCTTCAAAATTTTCAAGGAATATTTCTTCTTTCTATTTCTTTCTCACCTTGGCGGTATTGTTTCTCACTGTAATACTTGTACAGTAATTACAATATCTTTGTTTCTACACAGTTGCTGTACGACAATGGCGTTTCCCTTCATTTCAAGCTGCATTATTTACTTTCTATCTATATCATTAGATAGACTATTATCTATATTATATTTCTTTTGCAGGTTCGCCGTGAAGTCCTGGACATTCTTCACACAATTGTAGAAATTCGACCAAGTCTCTACAAAGATGCTTTGATAATTGTGAAGCAGCTGGAAACGTTAAATGACTCTCATCTGCAAATACGAATATGGAAGTTTTATATGTGTTTTGGTATGTTTCATATCTATACATAATTAAGATTAATGCATTAATTCTATTGGATAAATTTTTATTTTTATAGATTCGCCTTTATTTATTTTCATTTTTTCGCCTTCCCAGCAGAAATTGGAAAGCCAAGACTTTTAAATCCGAGAAAATTGGATTGGATTAATTTGAAGAGAAAAAAATATTACAGTACAAATCAACTCTTTAAAATATTACAATTGAAATTTAAACCTTACGTATTTGTTAATTGAACCTTTTTTTACAGACAAATATGGTTGTGCGGACCGTGTTTCAGAGAAGTACATGCAAGATCTTATTTCAAAGTCGATTTCAAATGGAACTAAGTGCTATGAAATAGCAAGCCTGCTTGTTGAAAAGTCCGATGCCCTAAGGCCTCTGTTCATCAAATACCATTCGAATTTGTTTAAAATGTTTGCTATGCATCCTCATGCTCTACTGGAAGAGTACTTGGAACTGATTGAATATCTTACATGTGATGAAGACTTTATTGTTGAGGTAAGAAATATTATCTTCAAAAGATCTGGATCTGCAAAATTATATAACCACTTTAATTATCGAGAGAGTTTGTCTGTTATTAGTATTTGACCGACTTTTATTCGGAAGTATTGAAATACTCTCAAGCATAGATATTTTGATATAGCATTTTTTCGATGATATTCATTTATATTTAGGCTTTATTCGTTTATTTTAAATGTACATTACATCTGTAATTATTGAAACTAATATGTAATTAGATCAATCCAGCCTAATTAGGATTTGGATTAATTTATATGAAATCCTCAGAATTAATATGTAATCGATAAAAAATAAACTCGTTTGCTATTTTGGAAAACTTCTGATCCTATTGGTGGCAGGAGATATGTTGTATCCACTAGTAAAAACTATTTGAAACATTTTTACCCAATTAGATTGTTATCAGATACTTGGGGAATGATAACAGCTATAGCTATGATTACTGATATTTATGTTCTTCAATTCGCTATCAATGAAATTACAATACATCTATATTGAAGTATACATCTACATCTATCATCTATCCACATCTATCATTAAAATATTTTTATTACAGTGTTTCCGTCGATACCTGGAAAAATGTTCTTGTTTCGTTGGTAGTTTCAAAATCCATTTGGAATGTGGAACGTTGGTTTTGCAGAAATACACTCGAAATATCTTGATTCATGTCCTCTTCCATAAAAAATCTAGCAATTGAATCCCTGATTGTTTTTTCATTATTCAAAGTAGAAAGTGTATCATTGCTCATTTGCAACATATCAAAAAGTTCAAAATTGGAATTAGCAAAATATACATTGACAAAAATATTATCTAGTGTACTATGTTAGCATATTGTATTTCTCAGTTGACTATCTTAATTTTTCAATATTGTATACAATAATAGAAACTCCTTTGATTCTCAGATATTTCACCGAATTGTAGATCTTCCAGTGCAATCAGCCACAATTTGTGTAAGCCAGACTCCTGCTTTAACACAAGCCGGATACTCAGATCCTACACTTGTTAAGACGCATGAAACTTCGCAAACCGCGGGTTTTAAAGATTGTTCCAATCATTTCATGCTGGCAGGTTCTTCTAGCGATCAAACGTCTCAACTTATACATCTGTAAGTGAAGTATTTTACTAACATTTGGTATCATAGTGGAGTCGAGATTGATTATTATTAAGGAAATTTATTTATTGATGTGAATGCGCCAAATGAAATGAAAAGATCATTGCTGAATTATTGAAGAACTGTGACTAATCTCGTGCGCAGATAACTCGTAATAATGTTGATTTACTTATTTATTCTGGATTTCAAGTCTTTTCATAACATTTTTCCTCTGTTCCAGATATCCAGACTATTTTGCCTTGTTGGAAAATTTGGCCAATCAAGGTCTAGTACAGACGTGCAGTCAAGCTGTGCCACTGCTTCTTGATAATTTTCTGTTGGCAGCTCTGAGATCTCATGCTTCAGCCGAAAAACTTCTTCCGGTTATGCTCAGAAGAATGGCTCTGATCTTCGACGTTCCTGGCTATAAGGAACAGATCCAAACGTTAGTATTTTACACAGATTTTGATAGAATTTTTCTGAGTTACACCAACTAGGATCAATTATTTTGAATCAGCCGAACTCCAGTATTAGTATTTTGAATCAGCCCTTAGCATTGTGATGATCCTGGACGTTTTTGTTTGATCTTTGGACTTTTTAAGTTGATTTTCTTGTGGAACCTGGCAAAGCAATTGCTCATTATCTTTTGCACAGTTCTTTTTCGTTTCAGCTTAGTGACAAGTGTCTTATAGTGCATGAAAACTAATATATGATTTAAAATTTTGCCTTGATGTATGTTTTTTATTATGTTTGATATCATAATTTAATAGTCAAGGTTTTCGTGACAAAAAGAACAAAAATTTTTGTGTAATACTCTATTTTCAACAAATTTTCAACAATTTTACGTTTTTAACTTGTAAAATTCATTGAATAATTGTTTACAGGCTACTCATAGCTATCGTCATCTGGAATCAAGCAGAAATATTTTGTTATCTACATGTACGAATAAATTTAATCTAAAAAGAAAACTAAAAATCAATAGTTCTCTTCCAACATCGTTTCAATTAATTTTTAATAAATACCACATCTCTAACAACACAAGAGTTTTTCTGACTATTTCTCATCATATCTCATCATAAGGTTAAGTGTAAGAGAGGACCTGCGAGTCCTAACTTCGCCTTGTATTTTGTAAGACAATAAATAAATAATATCTGATGACAGGGGATTTCTCTCCAATAATTTTTAATTCAATGTAGATTCAATGAGTTAGGCAAAGATGAAACTAATCAGTTATCGTTTTCCAGCATATTTTGGAATCACCTCAGAACCATGTTTGATACGTACATTGATCTGATCAATCACGAATCAGTATTGCAGTTCATATCGAATGTCAAAAACATGGAGCTTTCAACGAGTGTCTACATGTGTCTTGTGACAGCAGTTGGAAACTACACCAAAAAGTGAGAATATTAAATGCTTCTACTTGTTTAATATAATAGTTTGTGTAAGTACCCCTACGCTGTAGTGGCAGAAGGGGAAAAGAAAAAGAAGAAGAAGAAGTTTGTGTAAGTGCACACAAAATAGTAGATCTTCATTGCAAGTTAGTGTAATGATTTTAATTAAGAACTACCTTCATTCTGAAGGTTTGAAGCTCGAACTCAAATGTTATTCACGGATGTCTTCTATTCATAATTGGCAGTATACGTTTTTAATAAATACTATTATTTTGACATTTTGCATTTGTTAATATGACCAAAATTGTTATATTGCCTTTAGATATACCCTACACCATGTGAGGGTATTCAAAAACTAGGAAGAAATGGTATATGCTACTTTTCACCTTTAAAAGTTGTGAAGAAAAATTATTGATGAAAAATATAATTACCATTCTCAATTCCAATCCAAACTTAAGAAAAACAGTTGTAAGCAGTTCACGGTACGGATAAACTCAATTCTCAAGGTTCAACCATTTCAAGTAAGAATTGATGGAAAATATATATGTGTGTTCGTTTGGCCTTCTATTGGTGGGGAGACCCTTATGGAAAATAATTTGCATCAAATTTCCATAATTCGTTCTACACATTTTAATTCAATAATAATGGAAAATTCCATTGTCAGATTGATATTGTAAAATTATCTTTATTTCATATTTCAGGCCTGAATTACTGTCAGAACACTTCGAAATAGTGGAATGTTCTTTGTGGGAAATGCTCACTAACAAGAAGATGCATGAACCCGCAATTGATCATATGAGTCAGATGGTCACTGCACTTGCAAAGGTATGTCAACCTTATACAGTATTTCCAGTTTATTGCCGAGTTTTCATTAGTAAAAATAGAGGCACAGTAGCTGGCATACTAGAAAGGATTAGAGTAAATCCACCATGGTGCTACCATTTACTCTACAATACAATATACGTTTTCATTGTGGGCGTTAACAAGATCAAGTAAAATTCAGTCAACAGCCTCAAATAAAAGTTAACACAATCAATAAAATTTACTTCTACTTTTACTAATGAAAACTCAGCTTGTACAAAAAATTTTCAACGAATGGATAATTTATCATACTAGTACTATCTGTTATAGCTCGAAAGTCTACTATATTGATTTAGATCATATTCGGTCAACCCGATACTTCATTCCATTTATTCGCCTTAATAGAACATCACAACGGTCCTGCTAAACATGAGCAGGTATTTTATTAGATGCTGACCATATAATAACAAAACAATCAAAAACTTGAATGAAATAAGGTTCACGTATAAACAAAACAATTTAACGTTGAGGTTTACACTATAAACATGTGAATTAATATTATTCCATTGAAAGTGAATGGTTTAGTCTGCATGATCATTTGAAATTCCACCTTTATGTTTTTATTTATAGTGGAAATCTATTTTTCAGCTATCTTGTAGAAGTCAAGATCTCCTTCCCAGAGCACTGCTATCACTGAATAGAGTTATTTCGCAAGCAAGTACCATGCGTGCTGCTGAACTTACTAAGCTAAATCAACTAGCGTCTCTGCTCAAAAATCCAAAGTAAGTTTTTCTTGGAATAAATCTTGATTATATCGTTCATGAATGTTTTTGCTTATTATTGTAGATGAATATGACAGAAATTATTGTACGTTCCAGTATTGCTGTTTAAGTTGAGCGTTCGAGGTTGAAAGTGGATAAAGTAACTATGAAAATAATTGGGTCAAATCGTTCCTGCATCGTGGTTTATCTGGATACAATTATTATCAAGACATGATAACAATAGGTAGTCATTGTTATGTGTCATTCGTATTTGAACTCGTTTGAGTTTCTAGAGCTAGAAAAATGATCACGAAGAAAATAAAATTAGCTGGTTCAAAAAGACCGTTAATGAATTGAACAATACTAACTTCTCATAGTTTAATCTAACGTTGATAAATCTGTGATATGAGATGATCTGTGTAAGTTGTATGATAGGTTTCTAATATTGTTGAATATGCTCTTCATCGTGTTTGCTGATTAAACCTTTCCATAGTAGATGTTAGCTTATCATCACTAAGACGAGTGTTACAACTTTATGAGGAACTTGAACATTGGAATTTTCTTACTTCAGTTCTTTCAAACGTTTGCTTCAAAATCTTTTCTTATTCTTGATGTATTTTATCTTGATCTATTACAAATCTGTATTTTTTCAGTATTGCAAGTGTCGTGCTGGCACCTTCTTCAGAGACTGATGAAACAATGGCTGTTATGCTGAAAGCAGTCTCCTTATTCATGGAATCCTGAAGAGAAATGAACATCGATTGTTTTAAATCACCTAATGTTGACACAATGGAGGACTTTATAATATGTTAAACAATCATAATAAATTTTATTGTATGTTTTTAAAAGTGTTGTTTTCTCAATCAGTCTCAATTTCTGTTCTGGGGGTGAAACTCTACATCAGGGCTGCCCAACCTACATGATTTTATGTGGCCCGCCATGTTGCCATAAAGACAAAAACCTTAACAAAAATGAAACGTAAAACATTAAGATGGTGTTTCAGCTAAAATCGAAAAGGAAGCATTAAAATATGTTTTATAAGGGTAAAAATTACAAACTTTCCTGGGGGAGCCCTCCCCCCGACCCCCTCGCTTTCCTTTTCCCCGGCCCGCCTTGTCTTTGAATGTTGACAATGTGGCCCTTGATTGATAGAGGTTGGGCACCCCTGCTCTACATTTTAGTTTTAAGTACCGTATTCACTCATAAAATCGTTAGTTTTTACTTACATCTAGAAATTGATGGAAATGAAAACAGCTTGGTAACATCTTGAATTAAATTATTTTGATTGCTATAATTAACTACCGTACCTTCAGTCCTCATTTTATTCTTTATATATGTTCATTTTATTCCTCATATTTATTCTTTTATGTTCGTACATTAATTTATTTTCTGTCTAGGCTGCATTGATTTTTTTCTCAATCTAAAGTGGGACCTGAACCACCGGGAAATGATTTTAAAGCAGATATAAATTGCATATTATAATGTATTTCATGTTATACTGTACTTTTATATCAAGAACTTGCTCCTCACCCACAGGCATTTGCCCATGTTAGAAGCCTTCTTCAAATATTTATGTATTTTTGTTGTACTATGTATGTTATACGAAGAACAATAATAATATCATTTCAATTTCAAAGCGATTAGGTACAAAAACATCAATAAGAAGTTACAGTGATATTCATTTATTTTGACGCTTGGCATTAGATAGATATTTTTTGCCATCGTAGGTACTCTACGGTCATCAGCAACGTCGAGAAATGATATCTATCTATCTATCTGATGCCAAGCGTCAAAGTAAATGAATGTCACTGTACCTTTGCAAGGGCCTTCACACAATCATCTGTAAGTTATCTGTCACGTAATAACTACACCAAACATAATATTATTCCAACTGTTTAATAATCCTAGTGCATCCATCAAATTATTGCCAATCTAATTATATTCATTTTGTTGACATGTTTGCCACGTGATCTCAATGTGGGCGGGCCACGCTCTGAGATACTGTAGTTTGTTTTCCAAGGCACGAACTGAGTGCACGAATGAGTTTTTGTGCACGCGTTGGGACGACAATGTTACGTGATCGATTCACTCGATACCCCAATTCTATCTACTACACTCTAGCATTGTTGTAATACCTATTTGCAATAGTTGCTCATCGAAATCGCTCTTGCTTTTCTTACCGGGAAAATACATTACAATTTCAATCGTGCCGCATACCGATTAATAGACAAATCATTTATTTATCGTACCGTCAACGCAACGCAAGCCTGTACCCCATAATAATATAAATCATAAGAATCTCCGATAACTATTAAGAAATATTTCTCTTGCTGCTCATCATTAGATATTGAAGCCTGCATAGCGATTTACGATTGATATAGTCACTGCTAATTACCCTCAATATTTATCGTTTATTCAAATTTTCCTCAGTTACATAATAGAAAAGTATAATGAAAAGAAGTTGAAAAAATATTCATCATCATCCAGCAATCACTTTATTCTAAATTGCTGGAAGTGCGAATCAGCGTATCATTAAGCAATCGCATCTGGGAAAACTTTTACATTCCAGAAGGATTCTTATTTTATTACATATTCATTTTTCAATAATATCATTGAATTTCATTAATATCAATGAATCAGCAATTGCAGGATTGTAGCTTATATAGTGCGATTCACGTCAAGAAGTCAGCATTGCTTAGATGGGAGTTTGCTATCCTTGTTCAGCACAAGGCAGTTGCTGATGTCTCTATCCTACTCGCACTGTGCATAGTTGCCGCACTGTGCATTGTTGTCACACAGTCCCAACAAACAGCTAGTTTGGTGCAGTTCTCTTTCTCTCTCAATGAAACTTGGCATCAATGCTCCTCATATAAACAATACTGACTTCTTGACGTGAATCGGACTATAGAGAGTTTCATTATGAAAAAAAAATACAGAGGAAAACTAATGCAAAACAGATGTCACAAAATGACAGTTGACCATTATTAGTGGACTGAAAGAAATGGAATTTGGGCATGGTTCAACTGTTCACAAATGAATCGTGGTAAACGAGTCGGACGAAATAAATTTCACATGATAAATGTATCTCTTTATCATAGAAGAGAATCGTGTTAGTGGGTTATAGAGGTGGCGGTCAAATCTTCTCCATTGGTCACTAGACCACAACGGGGCAATATTTCTCTCTATTTATCAGTCAAAGTGAACTATTACTCGAGACTCCTACTGGGTAATTTTACTAATAGGGCTGAACATTTTGAAATTTCCCACGGCGACTGCATGGATCCACGTACCATGTCGACCGACTTTTGTCGTGCAGTTTGGAAAGAGTAGGGAACAAAAAGAAAGGGGAAAAGAGATAGCGCGAATTTGGAGATAAAAGCGAGTGTCCGAGAGAAATGAAAGCTAGAATGGAAATCCTAAATTGTTCAATAAATCTTTCCCATAACGATGTAGCCCACAAATCAATGTTTCATTCAGGCGATTGGCTGGGTTTGAAATTGTAGCGTACTTGTAGTTGAGAATTCTTCAAATGGAAAGAAATTATTTTCAAATGATACACAATACTGTTTTTATGCTGAACCGTTCAAACTGTTTCACTCTATCATTTTTATATGTGAATATACAAACTGAGAATCTGTATTGAGAAATACAATATTATTAATTATTGTACTATAGTATATCAATAACTTATACCGGTATCTCATTCTTATCACAACCTCAACTACAAGAGCACAACAAACATAATATGTTTGTTTTGTAATATTTCCTATTACATAGGCTACAACTAGAAATGTATGATAACGAAAATAAAAAGGCATGCTTTCAAAAATAATGTCAGTAGTTTTAAGTAAAACTCTATTAATATAGTTATTAGCATAGGCGTCATTCGGGGGTGGCAAGGGGTGGCAGTTGCCACCCCAGGATTCAAAACCCCCTTTTTTTACTACCCCAAAAATCGTATTATCAGTAGGCCTAGTAATCAAGCAGTAATAATTTCAGTTATTTGCAAACAAGTGAAAAATTACAGTTTATAAACGTGACAAAATTTTATTTTTTATTAAACATTTTAATTGGCACACAATTATAGCTTTCATGTTCAAAAATCAAAAATGAAGGTTGAGGCAGTATAGTTCTGCCGCTAGAATGCGCTAGAGTCGAGTGGTTTATTCCATTATTCGCGAAAGTAGAAAGTCGGAAGGTTGTGACTCCCATTTGTGCCTCATTCCTTAAAAATATGTAACGTGTTGCACTCGTTTTCTTTAAATTGCTAAGTTTGTTCATTGCCATCGATTGCATTATTTAGCAGATTAAATTATTTAATGAATGAAACTATAATAATAAGGTAGGTAATTATTATTATTCTACATATTATTATATTATATTTTCCGAAGAATAAGATCAAGAACTGTTCTTGATCTTATTCTTCGGAAAATATAGTGCTAGACAGTGCTGAAAGTGAAACAACATTAGAATTTGAAACTGAAGATAGTGATTAAATCGCTTACAAACTCTTTTATTGCCGTTTCAGTTGACAAATTGTATTATTTATAACTTTGGTAAAGCATAACTTTAATATATTCTATTTTCTATTAATAATTTTTGTTTGTTCAAAAATAAAGTATACAAGAATTAGCCTTCTTAGAGAGTATTATTTACAACACAAATTTATGCTTGAAAATACACTGTAAGAATGCATTCACATATATGATTGGTTATGTAACGTACAAATCGGGTAAATGCCGATTTACAGAGCAAAGAGGCGTGTCTATTGGAAACCATTTAAAACAAAAAATCACCCAGTAACTGCTGCCACCTACCGGCGGAATTTAGAATTAGATACGCTTTTAACTATCGACCAATCAGAAGAGAGAGTAGGTGGAGCAAAGAGGCGTGTCTATTGGAAACCATTTTAAACAAGAATAATAACATCACCCAGTAACTGCTGCCACCTACCGGCGGAATTTAGAATTAGATACGCTTTCAACTATCGACCAATCAGAAGAGAGAGTAGGCGGAGCAAAGAGGCGTGTCTATTGGAAACCATTTTGAACAAGAATAATAACATCACCCAGTAACTGCTGCCACCTACCGGCGGAATTTAGAATTGGATACGCTTTGAACCGTCGACCAATCAAAAATACCTCTCTCTATTACTATAACTCTCTCACTCAACATCACTTTGAAAACCTTCAAACCGGTAATCAACAAATTCAATATACTAATTGATGGGTATTTTAGATTTCCTCTTTTTATAGCCAAAAAATTACATGAAAGAGGGTTTGATTTAAGAGCGTAATTGTTGTCAAATATAAGAAAATTAATACATTCTTCACATTCTACACTCTTTAACAGTTTATGACATATATTAGCCACCTATATAAGTCAGACCACTGTTTATGAATATTCAAATTCAAACATTTTTATCGTCATGAACAAATAGCCTACATGTGTCGAAAAAGTAAGGATTACTCATTATCATCATTAGTAAAGATTGAAGCAGGTTGAATGGGATTTCCCGCGTGTATTTCAGTATATCAAGTATGGGAAGCGGCAGCCTTCTCTTGTGACGTGTCACCTAAATTGGTGGGGGAGGAGCAAGGCCTGTTCATCTAGTGTAGCCTTGGTGATACCCCCCAAGCCCCATAGGCTTGTATAATATACATGAAAACGAATCAAGTATCGCTGCCCACAGTCTGCGCTTTTCTAATTTCATTCGTGTCTATTGAAGTACCGAATGGAAGAAATGTCAATAACAAAATAACATGTTTTAACGATTCCATCATCGAGTGATTGGAAATCCTAGTGTACCTTTAAAAATCAGCAATTGCTAAAGATTCTTCAACTGTCGCAATTCTCAAATTATTATTGCTCCAATCTTGTGATTATTGTAGCGTTTAAAGAAAGAACAATCTACAGATTACATCATTTTAAGTACTGCGACGGTGCTTTCAAGTCTGTAGAGAGTAAGATGGAAAGGATCAGCTCAGCATTCACCCATCAATCATTCGCCAAGTCAAAGCCCTTTCAACGTCCTACCAATGAATAATGTAGTAACAGTGTGATTGATGGATCGTTTACTTCGTGCATTCTAGCGATGGCATGATAACTGCCAAATACATATTACGAATACATGAAATAACGTATAGATAGATACTTCGATTGTGTACAATTATATTTATTTTTTATCGATCTTTTATCGAAGAGTAGTAACATTACTTTGTGCGTAATTTCTTTCGTTTTATCAAAAGTCTATTACTTGTGAAGAACTAATCAATTGATTTTTAGCTGTATGACAAGTTCAATCTTCTTATGTGAGGTATTTCAATAATTTAGATAATATAATAAATACTTTAATTTCAACTATTTGGATGTGGATGATAAGACGATTATGAGTTTATTTTCTGGAAAAACAATTAAAATACTTCTCAATGTTATGGTCATCCTTAGATACTTAAATGAAAGACATTCATCACTAGTATGATAGAATCTCAGTAGTGGCGAAGCGTGGTATACTTATTTTAGTCATCGCCGGCGATGACCAAATAAGTATACCACGTTTCGCCACGGAATCTCGGCGAATGAAGAATACAATAATTTACAATTATTCGTTTACTTTATTGTTTATTCTAATCCTCTCAAATTTAGTCCCCATTGAAAAATCTCAATTGTATCATCGTTTTGCTATTATAACTCTACCAAGCAATACCATAATGATATACTGTGGTCTTATTAATGAAATTACTGTACTTTTTTTATATAAGTTACAATAGTTGTTCCCAAGAGTCGAATTCTTCATTATCACAGTAATGCATATTTCAAAACTCTCCAGAGCATATTGTAAAATTTAACGCTTTTATTACTGTAAACTGAACAACCCAATTGATATTAAACTCATGCGATGGTCTGTGGCACACATAATTATTTATTATGCACGAAAATGTCACCGACATTGCCTTACGTTTTTCCCGCGCATGCGCAATGCACGAAGAATGTTCCCACGTTTTGGCAGGGCGTTTTTTATAATACACGAGCCAGCCACATCAGACATCACGCAAGCTATGTAGGCTACAGCTATTTCATATTCTTATTTATTTGCATCTCACATCACTTATTCTACCATAAAGTGTCCGCTTTTGTCACCTCTTGAGGGTAAGGTATTTGTATCTCGTTAAATAAGAACGAAGCGTGCCATGAACATGCAACTATGAGATGCAACTTTAGATGGGCTTACAGCGGTTATAAGATTATAATGGGAGATGAGGAAGATTGTTTATAGTAGAGGATATAGGCCTGGCGTTCACAATTTCATAACCAATCGGGTATCTGGGGCAAAACCAAGTTAAACAGTATTGTTAATCGAATATTACGTTACTTGTAAGGGAAGTTGGTGTTTACCGTACGAATATGATAAGTTTTCGGCCCGAGACGGAGTCGAAACCAAAATTATCATATGAGTACGGTAAACAACTTCCCGGACCAGTTACGTACGATATTTTTTGACATAAAAACTATTTACTATTTAGTACATGAGATAGAAATCAGAAAAGAATTTCAAAAGAGTAATAGACATAGACATACTGTATTTTTATGCGTATATGCGTCAATAACGCCGGACCAATCATAGAACATCACAGTGCACAGTGCGTCATTGACTCATACTCAGAAAAATTGACGCCGTGTCACAGCCGCTTCGTATAATATGGCCCTAACGAAGATGATGAATAGTGACAAATAAAATATAATTATATAGTATATAATAATATTTAATTTATTGTTATTGAATGATGAACAAAATCTAGGCCTACTGCAGATTTTATGGATAAGTTAAATTAGTAAGATGGCTGGAACCCCTTCTCCTAAATTTTGACTACAAAATTCATCACTCAGCGTAAAATTAATTTTTTAAAAAGTCATAGTGCAATTTCCAACGCAGAAGTAGTTGAAAGTGAATTAAATGAGAATAATTTGTTCAAAGTACCGTTTTCGCTTCGTACGACTCCTCTGATTGACGTGCGGTCATTGTTTTTCATCGAATTTTAAGCGATTTAGGTAGATGAGAAGACGGAATTTCTCACGTGTTTTGCTGATGAGGCTTCATGATTTCCATAGCTATTAACCCAATAATTTCATTTTAACGGTAGCATCAAGTTACTGCATCTTCATCATTATAGAGTTTTCACGCTTAATTTTGTCTGGTAATATTAATCGGTATAGGTTCGTCGACCTTTTTATAGTGTTCAAGTTCTTATCGTTTATCTGGAGACTCCAGAAGTATAGGTTTCAATTGATATAATATTCTATCTTTATTAATCAGAAAGCTATAAGAAATTTGTGTACAGTTTTCAAAACGAGAGTTTTTCGATCGAACTTTTTTTGGTATAATTTTTCAACAAAACAGAGATTTTTAAGTTCAACCAAGAACCAAAATCGTGAAGATTTGTCAGGTTGATAGATTAGAGCAAGGTGTCTCTTCTTCTCACCTTGATAAAACTTGTATTGAGAAAGTACGCAAAGTAAGGATTCTTGGAATAAGAATACTCTTATGTGTATCATCTCTCCACTTATAATCTATCTCTGCTCTTGTTCTACAAGTTCAATCATATTCTATTGAACTTCAGCTCTCTGACATGAATACTCAAAGAGTTCAATATATGAATCAAAACAGTTAAGGAGTTCTTAACTATGAATGATGGCGATCTCATTTGCTTGATGGGTAATTGGAATCTGTCCACCCTCATGTTGCTCCTAATTGCATCAAATACGAAGCTAAGAAAAGAACACTAACTCAGAGCTTTTAAGAAGTTACAGTTCATAATAATTGAATTACTGGTCGAATTGGAAAGTACTTTTGAATTAAGGTTAATTGATTTTCCTTTCCGTTAGATTGTGAACAACAGAATAGATAGAATAATGGATAACGGAGAGTGAATTACTCTGAAAGTTAAAAGCAATATCCCAAGTGATGAATTGACTGTTAGTAATGGACAGCTTATTCCGGTGACAGTCTTAATAATTGGGGGATTTGAGAGTGGACTTCCGAGATTCAATTAATCAATGATTCAACGAGACATCTTATTGAACAATACATACAGAACATGAAACAAACTTCCGTTTCCTATGAAACAATGTTGAATGTGAAGAGAACCGATCACCGTTTATATTTTATAATGTACGAATTATCTATTGGATTACTGAGGGAACACATATTTTTCACTATTAAAATTACTGGATCACGTATCACGTTTGGTAAGAATAATAAATTCAAGCATAAATTGATAGAGTTTTTGGAGCCGTTTTCAAATTTATATATTTCTTCAGGTTCAAATAATAATGTATTGTAGGCTATATAACACCATTCTTGCTGGATACAAATGTGGATTCTCTTCTGAAAGGCTTACGCACAGCTCTCTCCAATATTTTATTCGGCAAGGCTTCAATTTCCTGAAAAATGAAGTTTCTCACTTTATATTTGGCTCGAGGCTTATTTATTCAGGCTTCTCATTTCAAATATTGCCAAAAAAGTCGCACATTTACAAATCGGATACGTGAGGTGGCCAGTGAACTCGAAATATGTCTCGAAATAACACGTTCTGACGACATTTGTCGTCATTGATAGGTGTATCAATGTATTATAATGTTCAGCGTGCTATTCATGAATCATGTATAGTCTATTTCCACCGTTTTCCAGTACTACTTCTAAATATTCATGAAATCATGAAAGAGGCCTACAGAGAGGTTTTTTCTTCTGGGGCCTACAGTGTTATCTATAGATGGGCCAAAATTTCTTGGCACTTGGCAGCTGGCTGCTACTAACTGCATTAAAAACATTGCCTGCTGCTTTAAATCTTCAAATCCACCCTAATGTGATCATGCTCTCAGCTGATCGTTGCGTGTAGTAGCCCAATATTCTCAGAAAAGTACCCGCGCAACCCCCCTCACCGTAGCTCAATTGGTTCTGGCCAAGTGCCAAGAAATGTTGGCCCATCTATACTAAAATCTTGAAAGACATTTTTGAGGCCAGCTAATTTTAGTTAGTACTTTGTTAGTACTGTGTACTTTGTAAGTAGGCTACTAATTTTAGTTGGCAATACTTTAAATACTAAAAAAAGACTCACGGCCTGTTGCATGAAAATCCAATAATTTAACAGCCGTAAAATGATGTCATCAGACGAAAGCAATGAACGAATCCGACGGCAATGAACGTCATTTTACGGTTATTCAATTGGATTTTTGTGCAACTGGTCGTCCAATATTCAATGCGATTGATCCTTTATGCGTAACCTACCAAGACCTACATTCTTAACTTTCTAGAGCCATGATCATCCAATAAATTTAAGTACTTAACTCACTAGTACGTAAATTAAGTACGTAAATTTAGGTACTTAACTCACTACAAAATAATATTATGTATATCTCACTACCCTGCCATCAATATTCAGATTTGGTGGTTCACTCATGAATTTCGTCATGACCAATCAGAAGCTTCACTTTTTGCACTCGACTATAGAGACTGTATAATAACAGTGTGGTCATTGGATGTCACACTTTTGATTGGTTAGCTCGGTCGAATCCAGCCATACTTTTGCCAATTCCCATAAGATTTGCATTGAAATGAAACACAAATCGTATGTTATGTTGAGAGATTCACTTCTTACCTACCTACGATTTGCCTTTTCCAGAGTTAAGGTGGGCTTTCGTTACTGCGACAAAGTGCCGCAGCAGAGCCCGACCCAGCGCTGCCAGATGCAATTGATGAAAAATCCCAACTATTTGGGATTTGCTGCGGCACTTTGTCGCAGTAATGAAAACCCACCTTAAGTTTTCATTATTTTAAACTTTTAACATAACACCAAGAGTATACAGACAATTTTTAATGTTATAAAAGTTATTTTTGATGTTGTTTCTCTCGAAATAAGTTTGAAAAATGACTCTCGAAGTAAGTTTGAAAAATGAGTGAATGGGCTAAGGGTTGCCTGTAATCCCATTTGAAAAATTTGGTAAAAGTGTGGCAGTGGTGGGAATAAAAAATATTCCAATACAATTTTATGGACCCATTCACACCAATGACCACACTGTTATTATACAGTCTCTGTAGCTACTGCTATCTACAGTCAAATAAATATTTAGCTCAAAGTGTCTCACCACTCAGCCGCCAATCATGGGTGGTTATCTCATGAATTTCATCATGACCAATCAGATGCTTCACTTTTTGCACACATCGACCATTGAATGCAAGAGCGCATGCGCAAGAAATGCCGGTACTCTCATCAGCTGTTTGTTGGCCTACTCTCCGGCGCAACTGGTTCCATCAGTCTGCACTCTCCTTCCTTCAGTTGGCCACGTGCTCTACACTTGGAAGGTTGGTCTGTGAATCACTCCTCTGTAAAACCTAGTACGAAACATTGACAATCAGGTCGTCAAATGAATTATGATTTCGAAGTGTTTTGTCTCAAGTTCACGTCCACTAAAAACCACATTTTCCCTTGAAGAATAGATTAATCACATCCAAGACTCGATTCTAGAAATATATAGTGATTTGTTATAAAACTTTCAATAAAGTGAAACTTAGTGCAAGAAACTATAAATAGGATTTTTTATCATCACCACGTTATTTTGGGACGATATTAATCGAACATGAAAATACGCTTTGACGGTGAACATCATTATTTTGGAAGCGCGGCAAAAACTATGGATAACGTTTTTCGACAGAGGAGGATGGCATTCCCCAAAAGGTAAGAAACTCTTTTATTGCTGTTTCAATATATCAGTAATTGTTTAACAAACTTGAATGCAATATCGAATTTTCAATAACTGATAGTCTACTTATAATCATTCTCAAAGGTTGAGAATGATTACACAAAGCATTAACCGTACTGTATTCCAAAATTCTTCACATGTTTGTGGAGGATTTCATTGATGTAATATCTAATACAGTATATCTGAAGATTGAGGACCCTGATAACAGTCTATAAACATAATTTTCTTTTCATATCCACGAATTTCAAATGCGGTTAATTATAATATTTATTACTTCTAAAACATGGATATTTATATATCTATTCGAATGTTCATAAACCGTTGGAGGCAAATTATCAAATTATATGGTAATTTTCTGTTTATATCATACACTTTATTACTATTTAGAACTTTATCTGGGTAATACCAGGTGTAATTCAGGAATCTTCCTTGAAAGCTCTCATGATTATTCTTGGACTTGGATAAACCTACTCTTTGAACTCACAAGGTAGAAACCATAACTGAATTCAATGGGAATTGATTGAGTTTACATTGAACTAGTGGTGTTATAACACCAAATGGAAATACTCATCCAAAATAGCATTTACAATTAATTCAAGGTTGTCAAGATCATTTAAAGTTGAAGCATAAAATTCATGATTTATCATGAAAAAGAATGAAGTATGAGCCCTTATCACAATTATCATCCTAATCCTGGAATCCAAAGTTTCATCACGGAAAAAAAGGAATAATCAGCCCTGATTATTAATTTATCATATGAATATTTTGATAGTTTCACACACAGCACTATTTAATTGTTTATATCAAGGTGATTGACATTTGGAATATGACTCGAAAAATGAAAGAAATTGTAAAAGCAAGTCCCTCTCCCCAAATATCAGCCTGGTTTTATGAATTCTAATTCCAAAGCATTCACAAAACAATGCAAAATAAAAAGCTGCGTCATCCACTTGAACGATGAGGTGAACTCCTTTTCAATGGAACTTAGATCATTGCCTACCCAGACAAACGGGCCATTATTGTAGCTTACATCATTTCCATTCTCCTCATTGATATAGATATTGTCATTTGGAATCAATACTACAAAAATGAACCTCTATACGTATTTTTACTTTCTAAAAGTCTGATATTGCAATTGCAAAAGAGATTGACAAAGAAGGGACCATGGACTCGTTAATCTCAAATTTTGTGTTCTTAGAACCTTAACAAGTTAAAGTAAATATTTATAAGACACGAAAATAATTATATTACTGCCTATTATGATGTATTGGATTTTTATCTCGTTTAAAACATTAATTAACGCACATCAGGAGTGTCATCATTAAATATTATTATTGTTACTTACATTCATCATGTATGAAAACCATTACTTCCAAGAATTAAGATTTGCTTTATCATTATATTATCGATAGATAGTTTATGGCCGAGCTATTGAGTTCAGGTTCCAAGTGCGATGAATACGGACTTCCTAACAAAAGTGTGATTTTTCCACGCTAGTAAGAAAATCTTACGATAGAAACGTTTACAAATAGGTACCGCCCTAAAACCTGAAATTCAATCAAGTGATTTATTAAGAACTCCTACAATTATACTCAATCGAATCAATCTGCAGTGTATTAATCCTGTTTAACACACTTTTTTTAACACCGAAAATGCAGCATGATTAGAGTGCATCAATTTTATTTACGACCATTCTCCCTTACTTATAAGCTAGGTTTCTCATAGATGCACCTTTCACGGTTCACCGGCTGCTGGATTAATGTTGACATATCTTTAGAAAGCTAGGAAATATTTTACGGTGTCCTATTTCCCCGCGAATTTCTTCTGTAGGACATCCGTATGGTGTGGAGTGGATGTTGATTTGTGCGCGAAGACGCCAATGCCATTTGTAGGGCGATCAATTTTCGCGCGCACCTAATCCACTCGGACCTGACAACTGCAATCAGTACAAACACCACAGATCTCTTCCATCTCAACCACCGCTCCACTCTTCTTATCTGGCTTCCGATGCATTTTCTCGGTCAGCTTGACTGCCACGGCCGCCGTCTTTCACCTGTTGCGTTCCTTTCACCTTGCCGAGTATCTATCATTTGACGAATTCTTTCAATTAATTTAATAAACTCCAAATTCCTGATGAGTGTCGTTTGAAAAGGAAGAGATTGATGATGGAATAGCTGCACGAGAAATTTTCTTTGCGACTCTTGATGGAACGGTTCTCTCTGAAGATGAGTTTTGTAGATTGGGATTCATCAACGAGAAACGTGATGAAGTTAGAGGAGAAATTTTTCAAAACAGGGGAAGCTGATAAGAGTTTTGAGGATCATCTCCAGAATAGAATATTCATCTTCCTCTTCACTGTCTTCACATAATATTAGCCATTCATATTATAGACATTAAAACATTTTTAGGCAGCTCGTATACCGGAGCAACTAGCAACTTATGGATCATATGATTGTCTACTCTATAGAAACAAATAGTCCAATGCACACCTAAAGCAGCATTGAACTATTGGTTTGTATAGAGTAGACAATCATATGATCCATAAGTTGCTAGTTGCCTATTGCTTATTGCTCCTGTGTACGACCGGGGTAAAACAACATAATCGCCCCATCCGTTCTTAGTTCGCTGATAATCAATTTTTATATTCTGCACTCTATTCAGATGAACTCCATCCTCGGCGATTTTAAATTGAATCCAGTCATGCAGAAACGGCTGCAATCGATATCAACTAGTCGATATTCCTCCATAGAGATCATCCAAGATTTTGCAAGAATGTTGGAAGTACTCGGGAAATACCGAACTGAACTCGCGATGAGGCATGCTGTACTTGAGCTTGGCGCCACGTAACCCGGGGTCAGAGTTCATCACGTATTTGTCCGTCCAAGAGCAAGGTCGGGGTTTCCAGATGGTCACGACTTACCTGTACATGCAGTAAATGGAGTAGTAAACGATCTTGATGTCTGCCTTGATCTTCACTATTAGAAACGCAATTCTTATATTGTTCTTGAGAGTTAAAATAAATACATTACCTCATTCGCTGTCAATACGTAATTACAGTATCAGTTGCCGCAATTGAGGATCTTACTCTTTTGTAGTTTGAAGAATCAGTGTGATGGTTTCAGTATAAGATATAAGACTAGAGATTATTTGCTTCAAATATGTTTCCTTTGCAATTAAAGGCTGTTAGCCACAGGGAACTAATTTGTATTGGAAGAATATGTAATTGATAAAATATAAAATGTTGTTAATATCAAATATCAAAAATTATGTTTTCACATATGTCAATCTAGCAATTATCTATCAATTCTAGCAATCGCTAGAATTATGAGTTTTTGTACTCAGTGATAGTGATAGTGATTCCTTTATACTGGTCCACCCGAAAGCCCCCAAAATTAACTGCAATTGAATAAAATATATTTCTTTAGGGCCTGAACACATGATGGCGTTTAACGAGCGGTTTACGCGCGTTAGAAAATTGTGGGTCAGAACACAGCGTTTTGCCTACTCTAGAAGGTCGAACCGCCCGAGAAACGCAGCGGTTGAACTGGAAAGTAAAACTGCCGCGTCGGTTTTGGCGACAGTTGTTCAAACCGAGCGCTTGCATGTGAACGGCAAAGACGGTTTGCCATTTGTTCAGTGTACTTGGCAAACGTTCGGTTTTCAAAACGCTCACAAACCGCTCGAAAACCGCTCGCATGTGAACATAGCCTTACTATTTGTTCAGCTCCGCCTAGTTGCATCACCCTTCAACTCCATCTCCATCCCACCTCAAAGTACGGTATTTTATAGAAATAGAAATTCATCATCAAATGAGTAATGAAAAATGATCAGTTACTTTGAATCTCCATCACCAATCCAATTTGAAACAACAAATAAATTGTTTTTCCAACTTTCAAGTCATTGTTGGTTGATTGTTACCTTTTTTAAAGATAATTTGTTATTATAGAAAATCGATCACCGTTAACTCAATAGCTGTTTTTCATAGTTCAGCATCACTTTTATCCTTACATTGTTTCCATGCCACTTCACTTTTTTCGAACTAGTTTTCTGGACGATCTTCTGCAGTTTACTATGAATTGGTCTATTATGGTGAAAGCGCTGAATTGAAAAATGTGGAAAGGCTAACGGAAACCTCTGCCCAGATTGAGCTATTTTTTCAGTTTAGCATTAGCGTCGCTACCTCGCTGGTAATGTGGCACTGTAATTTTGAAATGCCTCTTGGCTTCTTTATACTTCATACGGAAAAAGGTTTTTCACATAGTGCAATAATACCCAATGAATACAACTGCAAATTGGTGAAAGAAACCCCGATTCCGTGTTGGAAAAATTATGATTCAGTAGGTTTTTCTCTAAATTCATCATAATGTGATGATTGAATAATGCTGGTGAAAACAATAATAATTAATAATTATTCGCTATAACATTTTCATACTTTACATTGTCGAACATAGCCTTCATGTATCAAGACTATTATAGTGAGTTTATTCCGCTTTATAATCTAATGTTTACATTTGAGGACTTTGTTCATGCGTTAGCGTTACTCCAAATCAGTAACGTATCTGAAGAACAATCAGTATAATGGGAAAAATACTGTTCAACTGAATTAATTAGCTGTGGACCATTTTTTGTGCTACAAACCATTGTAGCTATATTACTTAGCATCATAGTATCCAGTTCTATCTAGTAACCATTCGAGAGAACGCTGGCTGTGTTCCTAGAAAGATTTCAAATTGAAATGGCAACATTACTATCCGTTCTTATATCAATATTTCAATATTTCATTGTCAATATTTAAATTGAAAAAGAGTAAAAGCTGCAGAAGAGTGTAGATTGAGATTCATTTTCCGCTTGAACCAAACCTTGAGACAAATGTAGGGCATTCTTCACATTTCACATTGAATTACACCCTTGCAAGCTTGCATCATGTTATTTTTCCGATGTATTCAAAAATCAATTTCACTATTTCCATTCTAGTGTCAATAAAATATTTTATGTATAAGGCTTCTTTCACACCAGTGCGATGCGGGCCCGGATGACTGATGTATCTGAATGGGTATTAGGCTAGGCGTACACCGGTTAATCAAGACGACATTAGTCACGTTTAGTCACAGTAATTCACATAGCCGCTTATGAAGCAGGACACACTGATGCAATGACTAATCGGTGTGTGTTGCTTCATAAGCAACTATGTAAAGTACTGCGACTAAACGTGACTAATCTCGTCTTGTCTTGTCTTGACTAACCGGTGTACGCCTAGCCTAATGTGTATGCAACCAACTATACAAAACGTCGATGCAGGGTTCAATTTTTCATATACATGTACTACTCTATAATTTCCATAAACTTGATTTATTACTTTGAACTATAGAAAAGATTATTGAACTGAAATAACTTTGAAAGCAATGCTTCCGTAGTACTTCATGACCCTTATAAAATAGGTTTCGGAAAGTGTGTATGTAGTTTTTGAGTGAGTTGTCATGTTCAAAGATAAACAAAAATAATGACTGCTTTTTTAAAGGTCAGGTGGTCACTGGTCAGCAACAATTTGACGATTGGAACCTATATTTTATATTCTATCAAAGATTTCCGACTTGTATTCCTTTCCAAAATATGTAATGTGGTTTATTCAGGTTCATTCCCGTTTTAGGAAGATAAACTGGAATACGATTAGCACGTAGAAAGAAAGTGAAATGCTATTAGTTACATGTATTTTGTTGTGATTTGCATACAACTTTCCATTTCACGTTGTAAGTCATTTCACTCGCAGCTAGTTATGGAAGATTTATGTACTTTAATTCTACACCAGTTGGAACTCTACGTTTTTGACAGCGCTTAGATACGAATTACAGATAGCCGCATCTCTACATGGTTGCGCGGTCGCGTCGCAACACATGATAATTGCCGAGCCAGAAAAAAACTTACTGTTGTTCTTGAAGATTTCGTAAGGAAGCTTTGAGCACAAATAAGCTGATCCCTTGTTTGAAAAGAAGAATAAGAAGAAGAAGAAGAAGAAGAAGAAGAAGAAGAAGAAGAAGAAGAAGAAGAAGAAGAAGAAGAAGAAGAAGAAGAAAGAAGAAGAAGAAGAAGAAGAAGAAGAAGAAGAAGAAGAAGAATATCTGCTACAAAACTAAGCCAATTTTATCCATTTTCTCTTGAGAAATAGAACAATCTAATTCTATTAGGTATCCCTCTTTCTTTCCTGTCCTTTCTGTTCTCTCTTTTCCTTCTTCCTTTTCCCCTCTTTTTCTTTTTTCTTTTTCTTTTTAAGTTAAGTAACTTTGATTTTCTAAGTTTAAGAAGTTTAATATTTTTCTATCAGTTATATTTTTCCTTTCACTGTAATTAGTTTAATATTTTTTCTTAGTTTATCTTTTATCCTGAAATTAAAATATCTAGTTTTTTAACACTCGGCCCCTGCGCACAGGTTCTTTAACCTTGCGGGGACCTTCCTTATATTCATTGTATAATTTAATTTTATAATGTAATACATCATTCTAATGCAATTCTATTTCTATGTTTCTAATTTTCTATTGATGTTATTATTATTATTAAGGATAAATAAACGATTTTGATTTGATTTGATTTGAAGAAGAAGAAGAAGATGCAGAAGCAGAAGATGAAGAAGTGAGTCTTCTTTGAAATTCAAATAATGAACTCTTACAGTATTTCTAAATAGACTGTATACATCTTATTTGTACAGTATTTTTAGTCGCAAATGCTTTTTATGCAAGAAACACTTTTCTACTATACTTTTGTAATAATTTGTTATTTAGTCCTCATGCACGCACAAAGTAAGGCTAGGCGTACACCGGTTAGTCAAGACAAGACGAGATTAGTCACGTTTAGTCACAATAATTCACATAGTTGCTTATGAAGCAGCACACACCGATGCAATGACTAATCAGTGTGTGTTGCTTCATAAGCAACTATGTGAACTACTGTGAATAAACGTGACTAATCTTGTCTTGTCTTGACTAACCGGTGTACGCCTAGCCTAACACATAGCCTAAGTGAGATATGATAAAACTTGAACTTTGATGGTGAAATTTTCACTCGAGATTTAGGAAGGTACCATTCTTATTCACAAGCAAGAAAAAGTCTATTCGTGATGATCACTAGAATAGTTCTATATTCATCAAATATTCATGTGTTGTTTGGTGATCTTCAATTGTTAAATTATACACAATTACATATTATTCAAATACGTATATTTCATAGTTCACTCAGTTACTTCATTACATTCAAAATCTTCAATTTGAATATCAAAACGAGAGATTCTTTCGAAACGAGAAGGAAAGAAGATGGTTTGTCATCTGTGGTCAGTGAGCATGCTGATGCTAACTTGCGGGACGTTTATGCTCAATGCTCATGTACCCTGAAGCACGTGATAAATGCAGATGTGACTTCCACAGTCTCGTATCCCGGGACCGTTTTGGATTAGATAACTGAGAGTGGTATCCGTGAAACAACGGTCCATAGACCGTCCATCCGTGACAGATAACTTATCCTCGGCAGCTGTTGTATTACCGTCACTCGCATACCCATATAACCGTACTTCATTCTACACTACAGCAAGCTCCAATTATTTTTCCATTCTATTCAGAACTCCAACATATTCCTAAGAACATTCACTTCAAGGTACCGTACTAGAGAACAGACCGAGCTGTCTGTCAATTCAGCTGCAAGGTGAGTTATTGAAATATTATACTAGACTGTGAACGAAACCGCTACAATGTTAAATTGTTTCTATTTCCAAAAAGATGTTATTGAACTTTCACGAAACATCCATAAACCACTTTTGATGTAGAAAAACAATTTTTTATGTAGAACCTTTTTTATATAACTTTCCTCCTTTTTATCATCCTTTTTATTATCCCCCTCTTTGCTTTTCTTTTCTTCTTCATCCACTGATTCCTTTTCATTGAGTTTAATTCTTTTCAATTTAATTCTTAACATTCTTATTAGAATCTGTTTATTATTATTAGTATTATGCGTCAAATTCCCTTGTATGGAAATCGCTAAGTATTTACTTTGGATGCCGTACTAGATCCTTATTTCTTCGATTCTCCCAAAATCTCTTCATTCTGGCCGATATAGCCTCTCTTCTTTCTTGGGAAAAGACTACATTTCTCCTCTTAATTTTCACTGAGCGTATTTCCCACCTTGCAACACTCCTTCTGAATTGGTTTCTGTCAAGTATTATGTCATCATCAATTCCTGCATCAGATAAGTCCTTCTGTACCTTTTTAATCCAATTTCCCCCCATCTTTTTGCTCTTCACAAAAAGTAGGATTCTCTTCGTCATTCGATCCCCCGGCAATCTCATCAAATGTCCAAAGAATTTTAATCTGTTTATTATATGTAAATTATGTATATCATTACTTATAGTTTTTGTTTACTGCTGACTATGTTTTAGTGTTTGCCATAGGTCTTGTCAGACCTGGCAACGTAAGATGTGCAAAATAAATAAAAATATCAAATATCTTTCTAATGCCCGGTTTTTCAGTCGTTCAATAAACTTATTGAATCAATAACTTTTTTGCATTTGAAAACACATGGTTATTGATTCAATAGTGCTATTGGATCCATAAACTATTTATTGAGCGACTGAAAAACCGGGAATAACTCTTCCTAATCCACTTCCTTTCAATATTCTCCTTCCTATCTGCTACCATCTCCCACTCATTTCATTTTCACTCTTTCTTCTATTCTCTCTAATAGTAAACGGGGGTTTCTCTTGTATTTTCTTGTTTTTTTTCTCTTCTTCTCTATTTCTTCTATTTTCAATCTACCTTTCATCGTGATAATTGTAATTCTCAAACACTCATGATCATATACTGTATTATTAAATTTATTCATCTTCAAGACTGTTAATCAATTTTTCCAGGAGAATGATATTGTTAAAATAGGGAGATTATAAGAGTCATGGTTCTGTTTTCCCCATAGCTTTGTCGTCCACTGGAATCGTTATCGTCCGAAAACGTCCGATTTCCGAACAACCAGCCATTTGATTCAATTTTAGCAATTCGGACATTTGGACGTTTTTGAATGAAAGCGGTTCCAATGGACGGCGAGGCTTCTCTTGCTTTTCTAGAAAAGTTTAATTCTAATAACTCGGTAGAAGGCAAAAATCCGTTGATGTAACTTACATATATCTTGTTCTGAACAGTACTTACCCATATAGGTACACCTACTTTGTTGTATACCTATTTGCCATAACAATTCACAATAAATTATGACAAATAATTCACAATCCAATTTCCCGTATAATCCAGAACGACTTGTTTATGAGAGATTTTACTAGCAAATAAGAATCAATACAAGTTGGTATCCTTAACATGAGTTATTGCACTATTTTAAGCAATTAGATATCAATTGAAACACGGATGTTGTGTACAGCAGGGAATGAATTTATTTGATGATTTCCAAGTACAATACGGTTAGAGAGAATTTAGGCCTATATTTATACAGTAAATGAGTTTCTTGTGCATTTTCAAGGCTGAGATCATCAAGATGACATCATGTAGGCATACTACCTATTGAAACTGTAGTCTTTTGCTGATATACCTGACCGATTATGCTCACATTGAAGATTCGTTCATCTAAATAAATTCCGAACTTTTTGAACCATATCAATTAAAATTGGATACTTTTCTCATTTCACTAAATGTTTTTTAAACTATCCTATATACATACAGTACTATACACTATCACTCGCATTCTATGATCAATATTGTTCTCCAATGTTTCTCTGTGAACCTGGCTTGTTTCTTCTATTCTTATAACACAGTATTTTGTGAAGAATTGCAAGATATTCTCATGCACCCATTAGTATTTTTATCAAAAGTTGCTTGAATGCACGGTAGACCAACTTCCAAAACCAGTTGATATAATAGCCTGCTTTGAATTCAATTATCGAAGAAGATCGC
Organism: Laodelphax striatellus; assembly: GCA_017141395.1. NCBI lineage: Eukaryota > Metazoa > Arthropoda > Insecta > Hemiptera > Delphacidae > Laodelphax > Laodelphax striatellus. The sequence continues at coordinate 29,603,989 of CM029533.1, read as the reverse complement.
TCGAAATTTTTCTCAACTTTAAATAACGATATAGATGGACAGATAGGTCGAATAAATTATATCCATTCTAGAATATTTCCTGTTTTTCTGCTACATAATTTGATCGAATTTGAAATTGTATCACGATACCGGTACCATCCAAATGTAGTGGTTAGGTAGTAATTCAACTTGATAACCAACCATTTGTAGTTATACTCTTGAATTTAGCAAACCATATAATTTAGCAAACTAATAATTCAATATCCTGTGGATCAGATAGATCTCGAGATCACGATTTGCGATAACCATTCGATTAGATCCAGCTCTTCTTAAATGCTCACTTTCTTCTACTTTCATTTTAATTTTTTTAAAGACAATATCTTTTGATCTCAGAACATTGATCATGAAATTGGAGCTGTTGGCAAGTTAAAATTCAATGAGTGGAGGCTTCCATGAGTTCTACTATAATGGTTTGAAGTTTTGTAGCCTACATATCCAAGTTAACTGAAGTATGTTATTGATTGATTGAAACCATTATTGTAGAACTCATGAAAGATTCCACTCATTGAATTTTCACTTGCTGGCCTACACTCTACACATTGGATTAAATTTATTTCAACATCCATGAGATAGATTGTTTGTCATAAACGAAAACTGTCATGAGAATAGTTGAATTCATATAATACGAATAAGCGTAACCTTAGGCTTTATTTCAACTCACACGGGTTGAATAAATAAATAAAATTGTACACAAGTTATTGTTGATTGATTTATATTTCTTTGAATGATCATTATTCCAAGAGTATGAATCACTTGATTTCTTATGTAATTCTATCTACCACTCATAACTCTCTCTATTCAATATTTTATCCATCTTTCGCTACTTCTACTGGCTCGATGAAACGGAAATATACAACAATAAAACCATAATAATTGCTAAAGGCAGGCCTAGCGGAACTAATATAAGCTGTTCAGAAAAATAAATAAAATTGTTACGATCGCCATTGACAAACAAATGGATATTTCTTCTTCTGAGTGGTCTTTTAATTACAACATGCTTACCGGTGATTTCGAAATAATACCTATAAAGAATATTGCTGCTTCCTGGGATGAGAATAATGAGAATGATACAAAGACCTACTACTAAAAAATATTACAGTAAAAGTACAAAACATAAAATCAGTCTAGAGCCGAATAATAATACCGTGTGATATAATAGTTTGAAATGGCTAAACAAGGATCAGGTAAGCTGAGGAAATTGCTGGTCATGTGTTGAGCATTTAACGGTGTCTCAGTAGATACTCTGAAGCACACGATTCTTCTTTATTTCTAGTCGCCGGTCATCACACCCTCTCTCTTGCTCCTGTCTCACCCACATTCTCCTGATTCTTCCTCACCTTTATTTCCTGTTTCCTTTAGTTGGACCAACCCGCTACATTGGCTCCAGCGCTATAATTAAAATGCGCACTAAATTCCGCTGAAGAATAATAATTGTTGCACTCCCACAAAATCTCTTCATTCCGTTTTTTATTCCGCTATTTGACTTTAAATTCCCAAGATAAGAATATCAGAATGAATGTTCTACTATCCTATTGTGCTATTTTTTTACTTGTCTTCTTTCACCCTTACTATCTTTGTTACTAATTTTTCTGCCACGCTTCTGCTAATTTTTGCTACTAATTTTGTTCTATTCTTTTACACCAAAACACGTTCAGGAATCCATTTTTTTTCAACATCAATTCTAATAATTGAGATAATAATGTTAATTTTTATCATTTATTACAAGCAAAGGTTTAAATCAAAACAGGAATGCAAGTGTTTCAATTGTTTTGTAGCCAACATGTTTCTTTAAGGTTCATATTGTTGTTATTATATTGGATCGGTTCTCACTTATTATTACACTACTGTATTTATCACAGGTTGAAATTCAATGAACTATTGAATTTAAGTTTAATTTCTATCTCTCTAATCTGTTCAATGACTACGAACTATTCCCATGCATAATTTTGAAGTCTTACACATAATATAATGACTTTTATTCAATTTGTGCATTAAAAGAGTGTTTCAACTCCAAATGAACACTATTCAACTTAACTGATTCCGTTGTTTGTTCATAAGCTGATGAATCATATCTGGTGATAATGGTGTTCGAATAGAACAATTTTCTGGAATTGGAAAATGAAAATTGTCAACTATAACACTATACGGAATATCTGTGATATTTCCTCCAATCTGATTTTAAATGATACTTTTTAAAAATTACAGTGTTAAATTTCACAACTATGTTTGTCTAGTCATCGTTTGTTGAAGAACTATTCAAAGAGGATGATGTTTCTGCTGACCAAGAAATAATTAATTGTTTCTTTCAAATCACATTTAATTGTAAAACCATAGACTAACCAAATATTGGATTTGGATTATCTCTAATTTTACTGCAATTTTCTCATTCAAGTATCAAAATAAAATTTCTCATGGAGAAACAATAATTCGAAGCATCGTATTATTTGTAACTTCATAAATTAAGCCCATCATTATTCGATTCCATTTCTTTTTTGCAAAGGACGCTGAAGAATAATGAGTTTCTAGGAATTACGTAACGTATCTAGTGTGGTGAATCTTTTTTTCATTTAATATTAATGATACACGTCCTAATAGCAAAAAAGTCAAAGTCAAATCAATTTATTGTAAAGTGTTTACTTTACAATTTGTATAGGCCACGTCAAATTCGATCGTCGATATAAAGAAAGAAAGAAATACTGATTCAGTGAGAGGTGTATAATAGTGAATATGAATATAAATGTATTATAAGTATGATGTGATTATTTGTGAATTAAGTGAGAGATATGAGAGAGAAAGAAAAAATACGATACGCCATCTCATCAATGAGCTAAGAGATCGAAAAAAGTAGCTCCAATTCCCACGTCATTTACCGTAATCGACGTTTGATCTCCACACGCTAAATAACGGATCCTCTCTGAATTGTATCAAATTCTTTTCAGGGAGTCCACCTAGCGTCGTAAAAATCGTAACAGCTTCAATTCGCATACGTTTAGCCTGGATTTTGCCGAAATGGAGCTGTTTTATTTCATACAGCCAAATAAGTTTATTGGAATCTTTGCAAGTTCAATGTACTAAACGAGGTGAATAGAATGCCTATTCTAATTAGGTACCTTGAGACTAGACATCTCTCAATCGACTCTCTCAATTATGAGAAACAATAAATTTTATTTAACTATTGGTCTATTCATCTTTATACAACTAGGTTACATTATAGTCTTGACCTCCATGATCTTGTGATTAACCTTTTGCCAGCACATAAAATCAATTGTTAAATGGATTGATTGAGATAGTATTGTATGATTAGCTGTGTTGGAAATTAATGGCACTTGCAATCATGTCAAATAAATTAGAGAAAATAGGGAAATAATACAGTAATTTAGACACATTGAGAGGTAACAGAGACAAATTAAAAGTAATATCAAGCTCATTATATTGATATGTAAAAGGAGAGTAATGAAACAACAATCTCAATACGGTATTGGAAAAAAGAGATAGTTGAGAGCATGCAATTCTGCATGAATCACTCGCACCAGCATCATGTTATTCAAGTTAGTTGAGTAACATCGATAGGTGAACTAGAAATGCAAATTATAGATGTGACATAATTCTATCACCATTACAAAATCCTAAATTGATATTCTCTTCTGAATAAGAAGACTTGAAGTTGTCAAAACCACATATTTAATAAAACAACGAGATACTGCAATTTCGGTTGTTACACCATTATCAATCTCTGGCAACTAAAACCAAAGTTCGGTGCAGCAGAATTTATACTCGTGACCGAGCGCTGTGATTGGCAGTTGAATGGCTTATCAGGTGAACGACTGCCATTGGCCTAGATACGCTCCTCCCACAATGGGCGGATTCTTCAAACATCACAGCAATGGCGGTTCTAACAACTAACATAGCAAAGAAAGGTAATCGATACTTACAAAAACAAATTAAATAAATAGGAATGCTTGAAGAGAACTATGTGGAATAAAAATAGCAAGTAAATTCAATGACAAACAAACTTAGACTTATGATAAAACTAGATATAAACTTCATTTCAACCAGTAAAATACCACAAATCTAGAAACCGCCCATTGGATTGTGGGAGGAACTTATCTACAGGCCAATGGCAGTCGTTCACTTGATAGGCCATTCAACTGTCAATCACAGCGCTCGGTCATGAGTATAAATTATTCTACTGCGCTTTAGTTTTAGTTTTCTAGAGATTGATAATGGTACAACAACCGAAAATGCAGTATCTCGTTGTTTTATTAAGTAACGTGGTTTTGACAACTTCAAGTCTTCTTATTCAGTATGGATAACTACCACATCACCTTCACTAATACACAGAAATTTAATATTCTCTTATCATTCTCATAAATAATTACCATTTTTCTTGTTTTGGGAGTAGTTTCATTTCTGGGTGATAATCTTTATTTTGAAATCTATCAATTATAATAGCTCAGTTTAATTATGAAAAATCATTTAATTATGATAAATCAGTTTCTGAACTAAGTTTGATAAATGCAGCAATATTTTTATCTACGTAGTGTATTTCAATGTTAATTTTCGTATTTTATGTTCCTATCAACCCGCTTTTGAATTCTAGTCTTGCAATCATCATCTCGCAATATCTTGAACCACACTCACAGCCCACTGCCAGATAGTAATCAGGGAGATTTGCACACATCAACAATTCAAATCCTTTCTCTCACACCTCTATAATTTTGAGATCTTCCGCCTTTCTTGTCTGATATTATCTGACCATATGCGCTGCTTCACTGTCACTTTCTTAATTTTGACAGATTGACCTTCAAGATACTGTACCAAAGGCTCATACGTGAGTCCGATGATGTGACAAGCGAGGATCTAAGCAAAGCCGCTATATAAAATAAGTCTATCAACTACAGTTAGTATTAAAATTGCATTAACATTTGATGGTTATGATGAATCACATTGATAGCTATCATAATGAGAAAGAATACTGTAAAAATTCAAATAATATCAAGTAAAAATTAATGTTATTCTTGCGTTTTCTCTCTCTATTTTCTGAAATCGATTATCAAAGTCATGGTAGGTAATCATGAACTATTTTTGTATAAGGCCATATGTATCATTCAAATAAAATCATATCAATCCCTCTTGCTACTGAATTTGCTTGTGGAAGGGAAGCTTGATAATATAAAAGGAGTTCATGCATCATATAAAATAAAACCGGTGTATTCAGAACTCTAATCACCAAGTGTAGAGTAGAATTGCAGTTACTGTAATTGCTAGAACTGAAGAGTATAAAAAAAGCAGTTTATACTGTTCGTGTACAACCAAATATCCAAGATGATTGTATTTGAAATGAAATATTTTAGAAACTAGAGGGGTTAATTTGGTCGGCAAGAATATAATGTTCAAGAAATCATTTAGAGGAACAAAGGAAACAATCTAGTTTTGATGAATAATTGAGAAAAATTTAAACCATACTATTCTTCATAGTAATATTCATTTTTCTGAATAATTTTTGAAGAGCTATAGACCTAATATGGCATAAATAATTATAATGAAGTAATAGATCTTCTAGAAATCCATTGTGAATAAAGTTGACAATCTACATCTCATCCTACATGTAGGGAAATCCTCACCACAATCAAGCATACGTTTCAGGCATGAAGGTTACTTTAATGGCATACATAGCAGTGGTCTGCATCGCTGACAAAACTTACGTAATTTTTCGCTCTATCCGACAATATCATTATGCTATCCGATCCTCATCATGTTGTTGTCTGTAGAAATATGATGAGACTCAATCTTTGTCAAAATTCAATCTATATTACATAAAAGCGAAATGGCACTCATTCATTCATTCATTCATTCATCTATGAGAACTAAAAACTTACTGGACCAAATGCGTTCAAATTTGGCATGCATGTTCAGTTGGACCTTGAGACGCGCACTAAGAACGGATATTAAAAACATCTCAAAGATACGCCCAATATTCGCGTTTTTCTAGCGATTTTGTGCATTCTCAGCTTTTTTAAGAACGAATTGGCAGAAATTTTGAAATGTTGAAGTACTTAGGTTCTTTAAAGGTCTAAAAATAATCTGTTGGAAAATGTTTGAGATTCTCCCAAAAGTACTGTCAGAAATCGGCGTTTTTGCAGTTTTCCTTGCGTTTTCAATGCGTTTCTGGAGATTTTTCAACAACGACTGAATCAAATGCATTCAAATTTGGCATGCATGTTCAGTTGGAATACAATTGAACTTTCACATATTTTTAAAATTTCTAAGAATAATTATAGCGATTTACATTTGATGTACCCTACAGCCTAAACAAGGATTATACTTCGAAGAGTATAGCCTAGTTTTCAAGTTCATCCATAGCCCACTTATTTATTACCGTAATTGGTGAAACCTCTTCAATTAATTGAAAGTTATCAACATCATTTGAATTTACTATTTTCCATGAAATTTATAAGTGTGCAATATCAGTTATGAATCCAATATTAGAATTTATAGTTGCCTACCACTACTACAGAGAAGCTATATACTCTACTGCTAGTAGAGTATACTGTATACTAGTATAAAAAATCTGTTCTAATCTGTTCTGTGTGATAGTGCTTTGTTATTGTTATTTGTTATTCACATTCACAATAGCTGAATCAAGTTTTTCAAAATCTATCCCTCTCTAATACCGGTGCTTTCTAATACTCTCTCTTACTCTTCTTACCCTTTCTTCTTACTGAAGAGTACGTCCAATAAATATATTGTCAAATCTTGTTGATGATTAACCTTTTTCCAAATATGTTCTATCTCTTCTAATAAAATCACATTGGCATGAGTAGCCATGAGAAGACTACTGTTAGCCTTTTAGTGATACCACACCAAAAGGTAAGGTAAGCTTTTGCCAAAATTTTCTGCAGCCTGAAACGGAAACAAAACCGCAGCTTGGTTTTAGCCTCACCGCAAATTGTTGTCTACTATTCGGTTACTGCAGTTGCTCCGCACAGTAATTGCAGCTGTCAAATGCCTACACTTTGTTGATTTGATTTAAAAGCTTTCGAGTTCGGAATTTGCGGTTCCTACAGTTCCGTTATCCCGATATTTTATTACATTTGATCGTGTAGTTCGATGTTTATTGTACAGTATATCATTGAAAGAGATTCTATTCTCTTTATTAGTACAAATACTCCAGGAGAAACTGCTCCAATCATATTTGGGTGCATTATAAACGATTTTTTTCAAATTTCATGATAAATACAGCGATTGGATAAGGATTTTCGTTCACATTGATTCTTGTCGGAAAAAACCCCTGACGATCACTCTTGTATTGTCCATCTGAACCATACGATTTATGGAACGTTGAAGTAATGAGCGCTGATAGACCATTGTAGATGTTCACCTGATGGAAAATGAAAACTCTAGTCACTCAATCTAGAGTGCGGAATCCATTGTATATTTCCGTATTAGAATCAGATTGCATGATGTATTTTTAAGGAGAATCTTCATGATTTCTATTTTCTCGAAAGTTGTTAAACTCTTGAAACCCCTCAGTAGTTTCTCTTAACTACCGTTGCGAAGCGTGGTATACTTAAACGGTCATCGCCAGGTATATGTCCTATAGGAAATATATAGTCTATTTCACTACTTGAACTCCATAATTCTCCACTTGTTTTTATTCAGATGGCCCAGTTATTCATCATCTATTTGCGTTGCACCTTTCAATGTCTAGTCGACTGCTGCACCACGCTACTTCATAGCTGGACATTCAATGCATCTTATTCTTCAATATTCACAAGCATCTTGTAATTGAAATCACGACGCCAGTATAATAATCGAGCAGAACCATTCTGCATGTGAAGTTCACGGACTCGATTAGTCTGAGGAGGTCTGTGAGTGTATCAACCGAATAAGTAGGTCACAGGTCGCGCAATGGCACAGGAACATCCTTGCCAGTCGGAGGTTTGTTTGTTGGGGTCAATAGCTGACTGTGTTGTGCTGGGCCGTGCTGTGCTGGTCACTTCTTATCTCAACATCCTCACCAACCTGTCCTCCTGTTTCCTTTTGTCTGCTATCTCTACCGCTGTTGTCCAACTAACTGTGCTTCGCATATTCGGAGATTATGCTGTTTAGCATTTCCATTTAGTGGAACATTCATTGCTTGATCGTATGCCACTGTCCAGTTTCCTGACCAAGAAATCAACATGAATGCTTTCTAGCATTCTAGGCCTACTGTTATTTTCGATGGAACTGAAAAAAAAATATCCGTCATGTTCTGATTCTTATAATATAATATGATAATGTGCTAATAATATAAATATCTCATTTACATTCTGCCAAATAAACAGCCATACCATGTTGAATACATCAACTCTCGTCCGATCACTGTAGTTGAGAAAGAATTTTGTATTATTTGAACAGACAATAAACTGACAATCCCCGAATTTTTTATTAAAGACTAATTTTGAAAACAATCGGAGTAGATCAATGTCGGAGAAAAGTCAACGTCCCACGTCTAAAGACGCATAATTATACTGAATTATTTGACCTGTTTTTCGCAATCCGGTTTTTTAAATAAAGTACACATAATTCTGTTATTGTATAATAACACAATAGTATTTGTTATTTTGGAGAGATGAGAAGTCGAATAGAATATGCCACTACTATTGAATTTTATCAATCATAAAACATGCTGATCATAATTATGCACAAAGTCTGTAAGATTTTCTACATGAAAGAAATGAGTTTCTAGAGTGACCGTTTAGCAATTTTTTATTATTTAATAATAAATTTTATCAGTAGAAACCTTCAACTCTATTTCCCATTAGACTTGTATTTGGAACATTTTTGAAAAGTGTCCTAGAATTCACATGTAGAGCAATAATAATTCCACTTACAAGACACGAAACATGCAAACTTCTGAATACAATGTGGGAATAACCGGTTCAGTAGTCTAAAACCAGCATTATTAGAATAATTTTCAACTGTGACATATGATTGACGCATAAACTTACTTCAAAAGTATAGAGATTAGAACTACTGTATATAGTATCATGATGATGATGATGAGTATGATGATGATGATGAGTATGATGATGATGAGTATGATGATGAGTATGATGATGATGATGATGATACCGGATACCAGCAAGAAGCTTTTCGAGTATTCCTCAACTGTCTTTCAACGTTATCATTTTGGATCCAGAAAGAAATCATACAGAAAATACAACGCTTTTAAATTCATGAAGGCTACAAATTAATTTTCTAGAATTTTTGAAAAGTTATGATTTATGGTTGCAAGTACATCAACCGATTTTCAAATCTTCTCTCAAAGTTAATTGACTTGATGAGAATTCATATTTGAATTAAATCATATCATAAAACTGGAAATTATGAAAAATTTGTGAATAATTTGAATTTTGGTGAGTGTTCAAGTTGATGTATTTCCTGAAATTTGACTTTAATTTGAAGCACTGAGCAACTGAGAGATGAACTATTATTCCAATTTCTGCTATTTCAAGCATTGAACTCACGGATGAAATCCTTCATTATTGACTAAAATATAATAGATAATAAAGTATTAAATAAATATATGATAGTTAAGTAGGAAAAATATATCATGCTATGTGCTCTTGGAGGCTCTAATGATGGTAGAGCACTCAAGAGCTTGAGATTCTTCAGAGCTCAAGGACTCGAAAATCGTTGAGATTTTCAAGGTTAAGATATTTTCAAGGTCTGATAGACAAACTTCAACAAATGAAGAAAAAGTCAAAATGAGAGAGTCTAGAAATTGGCCTGTTTAAAGTAGGAATGAAAATACAGATGTGATGATTAGAAGAGACGAATGAAGAATTGCAAGTAATCAACCAGAGAATTAGATTAGACTTCGGACTATCTGGTAGTTTTCTGTTTTCTTCTTCATGGGTAGTAGATTGATTTCAAGCGATTTGTCATAGCCTCCTTCTTTTTCATCCCAGGGACTCCAATCAACTTCCTCATTTCGGTCCTATAATTATCCAAGAATTTTCTGCTAGAGGATTTATTGCTGTTATATAGCAACATATAATTAATAAAATACTCACCTCATGAATCATAGTTATCACCGTGATGAATAGTCATCTTTTTCCAGTTTGAATTATCTAAAGCTTCAAATTAAATGAATATCACTGTAACTTCTCGGATTTGTCATCAAAAGTAGGCCTATTCTCAGGCATCTTCTTTCTAGCCTCCTCAAAGTTCTCTTATAGCAATTTCAAGAACGATGATGATAGCTTTTCACATTTCAATTGAATTGGAAGCTACTGCTATTTTATTTTATGAGGTGTTTTTTCATCGTCTTAAATAAAAGTTATTACACCGAATACTCGAGTCCATCATTTCAATTCCATGTAATGGGAACTGTAGACGAGATTGTACAACAGAATGACTGTTTTTCGTTGACAGGAAATCTTTGGCTAGAAATATTATCTTCGACCAACTTTCGTAGCAAGATACTCAAGTGTGCAAGTGTGTAGAATTACAAACATTATGCCACCGGCGGAAAAGCAAGATGTTTTTCGAAAAAATATACGGAAGGTCGAGTTTAATGCTTTTTATTGTGTAATATTTGGAAACATCTAGTTAGATGGGATGGCAATTCTTAATGTATCCAAGATTATGTGATTGCTTTTTCGTGTCAAGCGTGGGAATCTTAGAAATTATTCATGGATCTTCGTCACTCTTCTAAGTCAGTCGACACAGAGGTATGTCTGTATTCATGTATCCTTTTTCTGTGTTCGAAATGCGTCCAAATCGCGACTCACGACTGCCGGTGATGTTGACACTAGTCGCCGTGAATCAACTTTGCCATGAAATATTACATAAAACCTTGAATAACTATTTGAAAAGAAAGCTCATATTCGTGATTTGTAGCTCTGGCTTGTTGACAAGTCGTGCAGGTCACTCAAGACTGGCCAGGTAAGGTGCAAGTACATTGTACAAGTGTGTGCTCTAGATGTGGTTACTCACTTACGTATTCAAGGAAAATATTACAAAATGTGGATCATCGAAAAATAATTAGATAATGTCCATGGAATAGAGTTCAATAGATCATTTTAAAGTGGAATCAATATTTTACAGTGGGCAAAGGAATAATTTGAGCTTACTTCACATGTACATGTATCTACTTTATATATTTTCTTGATTATCAAATTCTCAAGTACTTTACGACGAATTTGGAGAAAAACTGTAGAACAAAATTTCAAGTCGAATTTTCGTATCATTTCCTTCAAACTACTTCTCATACAAGCTCGATAATATCCTACTCTATGTTGATATATGATCAGTAACGAGTCATTAAAAGTATGAATCATGTATAATGACGTATATACTCGTATTATCATCAAATCATGAGAAACATTATTACGTTATTAATAGTGATAAGTGATGTAGACATATTTGTACGAACGTGAAACTTATCATTTTCCTTTGTCAGATTTACTAGATTCTCTTTTATCTCCACTATTGAACCTTTCAATTGTATCTGTGAATACAATATTGTGTAAAAATTGTATCTCTTGTATCCCTAATATTGAATCTTGCAATAGTGTCTGTGTATACTTTTGTAAAAGAAGGCTGCGATATTTTGGAGAATGTATCTAATCTCTTTATTAATCTATCAGTAATCAGTTTAATTAATTTTTCTAACTGCTCCAGAGGCTCTTTTTTCTGTGGCGTTATTTTCCAACATGTCATGGTCCGTAACTCCAATAACATACATCCAATAGATGATTACATCAAATTCACATGCCCAAATAATGTTTTAGCAGTCATGCGAACAATAATTCATGGCTGATCAACCACTCGTTGCTGGAAACAAGGACCACTTGATGTACAATCTATTCATGCTACTGATGTGGGAATATTCTACAGTTCTTAAGAGTAAACAATGACTGAAGGGCTCCCCTCCGGCTGCTACTGGGTTCCACTCTGTCTGCCATGAAGAAACATGAATAGTCAAGGATCTTGGGCACTTTCTCTCTCTCTCCGGTACTTGGCCATTTGATATGTTTATTTCTTTCTTTATTGGTTACTTCTCGTACGTCCGTGACCCACTCATTTCTGTAACTGGATGTTGTTTTTGTTCGGTTATCTTAATTCCGCAAAGATGTTGCTCAATCTGGTTGAGCGATGGCCAATTAGGCTACTTCAATTCCTTTCCTAGGATGTTTAGTATTTTATTCACTATTTTATCAAATTCAACATCGAATGAGTTATTCTCATGGTCTAATAGGTGTAGAGGAAGCTTTAGAAACATAACAATAAGAAAATGATTATGTTCTATATTTATATTCTATATTGTGATTATTGATTTAAATTGATTGATGTGAATTGTTAAAATTCGAAGTTTCAGGACAACTTGTGAGATTGAAAACATCTATTAAATGCCAAAAAATTGCCATTACTATATTATAATTATTAAGCTTATGACTTTTTTGGCGGGGAGACCCTCTCGGGTGTTCCGCCTAGCCGAATCATCCAATGTTCCCTAAAATGGTTTGGGAAATATGGAACATTTCGATCATCTTATCCATAGAGATGTTGCACAATCTGGTTGAAATTGCCATTGATTTTACAATAACAGTAATGAATTTTTTTTTTATATTTTCAATTGCTTTCATACAAATCTTACCTCCATTCTTGAGTCCATTCCTCATTGTTGCATAAAGAATGATCAAAATGTTTTGTTATTAGATAACGATAAAACTCCAAGTAGGCTCCTAAAATATTTGTCAGGTTTCAGGATTGACGATCTTCCGATCTTGATTGCTTCCAAATAACCTTAACAACATATTCTGATCATTTTTAGTACCTACACCGGAAGCATAAATAAGAAGGAAAGTTAAAATACATTTCAGCTTAGTTGAGAACCATGAAGAGAGATCAGAATATCAGGGATGTTGATTATATCTCTTCATATAAAACGTCAAACACAAGATGGATTTATGTTCTCCCACTATGTGTTTTTCGCATTAATTTATAGGCTGGATTTTTAAAACCTGTTTCCCATTACTATCAACTTTATAATTTAAGTTCAATTTTAAGTTCCTATACTTTTAATTTAAGTTCCTATCAACTTTATAATTTTTGCATTTCATAAACGGAAATCCCAGTTGAGAAGTCGTATAAATTCACCTATAGACTCTTCAGTTCCTTCGGTAGATATGAGTTATACTAAAAATCCTAATTAGCATTTACACTCCAAGTTTCAGATCTGAGTTGAAAGTTTAAAATTGAATTGACAAGGTGGATAATTTTGCTATTGTTGTTCCTTCTCAAGTATTAAGTTTGATTTGTGATGTTGATCGTGTTATGTTCTTATGGAAAATTTAATTCACAGGATGGAATAACAATCAGATTGTTCACACAATTGAATCATCATTGGAACATCCCGAAATGATAGAATTGTTATTATATACCAATATACTAAAATGACTGATGAAGATGTGATGTACAGCTTAAACGCAACAAATTTGGTTTTGCTGGGAGAGATTATTTTCATCAAAATATCCCCTAGCAGAAAATCAGGAAACAAAATTCACTAAATAGTCTAAATAAGTTATGTTCAGAAAGCTTAGAATTACATTTTGGAGTGTGGTGTCACAAATATTTAACCATTACAAAGTTGTTGGTAATACAACAACTGCTTGACTAAAAGTTTCAATCTGATAATTATCAATCATATGATATCATTTTACTTAATTCATATTTATTTTGTTATTTCAAGTTTAGTTTCCTATTCGAGCATTGTACTGGTGATTTGGAAAATATATTATGTCTTTGAATATGAAGTTCAATTTTATTTAATCAATTATAATACTGCTTCAAATTGGCATCCCGAACGAACTCACGAAAATAATGAAGCAAAAGGAATGAGAAACAAAAAAGAATCAGTGGAGTTATTGGAGAACCTGTGAATAAGGTAAGATTGGAATTGATTAAACGATATTTGATTTGAAGTTTTGAAGTAAAAGTAAACAATGCCGCCAAAAAACGTGAGAAATAAAAAAGTGGAAGAAACAGAGAATTGTGTGTTGAGTGATATAGATTTACAAGGTGAAATGTTTTTGGTAAATGAGGAAAATTGTAAAGATAAGGAGGAAAGTATGGAAATGGATTTGAGAAAGAATGTTAACATAAGCAAAATGTTTGAAAGTATTTTGGAAGGAATGAAAGGAATGAAAGAAGAAATGAAAGTAGGTAATGACAAGTTAGAAACAAATATGAAATTAGAAATGACAGAAATGAAAGTAGGTATTGAGAATTTAGAAATAAAAATGGCGAGAATGATAAGAGAAGAGATGAAAGAGGTGAGATCGGATTTGAACGAGATAAAATCAGATGTAGAAAAATGTGAAGAAGATCAAAAGATAATGAAGAGTGAAGTTGACAATTTGAAAATGAATGTGAAAGAAAAAATACAATTGGGAAGAATTGAGGTTGATGAGATTTTGAAGGAAAATAGAAAAAAGAATAAAATTGTAGCAAGGGATCCTAGATTTGAAGATGCTTGTGGTGTTTACGATGAAAAGAAATTCAAAACCAACTACAAGTTTTTGGACAAAATTCGTCGTAAAAAGAGAAAAATGCTTCAAAAAGAATTGATGGATACAACTGATGCAGAAAGAAAAAGACAGATAAAAATTCTGATTCAAAGGATGGATAATAAAGAGAGAGAAGAAAAGAAGAAACAATTCAAAGAGTTGAAGGATAAAGAAGAAAAGGAAATGCGAAAACAGGCGGTCAAAGACGGAAAGAAACCATTCTACTGTAAAAAATCTGAGAAATGTTTATTGAGTTGCTGGTTGACAATTATGAGCAGCTGAAGAAATCTGGAAAGCTGAACAAGCATTTAAAAAGAGGACGAAGAAAATAATTATAAAAAGAAAAAAAAGAACGAAGGAGGGAGAGATTTGTGGTGTCACAAATATTTAACCATTACAAAGTTGTTGGTAATACAACAACTGCTTGACTAAAAGTTTCAATCTGATAATTATCAATCATATGATATCATTTTACTTCATTCATATTTATTTTGTTATTTCAAGTTTAGTTCCTATTCGAGCATTGTACTGGTGATTTGGAAAATATATTATGTCTTTGAATATGAAGTTCAATTTTATTTAATCAATTATAATACTGCTTCAGGAGTAGGAAATCAAAGTCAATCTATAGATTTCTCAGAACATTTTCAAGATTTCTCCTCACACGAAAAGATCACTTTTCAAACAGAATATTTCGAAACAATGCGATAGGAAATTGTACATTTCCTGTTTCTCATAGTTTATAATGTATTTAACTGAAAGTACTTACATCATTTGTGACTGTCCATTAATTTCATTGACAATTGCTTGACTCTGTGCACTTTTGTCAACCTTCGCAAGACTCTTCGGTGAGAAACTCCCACCGTCCAACTGACTTCACTTCACCGTCCAATCGTTTTGACAGAAATAGAGCTGGTATGACTGTGATATGAACATAATAGAGCTGACACAAAATTTCACATGCCAAAGTATTTGCATCCATTTGATGCAAATTTAAATTGCAAGCTAATTGAATATTCCCATGCAAACAGCTATTCTTGCAAGAAACAGACAAACTTACATATTATTTTTTTGAGGGTTGATCAAGAAAAAGATTAAACAGAGATACAAGAAGACGTCAAAAATTCAAAAATTTGTGAGATGGTGTGATGTGACAAATAATTATGATTGCTATAGTTACAGCAACTACCTTAATATAATCTTCACTACTACACAAAAATTTTAACAAGTACGAATATCTAGAGAAGCAAAATAGCTCTTCAGCTTCTAGAAGTGTTGAAAATAATCTCTGTACATGCTGGGGATAAAACTGCTCATTTTCTTGCTTCGCAGCATTCTAGGTACATAATTTATATGACCTGCTAATTATCTTTCAACGTTTTTTTTTCTTTTTATTGAATCATGTTGATAGCTGGACACACCTCCATTTATTTACGACTATCTATCCTCTATTATTTGTTCAAGTTTTACTAGCTCAATAAAACCACAATAACAATAGTACTTCAATAAAACCTGAGTACAAATGAAGTTGTCGAGAGAAATACTAAGTTTTTCTGTTCGTTAAACGGAGAGGCCACGCTTAAAGAACAATCCTTGCTCCTTCGAATTGCAATATCATAAATAGAATAATGTTTTAATAGCTTCGTAAAATGAAAAGAGCAATCAACTCCTTTACGACAATGCTTTTGAAAGAAGGATTATTCAAGTCTGAGCGAATCAATTTGTACATTGAAAAAACACGTTCTACTTCAATAAAAGTATCATAGAAACAAGAACTTTCATTCCAATTTGCAGGATTTTTTTACATTTTCTTCTCCACTTTCTGCTCTAACTAGAGTAGCTTATTTACCAACACACAGAAATTTTCTTCTGGCCTTAGTTAACTGCAAAAATATAATTGGATAAATTGTTTATGCAGTGAACATAAAAAAAAAATTATAAAGCAGGCTTCATTCTAGTACTATAGCCCTTGAAAATTATCACCACTCGTTACCTTGAAGTTACATCGAGAATTCATCAATTAGTTTTTCTACAGAAAAAATTGAGATGACTCAGTTGAGTTCTGCATCGCGAAAAAATCCAGTTTATATGACAAACTTCTATGAAAAATGAATTTTTTACAACTATGCAAGTATGATTTCATTCTTAATGTATTGAGATGAGATGAAAAAAGTTATTTACTTGGAACAATTTTTCTTTCGCTTTAATTTTGGAGCGAATTATAAAATAAGACTACCATTCCAAACAATGTTCTAAAAATGGAAAATTCATATCAGAAATTGGCGCTTTTGAATTGTGAACGTGAACTGAGTTCAGTTACATCGTCGACTGATGGGTGAGCAATAAAACTCCACGCCCTTTTTAAGGAGAATTTCTAGATTGATATTTTTTCTTGACTGTGTTTCATGAACATTATGATCACTATGTACGAAAGGAAAGGAGTTGAGGATGAAACCCCTGATGTATATACAAATGGCATGTATATAGAAAAAGGGAGAAAAATGGAGTTGATTAGTCGGCAAAAGACAAAGAACAAACTCATCATAGGTAAATTACACTTCCATTCTGCTCCTTCAAATCTGTAGTGGTGAACAGTGGAAGCAATGATCATTCCTAAGATTACAGAAGACGTACAAAAACCTCGTCTCCCTTAATATTTTCGTGTTCTTGGTTTTCATGCTAGAATATTGCACTGTATTTTGAATGTCGAGTCATATTGTTGACTTGGAGAGCAACAAAGGAAATGTAACAACATTTTTCATGCAACAGGCAGTGAAAATCCTGCCATTAAAATACAGGTTAATTTTATTAATAGTTGAGTTTTCTGACTGGAAGACAAAAATCCCTTTATCTAATCAATCTATGAGAAACAAGAGTTGTAATGAAATGAAATGAAAATATCCTTTCTTGTTCAGGACCTAGGACTTGAGATTTAGGACTCTCTAGTCATCTCTACTACTCAACTTTGAGAGATCATGATTTTGAGACTAAATCTTGAATTAAGAATGGAAGTCTGAATAGTGATACAATGTGCATGTAAACATAAATCTATAACATGCAAACAGATACATTCTATAACTAGGGAAGGTCAAGTTTCGACCTCAAAAGTATTTTGTCCTAGAATGTATAATTTTTTATTCGGCTGAAAAGGAAGAACAAAGCATTGATTGATCATTGCTGCTGAATTAATTCATCTCTCAACATTCAAAGCTTCTTTATCGTGCTGATCAGAGATAGTTTTTATTTTTCTTATTTTTTAGTTCTAAATTTAGGGAAACCCAAAACAAACATTCTTGGTTTCACACTACCATTTAAATTAAAAAAAGGTGATTCCGATTCAATAATATCCAGAAAATATCAATGTATCCTGCTGGATTTCATTCCGATGATAAAACATTCTTGAAATATACTTGGTACAAACGTCTTCTGAATAGCAGAGCTCACTGCTGGGATTTGAAAAGATGTTATTGCTGGAATTAATTATTTTACCCTTGAAGCTCAACTCCAATGCACTTGACATGGATGTGACACGCTGGAAATGTTCATGGTACATTGTTAGTTTTTATCAAGATACAACCAGTGTCTCTCTCCAGATGCAATGTACCGTGTGTGACCGGTTACCGCTAATTAGGAAGTCAAAATTAACTTCGGAAGATATTAATTATTGTATAATTTCAGGTATGGATTTTGCACACTGTACGTAGGCTATCAGTATAACTCGAACTCACTAAGTGGAAAGCCTCAATTACATGACGACTAATTTAACGCATGATATTATAACGTCTATGTGTTATGAAGTTTTCCATTTCTAACTTACTCTTCAAATTGTTGAGAAGGTCGAAATGCCGTGATTCAATAGATTAGTATCGCTTGTAAACAGAAAACGTATGAATAAGAGAGAGGGCCTGATTCAAAAGTTGAGAAGATTGAAAGTTTGAATAACATCGCTTCATCCTTCATCTTTGCTCCTACGCTGTACTATACAGTCAACAATATTGTATCTGATAGTGTCAATGGGAATTTTCTCAACTTTATGTTCATTGTTTAAGTCTAAAAACTTTCTAGTATTTTTCTCATGTTCAATGGTAAAGATATCAGTGATTTCCCTCTCATTTTGGAGATTACACAGACTTCTGGTAGCGAACAACTAGGCTACAATTCGAAAAGTAAACAATAGGCCCATTCACAGGCAACCAATATTCGAGTTAGTAGAAATTATTCAGTATTTCTCCGAGTATTTTCATGAAAATTCAATCGATAGGCCTACATGCCGATATGTTGATAATGCATAATATATATATATATATGTGCGGCAACATAACTTCCTTTTTTTAAAACTTAATAAAACGCATTGTATGAATCAGAAAATTTTTATTCATTTTTTATAATGTAGGTGCATACATAAAGTTTTGTTTTACTCAGTTTTAAAGATCAAATCAGGTAGGTGACGTCCTCCATTCTCCATACAATGCGTAAACCGATTTCTGGCGTTTGTCATGACTCCTGCAAGCATAGCAGGCGTTATGTTGGCAATTTCTTCCTGGATGTTGGTCTTCAGGTGGTGTAGGGTCTTTGGACGGTTCACATAAACACGGGATTTCAAAAAAAAACCTAGAAAAAAATCTCAAGGGGTCAAATCGGGAGAGCGGGCCGGCCACTCCAAATCGCCCCTAATTGAGATAAGGCGCTCTGGGAAGTGTTCCCTCAAAACAGTCATTCCTGCACAATTGCCATCTTGTATGGATGGAAATGAAGATCATCATGGAGTATTCTCATCACAGAACGATCGGAAAGTCCATGGGCAGACGCATGTTTGCGCGCAGAACGCCGTGGTGATCGCAACATTGAAGCTCTTACTACCTCAAAGTTCTCAAGTGATCTAATCGGCCGAGGGACTCCAGTTCTTCGTCTAGTCGCACTTGCAGTTTGTCTGAACATAGTGACCCACGTAACAATTGATTTCCGGTCCGGGACAGGGGCCAACGGGGCTAAATTAAAGCGATTCACGAAAGGCGCGCTGGGTTGCGATCACAGAACATCCGCTCGAAAAGTAGGCCTCAATGGCAAACGCACGCTCCTCACGGTTCCAACTCATGATGGCGACTGAACTGTGACAGGACAAAACTTTAAAGTCCTGCCTCTCGAACGAGACCACTAGCGCTCCGCTACGACATCAACCGAATAAATGGCGCACATTTTAAAAAAGGAAGTTATGCTGCACACATATATATATATATATATATATATATATATATTGAAAGTTAATGTGGTGACGTGTGATGAAAAAGGATTCCCTATCTTATTATTCAAAAAACCTGTGTTTGTATGCTGTGAGTTGTGAGAGAAGAAATCCAGGGAAAACAAGGGAAGAAATGAGAAAATTGGGAAATCAGAAATCCAGAATGAAGGATGAGAAAATTGGGAATATGATGAATATGGGGAAACCAGAAATCCAGAATGAAGAAATGAGAAAATTGGGAATATGAGGAATATGGGGGATCCAGAAATCCAGAATGAAGAGGCGAGAAAATCGGTATTATGAGGAATATGTGGAAACCAGAAATCCAAAATGAAGGAATGAGATTATTGGGATTAATCGGAGAGGAAAGAAATGTTTGATGAGATTAGATAAAAAATTGAGATTCATTCAAGTAAGAAAAAAATTATCAATTTATACTCAACACGTTCATAGAGAAATTTCAAGGAATAAATTATTAGGATTGTTATTCTGATCAATCTCCATGATTTTTAAAAACTATTTCAATAGCTACGTGAAAAGGGTGAAGCTCTCAGCAATTCACCTGACAGCCTCCGGCTTTTCAAATGACAATCTAGAAAATATTCAAAATAGTCACCCTCACACTCATTTTTCTTCTGTTTTACATAGAACAAGCTAATAGGTTACAAAAGTAGAATGAGCTGAGCGTTTGCTTCTCGAACTCTTCTGTTCAGTCATTACAACAATGCTCACGAAATGACACAATGATCTTGGTCATGCTCAGGCTTGCCTGTCCTACTGCGCACCTATTCAACCTACATGAACATACAGTGTTTGTCGCCAACACATCACACCAACTGGAGCGTGAAGGCGATTAGCAAGCGTCAGGAAGAGTGTCATGAAGAGGATTGTGGCAGTCGCAACCAAGTAAAAGATGCTTTCTACTTAGGCAGGTATCTTCGTCAGCCGGCATCTGTTGTGTTCGATTAGGTACACACACTAGTACCGTACGAAGGTTTCACTGCAGTTACACACTGGAAGAAAGTTAACAAAAGATTGTTCGGACTTTGCAACTGGAATCGGAGAAAGAAGAAGTGAGGGTGGGTATGAGAGAAAGAAAGAAGGGGAGTAAGTGAGAGAGCTATTATAGAAAGTGACCGGAAAGAGTTGGTCGGTAATTGAACTAGTTCGTTCGATGTTGCACTTGTTTGTACACATCGTCCCGTCTCAATTAGCAGGCTCGAAGCTGTCTCTCACTCATTGACGAACTTCTCAGAGACGGCTCTCGCCGAAAGCACTCGCCCTGTACGCCAGTTTGTCCGTGTCGCTCTCGGCAACAATCGCCGACGCTTTCTCTGCGTTTTTCACTGTTTTAGCCATTAGAATCACGTGACATTATCCGCCTCTAATCGGACGATCAACGGCGATTTGAACTGGAACTCATCGTCGGTAATCGATGCCACCAAATCGAACCGAATGCGTCACACTCGATTCATTTACATGCTAAGAAACCAACTGTTTTCTCTTCTCTGTGAAATTATAGTTTCCTACCTTTGTTTACAAACAAAATGATAGAGCATATAACATCCTCTGTGAGATGAACATATGCAACATAATCGCCTAAAGCATATACATCTCAGAAGCATTATACAATTGTTGCTGGGTGATATTCCAATTTTGAATTTGACATTCATAAATAGATAAATTGGGAAAATAGATATAGTAAGGTTATAAAAATATAGCTCATTTGAAAGTATTTTCTACAATACGTATGTGAATATAATGAAAATCTTTAAATCTTGCTCTTAAAATAACTAGTTTTAAATACAATTTAGAAACTCTATCATTCAGAACATAGCACGGCTATATTGAAAAAAAGGTCAATCATGATTAATCTGGTTTTTAATCTAAAATACCATTATACTAACTTACTCCTCAGCTAAACTTGCAATTGAAAAAATCTGAATAATAATAAAATGTTTTCTTCCACAGGTAAAATTGACTGATAATATTGGCGATCTTAGTTTCTGCACACGAAGTCTTTACAAGGTAATGCATATTGAAAATCATTTATATCGAGAATGACAAATGGATCTTTTTTGTAAATTCATTATAATAATGAACACCTTTGTGAGCAGTATTATGTTGATTCCAAAACAGATAGAATTGAAGCTTTCAAGATGGAAACGTTTTCGGGTACTATAACATCAAGTAATCAAATTCAACTAATACAAGAATGTATAAAAACAGGTTTTCTCGCGTTTCACATTATTAAAATTCAGCTCATTGATGCAAGAAAGTACATTTTTACAACTGTGGAGAATTCGACTGAAGATCTCCACTTTATAGGTGTATATCAATTTGGTTTTTCAGATCTTATCCCAGGTCAAAAGTTAGGAGACTATAGGGTAAAGTGATCAAGATGGAAGATCTTTGCATCTAGTATTGCAGAGAATGAGGAAGTTGTGGAAAGGAAAAGTGGTGGGGGAAAATAAGAAATGAATAAAGACTGAAGAAAGGAGATGAATAATTGTGTAATAATTATTACACATTTACAAATAATTGTGAATAATTATTTATAATAAATAAATGAATAATTGTAAGGAGAAATAAGTAAGGAGATTGAATAGCGAGGGAAAGGGATCACCAGTGTTCAATCTTAACTCATAATACTCGCCAACATATTGTTACAACTTTACTATTTCTAGTATTTGATGGTCTTTTAGAGTAATAAAATAACTAAATATCATAAACAATGTCTTGTAATTTCGTGATGTACCGTGTATAGTACGAACGAACGTAATTGATGTACAGTAACTCCATAATCAGTCATAACCAAGTGGCAGAGCTCGATGGTGCTTATGAACATAACAAAATTATTTTCTGCACTGATTCTTGATTGTTGCATCATGGTAACACAGAAATAAGTTATACGAACTGGAGAAAGGATCACCAATTAAGATATTAACTCAACTATAACAACTATCTGTGAGCATGAAAACATACTTTTATGTCCTTTTTATATACTGTAATGTACTTTTTATAAGCTAGAAGATTCATCAACTCAGGTACGTGGAGATTGGATGTAATTATGGGAAATATGGATTGAAATGGTTGACATTATAGTGTTGGTATGTCCGCTTTTTATCAAAAGTTGAAAGTTTTACATTACCAAACTATACATTACACCAATCCCCCATTCCAACTTCAAAATGCCAAAATATTATAACTTTATTCGGTAGCTGGTAAAATGGTTCCATATTTTAATTGTATAATAAGTTTGGTTACACTTTTTTTTTGTGAAACTGCTACCGGTACTTAACTAGATATCCTATAAGATTCTATTCAATTAGGTTGTTGTTCCTTGAATTTTAATACCCAAATTTATTAAAGGACTCGAATTCACTCTTAACACAAAAGAATTAGATTGACTTTTGTAGTTGAAAAATTCTTGAAGTATGGTGCATACAGTTTCTATATACTCAATTTTATATGGTATATATACTACATATACTATATTTTATATTTATATTAGGCCTATATTATATCTTCGAGATTGAGAAAAGATCAAGAAACAAATAATCCGTTTTATTATGATAAGATTCGAAATACTCCAATTTTGCATCGCAAACTATAATGATTAAAAGTACTGTAAAATATATTGGGTTCGAGCTCGTTCGTCATACTAATTGGTGCGAAATACTCAATAATACTCTGTACTTACTTGAAACTCAATCAAATTACATTCCTACTACAGTATATGTTATCAATCCTTTTTTTGTCTTCATTTCTGTCACTCTCATTATAGTTACTGTAATAAAAAACAGAGATTATTTTCTGTTATTCTGAGAAACTGAGATTGTTATTCTCAGTCACTGAGAACCGTTATCTAGAGACCATCATAAATTCCAATTTAGCCATGTTCATTTCATGAACATGAACATTTCA
This sequence comes from Laodelphax striatellus, assembly GCA_017141395.1. NCBI lineage: Eukaryota > Metazoa > Arthropoda > Insecta > Hemiptera > Delphacidae > Laodelphax > Laodelphax striatellus. The sequence goes on along the minus strand of CM029533.1, from coordinate 29,580,223 downwards.
TGAACATGAACCATGAAGTACCATGCTTACCATTTCAAAGTAGATGCAATATTTCCCCATTGGAACAGACAATGGTTTGACTTCCAAATACGGTACAAGCTTTGCGTTTAGTACACTGAGCCCCTGAAATGGAAGCTGGAAGACCATTCGCTCGATAATTTTCAAATTTTACTCCACCCCAATCCTGGTTGGTGAAAACGTTTTATGATCAGATAAAAAAGATGGATTGCAGCTTCTTGAAATGCTCAACTGAGGATTGGCGTCACCCGGAGTCAAGCTTCCACTAGAATTATGTCTTCAGAACGCTTTCTCAAAACAACCTGAATACATAGGAGAATCGACTCGAGAAGTTGACTGGAGTCTTTCAGTTCGATTCGTCCTTCGTGCTTCCAAGGTGAACGTCCGCTCTAGTCGGTGTTTCTCGGAGAACGCTCCACTAATAGCCCGATTCTGTAAGTTGCGGCTATGAGAAAAAGTAAAATTCATTCCAACCATAATGGTCTCCGCATTTCGTTCTTCCGTAATGTTTGAGAAGGTTGGAAAATTTTTACTGGAAAATACCGCAGATTCCTTATTGCAAGAATTATTCAAATACCTTCACGTTGAATACCCTTTTAATCTTGATTATCATGCCTCCCAACCGTCGTTAGTTTTATCTATAACAATAATGTTTATTCATTATCCGATTATGATATTGCTTTGAACTATTGCTATTGACTACACTACACCATGGCTTCCATGGTTTTTCTAGGAAATTTAGTATCATATATCTATAATTATTATAGGAATCAAAGTACCAAAATCAAGTAGCATTGAAAATTTATATAGGGATCAAAATACGAAAATCAAGTATCATTGTGTACTGCATTCGTACAAATACTGTTCGAATGAGTGATCCTTCATATGAGTTTGGAGAATTACTTCAAATCAAATCTTGTTTTTTTTTTTTGTACATTTAAAGTGTAATAAATTCATAGAGCAGTTATACAGTATTCAGTTTCATTTGACCAGTTTATTGGAACTATTGGAGCCTCGGATACTGATAGAAACTGTGGAATATGCACTGATCTCTATGTTCTATGTTCTATCAACTATGTTCTATTCTATGCATCGATGTGGTTTTTACAAGCCTCTGTGGTTTTATGCTTACGGCTTTTGTCTGTGAAGTTCCTGTTACAGTTTCCAGTGAAGTGTCAATTTTTCTTTTAACCATCCACCCACAAGCTTTGTGCTGCAAAGGTGACTGACTTTCTCTCAGGAGAATGGGTATTTCAAAGCAAGATATTTATGACATTTGTAGAATGAGACTGATGAAGTTTTTTTGTTAAAAATTAGTGTAATTCTCGTCACGATTGAAGTCAATTTGACTGAACTACACCAATGACTATTTTTGGAAACATTTTGCTCTTACCGCAGAGATTCTTCCTCTCCCTTCTGAAGTTTATTTTCTTTATTCCTCTTGTTTTTTCTGTCGCAGACATACTCAGAAGAACAGAAGTCGTTCCTGGAAGGAAATGCCATTGAACGGCACAGGATGTCTTTATGATGTAATTTGTAAATTATTTCCTCAAGATTTACGCCGGTCTAAGTAATTTGAGTTGATTCAATGCATAAAATGTGCTCAGTATACGATGTCTGTCGATTATTCTGAACGTTGAATTTTAATCCACGGTAGGCCTGCAACTCTCTTCTCGTATATGGTAATAATTTACGCAAGAAATTACTAGAACAGATCCGAGTTGCAGTCTTTTAGTATCTCATCTCTCATCATACCTGAATATCAAGTTCTACCTACATGTTCGTTTTGTGAGTTTTTCCTGTAAGCGAAAATACTCCTCGCAAATCCTGTTAGATAATAACCATTCAGTTGTTTTTTTTTGCTTTAAGTTTGAAAAGTGAATTCATCTTTGGTCTAATGAGCAAGAAAATAATGGCTTGCGCTAATAACTCTATAATCTACTCTAATATCTGTAATCATGCTTTTGAAATGTGAAAAGCAAATCGAAACAATCTATTTCAATGGAAGTTTATTATGATAGCCACCAAAATTTTCAATCTAATCTATCATTTCACTGTTTTCCCATCATAAGTTTCGCTACTTTGATGCTTTCAAAAAGTTTGGTTTAAGAATTCTAACATAAATGCTTAACACTGATTTTTGTTGTATTCCATAAAACCATAAAGATAAATAAGTAGACAATTCAGTAGATAATTCAAGCCAATTTCCGTTAGTACATTACCAAATAATTCTCAATGATAAAAATGTTGGATTCGCTTAAACAACTCAATTCGCTTAGACAATTCAGCAGAAATTTCAAGCCAATTCCGTCAGTAACTTACCATATAATTCTCAATGATAAAAATTTTGGTTCGCTTAAACAACAAGTTAACTCCACTCAAGCATTGGTACGTTTTTTAGAGATATGCTATAGCAGCAATCGAAAATGATTGTGCAGAGTTCATCAAATAATTGCTGAGAGTAATCAAGTTAGAGAACCATCAATCATCAATTGTTTTATCAAGATCTATTCGAGTGCTTAGAATTTCAATCTGGCTGGCCCATTGTCTGATACAAAACATCCATGTGTGTTCTGTCGGGGTCATAGTAGAAAGCGATTCGTTTAATAGCGATTTTGATAGAGAGATAACAACATTATTTGCTGTGAACGGCTGTTCACACGAGACGCGATACTAGTGTGTAACGAATCTATTGAATGTGTTCGAAATTCCCACAATTTGCCGCTTAAAAAACAACCGTCCGAGAATACTGACATGGGTGTGGGTGGGCGATATCACTTGACAGAGCTCAAACAACAAATAGCTGAATGGAAACAGAGGTAATTGATTGATCCAACTAAAACATAGGGGAGGGCGTGATCTATGTAAAACTTTCTCGTTCCTTTGAAAATAATAAAGTATTTAGTAGTAGTATAGAGTTGAAACTATTCTGTCATTTTTTAGCTTTGGAAAATTTAGATCGAGCCCTTAGAACCAAATCAACTTTTTCGAAAGTGTTGGTATATAATTATGATCTTCATGATCATCCTACGATATCAATGATTATGATAAATATTGAATCCTTGAGCAAACACTGAGCTTTCATTTTTAATTCTCTCAAGTCTGATACAGTAACTCAATTTAATTAGAGACAAAAGGAATAGGTTCCTGTCAATCGGTTCAGACTATTTACTTGAAGACTATCACCATAGACAACAAAGATTGTATAATTAGCCTATGCCATCACCTTTAATTTTTATGAACAAAGCCATGATTCTAATTGAAATTCAGTGAAAAGTGTATATAGTGCGCTTCACGTCAAGAAGTCAGCATTGTTTAGATTGGAGTTTGCTATCCTTGTTCAGCACAAGGCAAGATCCTATTCGCACTGTGCATAGTTGCCGCACTGTGCATTGTTGTCGCACACAGTCTCACCAAACACGTTTGGTGCAGTTTTCTCTTTCTCTCTCAATGAAACTTGGCATCTATGCTCCTCATATAAACAATGTTGACTTCTTGACGTGAATCGGACTATGAAATGATCTCTGCGTAGGAGTTCAACAATGTTCAAGATTCCAGCTAAATTCACCGAATTCATCAAAACCACTGCAAACTTTTTATTAGGAGTAAATTCCATGTAATTACAAGTTTCGTGAATAAATGGATTTTGAGTTTAAATTTTCAATTGCAGTAGTAGACTGTATAGTATAGACTGTACATAGTAGTACATAGTAGTATAGACTGTAGTATAGTACAGTAGTAGTATAGACTGATTCACCGAAATCATCTTCCGTCAGTATTTCAAAATACAGTATTTGAACAAAATGCTCGATATTTTATGAAGTTAGGTTTTCAAGCTCAAACATAACCAATTGATTTGCAATTAACTTTGTTAGGCTGGATGAGCATACGTGGATGACCAAGAGCGTGTTATTGCGTGAGCGGATGTAATTGGAGTGAAATTACTACATGTTACTTTAATTAGAAGGAAGTTAATTACAGCTCACTTTCAAGAAGCATTAATAAAACATTATGACAAGAGGTTTTCGGGTGTTACGTGGAATGGTCATTCAGTGGCACAGTTGAGTTGTTTATATGAATGTAGGTTTCTCTCAGCGACCACATAGTACAATTTTGTTTTATGTAGTCGCTAATTTCCTTGAATGAATAGGAAATTGACTTCACACTCCATGAAGGGACACTTTAAGGCAATTCAACTCGAATGACATAGATGGTATGGTGGAAGGCATAGAACTGAATTACTGATTAAAGTAATACGTTTTTTGAGGAAAGTAATGAAACAAAAACTAGGACGTTTTCGTAATAGTAAATCATTAATCGTATTTTTATGTTTTTCGAAATGAATATTCATTTTCAAGTTTAATTTAGTTGAGCAAACTAATTCTATATCACTTATTCTAAGAGAATTGCTTCATATTGTCTTTGAGCCAGTACTTGAAGATATATTATTTGCTTAAAACTGACTGTGCACTACTTAACTCTGGTTCACAGACTGAATTTATTAGTCTATTCTTCCAGTTCATAGCACACGCCACAGCCCAATATCAACAACCTTTGTGTTCAGACTATTAAAAATTGCAAAGAATTGTGAGAATTTTTACACGCGCTCTGCATAGCGTAACTTGAAGCAATTTGAATAATATACAAAGGGGGAAAGAGCATGGTGGGATAAATTGGCTGTATCCAACTTTTTTAATTACAGAGCCTTGGCCCACACGATATTCGAGGTGAATAAACTTCACAGCGCTGAAATGTTTTCTAATAAAATTTCACTGTATTTGAAATTAGACCAAATAATTACTAATTTGCAGATCAAATTTTTTTTTATCGTATGGCTTTTTATTGGTGAGGAGACCCTTACGGGTAGGTTCCACCTCGCCAAATTGCACAATTTTTTGTGTCGGTCACCCATCCGAGAGCGGTCTTGAATGTTTGTTACTCAACCACATGTTCACTTAGCAAACGCTCTCACCGAGTGACCACTGATATTACAGATCAAATAAATTATGATTAAAAAATCACAGGGTTATTCAGAATATCAGAAGATATATTCAGAAGATCTTTTCGCGGAGGTAAATTGAAAACAATTTTTCTCTCCATCTCAATCATGATAAGACGTTTTCCTCTACATCAACTTCATTGTGTATCTGGAAATCTTAGTTTTAATATGCATAGGGCATAATCTAGTACCATTTTCAAGAATGCAAATCGTATTATCTGTTAGTTTCTACAATTTAACAATATTCTGAGTGAGTCCAGTTATTTTTGGTGTCTGGATCTGCCAATCTTGGATCTGAGCTCATACAGTATAATCAATCTTTTGGATTATAAATTTGCAAGAGAAGAGTCTCGATCCTGAACTATTCTTGAATTCTTTTGTTTATAATGAGAAGATATTCATTGAACTTAATGAAGTTACAAATTCTTTTGAGCATACTGTGTACAGTGTACTGTGTATAAAACTACTTGAATAATCATTCCTCTCACAATAGCAATTCAGAAATGAAATATGACAGTCCTGGAATAGGTTTGTCAGACTGCTATGTTGCCCAGTATGATTTTTTATTGGTAGAGAAAAAACAATTATAAAATAAATTGCCTACTATTGACAACTCTGCGTCTTTTACGGTTCACCGACAATCCTACAAGCAGAGCTTATATTTTTTCAATCTCATGGCTCGATGGTTTTTACTACTGAGTGGAATTATCCAACCCGCTATGCTGCAAAGTTCCAATCAACAAACTACCCCCTACAAAATATCAACTCGAAAAGCATTGCAACTATTTTGTCATTAGGAATGTACACCCTGTTCTATGGATCTATGCCCTATTCATAGCAAGTGTTATAACATTTATTGTTATATCTGCTCTACTTCCTGCAGTCTGCCATTCCTGTTGCAAATGGAAAATTGATAATGAGAGAAAGAATAAGTGAGAGAGAGAGTGAGTATGGAAAAGGAATAGATGGGTGCTGCTATAAGCTGTGAGCAGGGAGAAAGGAGCGAGCGGACTTTCGGCTCAAGATCAAGGTCATGGACGATCGCTGCCGCAGATTATCATTGTTGGATCTGGGCCAATGTGGTCTCTGAATAGATGCAATGGAACTTTAGAGAACAGCTCTCTGATAAATCGAGCAGACAACATTTCATCTTTCTTCCCCACATCATTCTCTTTTACTCGTTGACGGAAGCAAAATACTCCTGAATAGGACACACCCCGACTTTCTTTGCATCTCGCTGCATATCTGCATTAACATAATCACCAACTCCATCATCAAAAACCGGTAGCTTCCAAATTTAATCTAGCCTGAGGCAGGCGCTAGTTCTAGTCTGACCAGTCACTCACTGCTTGTACACCGCCGCGCACACTTCAAATAGCATTCAATTACTGGCTGGATCAGCTTTTAATTTCAGTCACTAACCTGCTCAACAACATGACCATCCCATTTCCATCAGCTATTAGATCGTCATCATGTAATTGAGACGGTTTTTTATTACTGCCTCAGGGAATTGAACTCTCTCTAGTCATCTTTTTCTCATTAATATTGTCACTTTCCCTCAATGGAGCATCAATAGACATGATAATTACGATTTCTGGTAATATAGCGCTTTTCCTCTTCAATAGAAATAAAAATTATATTCTAGATTCGAATTTTCATGCATGATTCCATCAATGAGTTATTGTTTGAAGCATTCCAGGGTGATTTTACTATCGATTTTTTATGAAAAATGCTGAGTTAGAATAGTAATGTTCTACAGTTGAAACTTTTCCGCCATCTATACCTGTATAGAAATGTGTACAGTTATTTTGGATCTGTAGCATCTTCTGTATAACTCTTGTCAGAGTTGAAAATTTTATCGATTTATCATCATATTCAATGTAACATAGAATAGACTAATTAATTGATCTGAAAGTCAGCTCCTCCTTCTCCTAATTTCAACAATAGTCATTGAATACGACTGTATTGAAAATACTAATCCATCAGTCTGAGTGGGTGAGTTTTAGTGTGAGTGAGACTCTAGTGTGATAATTATCTAGTCACTCAAAAGAAGTTCAAATTCCTATTAAGAGTATTTTACTCCTTCACTTGAAGTCGATGAAATCAGATACTACACTCTTTTGAATGCAAAGCACTGCTTCAGATTGTTCTCTGAAATTCTGCATGTAAGAATAAGCAGGAAAACTAGAATATCAAGAAACTATTAGTACAGGAAAAGGACTGTTATCCTTCTTCTGTTTCAAGGCCGAAATAATATGGTTTTAAAATATGAAAATTTGCCATCTTATAATAATTCCTGTATAAAATATTAAAAGATTATAAATCTTATAATAATTATAATAGCCTTGTGATCCCATAAATAAGTGTCGTAACACTCATTAAGAGCTCCAGTGAAGCGCCAATTAATCCCTAAATGTTTTTGAGTAATGATTCATCAAATAATATCTCACCAGCAACAGACATCTGATGAGTGCAAGATTATTATTTACCTGTCACGATCTCATCATAATGATTTGATAGTTGATGTCTCAATTGAAATACTCGCATAAGATGTCGTTAACCGGACAATGGCTTGCAGTTTACAAAACAAGAAATGCTGATCAGTACTGGAGAGGTTGTTGAGTGGTGCGGCGTTTGGGGCATTGACCACAACCACAACGTCTTGTGCGTGACATCCCCGAGTGCAACTTGTGACATGAGCAACGTGACTTTGTACCTTACAAGGAGAGAAGAAATGTTAGAGGAAGAGGCAGAAGTAGAGACCGTGCGCAAGATTCAAAACCGCCCTTCTTCCCCTGGCAAGGTGATGGACAACGTTCTGTGCGGACTGAATTCTTCTCTTTTTTTTAATGAGTCACGGACGAGAAATTCAAGCACAGATGAAAGAAGTCCGCGTTTAGCCTACGTTTGTGGCTGTGGTGATAATGGCTTAGAAGATGACTATCATTATACTTTGAATAAGCACTTTCCAACCAGTGCAGACTGGCTAAAAAGTACTTTTCTGGTTTGTGGTGAAGGAAGAAAACATTCTGCAAACCTTGAAATATTGCACACTTTCAGTATTAAATTACTCTTTCTATTCTAACAGGAAATACGAATTATCAAAGTGCTTTTCTTAGTTCAACTAAACTCGGATTTAACCCCTGAATCAAATCTGATCCTATATGTCACCTCGAGAAACGTATTGAGAAAATATTACGAAATAATATTATCCACGTACTGGAATCACAGAGATGATTTACAGTTTCTATGTCCTTGGTCTATTTTCCTAATTTCTCAACTATTTTATCTTGAAAAATGGTCTGACAGGTGACTGATTAATGATTAGATCTTTTGAATCAACTAATCTAGATATTTAGCAAAATTATCATCTCAAATGTTACAAAATTGTTTTAAGCTTTCAAGTTTAGAAGATAACCTTCTATTACTCATTCCTTTCTTTTATAGAAACATACTACACACAACAGTAGAGCTTCTCCTATTTTATTATTCAATAAGCTTTATTTTCCAAGAGATTTAAGAGTTTGATGGTAAGGCCTAAATCGAAATATCGTTAAGGCTAAATCGTTGACCAAACATTGCATCTTGTATGAAATTGGTTGATCTGAATGTTAATAAACTGCATAACATAAAAATACTGTATTGTAAGATGTTTTATCTCAACTTTATTTCATGAGTCCATATTCTATGTTGTTAATTCATCATAAAGTTATAATTCTCCCATCCGGTCACAGTTATAGTTGAACATTTTTCGTTCGACCTCACGACCTGAATATATTTTATGTGAAAATACATAACATAAATACTGTATTGTAAGATATTATATCTCTGTAAGATCAACTTCATTTCATGATTCTATATGAATCTATGTGGTAATTTCATCATCTACCAATGAAGTGAATGTTATGATTCTCCAGTCACATTAATAATTGAACACTTTTCGTTCGACCTGAATATGCCTGCCTTCAAGATGGGTTGTGCGAATAAAAGGTTAACAGAACACTGTTACTAGTGTATTTTTCTAGGCTCCAAGTCTTTTCTAAAGATGATGATTATCAGAATTACGACACTTATTTATGGGATCACAAGCCCATAGGCAGGAATTATTATAGTGGATAAATAGAGCGTGAGAATCAAATTCTACTGTTTTAAAAAGCTCAATCGAACTTCCAATCCTTGTATTCTCAGCCCATCATGGACTTAGTGGATTGGCCTTGAGTTTATTTATTGTCATTGAAATTTCCAATTAATGCTTCAAATTTATGTAATTCCAGTTCTTTTCTATAATTATTCAGCCAACCCCGCACCAACTCTTCCCCTTTCTTTGCTTTCTCGAATTATTGTTTAGAAATTTTATTATCATGCCCTCCATGATTGTAACAATGATTTTTGCAGAAATTATTCAGAGATGAATTTTATTTCTACATTATACTACGAAATATATCATGAGATGTACTATGATTCCACTGAGCTGTAATGATAAACATAAACAACACATTACTGTAATAATATACGTAATCAGAAAGGGTTTGAAGATGCTAGTCAAGAAAAATAAAAGAATTGTCATGACAGAATGTATTGTGATTAAATCTTTGTGTAACATCAATCAATATTGAATTATTTATTATGATATCACATTAGTTTTAATGAGCAGCAATTACTTCTGGAAGGAGGAGTGCGGAGGGTATGTCAATCAGGAAGTAGGCCTATATCATGAAGATAACTTTGCTCGGTAGTTATGGTATAGGTATTCCTTTTGATCCATGAATTCATGATTAGGATCGATTCAGTTCAAAGTTTAATATCTATTTAATAACCGAAAGTAAACATTACGGGCGAACAGCATCACATGTTCCAGTGCTACTCGTGTGGGTTGTGATAAAAATACATCTTACTTTCACTTCGGACCGCCTCCACCTTTTGAGTGGCTAAATCAACTTTGAAAGTTTATTACTTCCGACCATCGAAATTATATGTTATGGCTAGAGCAGTATGTTAAAATGCCAAGCACGGAGTTCTATTGTACATTCGAGCGATATTAAGATTACTTGAAAGCAGAGGATAATAATATGTTCGGACAAACAAATGTCTAGGATTATTCTATTATATCAGTAAATTCGCTCATCAAATGCGAGTGGTAATTCAACAAAGTTTATGACCAGACTTTCAACATAAAACAATAGGCTACGATGCCTAACCATCATATTTTCCGTAACTTCCAATTGTATATGAAAATTGAGAATTGGAGTGACGAATCTTGTGTTATTCATTGTAATTATTATTGTACATACATTGGGAAGTCTGACCTCTCTAGCCTTGAGAATTAAGTAGAAACCAATCTGGTCTAAAAACATTACAAACTAAAGTAAGGCTAGGCGTACACCGGTTAGTCAAGACAAGACAAGACGAGATTAGTCACGTTTAGTCACAGTAATTCACATAGCTGCTTATGAAGCAGCACACACCGATGCAATGACTAATCGGTGTGTGTTGCTTCATAAGCAACTATGTAAAGTACTGTGACTAAACGTGACTAATCTCGTCTTGTCTTGTCTTGACTAACCGGTGTACGCCTAGCCTAAGGTTGAAATAGTCGGTTCCAACCAATTTCAGTACTGAACTATATCTGAACTATTGCTCTCATTTTCCCAGCCAATTCTGCCACCTTGACACGCGGATTTCATAGCAACAAAAAATCTACCACATAGAAAGGAACATAACATAACGGAAGAGTGACGAATCTGCTTTTTCATCCTTTTTATCCGCCTTCCAAACATGCCTCCTGTTGTCATCTTTTTGTGGCTGTTCTATTGTGAATGTCACAGCAATAATTCAATAATACTTGTTGGCATAAGCCAATTTCGGGCTTCCCATAACACTAACGTTACTTTAATGTACCAATCTTTACACTGATGTATAGATGTGATACTTTAACTTACACCACATACGGGCATAGGCGTCGCGCCGACATTTTGTAAAAAATGATGAGATCTGTACATAAAATAGATAGGCTATCTGTTGATAGAAACTCAATCGTTTCTATGAAGGCCTACACTTACATGATTTATGAGCATTTTATTGAGTAGACTGGCATACAAAAGTACCCTTTTGTAGTATGCTTACTGGCTCATATTATCCTAATTTTGATTTGTGCCCCCCAAATACATGGCCCACGCTACGCCTATGCATACGGGTATTAAGAGATTTTTGTTCTGAGGGTGATGCCCACATGAGCTCTTATACCATGAATCGCTTAACCTATATAACGATACACCTAAGATTTAAATAAAAGATAAGATTTATCCAGCAAGTACAACCCTACGCTAATATCCTAGTTTTCTATTATTTTAACAAATGCATTGAAACATCTATTCGTTTTATATAAAAAAGATTTTTGAAAATAGACTCATTCAATGCACTGTAAATGAATACCAAAAACTGTTATTTATACTGATCAACCTTTGAACTATGAGTCTCAGTTATCGAATATTTTTGTTCAGAGAAAGTTGAAAACAGTGTTTTCTAACAAAATTCACATTTTCACAAAAAATTGTGCATCGCAAGCAATTTATCAAATAGCATGAAAATCAGACTTTTACATCCAAATTTTTGTTTCGTTACTATAAAACATGCAATTGCAACATTCTATTTAAATAACTTCATTGGTAGAAATTGATGTTATAAGAGTATGTCACCAAATTACGTACAAAAACAAATCGCAAAGCGTATCTAGTGTATAACAACCTTGTTTGAATTTGTCAATTATATTTAAGTAGGCTACGGTATCTTTTTTAATGTAATTTCTAACGTTTTCTATATAATTACAAGAGACGTGTGAGTTTTGAGAGCTTTTAGAGACACAGCTACTAAGATGATTCATCTTGATTAAGATTATATCTTGATTATCATTATAATCGACTATCATTAAACAGAGGGGTACAAAAGTAGTGTGTTAACAATTTATACAGCAGCGTGATAACTGTGAAAGCAAAAATTTTGAACACAAAAGAAAGTAATTGTATTGGTCAACTACAACACTTTAGAAGTTAATTTCTAATTCTCAACACTTTTAAATTGATTTCAAAGTTTCATGTTTTGCATAAATACACTAAATTTTCTATAAAATATTTCATTGCTGTATTCCTACATTTGCCCTCCTCTGAATATTGAGCTGGATACTCATGATTCTGTAAGATTCATACCGAAATTAGTACCTGCAGTACAATGATGATCAATTCAATCAACTCATCATTAAAACTCCTTATATAATAGTTAAATGTTCTAGCAAAAAATAGCTAGGATTCGAATGAATTACACTTCTACAAAACTGGGTTCCTCTTTATAGCGAAAGTACGATGATAACTTATCATTGCTTTTTCAGCAATTGACTCTCCAATCTAGAAATTACGCTCTTCGAATCCACTGCCCAAGGTGATCTGCCATATTAAGAGACTTTCAAATTTTGTTTGTAGCATCCGCATTACTGTAATTTACATAGCTCATTCGTGATGATGAGCGCTGAATTACAACGGAAGAATCACGATTTGCTTTATTACCCAGTAGTAATATAATCAACTTGGCGAAAGAAGAGCAGACGACCATTATGACTGACAGCTCAGTTGAAACAAATTACTTTCGGAGTTCAGAGTGAGGTATGATTATCTTGGAAAGAAACAAAGTAAATTCTGGGGCTCACTGTAAGAGATCAATTATGCATTAATTTTTTGATAATACAATATTGCTTGATGACTGTAGCTGATAAAAAGAATAGTTTTATATGCTAGAAAACCGTCAGGCCTACAAATGAACGTCCGAAGATAGTTTTTGCCGGTAACAGAGGTGGCTTATCACTTGTCTGATACCAAAGGTTCCTAGTTCGATCCAATTTGACTGAATATATTTTCCTTGAGTCACTCCCGTCTCACGGAAGAGACATTAAGCCATCGGTTTTGTCTGCCTAAAAAGTATTCGTCATCTCTCATCATCATCCCTTTTCCAATTTCCCATACACAAGCCTACAGCTCATGTGGGCATTACCTCAAAAAAGTTGATCAATTACAAAATATCTTGTTTTCAAATTCAATACCTTTTGGAGCTAATGTAATAACTTCCAACCTCTTAAGAGAAATAGCACTTTACATCATCATGAAGATGAAAGATGAGGCGGATATTCTCTACCCTGCTAGGTACCATGTTTCCAGGAGGGAATTCCCTGAAAAATCACAATTTTTGTATTCCAAGGATATGCTAAATGTATACATTGAGATTCTCTCACCATTTCTTACGATCTGTTGCACTTTCACCATTGACACATAATTATTTACGATTGGAAAGCTACCGAGATTAATATGTGTGCAATTTATGAGCCGTGCACATCTATTTCAAAAAGGTTTCAATTTTTATCTGATCGATTTGTGATTGTTCACTACCCAGCTACCTCTGCCATTCAGCTGACATTTCAACAATCCAGTTCGATACTTAATCTGCTTTTAAATTGAAGTTTTACGATGGACCGCACCGACCGCTTTCTAGCGAGCGAACTTTGCCCTTCCTGAATCATCTACTTGATCTGCAGTTGTTACTGAATTCGACGAAGAGGAACATGTCTTGTATAATCTTCAATAAGGAAAGTTGTTCTGCATTATTGCAGGAAGTGGGAGAAAATCTGTTATTGTGTACAGCACCTTTCTACAGACAAGATATTGAAAATTTGTAACTAGATCTTGACCATCAATATTTTAAATTTGTCTATTACTAGATCTTGACATACTAATGTAATGCTTGAAAGAATCGAGGAAAGAGGCTTGGAAAATAATGGGAGGAGTTTCCCCTCACCAATCACTGTTTACGATCTTGTATCAGTTCTCATTCATAAATTAAAACATTATAAATTGGTGATGATTATAACATTATTTTTATTTAGAAATCATTTCAAAATCCAGTAACCAAGAAAATGATCATTATATCAAAGAGAAGCTTTCACGATAATTAAATCTGAAATGGGAAATGAGAAAATGGAATAACAATGCTTAACATCGAGTATTATAATAATCAGTTAATAATGGAATTCTGAATAATATCAATTTATGTGATAAGCTTCTGAAAAATGTCTGAAACTCCAAATCCAAATTTTAGCTCTATGATATTGCGAGCTTATATTGAAAAATTCACTGTAAAGATTTACTGGTTGAAAATACCTTTTGACCAGAAAATTTCCAAGAATCAAATTGAGAAGCATAGATGAGAAAATAAAATAAGATGAGTAAAAGAAAGAAATTTGATTCGGACATTGGACCGATGGACCCTGAGCGTTAACCAGGATGATGATCGATGTTTTCAGTTCCGGTCTCATCAAATATCTTCCTTTTGAACCACAAATAATCAGTCTGGGTCTGGGCCTCAGTCACACATCAGGTTCAGACTGTGACGCCAAATCAACCTCAAACGAACTGTTACAAAATTCACTTCCGTTGCGTTGCCATTAAGCAATCAACTTGATGACCTTTGGCCTTGTTCTTGGCTTGTTTCATAACTTGGCAGTTAACGGAAATATTTCAGATTAGCATATCACTTCGATGCAGCAGATACGGGTTACGTCTGTAGAGATGCTCTCGAACTTTTCCACGCCACTCAGGGCGAGAGAAAGCAGGCCCATTTTGTGGACATTATCCAATGAGCATTCTTCTGCCACCTCCAGATGAAACATACCATAGTTGGCAAAAACGCTCGGAGATTTATAAGCACATTAAAGCTGCTTCAATTCAACGAAGTACCTACTTAATGCCTCCAACGTCTGAAAAGGAAAGTAGTTTTAATCAACAAGAACAACATTTCCGCGCTCAAGTACCTTTGCACTGAACTTAATAGCTTGGTCTACTCTATTGATAGGCCTGAGCGTCTAGTTCAACAAACGAATCCTGATGAATAAATCATGAATGAGCATAGACAGATCATTCACATGAGATTTAGATTGAGTACACTCTTCTACAAAAAATGCATGGAATCTGGAAATACTTGCACCAGGATTTTCTCGTAACAATTCTAATTGGGGCAATAAAGTGTCATAAAGTATCATCTCATCTTATCTCGCTTTGCTTCTTTGCTACAGTTTTAAAAAACGGTACGTTGAAATTTTGAGTAAACCACTCTTGAAAGTAACGCTTTTGTAAAGTGTCACTGTAGAGAATAATTGTGTCTTGTCGTGATGATGAGACTCACAGGTGCAGGTCATGCGACGAAGAAGTCTCCATTTTTTAAAGATATTTTAGCCCAGAATCAACTTTTATATTAGAAGTTTCGTATGGAATATTTTTGAGCCCAATTAAACCCCTTCACTCTACACAAGAAAGATTAAGTTGATTATGTGTATCATTCATACATATTGTGGAAAATATTACAACTCGTTAACATGATTGAAATATTTCTTATTCTCCTTAAAACTTGGGTGCTTTATTTTGCCAGGGGATGGGTCCCGGACATCAGATCAGAAATCAATTGTTTTTGTTAGATACTACAATTCTAGAAGGATTCAAAACATATATTTATAAATTTCTCTATTATATAATACCCTCACATTGACAAATTGCAGTTCGACGTCTACCCATTGTTAATGTAAATAAGGATGTGCATGTATAAGAGCCATGTAATTGTTACAATACATTGAGTACAACTGACACTTCTGACAGCTACGTCCCGAATCATCGAGATAGAAGCCGTCGTCACGATTATGAGCATGTGTCGGTCTTTAAATTGATGGACATAAGCATAAAAATTTAACGGCTAGTTTTTTATCAGTACAAGTTTATCTTTGATCTAGCTCACGCCTCTAGATATTTTTTGTCTATGATTGCAATCAGTTTTCTCTCTAGCTTGGATTCACAGTAATCAATTTATTTTATTTGCAGGACGAGTGAATTGGTAGCACTGATGGCTATCTCAGCCACTCTCTTCCTATTTCTTCACACACGTGATCTCAATTCGAAATTACGACAGATGGAAGGCCGACTGCAGCCGGAGGACCTCACGCAATCCGCTGCTAATCAGATCTCAGGTAATTTAATATATGCAATCACTTAGACAATCTCAATACACATTTGTTTAAAAATATGCATTACTCTCCTAATGAGTCATGAATTTCCCTTAAAGTCATATACTTGTAGCATGAAAATTCGATGAGTTGATAAGAAACATTAAAAAAAAAGAAAACGCTCCAAAGACTACTAGACGGTAATTTTTGAGGAAGGATCATTTTGAAAAAGGAAAGCGATCTATTAGCTACTTTATTTTCTAATAGATATATTATCTATATCTATATAGCTACTTCTGTACAAGTTGCCTCTGTATGCAGCCTCTGTACGTGTTGTAGCGTTTTAAATATAGTTAGCCTGTACATAAAAGAAAAATTATATTTTTCTGTCATAAATTTACACAATGGAGAATTAAACAATAATATTATTTTTGGATTACTAGAAGGAAAACTCTGAAGACGGTGAAAATTCATGAGGGGAGAAGAACAAAGTTTTAAATTTCTTGTTTTTTAAATTTCTATTAGGTATTGAGTTTAATTCAGAGGACCCATATTCAATATTATAAATGGTTCAATATTATGGAACCAATATTCATTGCAGTTCATATGATGCAGCCTCTTGACTGATTGCCTGCTCGGTATGATAATAATATTGTTTATTAACATAAGTTTTTCATTCATTTCCGTTCCGTTCAAATCTTTAATAGATAAATCGATGTTTTGCACTTGAAATCTTGAAATTCTCTACTAGAAATTTCCTTAAACTTGGAACCCTTCCCTTGGAATTCTGTTTATTTTGTTGTTCTTGGAATTCTTGTATACTGTTATTAGCCAAATATAATCTATCCTTTCTTCATCAGACACAGGAATACCCTTGGAATTCTGTACACTGTTGTACTTGGCCAATTCTTGAATAATCCTAATTAACCAAATTATCTATCCTTTTTTCTTCCCACTTCTCGGATTCCTGCTTATATGATTAATTTCTACATAAAGTATCTCCATGAAGAAATTCTTCTTTGATTCATCTATGGGGGTGATGAAAATTAAGAGAGATAAGGTAATAGTTTTAATGAAGTTATTGATGATGAAGCACATTAATTTCTTTTTGAGCAGGCCTGTACAATTTAATTATTGTCAATTTATTCTATTTATTTGAAAAAAAGATTATACAACAAGTGGATGCAACGGGCATGATGCCCAAATCTGCGCCCCATAAAATTGTCCAATTAGCTCATTACCATTGTATATTACCAACTCAACTACATTGTGCGATAAAATTTGTACCATGAATGTGAAGATTTCAAAATCATGGACTCATTAAAATCATGTTTAAAATGCTTTGGTGATGATAAAACAAGTGCCAACAACAATTTATTTCAATTAGCCTACTCAAACCGTCAAGTTACAATGTAAAATACAAAATTATCTAGGAATTCGTTTTCTTGGTCAATTCTTCAGCATTCTATAAATAGTATGATGGCATTCATTTAAAAGAGCAAAACCACAACCTGATTTCCCAACTTTGTTCTCCTTTCTTATTAGATTTTCTCAACGTTTATCCTCAAAGAAACAACCAACTGATCACACTAACTGACAATCATAATTCTCAGTACTTGTGGCCGTCTTGCTCCTTGCTCGTTTTATTGCATTTACTTTCCATAATAACCCGTATTTACGTATTGTCCACTTACTCCTCTCCTCTGTATTTCTGTTATTCCCTTTCTCTACAAGAATTCGAATAATCTAGAAATGGAGGATAACTATGATTCTACTCTCTGGCATAGTATTTAATTTGAACATGGGCATATGTTGATAATAGAAAATCAATTTTATGAGGAATGCATACATATTTTTGATCATAGACAATAAATGAAATTGATATTCTCAATAAAATTTTACAATGTTTTTCGTTTTATATACTAATAATTTAATATTTATTGAATAAGCGTTAACTAGAATCTTTTAAATTCTAATAATCTCTCACAATAATTAGTTCAGAAATCAGAAATTTTATTGACAAAATTACACAACACAGTACAAAAATTATAATACAATAAATTTTGTGTCACATGGGTTTCAAAACCCTGTGCGTGACACCGAGTTCTTAACTTTAGAATATTACACATTATGATAAAAGTTACACTCATTTACTACTTAGAAATACCTTAATAGCTCTAGGATAGTATGAGATTTGCTTTAGATGCTTGCTTTAGATGACATTATGAGAGAAAGAGGAAACATTGCTATTGTATTGGTAATAGAATATGGATCATTAAATGGTAGTATAAATAAGCTGAAGTATATCGTGAGCAGTAAACCAAGAATAGATTAAGAATAATTTCGAATTTACTACATACACTATATAGTTGACCGTTTAAGGCTGTAAATAAGTCTATGTGAGAGGAAAATAATTCACAACTTGTACATTTTTATTCATTATTACCCTTAGAAAGTAACTAGAAATACTGCTTGATTGCTTATAACATAAAGGTTTATGAGAACGGAAAGTTCACTTTCACATTGATCTTATCGTCAAATCTTTCGGACATCTACTCAATCTAACTATTGTACATACTATTCATTGAAGAATATAGAATTATTCAATTAATGAGGACATTTTAACATAAGTTTTGGTGTCATGACACTACCTTCTCCTTCTCACCTTCTCACGTACACTATCTTTTGTACAATGCACTCAGTTTATTCCAAAATAATATTTCATAATACAGTAATACCATCTTCTATCGAAATAATGATGAACTCGAAGCTCTCATTGGGTTAACGCCGTCTTCTGTACTATATGCCTAGCCAGCAAGTCACGATCAATACTTTTGACTCGTCATGTTGACTGTTGAGTAATAGTGATCCTAATGTGATTGTTACGCTAGAACTCTTGATTGGAGGCGCCAATTATAAACTTGTGGATGATGCTTTGACAAAGCGCTTTGGAGAGGGAGGAGACCTCTCACTTTTATCGCCTTGAAAGGATTTTATGGACTTTTATGGCACTAAGAAATCATAAAATATTGAATAAATATAAATATTTTCTTCATAAATATTAATTTATGAAGATCATAAAAGGCGCTTTGGAGAGGAAGAAGACCTCTCACTTTCATGGCCTTAAGCCCATGCCACACCGAGCTCGCTCCCGCTGCGGAAGCGAAGTTTGAAAAATCACTCGGCGTGTTATCAAGTGGGACAGGCCAGACCGAGGACCGAGTGCCTCACGCCCGCGGGAGCGCGGTACAATACCTCTACTACCGATACCAATAGGTACTAATACTTACTTACTTTCCATGTCCGGCCAACACCTTAAATTTTTCCTCTCCAGAAAAGAGCAGTATTTATTGCCTTGTCAGTTACTTCTAGAATATCATCAACAGAGAAGACATCATTCATCATTGAGCTAATACAGTTCCAGTATTTTTCCAGCGGTACTGTTGTCTACGCATGCGCAGAACGGCCAAGTCTCCCGTTGTCACAGCCAACTCACACCTCTCCCATCTCAAAACTACCTTGCGGGAGAGGTATTTTTGGTATTTTTGGCATGGCTCGAGGAAAACAAGGAAAAACGTCCTCAGCGGTACAGTACCACAACGGTAGTAACTCTGCTTGGTGTGGCATGGCCTTAAAAGGAGACATAACGCCAGATTCACTCTCAGATTGATGATCACAAGAAACTGCAGATTACTATTTTGTATTACATGATTATTTGGAAATTCTAAAATACTTCTGCTTTTCTTTTCCAAGAGGAAATCGGTGACCTAGTAGGGTGATATAACAAAACCTGAATTTGGACTGTTTGTGTAGATTGGAAGAGGAACAGTTTTGGGCGTAAGCACACCCAAACAGAGTCAGAGTTTATTGAACTCTGAACTCTCCGTTGTAAATGATTGAATAAATGAGTAATAGATATTTTATATAATTATAGATAATAGATATGATTTTAAATGATGATTAATGAATATTGAAGCTGATGTATTTTTATAAAATAGGATACTATGTGGTCGCAGGAGATACTCAAAATATCACCATAATCAAATAAATTATTATAATCTTTCTACAGTTACTCCAGCTCTTACACCTAAAAACACTACGTATCACCAGCCTAGAAACTTACAGTAACCGCTTATTGTGATTGGAAACAAAACAATTATAAATTCCTCTCATCCAAGCTATAATTAAAATTAAAGTAACAACCCTATATTATGGGTTTGAGTCCTGTAAACGTTTCTCTGAGAAAGCTGCAACTATTCAAAGGACGCAGTGAGCTGTAATTTAACGACACCACATTAGTGCACCATTGTTATTCTGCTGCATGACAAACGAAATAACTGATGGAACACTGCGGTATCCCACTAATACATTAACGAATGATTGAGGAAATTGAATGTGAAATTTGTGATTTGTCCAGTAACAATAGGTTGCAACTAAGTGGAGGTACTTGCTTTGTATTATCATTCCCATCGGACAAACTACAAACTTATAGCAATTTAATTGAAATTTCACTTTGAATATTTACTTCTAGTGTTACGGAGGTTCTGAATTCCAAGTTGAATAACAAGTAGTGGAATGAAAGTGCTTGCAACTCTGGACTGGAACACAGTAGTAATTATTGTTACTATAGATATGATAGTTATAGACACAAGTGATGGATGTTGAATTACTGAACGTCATCTGCAATACTCTGGAAAACTTATGGATAGAGCAATAATATGCAAGAAAAGTTTCAGATAGATAAAACTAATGAAGCTAAACTACAGGAAGCTAATGGTATTGGAACAGTTAGGGCCGGTTCATGAGCTCGGGATTTAGCTAAGTCCTAGACTAAAACGGGTGGCCACAGTAGCATCGACAAACGTTAGCCTCGACACTATGTACCAAGGGCTCTCTATGCTGCAAACCCACTAACCTATCGAGACAAACGTTTGTCGATACGGTAGCCACCGTTTTAGTCCTTAAAGCTCTAAACCAAAAGGAAGTGATTTTTAGTGAATAACTGAAATTTACAACAACTCTTCGAATTTTATTTTGCATCATATCCCCTTATTTTATTTCATTTGCATTTTAGATAGAGTACATTTTCCAAAAACAAAAGCTGTGGATTCTTCAGGTTATAACAAAATAGGAAAAGTGATCGGCAGTACCCATGCTTAGGAGAGATCATCATGATCATTACTACTGCTTCTAACCTTCAACGCCAACACCTTATTATAGTTTCCATTCTTCAATTTGACTGTCAGATACGAGTAGACCAATCAACAGTTCACAAATTGTTCTCGCTAACCATGTGGTCCAAAACCTCTCAACCCTACTATTACAGCCTTTTCTTGTTCACATGTTGCTTCGTGCTCGGAAGGTCGTCTGGAGCATTCTCTCAAACATGAAATTAAGTATTCTTACACCTTTTTTCTATTTGCGTGTGGATTTCGTACTTAAAAAGCTCGAGGCAATTGTATTATTTATTTATATAGACAAGTGAAAAAGAGGGGATTTTATTGATTGGGTTAGGTATTCGTCTGAGATTGATGAAGTATATGTTCTTATGGTTTTTTATTGGAGGGGAGACCCTTACGGGTAGGTTCCACCTCACATTTTTTTAAGAGTGATGAACGTAATAAACCACATGTATTTATTGGAAATATCTATTTCAGGAGACCTTTTCTTAATATTTCTGAAAAATTTCCTCTAATTAAACTATAAAAAAGTATGATTTATTGGAATTTAGACGAAAATTTCTTGACTCTTGCGACATTAGTGATTCACTAGCTCAAGTTTCATTTTTCAGCAGTAGGCCTACTTTGTTTTAAAACTGGAATATGAATTTATCATTGTCTAATTACTATGTTCACAGAATAATAACTCCACTAATTGATAGTCTACAAATATGAATGAAATATCATAATCATACTTATAATCGATCCGGTTCTAGACGCGGGTTAGGATAGTTGTGATCCAGGCGCAATAATAATATCTGAAAATATATACTAATAATTTTTTCAATTTTCATGTTACAACCAAAACTATATAACTTCCAAGGAATTAGAAATATAGGGAAGGAAGTCGAAATAGAAATCGAGGACGATAAAAATAGAAGTTTATTTGTTCATTCTAGTCTATCGATTGAAAATGGTTTGTTGAGTATCAGATATATGAGTATATAACTTATTCTCTGAAATATTGTACTCCATGAAATTGACCTTTACATTCTTCAAAACCTTCTCATATTCCATGGAGTATTGTAATCCATTGAATTGGCCACTTCTTTTTGCATCTTTGGAACTTCTGTAATCTCAACACAGACGCAAACCATTGGATTTTCACTGGCCGTAAAATTGCTTGTTACTAATAACTCAAGCATTTCAGAAGCTCGCAAGGAATTAATCAACCGTGATGGGTAACAACTACTAAATTAAAGCGGATCTGATGAAATTTAATTATCAAGCTGTATCCTTTACGCTCTAATATCATCTGAGAATCTGATAGATTGAATTAAGTGATTGTGTCCAACAAAATCATTTTTATTAAACTAGACTGCTACAATTTACATATTTTCAAGTGAAACTAGCAACCATTTCGTGGCGAAGCGTAGTATACTTGACCGGTCATCGCCGGGTATATTTCCTATAGGACATATACCTGCCGATGACCGGTTAAGCATACCACGCTTCGCCAGGGCAACTATTGAATGTGATTTTGCTTTCTGGATAAAATAATGTATTCCTCGTGTTTTTGAGGCACGTTGAGCCATCGGTCCCAGCTGCTCAAAAGTAAAATATAGTCTTCAAATTTCTTCTCCTCATCACTTTTCTCATCACCCATGCCCAATTCGTATGAGCAAGATGCCCATGTGGTTATCACCCTCAGAAAAAATTATGAAATGAGGTGAGGTAACAAAGTTGGCAGGTTTTGTTTCGCTATGATGAGGAATTTAGGCTCTTCATGTTCAATCCGTTGTGTTGCCGATTCTTACAAGTTATCCTTTACAGAGTGGCTTTGGAGCCCTATTATTTTGCCGAAAAGTAAACCATTGGTAGGAAGAAGTTAATTCATTGCAGTGGAAGGTATCTATCACTGAGCAATTGAGTAAACACGAACATTGTGTAGGTCGATTTGAAAAGAGACCTGAACGCTCGAGTGACCTTCCTGGAAGAAGATGGCGTTTAGTTTACTCTTGGCCTTGCACTGTTGATGTTCAGCTTGGGGTCAACCGGAACGTTTTCCACTCTGATTGCTGTTGGTACCATGTCGGTTGTCGTTTGACATTAAAAAAAGATTTGCTGTAAGCAAGACCTACCTTGTTAACATCATCACCTGAAGCTCATACAGAACTGAACACAATCTAATGAAAGATTGGTTGAGTATGGAACATTAAGGGTTCCACAATAATAATCATTATGAGAAAGTATCAATCTAAACAAAACAGAATGCTACTACTAAAGTACTGAATTATTTTCTCAAAATTGGAAGAATTTATTGACACTCAATTCTTCATTGTCCTAAAACCTCATTAAATCAAAACAGGGGTCTGTATCATGGAAATTTAGAAGTACTATAATGAAAGAGGAACGCATAAGACAAGAGCACGCATACTGCACTGTGAATTTAGCACACAGTACGTTGTGGTATTCATGTTTAGTGTGTGTCCGACTTATTCCTGTATTACGGGAAAGTACTGTAATAGACGTAAGGCACTGTAGTTTTACAGTACGTACTTCTTACACTCAGTAAAATTTCATGAAACAGACCTTGATATTAAATTTGAACCCCGGTACAAAAAAGGGCTCAGATATTGAATTCAAAACGTTTTAACAAAAGTACTTGCTATCTTGTGTTTACATGAATATATAGACATCTACTAGCCCTGACAATCCCTGTAAGAATTTGTCTTCATTTTGAATGACAAGAATAATTTCTATATATGTAGAATGAAAACTACACGTTAATTTGTAAGCAATTTAAGTATCCGTATAAATCAGACATTACAGTATTAAATATAAGGCCCAATATGTAAGGCTCATGACACATAAGTGACGTGATGATCTTAGTTATCCCTTCTAATCAAACAGGCCCAATCAAATTCGAAGGTATGTTTAGTTCAAAGCATTAAGTAATAAACATTTGGGTGAACTCCATTATCATCTTTCTATGTTAAGCCTAATCAACTTTCGTTTGTGCTAGTGACTTGTAATAAAGGAAGAGCTCCAAAAGAAGCAGTAATGTCTCTCTTTTGAGAGACTCCATTACACTGAGCTATCTTTGAAGTGTTACATTAGTCATTCTTACTTTTGGAGTTATAATGTCTCAATCTTAATTAAATTTAATGTGAGTGTATCAAGTCTAGTGAATGAACTCTCTAATAATTGCAGAAGCCATAACAATCATTATGATTTTCTAATTCAAACATCACATCCCAGAAGCATCACAAACATCACTAATGATTCAGGTTCACTATTCCTGGTCCATAGAAGCAGCATCGCTCGTTAATAATTATTCTCTTCACAATTGTAAGTGATAAGACGAGAAGACATAACGCATTAAATAATCTCTCACGTAGTAACCAATGATGAATATCCAATACTGAAGATGAAGTGCCCTAGATAAGTGAAATGTGGTTGGCCTACTGAATTGGATGAGCAAGTTTTTTTTTCTTTTCAAAGACTAGTTCATATTTTTCTGCAAAGGAATAACTTATACGTTACAAGAAAGTCAATTTGTCAGCTCTGCTCTACTGAGAGAGTTTTTAAGCGCATAACTGTCCTTTACTAGCTATCAATTTGCACAACTAAACTCCTAATTACTTGAAGCTTCCTAACCATGTAGAGGTTCTCCTTCTCTCTACATCTCTTGTGATGTATTTACGGTCGGTAAACTAAGATCAACAGTTTGAAGTTAAATGCTATATTTCTTTAGGAGCTAATTTCCAATCTCGCATCAAACTGAATCTCAACTTGTAAGTACCCCTCGAGTAAGCCTATATCTAGATTGCGAAAAAAATCCTAGATAAAGAAGAAACAATCTATAATTTTATAAGACAACCCCAATTATGTCAAAACTCAGATATACTGTAGTAATAATACGTCGTAGAAAACACATTCATACTTTCCAAGAAAAATATACAAATCATGGGAGTTTGTATTGAAATGTATTGAATAGTCACAACATTTTCCATTAGACTTTCCCTTTATTTTCTCCATAGAAGAATAAGAATTTCGAAGGAAGTTCATTGAAATCTTGGGAAATATTGAATATTCGATCCTTCAAACGATCGATATAACTGCGGTTCCATGATCATTTTTGTTCAAGCAATTTCTTGATCCCCGACAGACTATATTTTTAGCTTCATGCATGCTTGAGAACTTGCATATTATCAGTTTTTTCTAGATGGATAAGTTTACTATTCCAATCATTTATTTATTCAGTTTTTGCATTCATTGACTATGGAAATTGACTCTTCAATTATCTACCGCAATTTCCAAAAGACGTTACCGTTGATTGAGTTATTTTGTTAGTTCTGTTACGTTCCAGTTGATTTGTAGTTTTGTTTTGATTGTTCACTCTTGGTCACCTCTGCTTAACAGTCCGAGAAGTACTGAAGTCATTCATTACCTCATTGAGTAATTACTCCATGGTGGGTAGATGACCTTCCCAATGCTTTAAACCAACCCTAATGACTAATGCTTTATACTTTCCTAATGCTTTAAACCCTCCTGTATAAAAAGTGAGAAACCTTCCTAAAAAAATTATCCATCCTTATAGATAGGATTTGAGTTAGAGAATAAAATCACGCATCACGAAATGTGCTACCCACAATAGAAAAATTATTTGAAGAGAGCAAATATGGAATAATGTAGAATGAACAAGAAAAATATATTTTCGTATAAGACCGCACTAGCATTCGAGGAATAATTCAATGTGTTGAAGAAATATTCGAACCAAATCAATCAAATATATGCCATTCAACTACTATTTGTACAATATAATACTATTATCATCATCAATATAATGTGTATAGTATAATCACAATCCCGTGAGACCATATCAACATGAAAAATACTTTTGTAAAAATAGTTGGGATGAGTAGACAGTAGACCTATCTCTGAAGGAAAGGAATTGTATGGTATGCATAAAGCTATGAGAGTGAAGGGTAATCAATTTGGAGGGATATCTGGAGTAATCTCCTATTGACACATACAGAAGCAGTGTGATAAAGGATATGATTATTATAATCATTCCATTATCATTAGAATATTCTTCAAGTCCTCATGAATTGATTTTCTTCGATTTTTTCACTCGAAATTCATCTTTTTTACTGGAATTCAACAGTCTAATTCCATTTTCACTGATTTTATGCGTAGTAAAAAATGTTTCTATTCACAGTAGGCAATTATTTTGCAAACCACTCTTGCTCAGTCTTTATTTTTAGGATACGTTGATGAAGTCATGCAAAACTCAATGGCTTCGTTGACAATGCAGAAAAAGTGTCAAAGCAGGATTTCAAGTTGACCTAGTTGTGGAAAACGTGCTTGGGTAGCGTAGAGGAGAAAACTGACAGCGGCTGATTTAACAAACCGAACTAATTGACTGTGAAATTGACACTCAATAAATTGAATGCCAGAAAAACTGAAGCATTCTACTGGCTACCACCTAGTAATTAGTAGCTACTTTTAAAGATTGTTTCTCACAGTCGCAAAGTTTTCAACTCTCAAATCACTGCAATAATAATTGGCCCAATTTCTTTCTCTATAGATGACTGAATGATGAGTTCATCAGAAAAATATACTCTGTTTTCAATTAATTAGCAACGTTTGTGGGTGTTGCTGGTAAAAAAATTTAAAAGCTTTATTCTAGACTAGAGAAACTTTTTCTCTCAAGCTCTTCAATGAAAGTTTCCATCGAGTTTGGAGATGCGTTGCTCAAAACTTTGTTCAGATGTTCATTGTAACTTGAGAGATTCTTACGTATCTCATGGCTCACTCATTATGAATAAGTCTGTAGAAAGAAATTAATGTGAAACCTTGATAATTGAAAATTGACAGAGAAACATTCAAGAATAGGACTAACAAATTAAAATTCATTTATAAATAAAAACTCAACAGTATTGGAGTGACAGATCCTGAAATGCATGACTATGGTAAATGTCTTCATAGATAGACAATCCAGTTGAGAGTTGAACTACTCCGAGCACCGTTACAAGGTATACACAGTTATCTATTATTTGTCACCAGTTAGTTGTAAAACATTATCATAATGCACTCTGCAATGCGCAATTGTGTCCAGTGGAAATAATGCAAAGTGATTTCCACCGCTAGCGGTGGTCTCTTTTGTGATAGCGATTCAGTCTTCGAGTAACTGGATGCAAATCCGTTACACACTATGAGGATAGAAAACATTATTTATAGGGGCTGAGAATTGGAACAGAAAATTTTCCAAAATATCATTCCATTCAACACAGTTCAGCACATAAATCCATGTTGAAATTCCTTGTTATTCTTGAGTAAGGAGAATGTTAGATGAGAAGAGGTTGAGGTGAAATAGAATGGAACACTCCATGATGAATATTATTAAGAATATTAAAATATTCATTATTATTTATAATATCCATATTATTATAATGAATATTATTATGGGATGGAATATCACAAAATAGAGAGTTATATAAAACACAAATGGATTAAAAGTGTAAGGCTAGGCGTACACCGGTTGGTCATGACAAGACAAGACGAAATTAGTCACGTTTAGTCACAGTACTTCACGTAGTTGCTTATGATGCACACACCGATTTGTTCATTGCATCGGTGTGTACTGCTTCATGAGCAACTATGTGAATTACTGTGACTAAACGTGACTAATCTCGTCTTGTCTTGTCTTGACTAACCGGTGTACGCCTATCCTGAGTTAAAAATGTCTTATCCCGATCACCTATATTCAATTTCCTATTAGACTAGGCGTACACCGGTTAGTCAAAACAAGACAAGACGAAATTAGTCACGTTTAGTCACAGTAATTCACACGCTGCTTATGAAGCAGCACACACACCGATGCAATGACTAATCGGACTTTTCCTTCAAGCAAATTCAACTGAATTCTTGTTCGCCTTGGTTCTATAGACGTCTTTTTTTCTTGACTAAATTTCTTACTGATTTTTTTTATTTCTGGATGCAAATCTCTTGGAATCTGTAACAAATGTATTTAAAAACTTGGAAGTCAGATAGTTGACCTGGTGGAGGAGAGTGAAACTAAAAATAGTGCACAGGAACCATACTACAATGGTCTAAGAACTTGAAAATATGTATCAACAAAATGATTTTTCGATTTTTGAATTGTAAGAAAAGAGTATTATGATTCAGAAGATTATACACTTATGAGATTGTTTAATTTTAATTTGAATATTTTTTACTTTATTTTTTTCTGCTGGTGCAATAGTTTGATTGTTGATTGGAGGAAATTTTCAATACACACTGTACAGTAGAGATAAAAAAAGAAAGGTCAAAGCTATTTTTCCTAAATTTTAAACCGGTTATGAGCTTCAATTCTGCAACTACTTAAATATCAGGCTAAAATCAGGCTACTTAAATACTTTTCTGATACTTACTATTATGCAATGATTCAGCTTTCATGATACATTCTTATTTTATCATGCAATAATCCCTCGAAGTGCTGGAGCACAAACTGATTTCATGGATTAAGTATTCTGTCAGTTTATGACCAACCAGTTTCTTCCTCTTTTAGAGAACCAGTTGCATAAAGTCGGGCGCTTCATCTCGGAAGATTCTGCTAATTCTGGACTTTCCACTCTTCCTTTCATACGGCAAGTAGGTAACGATCCGTGCCCAATATGTGTCCAGGGGTCAGGCGGTCTGTGTTACATGCTGGCCGCTCTCAAGAGTGTGTGACGAGCAGCCAGCGATTAATAACGGGTCTCAAGATGTGTGAGGTCAAAAATTGGTAGAAAAGAAACACATTAGGCTATACTAAAAAATTAGGAGTCTGCATGAGATTGAGTGAAATATTTCTTTCGTGGTTTTGGTGAGTACCGGTACTCTACAAGGAAGAGTGCCTCCTTACAAAGTACCGGTACTTGCAGGAAACCTCCTTTTCTGTAACGAGAAAGAGTAGGCGTATGACAAATTTGAATCAGGGATTAGGCAAAAAAAGATGATAATGGAAGTGGGAGCTGAAAAGAGTAATAGCATTATAAATTCATCTTTGAATAAACTTCAAATAAATGAGATCAGGATTTGGGACAGGACTCTTATCATTTGAACAGCACGCTACAAGATGTGATGTCAATTTGCTTCCATTAGCAAAGCAAATATGGATTTTGCTTATGCAATGAATGATGTGACATACTTGAATACGAATTGTTCAGTTATCAAATCATCAATATAGTAATGGAGGAGAATCCTTATTAGAATCCTCATTGATTATATAGTCTCTATAGTGGCAGAAAAGTTCACTCGAACCAACTCCAGCGAGCTATTTACATAAATTTGGTTTAGAATCAGAATGAGAAGCTCGAGAGTTCTTATTCATATGTTGATCTCAGCAGCTTGTGGGAGGACTGAGACAGAAAATAAACTTCTTTCGTGCCAACTTTACTAACAAATGGTGTAATTGGTTCTTTAGCTGAAGTACATTGATAATGTTATGGAAATTTTTCTCCATTAGCTTGTGAAAAACACTCATAAAAGTAGAATCGATCACTAAGCGCTAATATAATGCTGTTATTATAAAGTTTAAATGTAAGATGAGTTATTATTTTAAACTTCTCCAACTCCAACCTATACAGAATCTATTTTCACTACTATTTTTGTCAATCTCACTGAATTTGCTTCTCATTTTGAGTGAGGGCTCAGGCTTAGCCACAAACAAAACAAGAAGTTATACTAGTCTGTGGTTTAGCGAAAAGTGACGAGTACTGTTTGGCCTGTTTTAACTGATCGGCCCAGTCAAACGAAAAGAATGACCCTTGACCAATGTCAATCCGTTCTTCCAAGTCTTTCTGCTATACGAGTTCTTAGAAAGTTAAAAAACTTTCTACCACTCTGTTAATAATATGAAAGAGAGCTGTTCCTGCAAAATGTCAACTTCGTCGTTTCATTCTTTGCTAGAGAAGTGAGTAAAAAATAACAGGTGTTGTTATTGGATGTATGGATATATTACTTACAAAGAAAATCTATAGATTTCTTTGATTTTCAATGACAAGATTATCTGGTTGGAATTGGAATTAATCATTGTGTATGACGCATCGATTAAAGTAGAGATTCTCCATGAACAGTAAAAACACTTAGAAAAGGACGAACGCAATGCTGGTATCCTTAGTCTAAGCTGCAGATCAAGAGGGATTTGCAGACAAAGTTTGATCAGGATCAGTAAAATGAATACAAATGGTATACTTTCAAATAAGTAGTTGAAAACATTTTTGGTACTACATTTCAGAACTCACAATAATTGACTAAATATCCAATAAGATCGCATTTAATCGTTAATGTTTAAATAATGTTAATGTTTCAGCAACAAGTTTAACATTCAACTAACCCAATGAGAAAGTTTTTCATGTAAAATATAACTTGTTTTTCCAACAAAACATATAACATAGAATTATTTACAATTTAAATAATAAATAAATAATTTATTTTCCAATCAAAACAATATAAAAACTAATAGGTTTTATTTAAAATTTTATGTTTGGTCTGAGGGTCTTTAGGGGAAATACCAGTTACCCCACAAAACATGCCCATGTACGCTTCTTATTAAAAGCATGATTGGTATGACAAAAACCAATAGCAATGCTTCCGCATTTAGAATCAACATCATTTATTATGTTTGGTATCGAATGAAAGCGAAATCCAATAGAATCGTGCAGTTGATGAACTACGATGTACCATTGCACAATGAGGTAACAATAGAACATTTGCTCTACTTACAAATAAAAGAACAGATCACGATGAGGTGAAGTTTGTGACTTCTTTCACGTGAAGATTGGCCACAACTTTCATTTTTCCTTTTGCATTTGTATCTTCTGATTACAAACACCAAGTCCCAAGTGTGAAGAAAATCTTTTTTCAAGCTGGAAAACAACTTGAAAAATTCAAAGAATCCAAAAAAAAGATAATCTTATGAATAAAACCCCTATTTTTGGCCAATAATAGTATTCGTTTCCATAGAATATTGCAGAAAAACTACATAAACATCCACAATAGTCTCCGTCATAGGCGTCGCGCCGGGGGGGCACAGGGGGCACGTGCTCCCCCCCCCAACATCTCGTAAAAAAATCCTGAGATCTGCTAAATAAAATAAATATCTTTTGGTACTCAATTATTGTTTCTGTTTAGGCCTACACATAATTATTTCTGAGCATTTTTTTTTAGTTGACCAACATTTTATAAAAGTACCGTTTTGTAGTATGCTTTCCGGCTCATATTACCCTTGTGCACCCCCCCCCCATATTCGTGATTCAGGCTACGCCTATGGTCTCCGTTATTTGGACTTAACTGTAATAAAGTAATAAATAGTAGGCCTATACATAACATATTAATACTCAACGGGACTTTCTTCAATCTAGTGTTCATTGCGAAAATTCAATTATACTGAATGAAATCCTCACCTGGCTTGAAGTCTCAATAGTATTACATCAGTTGTCAATAATTATTAGTAAATACATTAATCAATATTGAGTATTCAAAGTGAATAGAATCAGCTATGACCAATATTCAGTAATTGAGTTAATACGTTATAATGATTGATGAAACTGATTAATGTACCGGTAATGACTGATTCATCATGGGCATTGATTTATTATAGACTACCATTATCTATTTTCACGGAAATACCGTACTACTCTCGAAAGTAGTATAATAAAACTTTCTTATGAACAAGTTACTGTACTGAGTAGTAGATTTCATGTCCAGTAGTATCATTGACTAAGTTACAGGAGTGTAGGTTAATAGTCAATGGTAGCATAGAGAATCTATACTCTCTAATCTGTTCTATACTTACTAATCTGTTCTCTGTGATGGTAGTATCAAACTGGAAAGTCATAAAAGGCTCATAACATCAGCTAAAACATCAGTACTCCTTCAATGATCGAATACTAAAACTAATCCGTACTATGAATTTTGATACTCTTTAAATTTTTCTCTGTTTTTGCTTGTATTTGTCCTATAATGCCAGCGACTACAGTGATTACTAGGCTAGGCTATTGTGAGTACTAGTACTAGTATATGTGGTACGTTTTGTGTAATATAGCCTATACCCTATACATGTAGTCGCTGATTAATCACAACTAACTCAAAGGTTGAAATCTATTTTGAAAAAAGAGTGTCAAGTGAGAGATGCGGGTTAAACTTTGATACTAGATTTTTGAATGATAAATTGATCGGAATTGAATTTGAGTGCACGACAAAATTGGAAGCATCCAGCATCCATCGAACGTCCAATACAAACGGAATCACGGAAGACTGTGTCAACCCGATTGGTGATTATTCGTAGACAATAGACGCTGGAGCCGTTCTGCGTGAATCACGCTGGATGCTCGAGAAGCGTGATGCACAGATCGTTAGAAGAAGTGTCTCGTTACGGCTTTGTTAACGTCTCGTCATCTTTGCCCTGGTCAATAGCAGGCCTAACGGTAAAGCGCCCGTTCCTCCAAATCTATTCATAAAGAAGAGCGTTTTCCATCAGCACTTACAACCTCTTCACGATGAATTGCCTGGACGTCTGGAGTAATATGCTCATTGCAGGAAAAACAATCTTTACTTCTCTCATTGTTATTTCAGGAATGACTCAACTCTGAATATTATGTTATGATTTCATAGAATAAGTAGCCTACTTTAAAAGAGTTCAAAATGTGACATAATTTTTCTGAGGATGATCATCATTGGATAAGATATCCATTCAAAACGATTTTATTACATTATTCGAAACCAACAACCGTTTATGCTCATTTTTATCGTTTTTCGTAGTTCAATTGAGTAAAACAATGGTATTTGTTGCAGGTGGAAGCGCCATGTCAGCAGTCAGCGCAATGATGCGCCAGCTAAAGGAGAGTGGAGAAGTGAGTAACAGAAGAAAGCCAACAACTATTATAAAAGTACTACTTAATTTCCCCCAATAAATGGATTTTTCTAACAAATTAGATCTAAAAGGAATTTATCATTTTTTTCGTTATTCGTATCACAACAATTTTCACATTTCTATGGAAATCTATAGTATGAACTGATTGAATAAGGAAGCCGTAATAGAGAAACGAAAATCCAAAGAAAGCTTTATAAATAGTTCTGAAGACTTATGCATTTGCTACAGCAAAAATATTGTCAATAGAACTAAAGCAAGAGGATAATCGATGAATGCCACTGTACAAAAAGTAGTGTCTGGACGAGGAATCGAACCCCGTGTACCTCAATTATATTATAGTCTGCAACTTTTTAATTATATTAAAAGAGTTAGGTACCGTGTAGAGTAGATTTTAGAAAGTTCATGGAGAAGTTTGAGTGGACCGATTTTGATGTGGTTTGCGCCAGAAGAAAGATAAAAAATTGAATTTATGCAGGCTCTATTTGTTTTTCAAAAATAATAATTTTTAATGAGAGAAAAATAATGAAAACCAAAAACCATCTGTTGGCATTAAACTGTACTAAATTATTAAATCTATTGAGTTAGTTTGTGGAGCGCCACATAGATAGAGCTTGGAAAAGTTTTTCTAAAAGTAGTACAGTGACTGGTCAAATCACTGTACAAGGTAGGATTTAATTGGTGTGACTGAGCTGCTGTCAGCTGCAGATAGTTAAAATAGCAACTATTTAAAACTACATAATTTTAGAAAATTCAAGAGAGCGGCGCTTTGCGCTGCACGGTGTGAACTATTATTATTTTTATTCTCATGAACAAAGTGAACATTGGCGATCAGTATTTAAGCCAAGTCCACTGAGGTAAATATCCTGTTAATATTTAGCTCAATGGCCAAGTCAGTCACTGATTCAGCGTTATCGACATTTAGACAGTAAACTAATTATATGAGTTTTATATTGCATTAAAGAATAAGTTATATCAGTAGATATTTATAGGAGGATTCTTGTTGAGATACCCAACTTCTGTGTTAAAAAAATTGCTTGGTTGTTGGAAATAGTTCCAAATGGCATAAACTGCCATTTTAAAATCAACTTTCTAAAGGTTGTAGGAACTTTTATTTCTGGGAAGAATCTATTCTTCATAATTTTTATAAGTAAGGATAAAGAATACTGTAGGTTGACAAGCTCTGTACTAAGGTACTGAAGAATAATCCCATTCACAGATCAATATCACCAATCTGGGACCACTTTTTATAAAATTTTAGAAGTCTAATTTTCACAGCAGAAAAATTAATGAAAATTGTAGGGGAAAGGTTCACATTCTTCGTAATACACATAAAAACTTGATCAATACGTTAGACGGTTAGATGATATTCACGTTACACGCATTTGTCTCTTTTAAAACGATACAAGAAAAAGTAATTGAAATGCGAATCTTAACAAGTGCCGTTTTATGTGGGCATTGGTACTTTTTATTCAAGCCAGGAATTATCTTAGATTGTCTTCTTGTAAGGCAAGCGAGTATAATGACTTTGGAAATAAACTAAAATTGCCATCTCTATTCATCTAAAAGTACTGTTGCTGAAACCACCAACTTTCATTTGTCTCCGTCTTCTATGTAGATTAATCCAGAAGAATCTTACTTTCTTTCTGCTGATGGACTTGTGCCTTTAACATTATCAACGCTTTGCAGAATGCTCTTGACCTTTCTCGAGACAAAACTCTCACTTTCGTTTTAATATGAAATTTAAACCTCATTCATTTAGCAATAATCCTTAATATGAAAATATTTTCATAGGTCAGCCTATCTACTGTCTTCCTTCAAAAATATCAAGATACTTTTTATCTCACTGAATGATTAGCTAAAATCAATATCATCCATTTACAGTAATAACTTACTAGTTTAAATGTTTAAAAAATGTTTTATGTAATAAATAAGTTACCAGTATTCACCTTCCTATTGTTATTTAGGATACTATACTTTATAGGATACAGATTTAGTAATGAATAAATCTTTATTTACTTTCTAATACTGCAGGTTATAACAATAATAATAACTTATTTTTCAACTGAAGTAAAATAATCTTATTTAATATAGTTACATTATTGTGTTTACAGTATACTGTAGGTACTGTGGACATGATGATTTTTTTAAATCATTAATAGTTACAAACGTGATTTTATTCAAATTATATCAAAATTCTTTTCATGGATTAAATTAGTAAAGTGGAGCCTATTTTATTATTTAAAAAATTTCATGTTTTTTAATACCATTTCTTGTACCTATGTGAGATTAATTCAATCCATCCATGTATTTTTTGCGTCTAATTTATTGATCAATCTGTTCTTCGAAGATGAACTATTTTGTATGAGGATATAATTTGATATTGGATTATACCAGTCTCTCAATTTGGTTCAATAAAAGTTTATTCATAAACTTAATCCATATTTGGTAAGTCTATGCTATTACAGTTATTATAATATTATGTATTTTGTTTATAGATCAGTAACCTTGATGCAAAGGCATTGAACAACACACGATTTGCGCGCAAGGAGATGATATTCTTCAATCGAGTTCCAAAAGTTGGAAGCCAAACATTCATGGAGCTTTTGCGGACACTGGGCCAGCATAATGGGTTCGCATTTAATAGAGATCACATACAACGTGTGGAAACCGTTCGATTGGCCCCAGCTGAACAGGTAAAAAATCGAGAAAAACTAAATAACAGAACAAGAAAAGAATGAAGCTTAAGAGCATTTTTAGCAGGAGAATGCCTCTGCTCAAATTTTTCCATACAAGATTTCATGTAATTTATAACTCTTTATTGTTGTTGGAACAATTTAGATACTCGAGTATACCTCAAGAAAAAGTGTTTATTCATTCATCATCTACAATAACTTATGAATAAATATAATTATAATCATGAGGATGATTACTGAATAATTCGTGAATCCCAATCAATTCAAAGTTCCAATTTATCAAAACTTAGAAGCGGTGGTGACTTTATGAGGATTTCTAGTTTAAGTTTGCTAGTAGGCTAGTCAGTATAAATATGAATATAGTATAGGAATAGAATATCAATATTGTATTTATATAATATACAGTAGCCTACTATGTTCTACGCATAACAATAATTCCTCTAGTCCAGAAACAAGAGCGTGTATAGAATTTGTTGGAAACATTATGTAGGTAACTCTATATTTATAACACGAGAAAATATATAATATTAAAAAAGTTCAGCCAAAGAATAGAAGACGTGCTTGAATCAAAAAGTTGTTTTCGTAAATTTGTACGTTTTCAAGCATTCAACACATTTGATGCTAACTGATTAAATAATTTTAAATAAAGGATTTAATCGTTTTTTTCGCCATTTTGCAGAGGCTTCGAGTTTTTTGTGTATAGACTACTCTTCTCTTATCTGTGGTGATACACAATGTACCATTGAAAAATATTATTTGAAGTCAGATTTTCTGAAACCCCCAGTTGACACTAGATACAGTTTTCCTTTTCTAGAGTGAATTATAACTACATGGGGTTTTTATCTTTACTACTAGGATGAAATTTGTCATAATCCATCTCTGATATTGATAATATTTTTTTTCAGCTTGAACTTGCTGCTATGATCAACAGCTATCCAACACCGTCTGTCTTTGTAAAGCATATCTGCTTTATAAATTTCACACAGTGAGTATCACTTTGAGCAGTGAGTTGAACTGTTACATTTTTTCAAATTTTCTCCAATTCCTCATCTGTATCCTCTTTTAAAGAACACCTTCAGAAAATTTAATAGTGTTGAAGGAATTAAGAATACCTTCAAATGAATTGCGAGTATATAATTATTCCTGATCAATGATAGCATAACTTGAATACATGATTTAGGTGGACCAGATATTCATTCAATTCTTTATTAAGACAACTATACAATTCTCCACTGACAAAATGGTATCGCAAAATATTTCTAAAATTCAATTTTAATTGGAAAAGAGAATGTATTACGGTATCTTAATATAATAGGCCTACTTTCAATATTATACATTTTCATTGTCAATCGTCATTATTATCCATATAATTAATATTCATACCAGTAAATATGAATTTATTCAAATAGAAAATTCCAGTTTCACATATTAATTTGTTTTTTCTTACTCTGTTGCTGTGTTTTGAAAGCTTATTTCAACTGTCTGGATACTCTGGATTATAGATTATCTAAATTGTCAATAATATAGTATAATTGGAGTGAAAACTTTTTATTGGAATTAGACTGTAATTCATCTTAATATGCGTTTTCCTGTTTCAAAACCATTATTATTTTTTTACCAGATTTCATTTACCGGAGCCCATTTATGTCAACATGGTGAGAGACCCTGTGGAGCGAGTGATTTCTTGGTACTACTATGTTCGTGCTCCATGGTACTATGTTGAAAGGAAACAAGTTTTCCCAGACATCCCATTGCCTGATCCAATGTGGCTCAAAAAGGTATATCATCAAAATGTCACTGATATTCACTGTTTTTATGAAATAATCAATTATAAGAAATTCACTAAATGAAAGTTATCAAGAAGACAAGAACTATAGTGAAAGATTAATAAAGGAATCTTATTGTGAAAAATAAAAGAGCAATTTATACCTTCAATATTATACAAATATGTACTTATTGTGGAAAATTATAGTTATTATACCTTTGGTATGATTGAAAGGTACTTTTTCAACATCATTAAAATATTTATAGGGTGATGAATAATTGTGATATTTGGATTCCATGTGGAAACTCGAAGATCGCCTCGTTACTCAAGTATATATGAAACATTGTGTGTGTAAAAGCAGAGATATTCATCACCTTTTTTAATTATTCATCCATTCTGTGGTACAAGTTTCGTTGTAATTATAACTCTCTACTCTCTACAATGCCACCATCATTCATATTCAGGAGATGAGGCTTACGAGGAAGAGGCTTCAAGATTGATTTGTATTCGATTCCTGTATATTATTTTCACAAATTAGTGGGTTTCTGTCAAATTCAAAATTCAGGAATGGAATGGAAGAGTAAACTTTGTAAAGTTAATAATAGTTTATCAATGTAATATTGATAAAATATCAATATCAATTTAATATACAGTAGGCCTAATTATTCCATAAAAATATAAATAAAATAGAATAAATTATTTATCTGAATAATAAATAGTTTTAGATGATTAATTAATTTGATTCAGATATTAATTAACTACTAGACTACTCATAGACTGTAATCCAGATTTATACGATAGTATCATGAACCTTCCAACTCAGATTATCATTTATTAAATTTAAATATTGTATTGGAGGGTTAAGTTTAAGAGAGGGCCGACTGCGCCCTAACTTCGACCTCCTAGGTAAAAAGTAAAGGCTATTCTATTATCAAAAAATGGAAAAACAATGATTAATACCTACCGTACCTAATAAAGTAATAATACTGGTACGGTATTATTCAGATGGATGGATCGAACGATTTTAGCTCACTCAACTGTTTTGTGAATCTGATCTGATTTTTTTCTTATTCAGGATTTTGAGACGTGTGTTCTGCAAGGAGACAGGGAATGCCAGTACATAGAAGGGGCTCTGCGGGAGGGAATAGGCGACCATCGTCGTCAATCGCTTTTTTTCTGTGGTCACAGTGATGCCTGCACGTGAGTATTTCAGCAAACTGATCTCAATTTACAGTCAACTACAGTAAAAATTCCCAAGATTTTAGA
The DNA here is from genome assembly GCA_017141395.1 of Laodelphax striatellus. Classification (NCBI taxonomy): domain Eukaryota; kingdom Metazoa; phylum Arthropoda; class Insecta; order Hemiptera; family Delphacidae; genus Laodelphax; species Laodelphax striatellus. The sequence goes on along the minus strand of CM029533.1, from coordinate 29,541,374 downwards.
AATAAACATATGAATACAAACTCTGAATGAGCAGATACTCATAAGTTATACACTGAGTGAGCAAGGCTACACCAGACTCAGGTATATTCTCAAGATTGATGAGGCTATTCTAGACTGAGTTATACTCTGAATGAGTTATAGGTAGCCTACGGTTCTGAATTAGTAGAGAATCAAAGGAAAAATAAATGATTGTTTAGCCTTTGAACTTAAGCTTGAGAGATTAGAGAATCAAATTTTAATCAATTCCTGAAAGGCTGAAGACAAATTTTAGTAAATATCGAATCTTGGTTCAAGTGTCAGGCGCTCCTGACGATTTCATCAAGTTTTCAAAATAAACGTGTGAAGAAGAAAGAGGTTTAGAGAAAATCGAACAAATTTATTCTTATATTATAAATGTATAGCTTCACTATCAGCATCTTATTGGATTAGTTGGAATTTCTATTCAAATAAGATTTTAATAATGATATTCCCAAAAAAATAATATGCATGTACTGCTGATAGTTATGAGACAAGATTAGGATTTAGAAAGTCTCGAAATGAAAAAGCTTTGAAATTAAAATCTTTAAAACCTTGTATAAAAATATCTCTTTTATTACTTGAGTTAGGTACTATTATTGTTATCGATTTTGTAAATGAAGTAAAATATATCCCAGAGCAAATGCTTTATAGACCGCGATCTATGAATTTGTATCAAACAATATCATTTACAATTTTTTCATAACACTAATCAAATGAAGTAATGATTCCTAGATTGAAGTCATCGCTAGCTTTTTGTTGCAGGCCTTTCAATACACAAGGAGCTTTACAGAGAGCTAAGAGAGCTGTTGAAGAAAACTACGCAGTAGTTGGAGTTTTGGAGGATCTCAACTCGACTCTAACTGTTCTTGAACACTACATTCCTAGATTTTTCAAAGGAGCAAGGCAGGTTTATAGAGGTAATAACATGTTGTATTCATTATTATCGTACAAATGACACATGCATAATCTATATTTATAAACTATTAACTACTGATGTTGGAGCAGACATTCTCCAGAAAGAGATTTGATATTGGATGAATTGAATGTAGGTATGGACGACTGTGCAAAGATAATAGAGTTGAGGCTATGCAATCCTCTGTCTTAATGTATAGGCTAAGTTTATCCCTGGTCAGAGTTTTTCCGAGGGTGATTCCAACATGAGCCTAGGCTTGTGCGTTGTGCGTGATGAGAGATGAAAACTGCTGTAGGCGGTGGCCGACTTTTAACGTGACCTCTGAAACACGGAAGTGGTCCGAGAAAAATATCTTCTTTACAACTGGGTTCGAACCAGAATCTCTAGCTGTTAAGAAATTATAATTTAAAAAAAAGAAATGTTTCAAGCTTCGAGAACGATTTTGACTTATATCTTAGCAGCACAATATTGGCATTGATTAAGTGCAGTAAAAATTCAAATATTAATTTTTTGGAATAATACTTCTTACTCTACAGAATAATGGCCATGTTATCTATTATTACATGAATCAGGCCTAATCGAATGTAGCCACCATATTTGTTTTCAAAATGATAATGATGCCTACATGGGTTTATGTTTTGTGCATTGGTAATAAAAATACAGAATAAAATTGAGATGAGGAACGATAAATGCCAATAAGTCTGAGAATTCAGGGGCGGATTAAGAGGGGGGGCGGGGGGGGCGACCGCCCCCTCCGTCCGCTACAGAGATTGAAAATTTTGCTTTACAATTACTTATCAAAAACTAATATGTATAGGATTATAGTTTCAGTAGTTTTATTATTATTAGAGTAGAGATACATTAGTATTATTTTGTAACAAAAATGAGGATTTAAATGGTTATATTTTAAAAAGGAAAGTAGAAAGCATTGCTTCTGCTCAACGTCGGCAGTGCCGGTACAAGGAGGTTTTTTGGTACACATGCGAGCCGTGGATTTGGCGCAAATATATATAGCAGCGGTGCCAGGCCATCCAAAATTTTTAAACTATTCATACAATATTACTGTCTTCTTGATCACAAAAAAAAAGTACCAATGAGCAGAGACTCACTAATATTAAAAACCTCTTCAATTCAAGTTCAGATGCCATTCCTTCCTTTTGTCTGATGCACGATTGGTAGTATGGTAGGCTCCCATACAGAAGAGTTTGCAGATTGCGCTCATCAATACAATGCTCTGAAAACAATTTCTGAGAAACCGAATATTGACATGCACTGCGTTTATCTCGGTCTCTTTCTCTTTAGCTTATCATCTTCTTCTCCTTCTTCTTCTTCTTCTTCTCCTCCTCCTCCTCCTCCTCCTTCTTCTCCACCACCACATCCTACTTCATTTATTTTTCTTCTTCTTTTTTCTTTCTTGTTCTTCTTCTTCCCTTCCTCTTTTTCTTTCCTTTCTTCTTTCCTTCTTTTTACTTTCTTTTTCTTCATCTTTTTTCTTCTTCTTGCTTATCATTAAGAGCCTGGTCACATACAATTGTGGTTTGCTTCACTTCACTTACAATGCTACTTTGATTGTGGTTTGCTTTGCTTCACTTCACTTACTATTTATACCATACGATTTATATAGATTTACTATGCGAGTAAGTGAAGTGAACCAGTTAGCTTTGTTAGTGAAGTAAAGCAAACCACAATCGTATGTGACCAGGCCCTTAAACTACTAGAAAGAAAAGCAGCATACTTTTCAATTACACGTTCTAGATATGTTCGCATATTTTTACAAGTCAAAATGGAGGATGGCGAGCTTAGCAAATGAATTTTAAAAATATTCACAATTCAAATTTAATTTTTCTTTGCTTTTAATTATCTTTTGACAAAATTGATAAATAATCATGTTACTATTTACAATGAATATTTACAGCATTATATTTGTCCCTGTAACTCCAGTTTGAGAAAACTTCTAAACAGATAGTTGCATTTTTCATGTAACAAAATAAGATTATCAAAGATTATTATTATTAAAGATTCATATCCATCATCATCCTTCCATTACCCATGCACAAGCTTAGAGCTTATGTGGGCATCATCCCTAGAAAAAAAAAAAGATAATATAATAAAATTTTATATATTATTAAACACTATTATTCAAAGATTATCTATTATTAAAGATTAATGAATGAAATTAATGATTTAATTTTGGACGTGGCACAATGGTCTAAGAACTAAAATTTCGCACATATTAGGCTACTGCATATGCACAGCTCATATCTGTCTTGAATAAAAAATCAATTGATTATAGTTTTCAAATAGGCCATGAGTATACTATCAATAAAGAAGACAAGATGAGACTACTAAGGTTACTAGAAGGTGAAAGTATCTAATAGCCTTGGGAGCCTCAACTTTGCCATAGCCTTGTTAGCCGCAGTCACTGTATGTTAACCCACCGTCCGGGGACATCTTAAAACTCAAAGTCAAAAGATGAAACCAGACCGACGGACCCATGACATACGTTGCCGGGGCCACACGCGGAGTAGTACCAGCAAAGGAAATACAGATAAATTTCTGTGTTACCTTGCCAGACCATCACCATTCGAGGACGTAAGGCTTGTGGGCCACGCGACCTAAGGCGAATACTGTTGTCTTGCTACACACCCTATGACGGAGGGCGGTAGGGTTGGAGTCGAGAGACAATCCATGGGGTACCGCTACAGATCACCTCTCTCCTGCCAACCAAACAGTATCCCCAATTTGGAATAAAACATTTTGAAATAACATCACTTCCTCTGGGTCTTCTGCGGTACAAGAAGGTTAAAGCCTACATGAGAATACTTTAAAGTAACTCTCATAGACCTCAAGAGCCTATACAAACAATCCCCTACAACAACGAAGTTCAAAAGACCTCTACAATCCCCCCCATCCCTAACCCAACAAGAAAAGAAACATCATCAAAGGCTCCAGAAGAACAGAACCTCTTGGATGCCTTTTGAAGATGAAGTCGACCTGAGTTGCATCCTCCTTGCACCGCAGAAAACCAAGAGGAAGTTTATTTTGCTAATAAAATTTCAAATTGTAATGGAAAATTACCAAACGATCTAATATAATTAATAAGAATTTTTAAAGTGGAAATTGAATTTGGAAACGATTTAGTATAAGTTGGTGAAGCCAGTAAACAGAGTATACGATTGCATTAACAGAATGATAATAAATAAATTATTATTATTCTGTGGACAATGCCTTCAACTTTAACAAATATGCAGTAGACGTCCTTCCTCCAGTCCATTAACTTCACTCTTTAATTGCAATGTAGCGTAAATGAAGTGAATGCTTAAACTTGGTGATCTGTAACAAAAAAACTTTCATTAGATGAAATACATAGGCTACCCTACAGAGAGTGTATAGTAATACATGACTATATACTCTCTGTAGGCTACCCTAATAAAACACAATCCTGAAACAAAACACTTACGTGTGAATCTTAATATTGGATCAAGCTAAATACGTGAAGTATGCTCTGAATTCTACCAAAGATGCACCATACCAAATCTAACATGCAAAGAAGGCGAATAAATAACATCCAACATGTAACTACACACAGTTCTAGATGTAACACAGAATATTCAATCCTTGCACACAGTATATCATAAAAATAGAATGTCCATGGCCTTGGACCCCTTGGAAAAGCGAAGCTGTATCTGAAACACACTTAGAAAATGAAGAATTGAGTAAATTTTCAAGATTAAAGTTGAGTAGTCGACCTGGAACTTATAACTAAACTCTTATAAGTACTCACGCCTGAACCGCCAGGAGTGGTCTAATCTATAACTTTTGACTAATAAAAATCAATCGATATTCATATTGATTTCAATTGATAACTGCACCTCTCAGCGTGTGTGAGAGAATGCCCTAAGCTACTGCGCTCTCCTAGCGTGTGTAGGTGAGCGTCTTAAATGAAGATTTTTCAATATCTTGAGAATACTTGCACTTTTCAGCATCTATAAGAATTTCTAACTTTCTAACAGTACTATACGTAAAATATTCCTTAAACTGGAACTAATCAATTTAATAGTAATTATAATATATCAATTTAATAGTAATTATAATATATTATCATGATTCAGCACTTCTCAGCGTGTGTGAGAGAATGCCCTAAACTACTGCGCTCTCCTATCGTGTGTAGGAGAGCGTCTTATAAACAGATATTTCAATATCTGCATTTACATCACTCATTAAGAGTTTCTAACTCTCATTGATGTCTGTAACTTAAATTAACTTAAATCCTATTAGTAGAATAATAATAATAATCATGAATCTGCACCTCTCAGCGTGTGTGAGAGAGTGCCTTAAGCAGTTTTCTTTTCTAGCATGTGTAGAAAAGTACCAAATCATTCAACTCTTGAGTTAGAACTCAAGAATATCTGCGCCTTTTGGCGTATCAAAGCATGCAAGTTAATACTTATGATAAAGGCTAGAATAAATACAGCCCCAAAGCCATAATAGCTTGAACCCCCCTTCCCCATGCCAACCAGCAAAGGCTGGAGGCAATGCTATGATCAAAAATTTTTGAATAAGTATAAATTTTAAATTGGAAATGACTCTTATATAATATACATGCAGCTTAAAAGCTATCAAAAAATATCTTTTGTACCCCCTTCCCTAAGTTCTAACCCCTTTGCTGAAGGCACTACAATCTTATACTTGCAATTCCCAGTCTCCTGTATAATAGATCCCAACAGGCTACAGTGTAACAGTTACCACCTCGTCATAAAATGATGCTGAATCGAGCCCGCAATCATAGTGACAACGCAGTGGAACTACCACACAGAACACTGACTAGGACACTACGATACTCGACTGAAATCTGCAAATATCCTACGGGGACCCACCCTATCTAGCTCAATCCCTATTTATGGCTGTTATCTTGTCTCACATCCAACTATGCAAACACAGGCACAGTACCACATATCCCATCATTGCACGATGGTGAAAACATGTACATTTACATCTGCACTGCATGGCGGTGCTGCTATTAAAGCGCCCGACCAAGACAGAAGACACCCTCATCGCAAAACTAGCATGATGACGTGGTACTGCACAGGATTGTGTCAGAGTATGCTACATGACTAACAACCATAAACGTCCCACCCCCTATACCCCACCCGCTACTCTGGGACAATGTTAGATAATTCTAGCCTAACTCTTCAACTAGTAATTTAAGGGAAAGATACCTGATTCACTTAACCACATCTTGGTTTGATTGATTCCACATCTTTATTTGTATTGAATGTGTTGAATGACTGCCTTTAATTGATTCCTGGGAGGGCGAAGTTAGGGCGCATCCGGCCCTCTTGAGAACTTGACCCTCAACCTCCCTTTGTAGTGGGGTTACCATTCAATACATAATTGATGCCTTCCAATAATCGATTGTTCATGTTTGTTTTTGTATTTTTCAAAAATTCATCCTGTTGAAACAAATGAAACTTGAGTTTAGCTTGTATTTTCAATTTGTTAATAATTATTGCTATGCATAGGCTAAATATTTTTATATTAAATAATAGTCTAATATTCACAATGTTAAGATAAAACCCTTAAGCATACTCATCCAATGAGTTTGTGAAGATAACTAGACTTCGAAAAACAAGCACTTCAATATCTCCTAAGATGAAGGGTAAAGTTTGGAATAATTGAACCAAGTAAAAACCTGCTTCACTTTGAATTGATTAAATAAAATAAAGAACCATAGGATTTATTGAATGAATTGTTAGATTAGCACAGGGAAATGGCTGGATAAATTTCATGAAAACTATTTGTGAAAAACTACATATATTGTATTGATGAATGGAATATAACGAGATCTCAAATCAAAATCAAATCAACTAAGAGTAAATGAATATTAAAGTTTGGAATATTTGTTGAGAATGACGACTCCATATCGGTTTCAATAACTTCGACCAATTTGTGAAGTAGACTTCAGATATCAACCATACTCAAATGTAAAGAAATTTGAAAATTTTAAATAGTTCAACTGATTAGAAAATATTTAAAACTTTAATATTATTCACTTTGAAAATAAATAAGATCAACTGACCTCAATAGTAGAATTGCCGGATCAAAACTTTACAACTCAAACTGTAGTATAATTTGCTTCATTTAACCACCAAATTATGAAGTTGAACACTGGTTATAATTGAGAGCTTCACTGTATTAGTTTAAAAATAGACTGTAGTTGAAAGCACTCGTAAATATTTCGAAAAATTCAGAAAATATATTCGACCGCTGTTAACACTACTGGTTACGAAGCAGAAATGAAGTGTGAGTGAGCATGGATTTCATCTCACAGCTGATACTAGCAAGTCAGCTGATCAATCAGTGATGCCAAGATATTATATTTGCATAAAACATTCAACAATCGATAAAATAATTTATTTAGTTAATATGATAAAATTTTCAATTATCAATTTGCTTATTGTAATAATTCGAAAATCAATCTAATAGTCAGTCTTTCGTAAGACTTCGAATCGTTCGTCAGCTTTTGATACAGTATGATCGATATTGTTATCGACCGGGAATTTCAAATAAATATTGACTATTTCTAGAATCTTTGAATTCTTTAGATTTTTAGCTGTCCGCGGGTGAAGAGACAATACATTCAGGCATCTTTGCTCAAAAATTTATGATTTTATTTGCAACCAGTTGTGAGATGATCTGTCCCAAAAATTTCACCTTTAGGCACCCATCAGGGGCGGATTAAGAGGGTGGCGGGGGGGGGGCAAATCTGAACAATAACTCCTAAAATATTCTAATTGCAGTTGCAATATTACTGTCTTCTTGATCAAAAAAAAGAACCAATGAGCAGAGACTCACTAATATTATAAAAACCTCTTCAATTCAAGTTCAGATGCCGTTCCTTCCTTTTGTCTGATGCTCGTTGGTAGTATGGTAGGCTCCCATGCATAAGAGGGTCTTTTGGTGAAAAACCTCTATCCATAAATGCTGCTGAGTACCATGAAATTATTAACATATTATTTCGAATCCATAAACTGGCTTCAAATCTCAATGTATCCAGATGGACTATTGAGTCTGTTCGTTTCATACTGAGATTTGTATTGAGGTTGACAGGTTGTTAACTTACATACTTTTCATCATTGTGCGTGTTTTCATTTTGAAATTTGCACATCTCATGTTAACTTGAACTTTTGTTGTGATTTACACTGGAAAAATACTTAATTTTATAAAAATATCACATAATTTTAATATTTATGTAAGAAAAACGTTGTAGTTTTAGAGCCTAGATTTTCGGTTTTTCACTCTTAATATTGTTCAAAATTTTTCCGGGGGAGGCCCCCCGGACCCCCCCCCCCATGCCTGGGGGGTAATACCCCCCCACACCCCCCGGAACTGACCTTCCTAAACCGCCCCCCCAAAACACAGACCTTAATCCGCCCCTGTGAGAATTGAACCCATGACCGGAACATACTTAGCAGACTGAAATTAAATTAAAATAAAACCACAAAATAATTAGTTATTGGAATACATGTACCCGTATAGAGTTATTATGAGAAGACTCATAGATTTGTCGGTGTTGAGTATACTTCTTTTTTGATTACAACAATACTCATTGTTTTTCAGATGAGGTAGAACGGTTCAAAGGAATCAACAGGAATATTTTCAAGCCACCGGTTAGCGAAGAGGTCAAGGAGATTGTAAGGAGAAACTTCACTCGTGAAATTGAATTCTACCACTTCTGCAGACAAAGACTCCATCGTCAGCTGCTGGCTCTACAATTGCCCGAAACAAGTGAAGGACTGCGATGACCAAATCAATCTTCAGTACAGCCACCTTTAGGATTTAATAATTCACATTCGAGTGTTCATCACCCATACAGTGATCATCATCTTAAGAAGGATGAAAGTGACAAAGCAGATGTCGGTGGTTCTTGACACATCATAATATAATTATATGATCATCATCTTATATTTCATGATCAGAATAATCATCAAACTCTGGTGATAATCATAAATTTAACTGACTTGAAAATTGAAAAAGTATTGCGCTTTCATCTAATAAACTTCAATTGCTGGAATCAGTATCAGGGACCAATAATTGAATGATTTTTGTAACAAGTTTTGAAAATAACTTGACTAGATTATCAATATGCGAATTATAGTACAGTACTGTATGTATGTACTATATGACATGTATGTATAGTATAGTACTGTATGTGTAAGAGAATATAGCCAGAATGTAATATACAAGATGTCCAAATAAATAGTGACTCCACGGTATTCTACAAGCCAAAACAAAGAGAAAATGTCATTGACAAAATGTCGATTTCTCCTTAGTTTTTCTGTAATCCACCATTTTGTTTTTAAGAGTTTGCATCTTATCTCGTTAATTGACATTTTCTTGTGAAATTTGATAGTAGTATAAGTATAGGCCTATGCGATTTACAAAATAGTAATATTGGATTTTTCAAAATGGATGCTGACCGAAATTTTCAATTTGAGTTTACTGGAGAAATAATAGGTTATACAAAAATGGGTTCCATTAAAAAATGTAGAGCTTTTCATTCTGAAGAAAATGATACTTAATTTTGTAAAATCCGATAATAAATAACTGAGATATAGCGATTTTTCGATTCGCAGTTATGTAACTATTGAAATCGCTAGTCTTGTATGTACCGTATTATCACGCTTGAAATCCTGAACGTTGGCAAGAAATCGCTATATCTCAGTTATTTATTATCGGATTTTACAAAAATCGGTATCATTTTCTTTAGAATGAAAAGCTCTACATTTTTCAATGGAAGCCATTTTTGTAATATTCATGATCATAATTATTAAGGTAGGTAATGAATGATGAAAAATTGGATCGGTAAACTTCAGCATGCCTACAAATTGTATACCTACCGCACTTTTCATTATTCTTTTGAAAGAATAAATGCTTTTGAATGGAAAACTGCTGTAATAAATACTATAATTGGTTGACATCGCTCTAAACTAAGGGTGAACATTGGCTGAATAAAGGTCTATAATTAATCGTGTGGTAATAGTTTTACTAAAGTCTTCAGATCTCATCTGGTTTATTTCCAAATTGATCTAGATGGAATATTTCCTATTCGTATTTGAATCAGAATATAAATTTATTTTGAGGTAAATTACAATTACTTATTGATCACGCTGTATCGAAAAGGACTTTTAAAGGAGTAGTAAAAGTTATATTAGTCGCTTTTGATTCGTTTGTTGCTAATCACTATTTTTTATGTCAGTATCTGTTTTCCATAAAATAATGGGAATATTTGAAACCGTAGAGAAGGATGCTGTGAGTAGGCTATAGAAATGACTACTGACTAGACATGACTGTGTAGACTAGTTATGACTATGTTCTCGAGCTGCTAAGTAACTCATGAAACCGTATGAAATGTTTTTTATGTAGTTATAAATTACATAAAATAAATATTGTAATACGGTGCAAAACGTTGCACAGTATATTGATTCTACAAAGTTGGTGCTCAACAGCACTAGGAGGACAATTCTGGTTAAATCAGAGTTGAAAAGATTACTTTCTTACAATAAGAGGCAATAATCCTATAATACAGAAAGTATATACGGATTTTGAATAATTAATCAGAAATTCAGAAAAGAATGAATGGATCACTATTCTACAACTGAATGTATTAGTATATAGGCTAATTTCAACTTTCTACCATGGGTTGTTCTAGCTTCTCAGCGAAAGAAGTTTGAAAATAAGGGCCTATGCTCGACTATTTTAGAAATTGTTAGATACAATAAATGTATAGATTAATTTATGAAGTTGATTTGTTACGACTGTTGATGTGATAAATAAATATTGTTTTACCATGGAAATAATGTAGTTTTCTCTAATATTGCCCCCCCAAATTTCCTGTATGATGAGAATCAAATATTATTACATTCAAAGATGCTGCTTTGATCAATTTTAATTATTTTCCTCTCTGGTGATAATCTCTTCGTTAATTATTGATTGTCCAGTCTCATATTAAAAATAAAATTCATATGCACACTATGACAACTAAACTCGTGTATAACTTGATTTAATATAGAAGTAGAATTGTTTCTATGAGGATGGAACGCATCCTATGTCCCGAAACGCGTTTCAACCAAAATAAATTTGTGTAAGCTCTGTTGTCACAGAGTGCAGTTCCACTTTGCATCAATCGATCTTTGAAAAAATCTCGACAGTCATGATTCTCTGTTTTTTAAATACTTTTCTTTTGTAGAAGCACTGTCTCAACGGCTCAGACTGGAGAGACTTAATGAACTGTTATTAATATCATACTTAAAATCTATCTCGTCCTTAAAAGCGTAAGCAATAAATCTACTCTTCACAGACACCATTCACTAATCAAAATAAAGGATAACTATTTTACAAGAGGATTAACATTCCCATATTTGCGAAAGGTCTCAAATGTTAAAAAAACTTGAGACATTTAGATAACTTTCAAAACTGATACTTTATTTCACATACATGAAGGCTGTCTGTTTTGTTTTATTAAGATTACTTTCAAAAACATAAATATTTCAATAATATCTGTGATGGATAATATTTTATAGGTTACTTTCTGAGCTACATTCATCTTAATATCTTAAATTCATCTAATGACATTTCTAAGTACTAATATTACACAATTGAGCTTCACTTATAATTAGGGATGTATTTTTTCTGATTATTTCTTTTTTCTCAAGTGTGATTGCAAATTGCAATTAATTTGCAGAGCTTCTTGAAGGAATTCATATATTATTAACAAATTCAAACTTTACAGACAGATTTCACAAATAATTACCATTAGTAGGCCTACTACTTGTACACTTTCTGTACAAAAATTCAAATTTTAAAATGCAGATTGCTTCAAATTTTGCGATCAAAATAATTATTCAACTTGACAGTTAGCCAAACAAGATATCTTTCAGATTTTACATCAAATAATACTATGATATCGAAAATATTGTTGACTGGTTCCCCATCTTCAAAATGAATCTCTGAATTTTAATTCAATTATAAATTGCTTGAAATATCATTTAATCGTGCATTTCATTGAACGAGACAATTAGAATTGTGTTACACAATTATGACTCAACACTAACTTCCTATTTCACTTTGACAAAAGACCCAACTTCTATAAAAATATTGTAAAAAATAAACAATATAATTGATTCTACAAATCGCAATTGATTTTCCTTATAGCTCCTCGAATTTAATGAAAAACGTTTGCTCATGAATTTTCTATCAATTAATGTAGTTTTTAGAGGAGTATGCAAGCTAAATTAAAACTATGAGTTGTAGTTCATCACAGATAAGACAGAAAATACACATTAAAAACGTTCAAGTAGAAAATTCATCACGAATTCCTACATTCAATATGAATGGTAGTGAATTTTACCAACAGTCTGCAAAACTCGAACATGGTTTCAGTTATCGTCATCCGTATTTCTGTAAATTGCTTCATTTCTTCTCTTAAATGTTCTTGGCTTTGATTCCTTTGGAAGCGTAATTGTTGGTTCAGGGTTCACATCTAATTTCTCTTCTACCTCTTGACTTGTCTGACTGGCATCTGTAAAACATTTTGATGATTTAAAAAAACTTAAAATAACATGGCATGATAAAATAACACTTGAATTATGAATGCACGAAAGCAACGAAATTAGCACATGTTCTAATTATTATGGATTATCAATAATTCTATGAATAGTTGGAATTATTTCCAACCAGGATCATTACTGGAACCAATATGCAAATTCAAGAGGATTTCTAATAAAAAATCACAGAGTTATTTGTTAGTTTTCCTATGCCTTAATAGTGTGTAAAGCCGAAATTTAGTTGTCTACGTTGATAGTTGACAGAATTGGGAAGTTCACTACCCATCTATTTACTACAATCAGAGCAAATTCATTCAGAGCCACTATTTTGTGCAAAAACCTCTTTTTCCCTCTTTTTCATTTTGCCTTGTCTGTGATACAAACCATTAAAACTGTCAAATATATTTTTCAATTGAATACTTGTCAATTCTAGTATTTTGTCCATTGAAACTGATAAAGTTCAGCACTAGAACATAGAGAGGCGGATTGAACTAAAGGTATTATTTATAGTCACTGATCTAAAGGTATTAGCTTAAGAAGTTAATGATATAATTATCATTTGCAAACATACAGTATTAGCTTCAGTACAAATTTTTCATTAATTTATCCTTACAATCATGTACAGATACACTTGATTAAAAGACAGACATTTCAACTTAAAACTCCTTTCCTACGAGTGGATAACACTTTCTTCTGCCATCCTCCTGAAATATCCTCATGAATGTTACAGAACCATCCAAAATTCAATTCTATGCAAACCCTTAATAATTTGGATAGATAATACTTATTTGTGAACTGAAATAAGGGAGTTGAAAAAACTCTAGAAACATTCATGCATGTGATTAACATAATGGAGGTACAAATATTAATATAATATATTAAAATTTTAGAAACACAATATATTTCAGGTTGAAGCAATCTTCTTGGTAGCAGTGATAACAATGTGATGTTTTAGTAACACGTACATGTTATTCAATAATAAATAGTAGTAACTTCATGTTCCACTCACCAATATTAGAGCTCTGTGAAGAGAAGCTCTTCGTGCTCAATTCGTCATCAAATGTATCGCTGAGATCATTTTTCGGCGGAGGCAGGAATAGCGCCGATCGGTTGAGTTTTTTCGGCAACGGTGAATCAATGTCACTGATGTAGCTGGCACTGTAAAAAGAAACTCAGATGTTAGAAACTCCTATTCCTGACCCGTTAATTCACTTGATAATTAACTGATAAAACATGAGGTTTATCTTTAAATTGGAAAATTTTTGAATATCAATGGCACTTTTTTGAAAGATCAAGAATGAGGCTAACTCATGCAGAACTGATAAATAATTTCAATGGACCATTGAATAAATACATTCAACGTTGTAAAAGATATCAATAAAATCCTTTTTCCTAATCCACAAAATGTTTCAATTTGATTTTTAAATTTCTTATAAATTAAAAAACGAAGGTTTTTCTTTTCCTAGTCCGTTTGGCTCTTCTACCAAACCGATGTCTATAAATGAGGTCTTGAATTGAAGGTATGCACTCACATATTGGACATCAACTATCGACATTCATCCATGACATATACTATTTGAGTATATGTCGCATAACTAGACTTATACTCACAGAAAAATTCCTCCTCAAGTATTTCTTATGTGAGATTCAGATTTGCAACATCACCATCGACTCCAGTTGAGGATCTACATCTCCAGTTCTAGTTATGTTACCCGAGATTTTCTGGTCTAAGAATATTGAGTGGAATGTCGGCTTTCATTCAAGCCACTATTATACCACAAATTATGAAAATCGGACAAATTTCTAGCGAAGTTTCGGCTCTTTTGAATGAACCGATTAGTTTTGCTTGTTCTATTTTAATTGATGATTAGGAATTTCGTCCAATTATTTTATTATGATTTGAAAGCAATTTATTGAATAGTTGCAGTATCCCATTTTCCTTCTAACTTCATGTTATTTTGGATGAACACTTCACGTTACTTTTTAAAATTCGGTTATAAAAATTAGTTAACGTATATTATAACACTCATATCACTGAAGTTCTAATTTTTAACATGAATACTTTGATGCAAGTTACACTTACTTGCAAGAGGATGGCGAAGATGTTTCACTGTCAATAAATGACAGATCGCTCTTGACGCCACCGCAGACATCGCTCTTGTCCGGGGTGGCCTGCGAAGGCGAGAACGGACCCGAGTTATTCAGCGAAACATTCGGACTCGCCTGCGGTCCGATTAGCTTGTTCAACAGGTCCAGCGGATCCGATAAACCCAGTTTCTTGCAGAACTCTTCGGTTTGCGGATTGGATGTGACAATGTTCTGTCTTATATTCGAGTTATTTTTCGCATCTGAAGAATAAGCTGGAACTGTCTGCACAAAATTAAGAGGAATTTTCAAGTTTTTGTCCATTCTTTCCAAAACATCGGACATTTCTTCAGCAGTTGGCGAGAATATCCACCTGAAAGAGAAAAGAAGGGTTTACAATACAATAGATTATTATTTAATTTTTTCTTTTATTCACACACAATTCTCTAAATACAATAATACAACAAACAAATGTGAAAGTGGTTAGATAATCCTATCAGAAATCGTGTTGAGGCACTAAGTTGAAACTGGAATCGGGTTAAGGCACATTAAATGATCTAGAAAAAATAGGTAAAGATAAGTTGAGGTTTCGCAATTAGCATTTAAGATAAATTGAGGCACCAGAAAAGTTGAAACTGGAATGGTGCTGAGGCAAATGAAACGATCAACGAAAATTAGTAAATACAAGTTGAGGTCTTGCAATTAACATTGAAATAATATGATTTTCAATTAGATGTGATCTTTACGGTTAGAATATGTTATATAAACTGCAAAACTATAAGATAACTAATTGATGAATTGGCTCACCTCTCAGAGCTGCCAGGACCCGGCATGAACTGCGAATTTTTCTTCACACTCAGTAAATGGTTGGTTAGAAAAAGTATGGTCAGCCATTCCAAATCATATTCAAGTTCCAATGATTTGTCAGGGTCATGTTCAATATCAAGTACCTGTAATCAAACATTCAAAAATAAAAATGGGGTTATCCAACTTATATTTTACTCTATTGCATCATTTAATGGATGTCATTGTTTGTGTCGTAATGAGTAGGATTTAAGGTACAATTGTAAATTTCAGTTTCAAGAATATTTCGTTATAATAGTACAGGGATCATTAATTAGGTAATCAATTAGTAATATCTATGAGTTGTATTGGTGATCTGTTGATATGGTCATAAATTATGTCATAATGTTACTATAGTGAGTCAAATCTCATCATCCACTGCTAGGCTCATTGTCTTTGTGTGACTTCCTCTGCGAGGCCGATGCTAACAACGTTAGTGGTCGTGCCGGTGTCTAATCGCAAGATTAGATAAGAGACTCACACCTAGTACTCCCATCGTATGGGTGACCACTTTCAGTAAAAGGCCTTTTACCGCTGAATGTCATTCATTCATGAGAATCAAAATCGCTTCCCAGAGGTTCAGAACCCACCTAAAGCTGTAGGTCCACTCATCTCTCATCATCATCCTTCCCATTACCCACGCACAAGCTAAGAGCTTATGTGGGCATCACCACAGCAAAAAAAGAGAGATTCCTTCGGTAGATGTAAGGAAATTAGATATTGCAACTATTCAATATTGCTTTAAAATCAATTTTTTATATAGCAATTAATTAGGATTTTCGTTCAATTAATTATTAAAATTCCTTAAAGTTCAATTAATTAAATGTAAATATTTGAACTGAAGGAGCTGAAATCAGTATGTCAAGCACACAAAATTACTCATGCTCTGTGACTAATAGCAAATATTTTTTGATATAAGAGATTAGTTGAATGAATTGACACAGACCTGTAGGAATTTTCTCTTCGGTAAGCACTTGTCCAGTGATAAAAATTTGGTAACTTTCTCTTTTTCATCATCGGAAACCTAGAAATAACGGAAATTGCGAAATTAGAGTGAATAAAATTCGTTCATGAAATAAGAGTGATTGGTGAAAGGTTGATTGATTAATAAAAACAAATTCAAAATAATTGGAGTGAATGAATTACCTCATGACGAACAAGGGCAGCAAACTTGGTATGCAAGTGAGCTGAGAACCAGTATTTAGGTTTCAGCTCATGCAGCAGCTCTTCAGCAGGTAAACTGCCAAGCGAATCGTTTCCAATATCCTCCCTAAAAGAAAACAATTTGCAGCAATGAAAATTATTGACTTCTGTTCTGAAATTATTTACTGCTCAGTTCTGGGAAGATATTACAATAAGCAGGCTACTTCATGCTTTTCTTTTGCTAATAGTTGCTACATATTTCCCAATAAGTAGGAGGAGTTCTATCAAAATTAAAAATCCTGTTTATAAGCACCATAACAACAAAAATATGATATTTATATTTTTAGAACTTTTACTGTGTCTAGAGAACTAAAAGTTGAGTTGGAATCCGTGTAGATATTGTTTGTGTGAGTTTTAGTAGTAAGTTTTAAGTTTATAACTATAAGGCACTTCTTTATTTATTCGTAAATTTTGTTATTATACAATCCTTGGAAAAGAAGATTGGGAGGAAGAATAGAAATAACGGAAGCAGCATGTAACAATTAAAAATAGAATATTTCGTTTCTTCTCGATATTTTTTGAAACAAGAATACACTTCCAATATGAGCTACTAAAGCTTAATGAGCTGACATAAATTCAAGTGACTGGTTTTAGTCCTTCTTTGAATATTGCTATTGCTATTCTATTGATAAATTTCAAATTTTACATTCATAATATGAACTCTAATATTTCCTTTTCTATATTATTGAAAAAATTATACTATTATAAAACATTACGTAAATTCGGCGAAAAATTATGATTTTGAAGATTTCTTACTTGAAGAATGGTTTCCTTTTTAAAAGAGCTTCTACATTTCCATACTTGTGAATACCTCTCGGCCAATCATGTGACACCAAAATATCTATAGGGCTTTTCATCTAGAAAAAAACAAATGTAAAAACTAGGAAACAGTTCTGATTATGTTGGACGAATTGTGATCCTTGTCTGTAAATATGCGTGAAAAATATATATCAAGATTTCCCTAATATTTTCTAAGGTTTTTATAAAAAAATGTAATGCAGAATTTCGTGAGAATTATAAAAATGTACTGTGATGAGAGTCACGGAACAGTGAACTTCAAGCCTATCTCTTAACGAAACCAAGCTTAATCTGTTAAAAAGATTAAATTTTGCAAATCCAAATCCATATGAGCATTTTGAGTTGGAACGTTTACATATTGTGAAAACAGAAATACAATACTGCTATTTCTCATGCAGATAATTTGGAATTGAGAATTATATTATCATAAACTGATGACATATGCTGTATATTAAGATTGAGTTCATTCCTAATTTAGAACTGTCATTTGAATTGATCTAATTCATTGATTTACTATAGAAATCCAATAGTTCAATAGGAACCAGATAGAATATTTTATTTGTGCCCGGTTTCTCAGTCGTTCAATAAACAGTTTATGGATCCAACCAAGGATACCGTAGAACTACTACGGTAGCCTTGATCCAATAGCAGTATTGAATCAATAACCATGTGTTTTCAAATGCAACATTTTTTAATTGATTCAATAGTTTCTTGAATAACTGAGCAACCGGGCATTAATTTTTGAAGGGTTATTGAACTCAATTCATAAGACTATTGTTTCGAATAGATGCACATAAGTATTGAGGAATATGTGAATGATATTCGTAGACTTATGCCCGGTTTCTCAGTTGTTCAATAAGTTAATACTATTGAATCAATAAATTTGTTTTGCATTTAAAAACACATGGTTATTGATTCAATACTGCTATTGGATCCATAAACCGTTTATTGGACGACTGAGAAACCGGGCATTAGTCATCATCTTGAAACAATAAACATAGATATTTACATTGATGAAAATACAAAATTTCAAGAAATAGATAGACTTTACAATAGTGACAAGACAATAGATAGAGATTAAAAAAAGAATTCAGAGTGAACAATAAACCAAAAAGAAAAAGTAAGCATAGATGAAGATCAAGATTGAACTCAGACTTGTCACAAATTGAGTTGCTTGATAAATTGATTTATTATAGTGAAAATATTACCTGTTTGAGACGAAACACTTCCAAATTTCGAATGTGATATACACTTCTCTTTGTATCCTCAGAATATGGCGGTCTTTCAAAATGGCCTCTCATATAATCATGCCCTTTATATATTCCTGACAATCCTCCGATGCGAATGCCGCCTATGGTGACAACCGACGCGTAACCCAAATAGTAGATGTTAGGTGCTGCCCATCCACCATAAGGCAGTTCCTGTAGGTGATTTGATGCCTCATGATTTCCTCCTATGAACAAGGTCAGAACCGGTGCAACTTTTTCTCCAGAATAATATCTGAAAAAAGTATCAGTAATTCTAATGAATGTTTAATTAGATAATATTCAAAACAACACAGTATTAACGTGATTCAAAACAACAAACATTGTACAGCACAGAATATCTGATTGGGAAGTATCAATAATGGTTGATACGAGGAAACTAATGAAGTCCATTATATTTTCATTCTTCATTGGAGAATATGACATTTTGAAATTGGCAAAAATTCAAATAATTGAAAAACGTCTAGTTTTGTTTTATTGATTACTAGATACAGAATTTCTATACATATATCATAGGATGTATAATATATATTTTTTAATACGCTCAATTTTCACAAATAAAAACTCAATAAGAAGTTATTTTATAGAATGAAACTTCTGCACACTCATAGGCCTACTGATGTGATTATTTAAAGTTAGGGCTGCTGTGTAATTTATACTGTAACATTGACCGAATTTGAAATAATTTTTACGTACTTATGATGATATAATACTCTTATTTGAAAGCCAATAACCAGTCATTGAACAATATTAAGTACTTCGTGAAATATTTGGAAATAATCCAAATTCATCCAAGAAATATAAACAAAATTAATCACACTCAGGAACACATTTCGACATATTCTGTTAAAAAAACGATTGAAAGTCTTGTAGGTCACAGCATACAATATGATATATGAAATTGATTTAACAATATCTAATTACTTGTAGAATGAACACATCTGTTGATATTTCCTTGGTACTGCCATACATGACAAGTCTTGAATATTTCTAGTTGCTTGAAAATCACCACAGCAAATCAGTAGATCCACTTTACATCCAGTGTACTCTTCTACTTTTTCAATCGTTTCGTATATTTTATCCAATTCTCCATGAGCACAACCCTCTATTGCTATCTTCATTTTGATCCTGGAACACATAAATATACTGGAATTAATAACGATTATTTTTCAATAATTGAACATTTCATGTTGAATGCTTATACAAAATCACAATATATTTCCTTCAAATTTGACGTTTTCAAAACAAGTTGATGAGAAAACTCAAAACAAAAAAAGCAACGAATAATTTTTGAGATGTGAATCGATCATCAATGAGGGAAGGTTATTGAAATACCTTTATACCACCATCAAGCCTGAATCTTTCTCAGACCCATCTAGGGATATCAATAAATTAATGATCAGATATAATATTGAAGCTTTGAATTGAACCTTGTCTCAGCAGGAGTATTGACCGTTTAAAACCACCCGATGAACCAACGCTGACATTTGGAAGAATATTGCCTTCTGCGCATTATTCACTGGTTTGCACTGGTCTGATACCTGCTTTTCAGAAAATCTCAAACGGTTCCAAATACTTAACCGGGTGCCGGCCAAAAGCATAAGAACTCAATCTGACTAGTAGTTCATGAGACCCCTCCATCCTACCGGTTTTTCAGCTGAGGCTACACCTTCCTGCGCGGCGTTCTGAATCAACTGTTGGCCTATTATTGATTAAAGCTGATAGAGCATGTACCGACAATCTTAACACATATTCTATTTGACAATGAAGTACACAGTTTTTAGTCTATCTGAAAAGACAGTGCTGTGTATTTCTCATTTTAAGAGCAAGAGTGACTCTGACAGATTATACCGTATTACACAAGTCAATTTTTCAATCTAATTTAGGTAGGTACTATCTAGATGGGTACTAAGAAGATTCATAGCTGCCACATAATCTGTGGAAACACCCCTTACTCCACAGAAAACCCTTTGCATTTATAATTCAGCAATAATTCATTTTTAGAGAATCAAGCTGTTTTACTGAATGCATAAACTCCAATCTGTTGAGGACTCAGAAGATTAATAAGACTAGAGTCAAACAAAGTGTCATCTCCAAAGAGTAAATTTCGACAGGGGACACTTGCAGACGGATCATTTAGGTATTATTCAAAGTGCGAAGTATTAAAAATGTTCCAAAAATAAACCATAGTGCTAGGCTAGATGTTTTGTTGTTGTAGCAGACATAGTCTAGTATAGCGTTCAACTAACCTTTCAGAGAACCTTCAGAGTTTCTTTTTCGCCCTTCACAAACATAATTACCATTTCTCATGTTGAATGAACAATTGGCGAACAATTTTAATAAATAGTGCAAGACATCCCCTGTAAATCGTCGCAAGGGGACAACTTAATAGAGGTTGTAAAAGATTTTATTCTGAAATCAACACAGGCTACGTAAATTTCATAGTAAAATTTGTTTTGTTCTTACCTGTGCAGTAATTTTAATAAAGGGCGAATAGTTATGAGCCAGTTCACTATTATTGATATTTATCATCAATTTACTGAAATTCGATAAACTTCAATCAAATTAACAAATCAAATCTGAACAATTCAGAAAAATGTGGAGTTGAAGCCGCATTTAATTATCAAATTTTCAATGAATGAATAATACGCTATGGGTACTTTTTGAAACAAATTACTAATGAAATTGTTCATTATTAGGTTATGTTTTTATTTGTGAAATGAGGTTATGCCGCCATTTCTAGCACACCATCAAGATAGAATCAGCTGATACAGCAGTAACTTGGTACCGAGACAAAGTGGATCGACTCGACTATCTATCATCATAGCAGGATCCAATTCAACTTGTCAGAAATCAGCTGTCTCATATCACATCTACGATAAATCAATGCATCACAGATTATTGGACAAAAAGTTACTGAAATCAAAGGTCTTTAAAAGAGTATCGCTGAAAAAACCATTATTGTTCAATCTAATGATTTATGAAAATCAACTTGACTAAATTCATATGATTTTTGTAATTATTCGTAGTAAACATGGCGCCCATTGAGCAACGTTGTTCTAAAGTCATAATATCAAAATTGTTACATTTGGCTGTTTAATTGAAAATTATTGAAATCAGATAGCAGTTTAATTCTAGGTTAAATTAAGGGCGCAGGAGCAAACTTGTTGGACTAAATGATTTTCCAATGACTTGAATCTGATTTTTGACTAAATTCATAATTAAAATTTGTCACATTGAAAAACTACATTGAAAAAGTCTCAAAGAAAACATAAAAAAATTGAGTTTTGCAAATAGAAATTGTTAGACTATTTTTTGTCACAAATTTCAACAATGGAAAATACATGCTTCGCTTCCTTCAGCAGCTGGTGAGGGTGAGCGAGCCGGCAGCACTGGTTCTGTTCAAGTTTTGACTTGAAACCTTCCGTTCCGTCAATCCTTCAATCGTGATGAATTGTTTGCATTGTTCATTCTGTGATAAATTGATATTAACAACTTTTCGTAAACATGAAAAATGTTCTAATATATCCATGATTCACTTGAAAAAAATAACAAGTATGGACTCTGCCGCCGCCGTCACGTACGAATTAAAAATTGGTTCGGTGAGTACCATTTGTTAGAAGTAAACGAAAACTTTTCTCAATATGCCAATCACTGATGTCTGATATGATGTTGTGATTAGATTACCGCCTTTTTCAGTGGTTTAACTCAATGAATTTTATAATTAATTTTTGTATTATAATATTAATCCATTGTAATGACATGTATCATTTTTATTGTGTGATCTTCTTGGAAACTCGCTAAACGCGTGTTTATTGTGTTGGGTTAAGTTACTTTAGGTTGGGGTAGTCATTGAAATTTTTAAAACAAATTCTACTTACCAGCAAACTGAATAACAACTGGGTAGGCTATAAGTTTCTTAGTGCTTTCTATATGGAATGAGGATTAAACCATGGAAGTTTTGGGGCACACTCCAATTTTCATTTCAATTCACTGATCTCACTTCATCGTTCCAATTTTTATGCATCACAAATTAGACGTCTAATATGAAAACAAGTACTTGATGATGGTCTAATGGCATGCACATTCGGGATTCACACTACTATCTACATCTCTGAATATTCATATCAATTAGTTAAGGGTTAGGTTAGGTTACTTTCATTCCAACTTGTTGAATCTCTAGAATATGTGGGTTTCGGCACTGCATGTAGACTTCAATGGGAATGCAGTATTTTATAATAATCAGACTGTGCGGACGCGGCCGAGCTAAAACGTTTTGTATGTTGCTAGCATATTAAGAGAGATCCAGATTAGAAGACATTGTTTTCTTCATCGATGTTAACCTGTAAACTTAGATCCCTCTTATACAACACGTCAAAAATGACACCTTTTATGCAATGCATTCCTCTAACTTGGTTTGAAATATCTCGCATCAAAGTTTTACTGAACAAAGTTAATACTGATCATTAATAATCGTTTTTACTTAATGAAATTTCAGAAAATGCTCTTAGTCACAAATAAATATTAATCATAGAATGCTTGTCATCTGATATTATCATATTTACCCACCCCCCACGGGGGTCTTTTAGAAGTAGTAGTCCTGAAGGTGAGCAGGGGCTTGACGGGCTAGTTCATTTCTTCTTGGATTCACGGTACTAGGGAAGCCAGAGGGCTCTTCTATTGAGTTAGAGGGCTCCTGTACAAATCTAGAAGGTTCCTTTGGAGCAGGAGACTGGAGTTGATTCCAAAGACTGTTTATTTAGCGTAGCCTAAGGCTTTTAATAGTGAGGAGACCCGAGTAGGGTTGTTCCACTTCACCAACATAACCAATTATCCTGTGATAGGGAACATGGTGTAAGTTTGTTTTCTCTTGATCCATCGTAGAATAAATTTTGTTTAATATATTGAAATGAATCGCATCGGGTTTTACTAAACAAAATTAATACTGATCATTCATGATCTTTTCGACTGAATGAGATTTCAGAAAATTTTCTTAGTTATGAATAAGTATTAATCATAGTATTTTTATCATAATGATATCACATCAACTACATGCCTCAACGCTTGCATAGAAATCAGTTGAATAATTTGTGGTTATTTAATAGCAAAAAGTATCCTCTTAACTTTAATCTCTCAGAAACATCAAATTACTGATTTCTTTTCATCTGTCTATTTGAACTAAAACATGCTACAAAATAATATAAGTAGTTAATAGGGTAATTTAAGAGAGTAAGTTAATAGAGTAAGAGTAATAAGTAGTTAATACAATAAAAATTTCAGTTAACAGAATGAATTATACAAATCTGTGTAATATGATTGAACAACTTCGATCAATTAATAGACTATGATAATACCAGAATCTGTGAGACATGTGTTTCTTTGTTTGAAATAGATTGTTGGTTTTTTTTAACTAATAGGATTTATTTCAAGATATTCTTTTGGAAAAGCTCAGTCATGATCACAAGGATTCTCCTCGAGTGACCAAGACTGGAAGGAAACTGAACCTAATTTTCTTCTTCTATTTCAGACAAGTGTGGGTAGAGATCCCAAAAGTGATATCCATCTCAACAACTCGTTTGTTTCAAGACATCACGCGTTGCTTATGATAGAAGAAGATGGCTCAGCGTATGTTTCTGACCTTAAAGTGAGTAATAATTTTATCCAAACAATATATTTTTCTATTATACATTGTACAGGATACATCAAGTATCAAAACAGGTGAGTGTAGATAGCAATTCGATAAAGTAAACACTGAAATACAAGAAAACAAAAAGGAAATAAAAGTAAAACTTGAAATATTAGGTGTAAAGAAAAATTAATCTCGAAATAGAAATAGTCAAATAGAACAAAGGATCTCAATCTCAGCCATGGTTTCCATAAATTCAACAAAGAGTTTTCCTCTGATAGTGATATTTGAGTCCAGTATATTACTTTTATCTTGTAATAATAAACCATCAAATATATCTGAATCATTCAAATTATTTAATTGGCCGATTATACATTTCTGATCATCTCCAATGTAGATTTCATAATCACCATATCTTTCCAACATCATTTGGAGTGTGGCATCGAAAATTTCCAAGAGAGTCATCAAAGGAGTCTGATAACCTAAAATAGACACATCCAACAACCAATTTACTAGATCCAGTAGTTATCAGAAGGAAAAACCAGAAGTGAGATTGGTCAATAATTTAATAATCAAAATTTTTCTTCATAAAAGCAGTCAGTCTTGAATTTGGCCGACCTACATTACAATTTCTTACGCCTGTAGCAATCACAGAAATTGTGTTGATAGTTCTGCTCTATTATACAGGGAAGAGCATTTTGTTGTAAGCCATGTTTTGCATAAAAAGATTACATCATCCTTGAATAAAAAATTAATTTGGTCTTCTTGCTCCAGCGATAAAAAGTTAGACATTCCTCCAATGTTCCAGAATGTAATTTTCAGTTAATTGAATGATACACTCTCAAGTGTGTTAGTGCTTCCTCTCTGACTATTTTCTTTGAGGACGAAAGAAGTCACTTATTTTTCCAGTGGGGGATTTAGTTTGCTTTGTTTTAACTTTTCTCATTTTCCTGCCTTGACTGGAAGCAATAGATGACAGGGAAGCATCGGTTGCCGGCTCCTCATACACATCATCTACAGACTGCACCCTTTGGTCGCTTGTTTCTGGTTTGTAAATGTCCAAGTCGGACCGATTGCTAATAGTTACTATCTTTGCATTCGGGTCTTTTTTTGTAAATATTTTCCATTTTGAAACCATAGAAATTGTAATTGACCATTTTTCTGAAGCAATTTTTCTTTTCGAAACAGGATAGTATTGAAGGGTGACATATATTCTGAGATGAATATTTGTTTGTTCTGCCCTGCAATTTTTATATTTGTTGTAGAAATTTTTTTCTTATTCCTAACGAACTTTGGGAATTGCATCTTCTCTCTGTGTCTGACGAATTTTGCAACTACCAATGGATTTGCTCCTGGCCTGCTGCGTTTTTTTATAAATGGAGTCTATTTTAGAGTCCTCCCACTTATAACCTATATAATTAGCTAAACTTTTCTTAATATTCATGGCATCTTCCTCACTATTGTGTGGAAGGTTGGCTATTTTAATCGTATTGCAATATCTGTCTTGACTCGCATCATTTACTATTCCTTGCAATAAACTAATTCCCTTCTGTAGTTCTTTATCCTCGTTTTTAAGGGTTTTCAGTTATACTTTTCAAAATTGGTTTTTGTTTATGAAGCGAGAGACGTAATTTCATCATTGCATTTACGAACGTCCGTGGAGATATTTTTACTAACGTTGAAAAGTTTATCAAAGTGATTCATAATTTCTGCAATGGTGTCCTGTCTCTTTATCAATATCGAGGCCTCGGTTATCAGCTAGGGCCGCCTGCCCAGCTTCGTCACTAGCTTCCTTATCTCCGGAACCGTTGCCTCGTTCATAAAACTCACTTGCCAACATTGTTCAACTAAAAATCATTTTTTAAATCCCAAAATACACAGCTTCCCTTATGGAGCATACAAAGCAATTAGATAATTTAAATTACTGGAACTCTGTTGTCAATTTGACACTAAGCTGATCTTCCTGTCTTATAAAACTGCTGGAATTATTCAATTTATACGGAGCAAAAGTAGTATGACCTATCCATCCAAAGTCTCAATCTACAATTCTTATCACAACAATATATATTTAAAAAAAATGGTTTTAATGCCATAGAAACTATCAATTCTATTGTACAGAGTTATTCAACATGACCAGTCAACATCTCCTCGTTCCATGAAACCTATCCAAATAATATTGTTTTTCTCATCCATTTTTCAGAGTTCCAATGGTACTTTCATCAATTCTTCTAGTATGGATCCAAAAGACTCCTATATTCTTGAAGATGGTGATATATTGTCGTTTGGAGTTGATACGTTCATTGATGATGTGACAGGATGTGTTTTCAAGGTGATCTTCGTGAATAGTAAAAACGCTCATCAGGTAAGGAAAACAAATAAATTTTCAATTAGATTGAACAAAGCATGTCCTTCATTACAAAGAAGGAAGATAATAGAGAGGCAAGTGAAAACGTGATTTTACAAATCAAATCATTTGTGACATTACAATATAGAAGTCAACTTAGTGTGGGAATTCTTAATAGATTTTATTCGTAAATCGAAAAATATTATAAAATTCATTATATAGATGTAGAGTTAACTAAATGGTGTATGAGTCAAACCTGCATTTTTTAAACGACTGTAAATAATAAACGGATGAATATTTCAAAATTGTATTGCTACTATCCTAATATACAATAAAAAGCATTTAAGAAACAACATTCAAATTGTCATTCCCGATTCAAACATTCTTGTATAGGCGATTTCTGAAACTGCCCATTATTTCATGGAGAAATTCCTCCATTTCAGGATATCACCCGATTTGGAAAAACATTTTTGAGAACATTCATGCTCACACGGTCTGTATGACTTGTGGAGCCGTCTTGCTGGAATACGGTTTCATTGTTCATTCCATGTTGACGGAGCTGAGGATTGAAGAACGAATGCAACATTTCCGAATAGCGTTGTGCATTCACATTAACCTGTTTGCTCCCTGTCATTTAAAAAAAAAAATACGGGCCTATGATTCCCAATGAGGACAAGACATTGCGTATCAAACTGTTACCTTGGTTGAATGGAGTTGTTCAGGGTTCTCAACACTGCAGTATCGGAAATTTTGTTTATTCACAAAACCAGAGAGATGAAAATGTTCCTCATCGCTGGTTCAGCGTATGCTCCGTGATGTGATGGGCAGTTTCAGAAATCGCCTATACAAGAATGTCTGAATCGGGAGTGACAATTTGAATGTTGTTTCTTAAATGCTTTTTAATCTAGATTAAGATAGAAACAATACAATTTTGAAAGACATATCCGTTTATTTTCTACAGTCATTTCAAAAATGCAGGTTTGACTGGTACACCCTTTATCAACAGGTTGATAATCTATTTTACTATAAGAAGAAAATAACTACTGGTTGAATCTGAAATGATGACCCCTGAAGTCTGAAGGGGAGAGGAGAAAGAATGTTGGTATTCAATGTTGCTCTTATCGGTATTGCGCGATTTCTGTTTACTCAACAAATCCTTCCATGGGTCATGATTTTAAATTCAACCAGTACGTATTATTGTATTTTTGCGGCGAATTGAGAGAAAGTAATCTCTGTAATTGTCTGTAAAGAGAAATTTGTGAAAAGAATTTTTCCTTACCCCAACCATATTTTACACTCTTTCTGTGTTTGTAAATTTTTTGTGCTCTAAAATAACAAATTTTTCATTCTTCCAGCTGTCCAATTCTCGTGAGAATTTTATCAGAGATGAAGAAATTCCCAGCGAAGAAGATCACACTGTAAGAGAATGCTCTGTAGTTTTACAAAGGCTCAATATAAACAATGTCAATTATCTTCTAAATAGTGATGAAAACAATCGTATGGACGAAAGTCTAAGTCCGAGCAACTTGGATGAAATAGAGAAAAATACTCATCGAAATAACGAAGAAGGTGAATGCGATGAAGAAAAGGCAGACAACAGAAAAAGACGCATCAGCCAGGAGAGTATTGACAATCCATGTGCCAAAAAGGTCAAGAACGAAGAACGTGATATGGATTATACTATGGATGATATCATAGTTTGTGATGACGACGATGAAGAGGACGATTTTCCATGTTCTCAAATTTTCGATGATCCTGAAAACAAAGTTTTTGTCGATTCAGATGATAATGATAGCATATGTGAACATGAGGTAATTGAAGTTGATGAAGAAAATGACGAATACGACGACAATGAAAAACATTGGCTCAACCGTTTGTCGCAAACGTTTGACTCACCAGCTGCTCAGGATAAACAACAATCATCTCCGATTATTATCTCTGATGATGATGACGAAGACGGCAGTGATCTTGAAAAAGAACTTGCTTCAACGACAATTAATAAATCATCTGCTGCAGAGCGAGACGTAAACTCTGAGCAAAGATTAGTTGATGAAATTGACAAGGTACCTGAGAAAATTGATGAAGGGATTATTCAATCTAGTCGTGATAATATTGTTCCTATTGTAACTATTGATGATGAAATAGCTTGTGATATTGAAAAAGAAAGTGTTGATGAAGGGCGAGCTTCTAACTCCGAAAATGTACAGGTCCTAAGAGAAAATATTGGCGAAGAAATAGATTCCGATTGCGAAAATATTTGTAAGGAAAGTGCTGAGGAAGAAAGAGCGGAGAACGAAGAGAATTTAACAAACTATGCTAAACCTAGAACACGTGCGGTTACTCGAAGGCAGATTAAACTAGTTGAAGCAATACCTTTGACAACGAATCGACGAACTAGGTCGAAAGAAAGCAAAAATAAAACCAACCTCACAAAGAAGAATGATTCTCCATTGAAGCCTTCACTAACGAATGAGCAAAAAACTACGCGTAGAAAGAAGTTGAAAACTATTGCTAGTTTAGATAGAAGCGATGAGGTCACACCTGCTATCAACGAGAGTGAAAATGATCGATTACACAGCAAAAGTGCACCTTGTGTGAAAGTGACGTCAAAAAGTCGCACTGATACATTTGTTGACTCCTTGATTGACAATAAACCTTCAACTAGTCGATCATTCAAAATTCCGAAATTGAAAAAATCCCATCGAAATAACATCGAAGAGATCGTTACCATTGAAGAGCCTACTGTACAAAAGTCTACTATACAAGAGCCTCCTATACAAGAACCTACTATACAAGAGCCTCCTATACAAGAACCTACTGTACAAGAGCCTCCTATACGAGAGAATTCAAGTAAACGAAAATCGGTATCTTTCAATGATAACATTGATTTCAGAGAAATTGAGCAGATTCCAGGTACACGTCGATTTGTGGTCTCCAAACTGGACTATAAAACTATTAGGAGGGCTGACCAGGCTCTTCCTGTTGAAATCAAAACATTCAAGACATCCTGGAAACTGGATGAAATATTCTCTTATATCTTGCGATGGAGTGTAACCTGGTTAGAGGTGAGCTTTGAAGAATTAACATTCATTATTATTTAAATATTTCCCTTAGCTCTATTAAATATGTCAGTCAAGTTTAATTGCTCCCTCATATTTTGAATTTAGCAATATTTGATAGAATCAGAATAACATAAATTATACTGTTCATCCAATATATGAAAATTGGAAGTTTGAACTAGTAGTATAAATTCCTTCTCAATGGATGATTTGATTTGTAGGGATATGGAGGATTGACCCAGAAAACAAATAAATATAGTTTTAAACTGACAATTCGTCATGTATTATAAGGGATAAATGACTTTATTAGAGAACGAATCCTGGATTTCGACCATTCAAACAATATTGTTGTGTCAACTTTATAGATATGAAATTAAAATAGGTTGTGGTAGCAACATGGAGTATGTTAATAAATCATTAGTTTTGAGTGGTCAAAAGACATGACGGTTCATTTTGAAGGATGTATTGTGAACCGCAGTCCAAAAAAATATAGTTTTTGTATATGTTCCAATCGCTGTCTTGAAAACATACTGAGGTTTCTAGATCACATCATCAACTAGGACATCCCAGGTCGCACAAAAATCATAATTTAAGTTGAAGAAATTTGATTTGCTACTCACCTATCCCTATGTTTAGGCAATGACAAAAATTGAAACTTTGATCGCTCATTCTTCATGTTCACGATGACGTTTCTCAAAATGTAAGACCTTATCAAACATCTACTCAATGAGATCTTTCAAATGAGACGTGAACGATTAAAATCGGTTGAGAAACCACAGAGGAGTTCTTGTCACAAAAAAACTTGTTCGGCTATTTTATATAAAGATTCTTATTCAATAACGATAATAATTGGAGTTTCCTTACATTTAATACTTAGATAATTCTTGACTTCCAATAATATAAACTAATAATATAGTTATTCCATATCAACGTAATCAACCTACCGCTATATAATTTTATTAATGAAAAATTTCTCATTTTTCCAGGAAGAGAAAAAGTTCGCTTCCCTGGGACCCCTGAGAAGGCCGCCGCCAGTCGGGTTCGAAATTCCAATTGTGCCTTTGCCTCACGAATTTCAAAATTTTTTCGAGTACTATAAGTGCGTTCTACCACTCGCTCTTCTTGAAATGTGGGCAAAAATCAGCAACGATTATTTCAGCAAGTAAGTTGGTGCTTTATAATGTATGTTTAATTATTATACAAATCTGGAAATGCTTGATTGAGAATGAATAATAAATTATAAATGACTAGCAGAAACATTATCAACAGCCATTAGAGTCATTAGGTTACCATGTCAAATTTTTCTATGAACTTAGAAATGAACCAAAGCATGTTTTATTTTGATCAAGGTAAAATTTTCAATAAGTAAATCTTCGTCCCCTTGAACCAAAACCACATAGCCTATAGGGAATTGAAAAAATGTCAATTCATCTTCCAACAACTAATAGTTATCTGAATAATCTCGATCCCACAGTTTAAAAACACTCAACATTATAATGGGACGCCCTCGTAAAATGGAAATACCTTCGCCACCTTGGAAACGTCTGGGAAAATACCATTGCCATAAATATAAACCATACATAAATATGTTTTAGAGGAGACAAAAATAGGATGATATTACCTTTTAAAAAACATGCGGATAAACCATCATACGTCCAGCTAACATAATCCGAAATAGTTTGGAAATTCAAGAATTCCTTTTCATGTCTATAATCCCTGTCATCCATTAGGCTTGTTTTATTTTTAAATTGCATTTCTAAAATATTCAATGATATAAAAGTTTTTTTTTTATAAATGAAATGTTTTTTTCCAGGACCAATCAAATGTATCTTGTCAAAGTTGATTCTTTCCGAAAAGAGAATTTGGAAATTTCAATGCTACCGAATTCCACCGCATGTCGACAGCAACTGGTGATCGACTGTCACTGTAAGTAGTTTTTGTAAGAAGTCATTGAATGACATGATTAATTAACTTGCTGATAATGGTTAAAGAGGTCTGCCGCGTGCATATCATGTTTTGAAATTGTTGATTGTATCAACATAAATTTATGATACTGTAATAATAATTTTATTTGCTGAGCTTTCTCATCTAGGGGAGAATCCAGAGATATTTGATAAGAAGAAAATAGGCTTGACAACGTCGGGTTCTGCTTTGATAAGATGATGAGAAAATGCTGTTTAGATGGTCAAGAAAATAACAAGAGTATTTTCAAAATTAAAGATTCTATGTACATCGTAGTAACACGAAATCCTATTCATTATGTTTTCAATGCTCCGAGTCTTTTGGCTTTGAAAATAAAATTAGTTCAATTACCATTTACCATAAAAGAGTAATGTAAGGAATGACGTTCAATTTTAGGTGTATTTAGTCTAAAGTCGAAAGTTAGTTCTAAGTGTCTATCTTTAGTTCCTAATGGCGCGGTTTCACGATACCAGCAGACGTGTAGGTTACTGGCAGGTAGGTTGGTCATATGATCTTCCACTCTATACAAACAAATAGGGCAATGTACACTGACTGGTGTGATTGATGACCAACCTACCTGCCAGTAACCTACACGCCTACTGCTATCGTGAAACCGCGCCATAAGTGTCTAAGGTCGAAAGTTTAGAAGCTGGTCTCAAATAGTCACCAATTCAGCAGTAATCGGTTTTGAGCTGTATTATTTGTCGAAAAGGAAAGGAAGTGAATTTATCTTTATAAGTAATCACTCTAAATTAGCTATATTAACAGCCACGAAATAGGCGACTGAGAGATTTTGCGCTGTTGAAAGATAAATGGATCCGGTAAATCGAGAATAAATCGAAAATATCTTGCTCCTAATCACAAATTGAAAACGTTGAGCTTCTTTTACAAGCGTCGAAGTCGATCCCTTTGCATGATTTACGTAGTCGACAGCACTTATTTGACGACAGCACAAAATGTCTCAAATTTCTTGGCCGCTACTACAGTTCAAATAATAATCAGTCGGCTAAGGCGTCAGACTGATTAAGTTATCAGCAGTCAGATAAAATCCATTGGGCCAGGGTTCGAGCCTGGTTGACGGAAGGATTTTTGACAAATACGGCCACTCCCGTCTTTCGGAGGAGACGTTAAGCCGTCGGTACCGACTGCCTAAAAAGTAGTCGTCATATCTCATCATCACCCCACT
The DNA here is from genome assembly GCA_017141395.1 of Laodelphax striatellus. Lineage (NCBI taxonomy): Eukaryota > Metazoa > Arthropoda > Insecta > Hemiptera > Delphacidae > Laodelphax > Laodelphax striatellus. The sequence continues at coordinate 29,508,466 of CM029533.1, read as the reverse complement.
CATTACCCACGCACTAGCCTAGAGCTCATGTAGGCATCATCCTCAGGAAAAAAAATTTATATAAATTTAGGTTTTTGTTAATTTTTTTTTACAGCTTACATAAACGATAGAGGTTTGAGAGAGGGCTATTTGAGAACTGGCGACTTTGGCATTGCCGAACTGCGCTTCAATATAAATGGACAGAGTAAGCACGTGTATGTCAACGTATTTTGCTACGTGCAGAATGTATCTGTGAGAAGAATGAACACTTCGCCGTATATTGGGGACACAGACCTGCGTAAGTAAAGTTTACTTCAACTTATCAATATTTCAATTGTTGACTGCTTGCACTGTAGTCTATTGTCGTCGTCTTCTTTCTGGGATTAGGCAAGAGTACCTGTTCCGACTCCTAACACTTTGTTCTTTAAAATCACTGTAGTTCTACTCTGAAAATTTTAATTATTACTATTTTGTACGTGTATGTGGGTGGTATTCCCATTCGAGTTTCTCACAGATTTAATTCTTTTTCAAACTCAATACTACGCATATGCATAGTATACTACCAAATCTTCTACATGGCCTTACTCGCCTCCTAAGTTACAACGTAATTCGAATGATTAAATCATCATAGATTATGATCTTTCGAATCTCGTCTGTTGGAAGCTTATCTGATAGAATCTCATTTTCAACAATGATGGAACGTAGAAGTTTTCTATTCCTGGTTCTGTTTCTGGTATTGGCTTGGTTAAATAGATTAAAAAATTAATAACCAACAATTTTGTTGACTCTGTTAAATAAATAATTTGTTTATTATGTATTTGAAAATTCAATCTTCTATTATATGAATTTAGTTATCGTGTTAACGTATGAGATTTATTTATGTATATATTTATCTTTCCCATAAAAATGTAGAAGTCCGGTAATACAGGAGTAATTGACTCCAACTTGCCCACTAACTAGACATCCACTAATTGTAACATGGACGCTGTGCTATGACCGTCCTGTATGTGGGCGTCTCACAGCCAACTATTTCTATTTTACAGTATTTATAATTTTTTATGATTCAGGCCCCGGATTTATATATTTCTGTTCATTTTTTTTTTCAGTTCAAAAACTAGGGCTGAAATTCGATTCAAATCTACACCGACTGGACATAGTATTGATGATCAAGTGGCGAAGTGATGAAGAAGCTCTTGTTACAAATGGCGTCGTGAGAGTGAAGGTATTTTGTATGAAATAATTTGTCAAATCTATTCCAACATTTTCGAACATATATTGTATATTTTTGAATTTGAAAATAGCTCGATAGTATTTCAATCATTGTTTACTTTTATGCAAAATTTAATTAATTCAGGTAGTTTCTGCCTTAAAAGCATTCGTCATCTGTTATCATCGCCTCTCCCATCTCCTTTTCCCTCTCTTCATCTAGTGTTAAGTTACTCAAAAGCGCTTATTTGTTACCAGCACTTTTTACAGAAGCTTTTTTAAAAGCTTTGTAAAATCTTTACAGCTAAAATCATGTAAAAGCTTTTTTACAGATCTCGTCGTTTTTAAGTTACTGCTTCGACTTGTTGCATAAATAATAGTTGTATTGTTTTTTATCATTTTCAGATAGTTTCCTACGTACGGCCCACCTTGAAACATTTTGTTTCTCTGTTGAATCTTCAAACCTCACCGCTTATGACAGCAATTTTGAATCCCTCTACGTTTGATTTTTCAATTGAGGAAATGAAAATTCATAAACCGGAAGGGGTGAGTTCATTTCTGTTTTCACTGTACATTGATAGCATAGAAACTTTCAATTCTAATTGAAAATATAGTATCATAACTTGCAGATGATTGCTTTTTGTATCCCGTCTCAATAGATAAGCCATGATATGGTAAATTTGGTGATCTACTATTTCAGGAACATAACCCACTTGGTAAGTTTTGGAATTCAGATCTGAAATAATGACGTTTGTATTTTAAGTTCCATTTTAGCTCGCACTCGGGCTTTTGGGGAGCTTTATTGCCAGCTTAAACGTCAAATACCTGCAACCGAGTAGAAACGAATCGGGACAGTAACAATTCAAATTGACTCCTCCTCTCTTTCTGGCCTAACTTAACCAAACCATCAATTTTTATTCTGAAATAATGTGCGTTTAATGGTGTACATATGAGTTATATAGCACTTTCCACCCTTTGCTGTTGAGTTAGCTTCATGATAGATAGTGGGAATAAACCGGAATATTGTATTCTTTAGTAATTCCTAGGCCAGGACTCATAGCCTACGGTTCTCATTTTCTGTACCATGTATAAGTACAAAATTCTCTTTCAATAGTGTTTGTTTGAATAAAAGTTTTTCATTTAAAAAGATTTTCATGCTTGTACACTTGACTTACATATATCAATACGTACTTCATTCACGAAAATGTTTTCTTGTCATAGTTACTGTTAGTAATATAGTTAGATTGAAGAAATGTTCAGGTTCTTATTTTTTTATAAAACCAGTGAAACCCGTAGGAAGTTTGATAGCGCACTAATTATTGAGCTATCCGGGAAACAATGTGACTAAACATTGCAATAATTTACAAAACGTGCTTTTTCAAGTTTTAAGTGGGTTAACTTGTTTGTGTGATTGTTATACCAGTTAAACTCATAAATAATTATCGAAATCATCCAATAATTCTTCGCTTATTTTAACAATGTCAATCGACATTAAACTTTTCAAAATAGAAAATTATAAACTAATTAAAACTATTTCTCATAGTTCTTACTAAGTTTAATTCATAAGCTAATAATCCTTATCTGTTTGTATTTCAGATTCTGAACTCAGCTCAGGAGCGAGCTGTCTGTCATGCGACCAAACTATGTTTGGGCTCAAAGCCCAACATAGGACTCATACATGGTCCTCCCGGTAAGTGAAAACTGTAGTCTATATTGTACTTAATAATTCATATATATATTTTGTTGATTGGATCATTTTTTGCGAATTGGAAATGAATCAGTGCAATGCTAACCAGATGGGATGAGCTTGATTCCAACAAGCCAAATAGTACGGTAGCGCGCTATTGGAACGACGTGAATGGTGAATCTTGCTTGGATTTTTGTGGAGCGACGAGGCTCGATGGAATTCCAATCAGGTGAAAATCCATCGCGCCACGTGAACTCCTCGTGAATGCTGGCATACTCCCGATGGCTTGCTGGAACGACGGAAGAGAATTTCCCTTTTCAATGCCTGTCGGACCGTTGACGTGGAACCAATAACCTTCTACATAAACTGAATATTGAAAATTAAGTCATGAAAACTCGTATAATATCATGTCAAAGAGCATAAATGTACAATATACAAAAAGAAATTTATTTTATACAGTAAAAAATTTGATATTGACCAAAAGGTTTTCAGTGTCTTATTACATAACTTCATTTAAAAGTATATAGAATATTCATAGATAAACTTAACACCCATAACACAAACTTCGTATGGGTTTTTTACTTTTTATGTATAGACAGCTATTGGAATCAGTAGAAAATAAGCAACTATTGGAGCGATGGAATGGAGTGCTCGTGAATCGACCCACAAATATACACAGTTTTGGATTGTACCAGCCTGGAGTGACATCGCGCCAAGCCACGCCGTTTGGAAAGCTTGTCAGTGGCCAGCTTAAAACTATGGTTGCCTAATTTCAGTTGAAATTCGGTTTACAATAACTCATGGTAACAATAATATGGGTTTCTCAATAATACATTTCATGTACAGAAACAAATATGTATTCCAAGTCACTCATCATATCTTTTTTTCACAGGTACTGGAAAATCTCACGTAATAATCAACCTCATCCAAAACCTCATATCTGAAAGTGTCCACAGACATAAAAAGCATCCTAGAATAATGCTTTGTGCTCCTACAAATGCAGCAATAGACCAACTCGTACTAAAACTCAAAGATATACGTTCACAACTACCCCGTGAGTTTTACTTATATTTATTCAATCATTTTATACAATTGTTGCATTTTTAAACTTAGTTCAAGTTCAGAATCATTTGAGTGAACCATATCAAACTTATTTAAGATTGAGTTGTGTATCCATACTTTTTCTACTGGTAAATAACACTATTTGAAAAACACTTTATAAATAGCTTGATTTTTCACCTACATATTGACGATCGTTTCATCCTGGCGTAGGAAGAAACGATCGTCACTATTTAAGTGAAAAATCAAATTATTTCCACTTATTACTTTCAAGTTATTTTTACATATCAAGTGTTTTTCAAATAGTGTTACTTATTTAAGAGTTTGAAAAATTTACTTATCCGAAGCCCGACTTAACATTAGGACTCTGGTATGCCTTTTGAATGCTTGCTAGCTGTGGACTCCTTCACAACATGTTCTCGATGTGTGCATAGTACTGGTAACTGGTACCTATACTGTACTCCTACTTTAAGGAATATGAATGAATCACTAGTTCAAGCGAATTGGCTTGAAATTGATATTAGGCTATTTTCATCCGTGATTGGGATTAGTTACAAAAATCTTATTTGTTATTGTTTTTTTCATTTCATTTTGTTTACAGAGAAGAAACGTTTCAAACTAATACGCACGGGTCAGGTTGACAAAAGATCTGAGGTCTACCTACTGACACCCGAAAGCTTAGCGGAGACCAATTTGAGAAAAACCGCTAATCTAGACAGCGAGGAACACGAGCTCGAGGTAATCTCATAATAATTCTTGTTTATGGCGTCTCAATTGGAAGTTAATAATTATTTCATCAACAAACTTCGTGTATTTTTCTAGTAATTATTTTATTGTGGAAGTTATTTCTCTAGTAATTACTACAAGACTAAACCGAGGGCCGCACTGCAAGTGGGTATGATAAATAACTGAGATATAGCGATTCCTCGGTTCGCAGTTATGTCACTGTCGAAAACGTTGTTTGTCTTCTACGTAATCGATTATTACGCTTGAAATCGTGAGCATTGGCAATGAATCGCTGTGTCTCAGTTATTTATTATCGGATTTACATAATCAGGTATAATTTTCGTCAGAATGAAAGGCCCCAAAGTATGTAGTGATCCTAAATGCATGTATAGCAGGATCCGTTCAACTTGTCAGAAATCAGCTGTTTCAAAAAGCAATATCACAATACTTAACCTACAAATACTGAATCTCGCAGATTATTGAAAAGGTCTTTTAAAAAGTTCTTCTTTGAAAGGTCTTCTTTAAAAATGTATTTTAAAGGCCTTCAAGACTTTTAAGCCTTTTGATTATTGTGTCGAAGTCACTGTTTAATTTTTACCAAAACAGCTGATTTCTGACAAGTTAATTGGATTGTACTATAGAATCTTTAATATAGGTTTTGGGCATATGTTAGCTGGGTCATTTCTTGACGTCATTATAGCTAGACCATTCGGGGGAAAGTGGACTTCTGGGCTCTTATGGGGAGTGGCCAACCTGTGTAATCTACTAACCTTGAAAAGGATCTACATTTTTGTAAGATCTATAATAACTACAATTTAAAAATTCAGTCAGCCGCCATTTTGAAAAATACAATTATTGGAGATTTTTTTAAGAGATGAGATGCTAGATTCGTATAAAAATTGATTTTTATGTCTTCATATTTATCGTATTTAATTAATGATTCTGGACAGTTGCACAAAACTCCAATTGAATTTAACCGCCTTGAAATTATACCCATGCATTGGATTTTTCAGATTCGTTCACGTTGCATTGGGGGTTCCATTAACTTCATTTACAGCTGTTAAACTCAGTTTTTTGTGCAAGTGGCTTTTTGCTTTTGTGGTTATTGTTCTGACTACTTTCTTTCCTCGCCCATTTTTTATATCTCTCTCCCTTAATAAACTTGCCTACTTTCCCTCTTCACCTCCCTCTCCCTTCTCTTATGAAAACTTATGAAAGAAGCTTTCAGTTTTCAAAGGAATCATGGATTTCCCCTTTGTTTACAATGCTGATTGGTTGTCACATCTAATTTATCTCGATTAAGCTTGAACTGTTATTGAAAAATCACGAAGTCCAATATCTTTTCCAGGTGAGGATTTTACAAGCTCAAAGGACCTCGTTTATGAGCTTGAAAAACGACCCGAACACCGATAAGAGTAGGATTGATGGCATACAAAAAAGAATTGATTGCCTTGATGAATCTTTGAAAAGACTTCTATCAAATGTAAGTATTATTGGGTTTCTAACAACTAATTTGTATGAGCTCTGAGTAACAGCCTTATCACCTATTTTAATCCAGCCTGAGAGCTAGGTTAGTCTCATTTAGACAAATTGAAAATCAAAGCAATACAAATGAATATACTTAGCGTAGAAAATTGCTTATTTTGAAAAATATTAGAAGTTTTTTCGTTCAAATATCATTATTATTATTATTTCGTGAAATTGAATGTATTTCAGTGGCATAGATTATAGGTATAAAGAAAATTGAACCTCTACACTTGGGTGTTTTCTTTTATATCACAATTATAATATTATTTTGTCTATTTACTTTATGAGAAGTCATCTCTAAAATTGTATGTATTAGACTTACTTTTCTATTAGTCTTGATTTCTTCCCAATATATCTTCATCGTAGCAACGAACAAGAAGCGTTTTAGAAGTCGTCGTACCATATTAATTACTTTTTTTAAACACTTTAAAATGTGTTGTCTTTTATCAATATCAGCAGAACCTTTTTTAAATTGCACGAGCTACTATATTAACTTTAACTGTTTTCAACTGTTTCAAATAAAGATGATATACTGCATTATGGAGTAAGGAACATTTTCTTTAAGCAAATATTCCATGATTCAATATTGAAGCTAGTTGTTTTTTTTTTAGTTCGACAGACCAAAAGTTCTAAGGCATCACCTACGTGAAGAAGAAATATCAGTGATTAAACATGCTGAAATAATTGCTACGACTCTGTCATCGTGCACCAACGATCAAATTGTGAACGCTCTGACAAATAAGTGAGTATAGTGATGTAAAGTACCCGGGTATTTATACAGGGTTGGTGAAAAGTATGGAAACGGCTTAATATTTCTTATACAAAGGTAATTTGACGGTAGGTGACATTGGGGATCGTACTCAAATTGAAAATACTACCTTACTGTGACTTCAAAAATCTGGTCCGCAATCTTGGATCCGCCATATTGAATCTAACTTCATTTTTTTTAATGGGAAGTTGGTCATGTTATACATTATATCGATACAGAATTTCAATATAAAATGAATGGCGAAAATCTCACATCGATGTCAAAATAAGATGAATATTAATCTATTAATAGTACTAACCTATCAAGCTATCATATTGTAATTATTTTTAATGAGAATCTTGTAAGCTATTCCAAATTGATATTTGTTGAATTTTCTAGTGGCAGAGAAAATCCGAGGATAACCTGCTGTATAATAGACGAAGCAGCACAATGTAATGAGACAGAACTGCTTTTACCTCTAGCACTTGATGTAAGGAAAATGATACTTGTAGGAGATCCTCTTCAGTTGACTGCAACCACATTCAGTGAGGTAAATCTGAATTCATTATCAAATAATTATAATTTATAATTTCCAATTATAATTTTGAAACGGATTTTTATGCTCTATTTAAATTGTTTGCTTTATTGGTTATTTTGAAAAAATCCTTAACATAAGAAGAGAATGGAACAATTCAGGAAGATACTCAGAACGAATTCAATCGTACTCTAATCACTTAGGATTTCGAGCTCACATACTTTAAAACTATAATACTTCCCATTCTTTAATATTGAATCGAGGCGTTTCCTCATTCTCTTCTCTATGACAAGGGATCTACTAAATTGGTTTCCATTCTTGAGTTCATTAGTTCTTACTATTGTATAGAAAATGGACTCTTATCCAGGAATGCTCGTGGAACCACTTGTTACTAATCAAAATAATTTTAATTTTCTTCTTTTCTATGTAAATTCGGGTTTTCAAAAGTTATTATTTTTATTTTTTGTTAGCCGATGGCCAGCAATTTTTACCACAATAAAAACTAGATACTTCTTTAACCTCAATTATAGTCCATCTGTAAGTGATGCAGCGATACATTAAAACATTACGTTGATCAGTGTAATTAGATTCAATTATTGCATTTAGGTGCATGGCTGAAAAAGTATCACAATTCAGTTAATCTTTCTGACAACAATGTAACATTTCAGGGAAGTTTACACGTTTCAAATCAGTGTAATGAGTGTACAAATTCATCAAATTCGCATTTCCATTTTTTTTCTAAATCATCATTTGAATGTTTTTATTATTATTCAAAACTGTTTAAATGAAACTGAATGACAAATGTGATTGATTATCCAAATCTTTGAATGAAAACTATTAAAATTGATACCAACAAGCATAGTTAATTGAAAAATGTATAAATTTGATTTTCTATAATAAAAAGAATGTTGTATAATGATGGACTCCTGTTCCTGCAAAGCAGAATAAACTACCAACTTATACAATTGATGATCGAGTAGATTATTTTCAAATCTTTAGAGTATCCAGATTTCAAGTTCCAGTTTAATATGGATTCAACTAAGTGGTCAGCCATTTATTTCTTAGCTTTTGATGATCGAGTATTTCCGGTTGCAGGTATCGAGGCAAATGGGTTACGGCAACTCCCTGTTTTCTCGAATAAATGAAGTATGGAAAAACAACAAGAAGGCGACTGCAGACTCGCCGATTCACTTTCTCGACACGCAGTACCGAATGCACCCATCCATCGCCAGCTGGCCCTCGAGGTATATTTACCAAGGCCGATTGAAGAACAACCATCTTCTGCAGAAGGAGTCCGAGCTGAACCCCTACATGCTGATCAACCATAGTTTTCCTCAGAGCAGAGAGAGGTTAGACAACATTGCATTAATCGTTGCAGGTAGTAGATTAATTTTAGTGCTAATCCCCAGTAACTGATAACGTGAATGGCGATAAGAAAAAGTGGTAGTACATATTTTCCAAACTATTAGTAAAGAATCAAAGCTCCCCTGCTCAAAAAACAAACCTAATTACCAGTCATAGGAGAATGGTATGATATATACTGCCCGATGCTAAGCTCCGTGCCCCTGACGGCTGAAGCGGAAAGGCGAAGATAGCACTCTTATGCACTGCAAAAACGGTTTTCGATTACGTGGAACCCACCCTTAAGGGTCTTCCCGCCGATAAAAAGCCATACGAACGTATTTTTATATTAGTATAATATAATAAATAATTCCGTTGAATAATTGTTGTTGTTTTTTAACAGGGAAACGAATGTCTTGGAAGCACAACTAGTAGTCAGCTTGGCATTTTCAATCTTGAAAAAGCCAACATCAAACAACCTGCGTATTGGTATAATCACACCATATTCTAACCAGCGAAAGATGATTCAATGTCAGATAAGAGACAGGTTAGTATAAATATTTTTAATGTATTAGATTATGTAGAATGTATTACATTTACTTGTTTTATTTTTAGGGTGGAAATTGTAATGAATTGTGAAATATTAATTTGAATTTCAAATGAGGAAAAATATCTTTTGGACGTTCCACTCATATAAGTTATTTGTACTTGCTTCAATGAATTTATGAATTTTTGCATGCAATCGGTTTGATGTTGTTTTTGTGTTTCACAGTGAATGATATTAAAACTGAGACTTTTGCTTAAATAATGAGATGGATTATTACTAAATATTGTTTGTAAAAGGCGGATGCACAATAGACTTGATTAGCGCAGCCGCTATTTAATAAAAAAACGACTCCAATACTACAGGACTTCTAAATTCTCATTAAACAGACCCCTGTCTCTAAATATTCAAAATACAATCATTTTTTTCTGTTTTGACTTATTTCAATCCTGTAATCCAAATGTTTGTGTGCATTTGTGATTGGATGGTAGAACATTTTTTCTTCACAAATTCTATTAATTAAAACACCAGTCTCGTGGAGTTAGTGAGGGGAGGCAGTGGTGTGTGAAGACCTCATCGCACGTCATGAAAATCGCTTGAATTTGCGATGTAACTATGAGAAGACGTAATTGAAAATACGTTCTTTCCAAACAAAACAGTAATTAGTCCAGTCAATGAGTTCCAAAAAACCCCCGATAGGGGAAAAAATACATATAAAGCTAATTTTTTCCCCATCGACTACTATCATATAGACAAGTGTCCTGGCAAAAGTCCTGACCCCTACCCCTCTTGCTTCCCCCCCAATGCCCCCCCAAAGTTTCAGTTTGCAAGGGTTTCGTATATCGGGTTTATCTCAGCCCTCGATAAAGATATTGAATCAAACTTGATCTCATATTTTCCAGGACATCATTACTTACAATTTTGTTACAGGAAACACAAACGTATCTCGTTCCATTCAAAAGTTATTACCAGACAATGTGAGGGAAAAACGAAATTTCCCCCTCATAAATTTACATTTTGTTGAATAAAAGTTTATACAAGCATATTTTACCAAAGGTTTACATGTAAAACTTGTAGATCTTTTCAAGATCTTCAAAATGATGTATCATAACCCATATTTAATCACCATCCTATAATCTTAATTCGTCCATTAATGTGCGCTAAACACGATCTCGCTGCGCTTGATGGACTGATCCAGGCGTAGCTTATTATGTGGTTAACAAATCTATCTAAATGATGTTTCGAACCCAATAATTTCTTATATTACTCTGGACTATTAATCTGTATTTGGTGTTGATTTTTTTAGAAAAGTTTTAATTCAAAAGATATTTCTACATTGTCGACCATTTTTTTATTCTAATATGGTATATAATGTATAGCCTAAAGAGATTTAAAACATAATATCATTGTATAGTATTACGAATCCCTCTTTCACAATAATTGAATTTATGAACATCTCGATTGATTTTGAACAGATGTGTCTACTATTTTAATGTTTGCTGGGGAAATGATGGCTTGAAATAGACCAATGGCCACCGCCGCACCATTGTAACTTGCTGCTGAAGGGCACCGCTGTAACTGTTTACAGATAATTTCTACGTAATTAAAAAGTCATATTCTCTCAGAAAAAAATCTAGAATACGTTTATTTTTGAAAAAAAATGTTCCATTGATAGTATCTCTTTATATCTTATCAATTAATGTTGGTAACTAATGTTGCTGGTGTAAGTCTTGCTACATAAGTTATCAGTAGATTTCACTAAAATACGTGAATAATAATATTTACGGTTAATTGCTTACACTTGAATTGTCTATCTTACCAGTTCATTGACTGGTTCATGAATGAACTCTATCTTAGAGTTCATTGAGGCTTTTCAACTCTGATGAGTTGTACATGCTCAGGATAAAATTTCTTCTATTACAAGAATATTTGGATAATACTGCATTTTCTAGTACTCAAATATTCATTTGCGTATTTTCCACACCCATAATTCATTATAAATGTATGTCTTCTTCAATAATTCCTACTATCTTCCTAAGAAAATTATTCAACAATCGCCCTCAACGTTTATTTACCTATTTATCGAACCACAAACTTACGTTGTGACTAGTATGTAAAATGCGTACTTTTCATCCAAGATGAATATTATACTCATACAACTAGCCGATCTTAAAAGAAATATTAAATTCTTGACTTCAAAATAATCAAAGACTTGAAAGTCTGTAACAAAACCACGCAATTAGGCCTATTTCTTTGAATGAATACCGGCACTCATTGTCGTCCTCAACGAAATTTCAGTTGATTCAGTTGATCGGATTCAGTTGATGATGAACGTCCTACAATTTTTTTTCATTAAGTTCAGGTTTACGAAACCTCTTATAACATTGTCCGAGATAATGAACTTCAGTCGCAACTAAATTGTTTAGATATAATAGCGTGGCTTCACTTTACAGGCCAAATTATCATTCCTATCGTCCCTAGTTTTGGCTGCCATTTTGGAAATAAATGTTGAATTTATTACATAACTTTTCTGAAAAATCCAACTCCCAATACTCCCAATAGTCCTGAAAAATATAAGAAACTGTAGAATAGGAACATTATATTTAGATACTGTAGTTTCGTCAACCACAACCTGGAAATAACCTATGCAAAGATAGTAAATCTCTCTTCCAAGTAGCCAACTATAGACTTCTGCCTTCAACAATGAGATGATAGGCAAGACATAACAGGAAATATTGCCTTCTCTCCTTCAACTCTAACCATTGCATGCTCCTTTGAAAAGGCATGATGTGATCATCACTCCTTGCACCAATAATGAACACAACAGCATAGTTTAAAGCACCCTGCAAATTCCACATTCACATTATTTTATATTCATATCCACTTTATATTGGTGTTTGAAGAGTGGAGAGTTCTCAACATTTTGATCACCATTCGAGATTCTCAACTCCATTATTTATCGTATAGAAAGAGTTTCAATTTGAAAATTGTGTTTGTTTCAGAAATGCATGGCAATAGTAAGTTGAATTCTTCTTATTAGGAAGATACCAACGTTGAAAATTACAAATGGTGATCAAGTTGCAGAAAATTCATTTTCTTCAAAATCTAATATATATTTTTATGTTTCACTCTCAAACAAGAAAGTTACACCTAATTGAAGAATTAGAAAAATAATAAACTTTTTAACTATTTGACAGTTAGTAAATAGCCTCTAGATGAAGATTTAAGCAAGATATTATCACGTATTTGGGCTTCAATTGTAGAAAATTTCATCTTCTACAGGCTTAAATATCTTAGAAACATTTTCAAACCCTCTGTCTAATTAAAATAATGCTGAAAATGTGAAATAACGAGACATGTTGTAAATTTTTGGACTTACAGAATCAATCGTTTCTGTCATGTAAAATGAATATTTAAAAAATTTTCAATTGGAAATGAAAGAGGAAATCCCGATCTACAATTTGAAACCAATCACGATTTTCTATCATCAAGGACTTCCAAGATATCAGCATTCATAAGCAAAAATTCCTTGTGTTGAACCTTCAATGACTGGACTATTTTCACGAAACCACCTGTTTAATATATGCATTGGCTCAGCCGCCGAGCGATTCGAGATCGTGCAGATCGCACTTTGATTGACGTATTCTCATGTTCATCTGGAGTAAAATATAGATTGTGATTATTCAAATTAAAGATAATGAAACGCTCTACAACTTTTATATGTAACATTTTCTTGTAAAACAATCACGTAAACTTTTATTTGCAAAAGTATAAAATTTTTAAGCAAAAAATCTGAATTTTTCTTCATTCTTTCACAAATAACTCCGGAACTACTAGAGTTAGATCAAAATGATAATGGAACAAAATATAGAAAAATTAATTTTCTGAAGAATGAAAAAAGATTTGAATCGATATCTCCATTGGAAGCCGAGATACGTACGATATACGAAACCCTTGCAAACTGAAACTTTGAGGGGGTGCTGGGGAAGCAAGAGGGTAGGGGTCAGGACTTTTGCCAGGACACTTGTCTATATGATAGTAGTCGATGGGAGAAAAATTAGCTTTATATGTATTTTTTCCCCTAAAAACCACTCATTGACTGGACTAAATATTTGTTGAAATTATTTTTTAATCCCGAAATCTATACTACTAAATTGCTCACTTGTATAAGTTGTTGACTAATTGACTTGAATATAAGTTATTATATTAAAAAACGTTTGGCGCATTCCTTTCCACCACTGCGAGATTTGATGTGAAATCTAGAGGAAAGTCACACTGATACAAGTCTGTTGGAATGATACTGTATTCCCAAACGATACAGTACTGAGCAAGCAAGCGGCGCTTTGCGCTGCACGGGGTAAACTTGTAAGTTATTAAAAACATTGCTACCTCGATAAACTATGCCCCTAAAACAGAAATTGTAATAGATTGTTTTTTGTTGCTGGTGGGTCCCAAATACGTGGTTTATGACTTGTGCGTGGGAAATGAGTTTGAGAATTACGCACTAAAAATATCAGACGAAATGGGAATCGAACCCATGACCGGTGCATCGACCTTCAGCTCACTATGCTACGTTGGCTCATCGAATTAATAAATTGTAAAAGTTGAAATGAATCTATAAAAATTCTATAAATTGTTTTCAGATCGAGCATCGATGGTGATTATGAGAATCGATTAGAGGTGAATTCGATTGATGGTTTCCAAGGGCAGGAGCGTGACGTCATCATTGTTTCGATGGTGAGGTCGGAGGGAATCGGTTTCATGCACGACATTCAGCGAATCAACGTCATGCTCACTCGCGCCGAAAAGTGCCTATTAGTGTGTGCAAACTTTAAAGCGTTCCTCGTAAGTTCTATTCATTACATTATTATAAAAATAGTTAGAGATGATCTATTCATTCTTGGTTAAAATAGGCATTGAATTAGGTGACTTTATTTACTGTAGTTCAGCTCCTCAACTAGAAATGTTTATTTATCCCAACGCTTTATCAAGGTTTCTAGAAGAGCTACAGAGATATTTTTGACCATACAAATTAGGCACTACTCACACTTGGATACTCAAACCGCGGATACTCAGCGAGAGGCTGTACTGCTTTTTTCCAATAAATTGAAACTGAAAATTGAAGAGGAATAACAAACATGTGTTTTTAAATTATGACGTTCAGACAATACGGTTGCAGGCGTCTAAGCGTCATAATTTAAAAACACATGTTTGTTATTTCAGTCGCTGAGCATCCAGTGTGAGTAGAGCCTAAGGCTCTACTAGCCTTAGAGGCTAAGGCTGAAAGTGGCTGAGGCTGGTCAGAAAGGTGCTAAATCAGTCGATCTGGTCTATCCACAGTTCGTTCATAAAATTTCTGACACACTTAATTCATCATCGAGTATTTATTCAATTGAGGGTTCTTATAACTACTATGAAATTCGAATATTGAATATTTTACTTTGAAAAAACTTATTCAACTGAATAATGTTCATTTTCACGAGTGATGTAAGCTGTATTTCAAAATAATCATTGTTGTTTCATCCTTATTTTTCCATTTTTCTCTTCAATTGATCAAGGTTCAAGTGTAATTCAACAATGGCTTAAACAGCTCTATGGATGGCCTTGTAGAAAGCAAAAAATGAGGGGGGTTGATCTGGAACAGAAATTTACAGTGCATTTACTAATTCGTTGAAATTCTCGCCTTGTACTTTACTCTTTGTTTTTACCCATTTATAACAATTTTTATCTAAGTGTAAATGAAACGAAAACTTCCCGTCAAAATCTTTGAAATCTATTCTGAAGAAATTGGTCTCGAGCTTTAAATCAAACTACCAAAATACTTGAACTAAGAGTCAAAAGCAAATAGATATTAGAAATCAAGGTACGTAGAACTTGATTAGAAACCAGTACATTCATGTTAGTTTTGGCTGATTGGATGTGATGTATGTGAGTCTAACTACACACACACACAGACATACCGTGGTACGGGTGGCCAACTGAATTGAAATTGAGAGACCCATTCATGAACATTCATAAGATTGAATTTCAGAAAATGTTGATCTCTTACTAAGCAGGCAGATCAGCTGCAGCAACTGATAGTAAAATTGTGTCAATTTTTATTCATATATTTATGAATATTTTCAAATTGTTATTGTATAATAAAATTTTGATCTATAAAATTACCATGATTACTTTCAGTTACTACAGCTAAACTGTCCGTTTAGCTTGAAATCCCAATTTTCTGAAATTCAATCTTACGAAATGAACGTTCATAAATACTGGCCCGAATTCTATAATAATTATTATTATTCATATATAAACCAATACATCTTCTTGGTTTCATAGAAAGAAAACTTAATTTACAGTAGTGCACTTATTACCTTTAAAAATCCGTTGATAATTTAATTTATTTCAGAACAATAAAATTTGGAAAGAATTCTTCGAAGATGGTTGCCGAAGAAGAAAGATCTTCCCTATAAATGAGCTCAATGAGAAGAAGCTGAATGAATTGGTTGAAACAATTTACCAAAAGCGAAGAAGGATGAGGAGGAATGAGTAAAGTGATAAGTGAAAAAGTGATAATTAGTAAAGTGGATGATAAAGTAAAAAGTGATAATAAAACTGATAACTAATAATAGATCTTTTTAAGTTTGACTGATTAGTTACGTTTAATCCAGGATTGGTTATGACTGATGAAGGACGATTGGTTCTTATATTTGATCAAAGAAGATAAAAATGATAGGAGGAACTAAATCCCGGGCTTGTCCTGGAGCACCCAGATTTTATAAATCTGACTTATTTTTTGTCCAACAAAATACCCATCTTATTTAGTTGTTGAGAAATCTCAAGATTGAAAAATACTTTTCCCCTTTCTCTGAGTGTCACTTTTGAGGTCGAGCTTATTTTGTTATTAATCACCAGTTATTAATATCTTTTTTATTTTGACCATCATTTAAATATAATCCTATTACTGTTGTAGTAGTGCTGGAAAGGAAATCCCCCATAAACGTGAAGTGGTAAATGTATTATTCCAATATGATATGATTTTTGAGCCGCCATGATGTTGGGTACCTTGGCTGTAAACATGTAGCATATAAAAACGTTGAACTGCTTATTTTGCAAATGTTCTCGCATATTTACTTCACCAGCAATACTTATAGAAAAGTTTCGGACGGGATAAATGTACAATTAATAGGTTTCTTCGAATTGAGGATCCAAATTTTATTTTTTGAGATGGAATACCAATACAGGTTCAGTGAATTCAGGTTCTTGTAAAATACAATTAAAAATCTTGTAGAATGTATTTGAGAATATATCAATTGAAAATAAGGGAAATCGTATTCCACTGACTGTAATCTGCCAATTTCTGCCATTTATTCCAATTCTATTATAATTGGAGATGATATTACTCCAATTTAAGTATACAGAATAATATTACGAACAAATGGAGACTTCTATGTGAACTGCATGTATCCATGCATGTCCATCCTCTTTCAAAATCATATCTCAACCGCACTACTTGTCTATACATGTGAATTTCTATAAGCTTTTTTGAATTTTCACATAAAATTTTATTGTATTGGGAAAGATTTTCTTCTTGATAATATATGTTCGTACATATCACATGAATGACTCATTAATGACACTCATTTTATTGTATTGGGAAAGATTTTCTTCTTGATAATAGGCCTATATGTTCGTACATGACTCATGTACTAGTTTACTTTGACTTCAAAAATCTAGTACGCCATCTTGGATATTGAATCTAACTTTATTTTTTTAAATGGGAAGATGGTCATGTTATAATTGATTTCGATACAGAATTTCTAGATAAAATGAATGGAGAAAACCGCACATCAATATGTCAAACCATTTTCAATAGCCTCTTTCTTGATACAATATAATTATCAGACATTTTATTTAATCTAAAATCAGTTATCTCAAAAACGGTTCGACATATTGATGCACAGTTTTCGCTATTCACTTCAACTTGAAATTCCATATTGAAATCATGTATTGCATCACCACCTCATCATTTGAAAAATAATGGCAAATCCAAGATGGCGGACTATATTTGAAATATTCACTGCAAAGTAGTATACTTGATTTGAGTAGGATCCTCAATCACCTCTACGCTCTACCATCAAATTACCTTAGTATTAAGAGATATCAATCCGTTCTCATACTTTTCATCCACTCTAACAATGTAAATATGTCTGATTATTAATAAAAATATCTTAGAAACGGTTTGACATATCGATATGCGGTTTTCGTCATTAATTTTCTCTAGAAATTCTGTATTGAAATCATTTATAACATTACCACCTTCCCAATTAGAAAAATTAAGTTAGATTCAATATGGCGGTTCCAAGATGGCGGACCAGATTTTTGAAGTCACAGTAAAGCAGTATTTTCAATTTGAGTACAATCCCCAATGTCACCAATCGTCAAATTACCTTCGTATAAGGAATATTGAGCCGTTTCCATACTTTCCACCAACCCTGTATATGTATAATATATGATGTTTTCTCCAGAACGATGCTGTGAATAGATTGTAGAGAAAAAAATTTACTTCTGTTCAACCAAGTCAATGAATTGACTCTTTTCAAATCTTCAATCGATTTTTAAATATTGCTCATCAATCAGTATATTCTCACATGCAGATTTTTCAACTTGAACTCATCATTCTGAATAAGTCTGTAATAACGACTGAACATTGAAAATGTTTTTTTAATATTTTTAAAAACTTCACTTGTCTTTCCATTGATTTCAAAGCAAGCTGACAATTTGAATTTTACAATTATTTTCTATATACTCTAATAAATGTATGGAAAAGTACTGAAGATTAATGTAAATTTCTAGTTATCATTTAGAATAGTCAAAATAATATTTCTAAGAATTTTGTATCTAGTCTCTTTGTATGTTTCATATTCTCTAGTTTCACATTACCTGACTAGCTGAAACGAATTAAAATTTGATTTGTTTGTAAATATTCGATAGTTGTATTTCTGCTGTTACTATTAGAAATTTAGCTACGCTTCTGCGAAGCTGAAATAAAAACTATTTTTGCTTAAAGAATAGTAAATTTACCAATGTTGCGTGTAGAGGCACATGTGCAGAGTCATTATTCCTGTGAATTAATCAATAGTCAGTCGCGCAGCTTTATTTGTCACCCACGAATTACAGCTCAAAACTAAACAATTACAAATAATGTAATTATTTGTATATGTAAAATAATATACAAATAATGTATATTACGTCATCTATTACTCCCGGTGTATATCTTATTAAAATACTCTACGACAATAATATTATCGTATGCACAATAATTTAATTGTAAATAATTATAATGCATAATAAAAATAATTATTACTTTTTAGTTTATTTTTTGCTTTTCTGATTTTGTAGAAAAAACTCATAGTTGTGGCCTTACAATTATTATCAAGGACCCGATAGGGCCTTTTATTCCGATCGTACTCGTGTCGTCTGTAAGCTCGATATCCGACGAACGAAAGATCGTACAGTTTTGAAATTTAGAATTTAATATCTTCATAGATCAAGTAAGAAACAGTAATCTCGGTTCGAATCTCGGTCATGGCAACTTTTTTTGCAACTGATTTTGATGTTGTTCAACTAGTTATTCATGTCAGGAACTGTTATTTTATTTTTAAGTAATATTAAGAATTTTTCGAGAATAATATTTTATATCAACAGTAAAAAGTAGCACTTATTTTCATTTTTGAGCACTATACCATATCGGGTCCTTGGATACATCGTTGTATCGGTTTAGTTTAAACTAAAACATTTTATTAGCAGTGTAAATATACGTTAAAAGTATTGATTAGCTTTGGCTATTCAATCCAATAAAGTATTGAATTTTTATTGTTGGGCATTATCATTCATCATTTTGTTGAGACTGATTCATTGTTTTAAAAATAATTATTTTCAAGAATTGAAATGAAAAAAGCAATTATTGTTATTAATGTGTAGACTTGTCTAAATGTAGATAACATAGTTGAAAATAGTACAGTACAGGCTCTCTAAATAGTACAGGCTCATAGTATGGCAAATACTATGGCTCATAGTAGTTCTCAAAGGTTCATTCCAATAGTCTCGGCATTTTAAAATTATTATCCAATCGCACTGTTGTTGTTACTTATTTTCTAAGGTCTGTTGGAGATGTGGTTATTTGCTTTAGTGCTTCCTTTCAAATTCTAATAATTGAATCTAATGTTTTTCATGAGTTTTATTTGGAAATCTTCATCATTTTTATTCTTTTTGTTTGAATAAAAATTAAGATTAGTTAGGTAATTAGACTACCATCAAAGTATGAAATGAATATAATGCTATTGCATGGAGTGTACCTATAAGAAGAATAATTATTGTGATCAATAATATTTCTGATGAGTTTTCATGGGTCTGAATTCTAGATGAACTTAAAACTCGCAGAGATCTTGATAGCTTATTTTTTTGTGAATGACGATATAACATTAAAAAGTTATTTATTGTTGAAAACTTTTCTGTCTGGTTTTCTTATTCACCTCATACTAAATAATTAATCCTACCTTGAAGTGATAATAAATTTATTCTGTTTCACCGAAAAGAATTTGATGAAGGAATCGTTAGGTATAAAATGTTAGAAGATGAGTCGCTTTAAAGATTTTCTGAAAATATTCATTTTAAACTAGTCGGCAAAGGAATATCATCCTTTATTTTTCTGATTTTTGGAGAAAAGAACTTTTGTTTTCTAAATGTATATGACGTCAAAGTCCTATGATAACAGAAAAACAGGACTGATCACATTAAAAACCATTAATATTAAATTCTATTCTATGCGGCTTGAGGAGTCCAACAAATCGTAGAATAATTGCTGACTTCTGTCGGCTGTTTTCTCAAAAGAATGGGAAATTCGTATCCTTCAGGAAGTTTTGACAGGAAAAGCACCCTGTACTACAGATCTTTATCAGAATTCCTTCCATTCCAAAGCTCTTCAAAATCGTTAGAACTATTCTCGAGATTCGTTGGTCGTACATACTCACTATGATCACCTATATATAAAAGTATGTACTGTAGAACTACCGTTTATAAATTACTTCCAAAACACTTTGTTAATCAATTAGAATAAAATTATCTACTTCTAGGTGGATGCAATGAAAAAACTCATTTTGCTGTACAGTATTTCCAAACATTTTACTTCCTCAAATTGAAATAACAATATAAGAGTTAGTATATTCAATAACTATTTAAAAAGGCTATCTTAAACTACCTTACTAAAAGAAATAGCGAACAAACTGATGGTTTCAATGCTTGTTGAAGAGCGAATCTGCAAATAAAATTATGTCATAACCCCCTCTTTCACACGTATCCTAAACCGAAATTATTTCTAAATCTCAACATACAGAAGCACGGTACTGAAAGTATACATGTATATCCATTCAACAGATTGATGTTTTTTTTTAATTTATTGGAAGAACCAAAGTTTCAGCTCCTTTTTCAAGATGTAATATTCCATCGTTTCTCTTCTCTTCTTCCATACACCGTTTTTTACACTCCAACAACCTGAAACAAATAAGAACGTCAACTTAAGCTATAATATTATTGCTATTCAAGTTTCTTGAACGTGATTTTTTCTGATTTAAATAAGAAATTGAACCAATTTTCTTGATTGACTTTCCAAACTTCAAAAATCTAGATCAAATAATTAAGCTCCTTTACATTCAATCTCTGGAATTGGTGCAGTTAATTATTCAGTCAGGCTAGGAAAGTCGTTTTTATGCCTGCCTGACTTGTTAAAAGTGAAAAAAAAATGTTTTTTAACATAAAGGTTATTTTTGTGGCAGGTCGCAAAAACCCTGGTGTGGAAAGAAGTTACTTCCTTAGCAAAATTCTATTTAATAGGATTGAGCAATAAATTATTGAAGTAAATCTATGACACTATACACTCAATGTCGTCAGTGAAAAGGTTTTTTCATCTAAAATTTGTAATTCAAAACTTTATTTCTGATCCGAACTGTAAAAATTAAAAAACGCATGGTAAGTAATTTATATAGATCAAATTAAATTGTGATTTACTCATGAAGTGTCAATGTGAGTAATACATTAATAATTAATCGCATTTCAAATCTGTCAAGACCTTGATATTTTTAGAATTGTTTCCCATCAATTTTTTTAAATATTTTACCTATTTATATCCAACAGTTTTTACTTTGTACTTTTTACTTAAGCTTGTACTTAATATTATATATTCACCAGTTTTGGTACTTGGAAAATTTCAAACTTGAGTAATTTATACCAAATGATGAAAAGTATCTATGCCCACTCACTCTTTGATGCTTGTCCACATTTTATGTTGATGTTTGCATTTTTCCTGAGTTTCTCGAACTTTGCTCTGTTCTTCTCTCAACTGTCGACTGATTCTCTCTTGCTCTGTAATTTTCTGGGTAAGTTTGTCTCTGAAAAGAAAGTTTTGTTTGGATGTTAATAAAGTATTGGAATGGCATACCCCAATAATGTAAATATATTTATAGATGTTTAAAATAAAAGTTCTGTAAATATGATTTGATTTGAAGTTAATGGTCTTGTAATGAAAGAAATAGATATTGTCAAACTACAGTTTTATTTTTGAATTAAAAGATACAGTACCATGGTTTCATGGCATAACCTGCCACATCCTCAGCTGTACTGATGACTACAGTAATTGTAATTGTAACTGAACAAGATCAGTTATCATTTTATTACAAAATAACCCCTGAAGATTTGTTCGAAAAAGCAGCAAAATAACAGATTTTAAACAAAGAATGAACATTAGAATAATAAGTTGTTTAGTGAGATACCTCAGTGTCGGCGTAGATCCTTTTTCCACGTAGAGTCTGATCTCCTCAGCCAAAAGTTGCAGACGAACATCTAAAATGTTGCTTTTAGCATCCAGAAGAGCTATTTGAGATTCAGCACTTTCACGTTCTTCTCTCAAAGATCTCACTTCCTGAAATATAAAAAATCATGGTCACCTCTGAATTTGGAATATTACTGGAATAATTTTATAATAAGATCTACTGAATTTGAAATATTTTAGTTTCTCCTACATATTTCTACTTCTCTATCTACTTCAAAATTTCTGAAAGTCTTGGAAGAATCGTTATAATTTTCCAAGGATGATAATTTTCTTCTCGCTTGTTTAAATTAACACATGTAAACTACCTAAAAAAACAAATATTGATATATACAGGGTATTTGTTATGGTGACATATGTTTACATACAACAAAGACAAAATGAAACACTAATCAAATAGCAAACTTTTCTCTAAGTTTGAACCATCAATGTCTGGGGAACGAGCTCGGTGTGTAGAATGGCTGAAAGTCCTTGACTTCCTATCTTTTGTAGCAACTGTACACTGTAAGTTCATGTGGAAAATGTTTTTTTTTTTTCAATACAGTTCCAGATATACAGGTACCGTATACCTGTATAATTATACTAACCTTGATTAGTATCAGTTTCGAAAGTGCTGGGAGTGAAGTGAATTGGGGATTTAGCATTTAGGTCAATTGTTATAATGGGCTTGGCATAATGATAGCACTCTGTTCATTCCAGAAATCTGAATTATCATTATTTAATCGATTTCTTCAGACTTACAGTACTGTAGTCTGAAGCTGAACAATTAAATACTACCGGAAAGGGTATTGAATCAAATAATTGTAATCACTATTCATAAGACATCCAAAAATCACTTACCTGTTCAAGTTTTACCAAACCACTGTCCAGAGAAGCAGAAGTACGATCATATATTTTCTTTTGTTCTTCAAATGACTCCGTCATTTCTCTTACTTGATCGCGTAGTGGCCGAAGATCTATAAAGTTTTTAATGCGTTTTACCGAATAACAACAATAAATAAGAATACAACATTTCAATAGAATATCGGTACAGTACAGAGAATGTTCAAGTCTTAATTTTGTGAGGTTTTAAAAAATCATCATAGATATGAATAATGAACATTATTTTGAAACTAGGTTCCGTATCATACCAAAAGTCTATAAAATAATAGACTAGCTTGAAATCAAGCAAGGTGTATAGGGCTATTGGAGATCAAAAACATTTAAAATCTCTCCTGTTTAGAATGTCAATGTGTATAGAAATGATGTAATATCGAGTTTAGCATATACCATGTTTTCATAGTTGAAAAATAAGCCATGAAGAATTATAATTTTTGTTTACTATAATTTTTCAAATAGTGAATATTGAAAATTTGAATCAATGTTGTACTTCATCTTATAAGATAATAATTTATGATGTAGGCAGCTTTGGTATTTTTCTAGAAAGAGCTAATGAATTACTGTACCATTAATCAGCGGGGCAAGCTGACTCTTTCGAATGGAGATCTGATTGTGCATTTGTGACACAAGCATCGATAGCTGCTCCAAAGAGTGGCCTTTGACGTCTGTTGATGCATCTGATGGATCCAAGCCTTCCTAAAAACAAGAATTGTGATGTCGTTTTCATGCGATCATTTATAAGAGTTAATTTTAGTTTACTTAGTTATTTAGTATATTTTAGAGTTTATTTTCAAGAGTTTGCTATGCACCGCAGATCAGCCCTTTAGAACAACTATAGTGCTTTTCATCCTTGAAGACATCTGAGTACAGAAAAAGTACCCCACAACTTTCCGAGCTAGCCAATCACACGCCTGCAACGTTGCCAATACGAACACTTCTATAATAGTGATGAACAGACGTTTAATTTCTGATCATCTGCTCTACTTGTAAATCATCCAAATTAACATACCGAGTCGTGATATCAGACTGAAATTCCCAATTAATACGCATGCGTGCACAGATGATTGAACAACACACAATATGACAACATTGCTAGCCACGTAAATAAGAAAGTAATATGACAAATTGCAACCAAGTTGGCCAGTTGTCTTTAAGCATGAAAAGCACTATAGTACCTTTGGGGGTTAGCTCAAGTTTTTTAATTCACTGACAAACTAAATTCATCAATTAATGATCTGGTAGTTATCGAATATCGTCATGGAAAAAAGGAAAACTAGAACAAATTATTCAAATGACAGTAAAGTGAGAAAAATTCTCAAGTTAACACTCAACTCAATTGTCATACACTCATACTAATGAGGGTCCATTAAAATAATTATACTAGGATCGTACTAGTGATCCATCAAATAGACCAAATTACTCAACACCTACATATTTCCCAACACTTATTTCTATTCTGGAATAAATATATGCTCTCAAATCTCATACGAATATTTTTTTAACCTGTGATATATGCCTATTCTATATGAGCCAACCCCCATTACTATAAAAATGGTAAGAATTCCTTTATTTGTTCAAACACATATGACTAAAGCGATGGAGTTTTGCAATTGAGATTTCAAGGCTTTTATAAAGTACACATTTTTCACCCATCAACACAAAAGCAATAACCATTTTATACTTATCGCATTGATTTTGGATTTGAAGAGTGTAGAATAAATTAATATGGATATCGGGGTAACTCACGCCAACATCTTCCAAGTCTGCCAATTTCGATTCCAGGATGTCCATAGTTCGCGCCAGAACTCCACCCTCAGCTTTCAGCTGTGCCAATTCAGACCTATGCAGCTTATAGACGGTGCTCCTCTGCCTAAGCTTGCTCACATACCGCTTGAAATCCTCCCCTCTTAGAACGCCACCTCCTCCTCCTGCCTCCGTTATAGCAAGCTGTTTCTCCTTAAAACAAACATAATATTGTTAGTCGCAATCAATAGGCTCTTTTCTTAACAAAGGGTAATTCTTCAAGGTGGTATCTCCAACAATTTCGACTGACTGAGAGAGTAATATAATTGTCAGTTATGCTTAGTGCTGGGTGTTCTACAAAGTATTCCGTGATTTACATTTCTTCTTCTTCTTTTTCTTTTCCCCTTCTGCCACTTCAGCGTAGGGGTCCGTGATTTACATTTATTCCATAAAATAGGTTGTGAAGTTTCAATCTTTATAACCAACAAACATTGAACATTTAACTAACAACCCTAGATAAACAATATCATTTGGAATGTTGACTAGATGAGTTGAGTCCCTAAAATGTATTAGATTTAAAAAAAAGTTAGGTACTAAAAAATTTATCATAGGCTCATCCTAGGCTAAAAATATCCAATCTCTCAAATTATGAGAATAAATTTATTTTTATTATTAGAAATAAAAATGACATTAACATTGATAATAATGAAAAAGCTGCTTTGCTATTTCAATGAGATTTAAAAATATATTATTGTGAAAATAATAGAGTAAAATGTGAATAGTAATACTGTAGGCTATAGCTTGTTGAATTACACTGGATGAAGCGTTTATTGCCATTTATAGCTAAAATGAAAAGATTATCAGTTAATTTCTAATAATTTATAGTATCAGTACGGTATGTACTGTTTTGATTCATATTCATTTGATAGCATATTCTTGTACAGAATCTTATTCAGTTAACAGTTAATCTTATTCTTATAACTATATGAGAATAGTGCTCAACATGTAGCTCTAAGATAACTTACATGTATTTCTTTCTGCAATTTGTTCAATTTGCTTTTGAGTTGTGAGAATTCTTCGGCGATGGCGTCTTTTTTCCTGGAGATGATTGCAGCTTGTTGGCGAAATGGAGCCAGTTTGTCATCCACGGGATTTGTTGTGGCCAGGTGCTGCTCCACCAGCTCATTAACTTCAGATGTCAGAGCTTGAATCTGAAAAGTCAAAATGATACTTCGTAAATTCCAACAAAATTTCTGTGTCTCTTCAGAGTTCAACGTAATGTTTGGTCTTAATGGGAGAGGTACCCATGCAATCTCGAAAAGAGTGCGGCAGTGCTTACCTAATGATCTAAAATAATTTTCAAAAATTTCAAATTCAATTTAATTGCCCAAATATCTTCCGAGTATCTTCCTAATAGTTTTATATCTATTTCATGCCCGATAAATATCTATAATTGAGTCTTTATGAAGTGAAGGACTTCTGTGATTGCATATGATAGAATTCACCTTAGCATGTAGCATATCAACATTAGCTCTAGTGATAGCTGGTTCCATTGCTACTGTTGATAAAACCTCCACTTCTCTTTTTCTCTGTTCGATTTCTCTTGGCAATTTCTGTTTTACAATGTAAGATGTCATGCTAGCTTCCTCTTCCAAACGCTGAACCAGGCCTAAAAAGACAAACGACTCAAATATTAGTTGAATCTGGATTATTTTCGTCCTGATTAAGAGAAGTTATTGTTTAAAAAATTTTTAAATTTGAAAGTTGAATCTCACCTTCAGGTGAAACACCAAGTGATGCCTGTCTCATCTCTCTCAGCTGTTGAGAGAGGCGAGCGAGTTTCTGTTGAGTTTGATGGAGAGCCGCACCTTCAGTTTGTTTCTGTTTTGCCAATTCTTTTTTACGCTCTCTCTCAACTCTTAGCTCATGTGAGGCCTCCAACAGAGCTTCTTTATTGGAAACATTTTCAATCTGAGGAATGGGATGCATAAATAAATAATTTTATTAATGGAGACATCAGGTAGGACCCATTTTGCCTCCTTCATACAACTCAATAGTTTTCAACATCATACAATTTGAAAAATAAAAATAAAAGAAAATTCAAATTGTATTTAAAAAAAAAGCAAGTGAAGCGACATAAATGTGTTGAGTCATTATTAAGTAGTGTGAAAGCACATATACCATATAGTAGTTTTCTCTATTTTATTAATATAATAAAATGGAGAACACTTGAGAAAAGTCAATAGAGAAAAATTGTACCACAGTTTTCTGTGATACAAACCAATAAAATCAGTATTCATGGGCGCTAGTTGTTGAAATTCAACACAATGGGTTATTTAAAACCAATAATTCCAAAATAAATGTAGTAAAATAATTAAAACTGAGTGAGATATCTAACTGATTGATGTTTTGAGTGGAGAAGGAACACAAACTAGATTTCTGTAAAGAGTTTGCAGCTCAAAAATAGAGAAAGGAGAAAAATGTATTTTACAGTTTGTTTCCATGACAAAAGACAGAATTTTTTCATTCATTTCTTTGGATCAAAAGTTGCATTTTCATCAGAAACATAAATATTTCTAAAGTAAGTGGAATCACTTATTGAAAAGTTCAAGAATCAACTCAGGCTACACCACAAGTTACCTATGAGCTCCATTGTCCCAATTTCCGCTATGACGGCTAATAGAAAAAATTGATAAAGTGAGAATTGTACCAAGTATGAAAAAATATTACTTAAAAATACCAATATTTTCATTTAAATATTATTTCAATGTAGGCCAACTTGAATACTCACTTTTCGGAGCATGCGCTCGATTTTCTTAATCACAATATCTCTTTCCTTGTCTATGGACTCAATGTCTGCTCTCAGTTCAGCTGTAGAACTACTATTTTGTTTTATAGATTCGCTTTCTTTATGCACCTTTTTGAACTCTTCCATGAGTTGCTCGTACTGCAGATTTGAGAAACATAGATTAAAATTTCTCTTTTACCGTACTATTATCTTAATTTATTTATGTACTATGTGATTTTTTATCATGTAAATTGTAGAAGAAAATTTAATTGTATAGAAATTCAAAGAAATAATGATCATTGATAAAATAAATTATAATTCGGTCTAGATAGCATTAATAGATAGTCATAAAATTACTGCTTTCAATGATTGGACACCAATTAATTTAAAACGTTACAACCAATAAGAAGTTGAAGTATGTATTGAAAAAGTTTTAATTATTAAAACTAAATTAAGTTATAATGTATTTTTATTTTAAAAAGTTTTCATGCTCCATAAAATACTGTTATTACATATCAAGTAATATACTGTTATACTATCAAGTATAAAAGCAGAGTATAGAAAGAACTAGAGTATAGATTGAGCAGCGATTTGAATGATATGGTACCTGTTCATAAATAGTTGCTACATCAGCATCACCCATGATCTCAATAGGAACATCGATTTTGACGAGATACTGAGCTAAATAAGCTCGCTTTTTTAGATCTTCCAAGTTGCGTAGGGCCCATTCAAGTATTGGATGAATAATTTGCTTATCACCTTGTACAAGACCTTGCCGAAAAAGTGACCTATTTTCAAAAACAATTGATTAATTGGTAGGCTTTCATGTTGAACAAGTCTAGATGAAAATATGAACATTATAAAACAAACCCCCTAAAGAGTGGAGGAATATTAATTTAATAAAGAACAATATTCAAAGTAAGAACTCGATTGTAGATAACAATATTATTTGAAGGATTTGAATAATGCAATTAACACAAAATGAGTTTTCATTTTTTCGGAATACTGTTTATTTCACAATTTTCATATAGATCAACAATTCAGACATTTCATGGCAGTAGTATAATTTGCGTGGTGATGTGTGATTCATTATGAAATGAGACTGGGTTCGGAAATGCAAATACAGAGTGCATAGGTAGTTACTCTCATTTTTCATTTATTTTTATGAGTACAACAACCTCTATAAGTATTCTCAGAAATTTCTGGGACACTCTGTATAATAGAATTGATTTTCTCTGTCGTTATTCATGAAAGCTTTAGACCAGGAGCAGATTGTTCTAGGATTCTTCAAGCAATTCTTCTCCATAAACAACAGAAATATTATTTTGTACTCACGCATTCATATCTGATCCAGGATTATATTTCAGAATTCTTAGCATTGTTAAGAGCCTAACTGTGGTTTGCTCAGGCTCTTCTGTTCTGACATCAATTTTATTATTTTCATCTATCTCAGCAAAGACGTCTGTTATCACCTGAAATATTACATAATTTTTTATTTTGCTTCTAAGATGTTTCAGACTTAATTGTATAAATTTGGTAAAACCACTCCTACACTGGAATTTCTGGTCAGGGGCATGTTTCATAATACTTTAGAAGTCCTAATACAGGAGAAACCCGACATATAAACGTTTTACATAGGCCTACATAGTGATATAGTGATTTATTTAACTTTGCGGATGGCATTAGATAGACAGATATTATTTTTTGCTATCGGAATCTGCGGTCATTAGCAACGTCAAGAAATAATATATCTATCTAATGCCATCCGCAAGTTGAGTGAATATCACTATAAGTTACAGCACGCCAACTGTTGTTAGGTGGAATGTGGGTAGGGAGTATGCTACCTTATCTGTTTATTTCTGTATTACAGGACTTCTAAAGTTTTATGAGACTAATTATGAGATGAGACTAATTATTACATGGCACAATATGTGTCATGTACAAAACGGAATGTGTTGGATCTGGGTGTTCATGGAAAGTCGTATTATGCTGAGACATAATATTACTAAAATAAGATGCCCAAACCCAAACGGGCATAGACTCCTAGACGGTGTGCTATGTAGTAGGCCTAAGTATAGTATAGTGCATCTCCGGTGCGTAGATTAGATATCATCCAAGTACTATACTGTAAAAATTCATTTAAGGCTTCAGAATCTGTTGAATGTGCCGTAGAAATGCTGTACGGTAGCTTGCAGACAAAGTTAAATATAGTTTGATTGATTTATTCCTGCAGACTGACCTGTAAAAGATCCTCGGCTGAAAGAGAATCAAACGAAATAAGGTTATAATTCTTGTTAAATGGGGTTTGATTAAGTTCAGAAACTATATACTTTAAATCACTCATTTTATAGTGAAGGCAAATTATTATGCAACTTTCAAATAGCTGTTTTTGCAAAGGAGTTAATAATAATGCTGAATGTTTACTTTTGAATTTGAGAGACGTTGTCATAGCAACCGTTCGTTCAGGCTATTGCATAGAGAATACAGAGCAAGGAATTTATTTTTGAATAGATCAAGTATGTCAGCAATAGAGGATCGGCCATTAGGGTGATCGGCTCATTCATTTTGACGAAACTTTATTAATATTAATGATGTAAGTACCGCCTGTGATCGGCAATGTCGGCATTATTCATTTTCTCTTGGTCAATCACATTCAAAATTGACCTTTTTCGAGACGAGGGCTACTGGAAAAAGTTCTAACCAGGAACCTGTTCGGTTAGGTGTGGATTGGGGATGGTACAAAAGTGTCCCAGCGACATTCTGGTCCACCACTCCAAGGATTCCAAACGACATTTTGTCCCATTTTCACTGACGACATTCTGTCCCACATTCCTGAGATGGACCAATATGTCGGCTCCATGCACGACATTTTGGTCCAATCTATACTCCTTCACTTTCCGACAATTTGTACCAACGACATTCTGTCCCACATTCCTGAGCTGGACCAATATGTCGGCTCCATGCACGACATTTTGGTCCAATTTACTTACATTCCTTCACTTCCCGACAATGTGTACCAGCGACATTCTGTACCACGTTTCATTCGCAATATCGATTTAGGCAAAATATCGACTGTTGAACTTCTAGTCAATTAGGAGTGTAAGTGTGACGTCACAGATCCCAATCCGACATTACATGTTTCCAAACATTTGACACTGACATTTGAAAGTGTATGCAGTCAGTTTTCGATTAATATGCGTTTAAAAATAAAAATTGGTATAATATTTTGTCTTTTTTCATAGGGTCATGATTAAGGTAGGTTTTAAAGCGATGAAAAAACAAGGTTACGTGACTTTTGAAATTGTCAGTATTTGGATTTTTAATTTTCTGTAATGCTTCTTTTTCTCCACTATCAAAATTAAGATAAAAATCATTATTTTGAGGATATCCACTGGAGATAAAATTAATTAATTATATCATTGATAAGACAAATCAAATCAAAATCCATTTATTGCAAAAGACAAGTAATGTACATGTATAGGCCACGTCAAGACATAATTACATCAAGTTACATCGAGTTACAGTTGATTTGAAAGCAAATTGGTGAGAATTTAAAGCTAAGAAATACAGCATCCTATGAGAAGTAAGTTGGACTATCTTCCTTTTCAAAATTCTCAATGTCATGCATAACCATCTCGTACAATTCAAATTTAGAGACAGGTTTTAGATTACAACCGACCGGCTCACCGAATTACGAATTTTATACCAATATATATCGATAAGTATGAATGAATCGATGAAAATATCGATATTTACGCATTCCTGTGATGGACCAATATGTCGGCTTCATGCACGACATTTTGGTCCATTCTATACTCCTTCATTTTCCGACAATTTGTACCAACGACATTCTGTCCCACATTCCTGAGCTGGACCAATATGTCGGCTCCATGCACGACATTTTGGTCCAATTTCCTTACATTCCTTCACTTTCCGACAATGTGTACCAGCGACATTCTGTCCCACATTCCTGAGTTGAACCAATCCATGAAAATGGGACAGAATGTCGCTGGACCAAACTGTCGTTGGGACAAAATGTCACGCTCCCGTGGATTGTTTGGAATTGAATCTCTGCCGGCTTTTATTATTCTCTAATATAGTAAGAGTCCAAAAAAGGTATCATTCCATTGAAAATTATTTTGAGACAAATTCAAAAATATATTATCAATATTTATTGTAATTCTTGAATAAAAGAATGGGTTGACGACCGAGTGAAACAATTCTCTCTTGGATACAACTTAAAGTTATCCATTAAGGGGTGAATATTTAAAAATAAATTTTTATCTTAGAAACTAGTAACTTATCAATTTTTGAGCAGAATTTCCAAGAATTTATTATTAGTTCTTCTGTGACGATGATGAATGATGATATCAATATCACAGTGCTCTGTATTGACGCTGACGTTGGAGGTTGGGTCATTTTTCGGTTTTCGTTTATCTTCATCTTCATATTTTCGACGTGGTGCCGACTCATAATCGTCAATGAGATTGTAAGATATTTTTAACGAGATTGGTTCAGATATTTTCAACATGAATTCAAACCATTATATTCTGTGTTCAGTTTTAGTTCTATTCATATTTCCGTCGTATTCCCTTCAGAAAGATACGCCAGTCGAGAAAATTAATTCAGACATTGTCATCAGAACAGCTCAAAGAACTCTGGATATTTCTGTGCAGTTAGTGAAGCAGACCATAGAATTTACTGTAGAGAACACTGGAACAAGTGCAGTCAATAAATTTTTGTTCACCGTCGATCCATCTTTTGAGAAAAAAGTTACTTTCGTGAGCGGCAGTGATCAAAGTGGGGCTAGTTTGGATGTAGACAAAGTGAATGTGGTTGAGTATCCTGGAAAAACCTTTTGGCTCCTGAAACTAAAAGAAGCTATCAAGCCGAAGCAGCAATCAAAAATTAATGTGCTGAGTATTCTTATGTACACTCTTAAACCGTTTCCATCAAGCATAGCACTTAATGAAGAACAGTTCGTCCAGTTTACAGGTAATCATTATGTTTACAGTCCCTATAAAATATTAAAGCAGAAAACTGTCGTTGAAACTGGTACCAGGAAAATTGAATCTTATTCCAAGCTTATGCCTACCAGTCTTCAGCAATCGGATGGAAAAATCACTTATGGACCGTATGCTGAACAATCTCCATTCACTGAAAACTCTTTGACTGTACACTATTCAAACAATTCGCCCTTCTTGAGTGTTCCTCACCTTGATAGATTAATAGAAGTATCTCATTGGGGAAATATTGCTGTTGAAGAGAATATTGAATTAGTCAATACTGGTGCTCGTTTGAAAGGTCCATTTTCCCGAGTCGATTCTATCAAGGGAAATAGCATATCTAAATTTACCACCTTCTTGCCAGCAGCTGCCTACAATGTTTATTACAGGGATGAAATAGGAAATGTTTCCACTTCCAGTTTGAAAGTTTTTCAAGACACTGTTGAATTGAACATCAGACCTCGTTTTCCTCTGTTTGGAGGTTGGAGAACCAGCTACATTTTAGGTTACAATGTACCAAGCTATGAGTATTTGTACAGCTTAGGTGATCAGTTTAAACTAAAAATGCGGATTGTTGATCATGTTTTTGACAATATGATTATTGATGAGGCTGTTGTAAAGATAATCTTACCTGAAAGATCTTACGATATTGAGCTATCAACGCCTTTCCCAGTTACTAGACTTGATGATGAATCTTACTACTCATACTTGGATGCTCAAGGAAGGCCTGTAGTTGTACTAAAAATGACAAATATTGTTGAGAACCATATTCAAGATTTCGAGTTGAATTATAAATTTTCCAAGGTAACAATGATTTTTGAACCACTCCTGGTATGTTTGGTACTTTTTATTGTATTTATTTGTGCTATCATCTATTTCCATGCAGACTTTACAATTTCAAGTAATGATGAAGAAGTTGAAACTGTTGAAGAACAAGTAAAAGAAGATTCTTCAAAACCCAAAAGAAATGTTAAATCAATTGGAAAGATGAAGAGAACGTAACTTCCCTTCATTACTTTGTCTTATTTCATGTGTAGAATTAAGCTACAACTCTCATTATTCTTGAATACTAATGAGTTCAATCATCAATCCAATTTTTTATAATTCATTAAATCCTTTGTATTATTTTGTTTTATTAATACAAAAATAGGGCTCTATGAACTATTCTCATCCAAAAATATGTTTTCCATATCATGATTGTTCATCAAAGTGAAATTATTAAGACTAAATAATTTATAAATTAGTTTTTTTATTAGTGTGAGTTGAAAATGCCTAAGAATCCATTAATTCATCTTTTTCATGCTACTTACATTTGTTGTTATTATTGATCATGTAGTTCTTGATAATTTGTTTTGTAAAAGTCTTAAACTCTCAATGTGTATTAATAAATTACGTTTAATAAAGTTCACTCTTGATATCTTGATAAGCGAAATACATTCATTTTCTTATACATTGTC
Organism: Laodelphax striatellus; assembly: GCA_017141395.1. Classification (NCBI taxonomy): domain Eukaryota; kingdom Metazoa; phylum Arthropoda; class Insecta; order Hemiptera; family Delphacidae; genus Laodelphax; species Laodelphax striatellus. The sequence goes on along the minus strand of CM029533.1, from coordinate 29,474,370 downwards.
ATATCCTACTATTAATATTAACTTTAATTATTGTTACAATTATAGTTGAAAACCTTGAGCTGAATTTACTTTACACAATTGGTGAAAAATATTAGAAGTTTACAATTTTAGTAGCTTACACATATTTATAAAATTTGCCATAAACTATAATTTGAAATTTCTAGTTTGTTGGCATCTTTTATTGATTGCTCCAAACCAATAATTCCTTTTTTGTCAAACTGTACAGCTAAAGCTCAATAGAGTAAAATTGAAAATCTGCTCAGTTATTCCCAATGGACATAGGAAATTGTTCGATTTTTTTGCTGCATACCATGCTACCAATGCTTTAGCATAATTATGCAGCATACTGTGGAGCACACAAAAATCTATCAGGTGTGGACCGTTATGAGCTTGATCAACGATAAAAATAATTGACTCTGTCCATCCAGGAATACACCCATCTAGCTCAAAGCCACGTCTTCACTAGTGAGGGTGAGCACGTAGACTATGTGGCATGCTCCAGTGAGAGACAGAGTGAACGATCGGAAGGGATTGAAGTTAGGTGATCATTGAATCAAGTGTAAAAATGTCTTTTCAAATCAATCATTTATTTAAAAAAATTCCAGTAGGTAGCTTCTAGAATGTTGGCTGTGATGTTTTAGATTAATCATTAATGAATAACATTTTTTAGCGATTGTGTAGTTCATTGTATATTTTGCTGCTTAAGGACTTTTTTATCACCCTGTATATTTTTGCCTATCAAGTTCCATTTATTCTCAGTTTGTTTTTATCAACATAATTACAGTATATTCATGTATCTTAATTCTACCTACAATCAGCAAAAACGTTAATCATAAAAAAGAAATTTTTGTTTTAAAAATAATTACAATGAACTTATCTGTTTTTGTTTTCATATACAGCGACCACATAATACAAATAATTATACAATTTGTATTATGTGGTCGCTGGTCATATATTATAAATTGACTGAAAGGTTTGTGTAGAATTTTGGTGCTGCAATGGAGTGTGTGATAGAATATATGCGCTTACTAGCCATGCACAAGTTCCAATTTTCTAAATTTTAATGCTCTAGCTGACTTGATATTACTGGACAAGTTAGTGCAACACAATTAAAATACATATACATTACTTGATTGGATTTTTGCTGTGCATGACTAGTGCGCGCTCAAGTTTAGTCACATCTTCATAGCACACCGTATTAAATTCAAGGCCTGCTTTTCGATAAGCAGGTCTGTGATTCTTCGGAATGGGACAACTCGCCGCGGCCAACTCGCCGCGACCAGCTCCACACAAGGACTGATTCCCTTGGCATTTAATTTATTACCACTTTTCAGGGATATTCAGATGCAGCTAACGATTCGAGATGATATATAAATTAAAATTTTAATTACAATTACAATATATCATATAATAATAAATAGTTATAATATTGATAATAGCTAAATTTTATTCTTTCATAAGACTTTTGTGTAGAATGAACATTCTCTGTGATAAATGGAATTAACTTTGTTAACTTTGTTAAAATAGTGAATTCCTGAAATCTGAAATTACTGTTAAATTAGGCATTTTACAGAGAAGCTGAAGGTTCAATACAAATATCATCAATGAATTTAGTTTTTCAATACATTAGTTTGATTAGTGAATTAAAAGTGGTGACAAATGCCGGGAGAATCAGTCTTTATAAGAGCTGGTCAGTTGGCCCGGCGGCGAGTTGGTCCGGCGTGAGTTGGCGGCGGTGAGTAGCGAGTTGTCCTAGACCCGTGATTCTTGATATTCAACTGATCTATAATAGCGGTCTCGAAATAAAGGCGGCTGAGACATTTTGAACTGTTGTCAAGTGACTACTCAAATGCTCCAATCATGTAGGGGAATCGACTCCGACGCTAACAATTTGTCTGTTCATGATATTGAATGCAGTGTTTGTTTGAACAGGTAGTAATACATTTTTGGGTACGGTAGATTTAAGGGGGATTGTAAAACTATTGCTGTTTCGTATTGAAACTAATAAGTGAATTTTAACCATTCAAATAAATTACTGGTCCCAAAATAATAGTCATCAAGACCTATCAGAATATCTTAATGCAAAATGTTAGTTTTAATTTTAAACATATCAACTACCTCTACTGCTGAGGCAGATTTCATTCCATCACTGCTCTATTTAAAAAAATAGGTTGACTAAAAAATATATTTCTAATTTGCACCTTGGACCTAAGATAAGAATATCATGACTGTTGCGGTCACAAAAATACAGTAGGAGTAAGTGTAATTTGTAGTACAAAATACAGTAGAGATTGATTGATTTTTTATTTGGGTGCTGGGTCTTGAGAGACCCATTGCACATTTCATAATTGTAGCAGGCTATAAATACGGTATAACAAAAATTACATCACTTAAAAATAAGATTGTAATATTTGAAAATAAATAAAGAGTGTTGAACAATAAAGAAAACATGATAAAATAAATGGAACAAGACAAGAGCTCATTACTGTACGATTAAAGACCGACCGGAATGACAAAGTAAAAACAAAACTCAAGACAAATAGATTAGAAAAAGATTAATATGGAAAATTTTTAAAATTTCTTCCATGAATATTCATGTTCCATGTCGTCGTTTGTCATTCGAATTATCAGTAACATAGTGGAAATGATTATTACGGATTAATAGAGATTAGAGTAACTTTATGGTTTGGAAATGTCCGGGCCCATTCCTAATCAACGCTATATTTAACATTAATTCTTCAATTCAAGAACCTAATCAATGAATAAATTCAAAGATGTTTGAATTTCCCGGCTTAAAACTATCGATTACTTGAATGAAATGTCGATTCAAGAGATATCGATCTTTGACGTTTCTCAGCTGTAACTGCAAAATACTGTTTTAAGGTTATGTTGTAATATTTTCTAGAAGCATGGCAGAGGTTGAGGAATTTTCTGAAAATGTTGTTGTTGTACGTGCAAAACCTGAAAGAAAAGTTTTCAAACCTGTGAAGTCCGTGAGTAGAATACCTAGTAGTATATTAGAAAATCAAGAATTGCAATTAGCAATAGACTGTTTACCAAAAAATTACAACTTTGAAATCCATAAAACTATATGGAGAATCCAATCTACTCAAGCCAAATGCGTAGCTCTACAGATGCCAGAAGGTTTATTAATGTTTGCCACCACAATATGTGATATCATTGAGAAGTTTACGGAAGCTGTTACCATAATCATGGGTGATGTCACGTACGGAGCTTGCTGTATTGATGACTTTTCAGCTCGCGCATTAGGAGCTGATTTCCTGGTACATTATGGTCATAGCTGTCTTATTCCAGTCGATCAGACAGTTGGAATCAAAGTGTTGTATGTTTTTGTGGATATTAAAATAGACATTCATCATTTTGTTGAGACAGTAAAGTTGAACTTTGACACAACTTGTAAATTGGGATTTGTTAGCACAATTCAGTTTGTTACAACACTCCATGCCGCTGCCAATGATCTTCGCCAGCATGGTTATCACATAAATATACCTCAAACAAAACCTTTATCGCCTGGTGAAATTCTGGGATGTACTTCTGCAGTAATTAAAGATGTTGACAGCCTGATTTACCTTGGAGATGGAAGGTTCCATCTAGAATCCGCTATGATAGCCAATCCCAATCTAGAAGCATATCGTTACGATCCTTATGAGAAGAAACTGACCAGAGAGTTCTATGATCATGACAAGATGCGCGCTGTTCGCAACGGAGCCGTGATGCAAGCTGCGACAGCCGGAACATTCGGCCTAATTCTTGGAACACTTGGTCGACAGGGCCATCCAAAGGTTCTGCATTACATTCAGGTGAGTGGATATAGCTCAAATTATTTTTCTAATAACTCATGTTGTATACCGGTACTCTAATTTAAAACTATTCTTTGAATAAAGGTGTGAATACACGATGCCAGTCGATTGGCCCCAGTCAACTAGTTGTCATTTGAGTATTATTATATCATGAATTTACTTTATTCTTATAAATTATTTATATAATTCTTAAAAATAAACCTATGTACTAGTTGATTGCCAGTCGACTGGCGACTTTTATTTAAAGTATATGAATAATTTATCAGAATTTATGATACCATAATACTTTTAATGTCACATACTGTATAATATACTTTTCAATGAAAAAGCTTTTCCTCACCTAAAATTTCAGAGCCCTGACAACTATTTGACTGCCCCCAGTCGACTGGAATTGTGTATTTGCACTTTAGAAGAGAAGCCTAAAATTATTTTGACGCTAGGACACTATCATAGCTATGTCACTAAAAATCAGTTTAAGCTGTTGAACTTGCAAATGCTTAATCTTGAATTTAACAACAAATTGTCCCTCCACATCCAATAGGAGTCAAAATTTTTGAAAATCAAATACTGTTGCTACTATTTGAAGAAGGGTACCGTACATGAAGGAGAGACCTCTGTATAGTATTGAAGATTTTTGTCGCAATTAATACTCTTGATATCAGATCTTCTTGTATGGTATCAATGATATTTTAATCAAGGGAAAATTTCGATTTTAGTAAGTCATTTCAACCAAAAAGCTCAGAATTAAACTGTAAACCTTAAATAATAATAGGACCTACTACTCTGAAACTATTCCATGTAGGTAAGTAAATGTATGAAATGAATGAATGTTGATAATCACAGTAGACGATTTATTGATTTGAAAAATTGTGTTGAAACCTAGAAATTACTTGAGTTAAATCAAGTGTACATAACTGGAATACTTTTCAAATGCTCCTTTATTTTCTCAAGTCACCAGTTCACTGTATGCATATAAACTTGAAAATATTTATCAAATACCGTAATATAAGTTATAACATGGGTACCATTAAAACCTGGATTTTGAGTCAGCCGGATCTGTGCAAAAGAACTATTCTCCCATCTCCCTTCATCCAGACCAATTCTTAAATATAAGACCAATTACTTCTATTCAAATAATTTACACTAATAATATCAAGTGGTACTATCCAAATTTTAATCCTATTTTACTCGCATGTCCTTTTGAAATTCTGGTGGGACCCTGACTTGTTGGAAATTAAAATTAGCGTATGTAAAATGCGTAAATGACGGGGGATATGGGTATGGTAATTATAAAGAGGATTATTAATAATCTACTAGTTTCTAACACATGATGGTTTATTTTTAAGGGGAATTTTGATACAATGCAAAGCAAATAGAATAGTATTCTAATTACCATGATACATTTTTCAAAAGCTTGAGTGTCATGCGAAGTGTCATTAGAATCCGTCTAAATCTAAATTTAAACAACCTTCACAGCCTACAAATATTTTACCATACTCTGACACCGAGAAATTTCTACACATTCAAGATAATATTACTTTTCAAAAATAATTTTCACTATAGATTCTTAGCACCACCATCTCATTACAATTTAAGGTCACCAGCCATTTACCAAGTACCCAGATTTAATAATATTTATGGAAAAAGATCTCTGTTCTTTGTTCTGCCTTCCCTTTTTAATAAACTACCTGCTAACATAAGAGACTACTCAAAAAATGATATAATGATATATATAATGAACAATGGCAATAGGATTACAATTCAGTAATACTAAATAGTAAATAAATAACTTAAATAATTATAAATCCTGAAAAACATACTTATTTGATCCACTCTTGTGAATACTTTCCTTGTAATCAATTTTCCAAAATGTTGCTGGTTTCGAATTCTGTTATGTAAAACCACTGCCGCCAGCCCATACGACTGATATAATAATTAATTTCTTTTACTTTTATTGTAGAAAAATTTTCATTCCTTTTCATCTTTTTTTTCCTAATACAATTTCTAGTAATACAATTCTTTTATTTGATCACTAGTTGTAATTTTCTTTTTCTCTCTTTGCTTTTTATTATTATTTTTTTTCTCACTATTTGCATGCAAATTATTGTTTGGTTTCATAATATTATACTTATTTGTAAAATTTAATGTGGGCACATGCTGAAAAACCTACGGGTTTAGTATGACCCGAAACTGTAATGTTATTTACTTTCAATAAAATTGAAAATTGAATTGAAATTGAATCATCCAATCTACTCAAACTAAGTTCCACAATTTCATGTAATAAGTTGAATGCCTCTTTTTAAATTTCTCCTGAAACATAAGATCAAGTACTCTATACTTTTCTACAAAATAGAAGTAACAAAACTCGTTGTAACTACAAAAATAAATTATGTTGAATATTAAGCTTATGTTATGCTGTGGATTATTTTTTCAATGCCAGTAATAATATGTTTTTCATGTAAAAAACATCGTTTAGATGGAAACACTATATTCAGTTCACTGCCTTGTTGAATATCTTGACTAATTACGCTAAACACCAAATTTTATATAATGTGAATAAGGTTTCAAAGTTTCAATTTGTATAATAATTCGAATCAGAGGAAGGAAGATGCATCTGCATAAAAAAATGCAATAAACTCCGACTCAAAAACTAGTATTTCATATTCAGATAGTCTAGGCAATGTTTCTTGAAGTATAATTGCGTTGTTTTCATAATGGTAATTGTGTGTTTCAGAAAGAAATAGCCAATCTCTCCAAGGAATCTGTGATAGTTCTCCTTTCGGAAATTTTTCCGAGTAAACTGAAGCTTTTCACTGGTGTTGACGCTTGGATCCAAGTAGCTTGCCCACGTTTATCCATCGATTGGGGCCTTGCATTCGATAAGCCCCTACTCACCACCTATGAAAGCTCTCTCGCTTTGAGTCAAGCTCAGCTCACGGATGTGTACCCCATGGATTTCTATGCTAATAACAGTCTTGGCCCTTGGACTCCTAATCATAAACCTGATACATGTTGTGGAAAAGGGTGTAGTAAAAGCGTGGAGAATAAATCTACTGACAAGTAATAGTGGTTTTGATTCTTTCTCCATTTTCAATTTTTATATTGTAAAAATCTAATCTGTTCTGTGGAATGTAGTTGTCTTAATTTTCATAAGTTACTAAACTTGATTTTTCATAAACTTATTATCACTGATTAAGTTTAACAAGTTTATTGAATGCCTCTGTGACACTGAATTCAATGAAAGTGCAACACGCCTTCATTAAGTCGCGCACATCATTAGGTTGTGAATTGATGTATTCTATTAATCGTTATTATTCATTTTTTATTCTTTCAATAGGGTCATCATTTCAGATCCGACCAGTAGAGCACCTTTACTACTGCTTTAGTTCAATATACAAGGAAATGATATTGTGCACAGAATACGAACGATTTTATTAATAAATTGGACTATTATTGCATAGTGTTTCTAATTCTCGTTCACTTTGCTAAGGTCCCTGTATTGGAAATGAATTATTATTATTGTCATTACACAACTCATTTCAGCTTTTTATCAGGTTCAAAGGGTATAATATTTCATCTAACTATATAATTATTAATATGGCTGCATCATAGAATGGTTGATTTCTAATACACTTTCATCATTTTTAAAAAGCTGTAATCAGATACCTCATTGTAAGTCGAGAGCCAAAGTGAACTCTCACTATTGCAGAGCTATTTCAAATCTAGTGAACCTTTTTAAGAAATCTTATTCAAGTTCAAATATGAAATGAGCATTCTTTATTTTTATGTAAAGCAGGAATGTTTTTACAATACATTATACATGTTGAATGTGTCCAAAGCCAGCAGACATGGCAAACATCTAAGTGGTAGCAAAATTTTTCTCATCAAATCCCAATTTTAAGGCCGTATTATCAATGAATAACTTACCATAGGCTAGATATTTTTATTACTCACTGGACTGGAGCGCTTTCGAATTGCTTGAACCAATAGTGTTGACTTCGCTATGGATCAAAAAATTCAGAATTTCAAATTTATTCAATCTATTATCTATTAAAAATTGAAATGGACGATGAAAGTTTGATTTCATCAGATTTAAATTTACGTACAGTACCTGGTCGAGTTTGAATTTTAACAGTCTTGGCGCCATTACGAACATAGATTCTTAGAAAGTAGAGTAGTCACTTGTTCAACGATGGGTTGGGTTGATACATAATGGTTCTATGAATTATTTCGTACCATTTACAAATACATAACGATATGAGATTTTTATTCCAGCTTATTTAAATAAACATTTGATGAGAAAAACGTTGTGAAACTTGTTGACTCTTTCTGCTGCTTGCTGTTCTGTTGGGATGGTACAAAAGTGTCCCAGCGACATTCTGGTCCACCACTCCAAGGATTCCAAACGACATTTTGTCCCATTTTCACTGACGACATTCTGTCCCACATTCCTGAGATGGACCAATATGTCGGCTGCATGCACGACATTTTGGTCCAATCTATACTCCTTCACTTTCCGACAATTTGTACCAACGACATTCTGTCCCACATTCCTGAGCTGGACCAATATGTCGGCTCCATGCACGACATTTTGGTCCAATTTACTTACATTCTTTCACGTTCCGACAATGTGTACCAGCGACATTCTGTACCACGTTTCATTCGCAATATCGATTTAGGCAAAATATCGACTGTTGAACTTCTAGTCAATTAAGAGTGTAAGTGTGACGTCACAGATCCCAATCCGACATTACATGTTTCCAAACATTTGACACTGACATTTGAAAGTGTATGCAGTTAGTTTTCGATTAATATGCTTTTAAAAATAAAAATTGGTATAATATTTTGTCTTTTTTCATAGGGTCATAATTAAGGTAGGTTTTAAAGCGATGAAAAAAACAAGGTTCAGTGACTTTTGAAATTGTCAGTATTATTATGATTATTGCAAATATATACCGTACGGTAACTCATATAAGATAACTTATAGATTAGCCCAACATATATTGTCAAGTTACAGTTGATTTGAAAGCAAATTGGTGAGAATTTGAAGCTAAGAAATAAAGCATCCTATGAAAAAGTAAGTTGGACTATCTTCCTTTTCAAAATTCTCAATATCATGCATAACCATCTCCTACAATTCAAATTTCGAGACATAGGTTTTACATTACAACCGACCGGCTCACCAAATTACGAATTTTATACCAATATATATCGATAAGTATGAATGAATCGATAAAAATATCGATATTTACGCATTCCTGTGATGGACCAATATGTCGGCTACGTGCACGACATTTTGGTCCAATCTATACTCCTTCATTTTCCGCCAATTTGTACCAACGACATTCTGTCCCACATTCCTGAGCTGGACCAATATGTCGGCTCCATGCACGACATTTTGGTCCAATTTCCTTACATTCCTTCACTTTCCGACAATGTGTACCAGCGACATTCTGTCCCACATTCCTGAGTTGGACCAATCCATGAAACGACATTCTGTCCCAAAAATGGGACAGAATGTCGCTGGACCAAACTGTCGTTGGGACAAAATGTCACGCTCCCGTTCTGTTGCACAGATGGGATCTTGACATTTTGTACAAACAACAGTTTGATCTAACGACATTTTAGTTTATTTTCTGGGCCAAAATGTCGTTGCATGCAGTCGACCTATTTGTCCAACTCTGGAATGTGGCACAGAATAATTATCGTTCGTACACATTGTCTGAAAGTGAAGGAGTATAAATTGGACCAAAATGTCGTTGCATGCAGTCGACATATTGCTCCAATACAGGAATGTGTTACAGAAAGTCGTCAGTGAAAATAGACCACAATGTCGTTACGAATCCTTAGAACGGTAAACCATAATGTTGCTGGTACACTTTGGTGTCATCCCGCACAGCTTCACTCTTCTCTTCAATTTCTGTCTTGTCTCTCTCTCTTCAGTCAGCGTTCATCTGTTCAGTGTTGAGTTCAACGTTGTCTCTCTGAATAGTCTGAATTTACTGATAATAATTTTTTGTCGAGTCGTTCCTTCATAATTCATAATCTTTATATTATTTTGTTAAAAGGTGTGGGTTGATTGTAATTGTAAAATGTGGTCGTCTCCTTGGTTCTAATTGGAGAAATTTGGTGAATCACATCGGGATGTGCAGATAAATTGGGTCACTACATTCTGTACGACAATCCCCTTGTACGAAACTACCACCTGTACGAAACTTTTAATATTTAGAAAATCACGTTTTACCCCTTGTACGACAAACCATTTGTACGACTTCAACAATTACAAAATCGTTCAACCTCAAAAACCACTTGTACGACTATCCCCTTGTACGAACTACCCCCTGTACGTCTCTTTTTGAGATTGAGAAAACTACGTTTTACCCCTTGTACGACAAACCACTTGTACGACTCCAACAATTACAAAAACGTTCAACCTTAGAAACCCCTTGTACGACTCCACCCCTTGTACGAAACTACCTCTGTACGAAAACACTGTGCTGCATTCTAGCGGCATAGATTATGAAATTTGTGACACCGAAAAATATCAAGACCTCCTTGATCAAGACCGACCTGCTACTGCTGACATTGTGGAATTCTGTACTACAGCTTAGCTTAGCGCTATTTTTAAAAATCTTTGTTCAAAAGATTGGTTCTGATTTGTTGTGTTGAGCTGATACTTCAGAGTCATTAAATCATTGATGTCCTTTGTGCTACCACCAGCTGGATAATTTAGCTCAGTGGCTACTGCTATCCCCAGTGAAATATTTAGCTCAATGATGTAAAATACATGGAAAATCCGCGACTTCACCAAAGTCCTTCTTAAAAGCAGCGGATCAATTTCCGAAATTGAGAAAAATATCGAAACACATCAGCTGCTCTTATTTTCTTCCGATTTCAATATAACAAATATACATATGTAATATACATATGTAATATACATATGTAATATACATATGTAATATACATATGTAATACAAATATGTATAATAGAAATTAATTTGAAATATTCCATATTGTATGATTATGTTCTAATTTTGAATCAGAAAGGGAACTATATTATCTGTTCCTTTTATCTGAAAAAGCGTCAAAAATATTTTTTATAAATATAGAGAAAATATTTTTTTTTCTCTTTTAAATTTCAATTCCTGTACCTTTGTACTCTCGAGCAGAGCTCCGTCCCCCGATATTAATAATTAAAATAGCTCAAAAACAGTTTGACATAATTATTATCAATTTGCATGTTTCGCCATTCATTTTCTCTTGAAATTCTACATCGAAATCATGTATAGTATAACATGACCACTTTACCATTTAAAAAAAATTAAGTTAGATTCAATATGGCGGACCAGATTTTTGAAGTCACAGTAAAATAGTATTTTCAATTTTAGTACGATCTCCAATATCACCTACCGTCAAATTACCATCATATAAGAGATGTTAAGCCGTTTACATAATCTTCACCAACCCTGTATCAACTATATTCTTTTAAAAATATAAGATAACATAATTAAATTTCAATCATCAAAAATTAAGTTATCCTTATAAAACATTAGATTCAAGTTTTATACGAATTTGATTTTGCATCCTTATAAAACTCATTAAGAGCCAAAGAAACGTATAAACAACTTATTTAAAAACTAATTTTTATTGAATTAACCTTGTTGAGCCCATATCGACATAAATGAAGCTCGATTTTTAAAGTAGCAAAGTTATTGACAAAAAACTCCTTGATACCAAAAATAAGATAGTATCCAAATATGTCAAGTCAAAAGTTGATAAATCACTCTTTTGTTTTAGGCCTACTAAATCACGCATTAGGCCTACTATACATACACATAGGCATCACGCATCACAGTGCGTATATTCAGTACCTATTCAAATTTCTGCTCGAATAAATAAATGCTTTGTTTAGTTTTCAGTTTCTAAACCTGGATTACCTAGAAAAGCACCAACACGGAAATACCAGACTTTCGTTTGCAAAAATTACCTGCCTGACAATCTTCAGAGGACACTTCCAATTCGTTTCACTGGAGACAGAAGCAGTCAAACAATGTCCATTCTTTGCTATTTCAATCTCTATAGATATACACTGTATACAGCTCAACAGTTTGCCTATATCTATTTCTGTCTATAGGTACATAAGCATACACTACAAAATATTCAAGTTGAATACCCATCGTCTATATCTTGTTCTAACAACAGATATACCGTATACGAAATCACTTTAGAAAATTCTATAGAATGAATAGTTGAACGTGACTATTTCTACCTAGCATCACTTGTTTCTATATTTGACTTTGGCGGTGTTTGAAGTCTTCCTGAAACCCACTTCTACTTCGCTGGGCAATGGGGACGAATGAAAGCCAGATGACACATTTCACGGAAAGTTTTGACCAGGGAACTGAAAGATAAGTCAATTCTTTCAACTCGCTTTCTTCTTTCATAGTTAACATCTTTATTTTAAGGCAGCTCGTACACCGGAGCAATAAGCAACAAGCAATGAGCAATACGCAACAGGCAACAAGCAATGAGCAATATGCAATAGGCAACATTTTTTGTTGTACTTGTACTTCGTACACCAAAGCAATAAGAAAATTTTTGCTTATTGACCCGGTCGTTCAAAATGTCGTCTGACGATGAAAACGAAGTGATAATGTTGTGGCAAATTTCGAGAATGAGAAATTTAACACAAGATAAAAATTTAATTATGAATTACGTAATTACTTGAAATCATATTACATTTTCATGTAACAAGAAAACTGATCAATGATCAATTTTCCTATGGCAAAGCGAGGACCATGGCAAGATAAATATGCTGTTTAATCAAGATCGTTTCAAAAAATAAATTGCTCCAAAAAAGTCAACAGATAGATTTATTTCATTTCCAACTGCACCCTATGCTTTCTCCACAACATCTCTTTGGCTGTAATCATTTCGAAGATAATCATAAATGCATTGATATTGCTCAACAAGCTGTACAAATTTGATATTAAATGCTGCTTCGTCACACATTTTGTAAACAAACGCTCGATGAACGAAAATTTTCAAAGTTAGGTTACTGTACTAAAAATTCAATGAAATATCATAATTATGTTATTCAGGCAATATGTTGCTCTTCTACCGACACGCTGTGTTGCTAGCGATATATGTTGCTCTACAGAGGCGATAGCGATATCGTATTGCTTCGGTGTACGAGTTCAGTTGAAATCTAATGGAAAAACACATTGGCGATAATATTGCTTGTTGCGTATTGCTTATTGCTTGTTGCTTATTGCTCCGGTGTACGAGCCCACTAAATCTTCAAACACCAATAGGAGAATAGGAGCAGCTTATATATTATGTGTTTCGATATTTTTTCAATTCTTGTTATAGAACCGCTGGTTTTACCAAAAAAGTTAGTGTAGTTGTGTATTTCACGAGTGATCATGTGATTGAAATGCACTGTCTCAGCAGCTGAAATAATCTTGTCTCACTCATACACTGACTCGCTCTCACTCTTTCTCATCAATTATTATTGAGAAATAAACATTCATTTATTTTATTCTAATGGTTGTGATCAAAAGTTTGATAACATTCAAATATTATTCAATAAAATTCTGGTATTGAAAACATTCCTCATCTATGATTGTTCATGTAAGATTCTTTATTTAGTAGAGGTATCGTACCGTACTCGATTTTTCTGATGTTGCCCTGCTTAGTGACTTAATATGCTTTTGACCGAACTCATCACTAGGGTATTATTGTGAATTAATTAATTGTTTTCTTGTCTGTACATATTTCTACTGTATAAAAATTGTTCAAGTATTTTTCAAATAAATTGATTCAATTAGAAATGTGTAATTCCAATTTATTCATAATGAATGCACCAAAGTCATAAATACTCAACATACAATAAAGTCAACAATAGTCAACAGTTCAACTTTTATGTATAGCCTATTAATACGCATAGATATTATTTTACAACATAGGCCTACAAGTCTTAATGAGGAGCTGATATCGTAAAAGAATCCAAAGCTCAGATTCTTCATAGTTATATTTTACAGTGCATGAGAGCTGTAATATGCACCTGAGCTGAACGCAGTTTCAAGATTGGCAAGTGAGTTACTTGATAGATTGTCCTGTTTAATATAAGAGTACACTTCACAGGAGTCTTGGAATCGTTCAAGTTCAAAATACATTTGAAAACGTACAAACTCATCCACAAAAAATTAATATCTTCAGGGCATGTATGAAAATAAAAGTTTCAAAGCAGCGTTTTTCAATTCCAATGATTTATATTCCAATATAACAAATATGTATATTTGTTATATTGAAATCGGAAGAAAATAAGAGCAGCTGATGTGTTTCGATATTTTTCTCAATTTCGGAAATTGATCCGCTGCTTTTAAGAAGGACTTTGGTGAAGTCGCGGATTTTCCATGTATTTTACATCATTGAGCTAAATATTTCACTGGGGATAGCAGTAGCCACTGAGCTAAATTATCCAGCTGGTGGTAGCACAAAGGACATCAATGATTTAATGACTCTGAAGTATCAGCTCAACACAACAAATCAGAACCAATCTTTTGAACAAAGATTTTTAAAAATAGCGCTAAGCTAAGCTGTAGTACAGAATTCCACAATGTCAGCAGTAGCAGGTCGGTCTTGATCAAGGAGGACTTGATATTTTTCGGTGTCACAAACTTCATAATATATGCCGCTAGAATGCAGCACAGTGTTTTCGTACAGAGGGTAGTTTCGTACAAGGGTGGAGTCGTACAAGGGTTTCTAAGGTTGAACGTTTTTGTAATTGTTGGAGTCGTACAAGTGGTTTGTCGTACAAGGGGTAAAACGTAGTTTTCTCAATCTCAAAAAGAGTCGTACAGGGGGTAGTTCGTACTAGGGGATAGTCGTACAAGTGGTTTTTGAGGTTGAACGATTTTGTAATTGTTGAAGTCGTACAAATGGTTTGTCGTACAAGGGGTAAAACGTGATTTTCTAAATATTAAAAGTTTCGTACAGGTGGTAGTTTCGTACAAGGGGATAGTCGTACAAGTTGTGGCCCCCCGATAAATTTACTAAGGAATGCCGCAGATTGAAGATACAATGGTCAACACCGCTAGTCCTCAAGTAAGGTTTTTGAATAGCATTATGTGAGTAGTTATCATTACATCTGAATACCTAGCCTGACTACCAGATTCCAATTAATTCTAGAAGGTTGAAAGCATGTGTTATTGTTTCTGTTGATCAATAGGCTTTCTACTAGGAAATTACAAATTTCAGAACGACCTGCTTGAATGTACACTACCTTGAGCATGAAGTTTATTCTATTCTTACTGGTATTGATCTTTCATTATTGTTTAGTTCTCTACTATTATGAACCTTTTACATTTTCAAAGCATGTTCTGTAACGCAAAACTTTCAAATAGATGTATTTACTGTAAGAATACCTCTAAATCGGAGCAGATGGTGTCATGGTACCTTGATAATTAACACTTATGATGGTTATGTTTTCAAGGGGAGTTCAAGGCAAGTTTGTTATTGACATTGCTATCTCGTTCAATGAAATTAGTAATAATTTTATGTGTAGAGAAACGTTGAAAAGTTTTCATTAGCTCAATCCGTCTCCCGTCAAACATATTTTTTTCCAATTCAAAATTACTAAGTCCTTAAGTTTGCTTGCTCGACAAATTAGTTGCCTTATTAGCAGCATGAACAATTAGGCTAATCAAAATAGTGATTGAAATCTGTGTTAGGCCTATAATGTATTATTGAAGGTGCAAAAAGTCAATCTATTTGAATATTTCCAATTAACGTTTTTATGAAGAAAAAGACTGGTGAGGTCTGGACAGTCGCAACATAGTCTGCTATCATTGTTCCGATCATAGGTTTGATCTGGCATTGCAGGCTATTTAGTAGATCTTACTCACTGTCCACAAACAAGTCATGCTCGTGCTCATCAAAAAATTACTAACGAATGGATGCAGTAGGTTTTTCTTTCATCTAATTGTTGACAATCAGTCCAAATTGAGCTTGGATTAATTTTGTTCAATTAATCAGTTGTAGGCCTACTAATTAGCAATCACAGTAAGGTAATATTTTTCTACGATTGCAGACAAATCTACTTATTATAGGTTTAAAAAGTTTAAGCGCGTTCATATAAAGTAAGGGACGTTTGGTCACAGAAAAAATATACTCATAACAAATAAACAAATTTTATTGTCATAATTAGTTAGGTACCGAGTAAACTTACTTTACTTCTTTACATCATCGTCGTTCACTTCTAAGAATTTTCCATACTTTAACCCCTCAGCATATTAGCTTGCCGCCTGAGAGTTGAACCACTTGACAACTGCGTTTTTGAGTCCCACTTCCTTTTCAAAACGTCCACCGAGCCCAACCCAGAAACTATGACACCACTCACACTTGGAAATCGAAATCGTACGACCGAAATCGAAACCAGACCCCACGATCAGAGTTGTGGAGTTTCAGAAAGACCAGAACCGGGAGACTTCAGTTGCTTGTCATGCTCACTTCCACGACTCTAGTTGCCAGTTGCCGATCGTCTACTATCACATTATCCTCAATAAGTAAATATTTCAAGAGTTTTTCGATATTTTATAAGTTGAAGTAATCAAAAAAAAGGATGAAATACTACTTTTTAAAGCAAATAATCCTCCTTTTCCAGTTTGATGTGGTTAGAATATCATCTAACCTCACTTTTCTGTACGTAAAATATGTCAACTTCACTAACGATTGCTTGGCAATCACACAAATCGATCACTCGGCAACCAGCATCTCGGATCGCAGAGCAACGTAGTTGCGCAGTCGTCGAGTTTCCGGTTACGGAATCGCCTAGTCTGAGCGGCATCGTTTGAAAACACATGCTGCGTCGCAGAGTTGCCGAGCGATGAGTTGCTTTGAAGTTTCCAGGTGTGAGAAGTGCCAAAACTGCAATCGATGCAGTGGCATCACTCAACTTCACTAAAACCGAAAAGCAAACTCTGTGCACTAGTCGAAAATTGATGGCTACTTGGACAAAGACGGTGTTCTTCTGATTGATTTAATGGATCGTGGGACAACAATATTACAGCTGATGTGTACTGCGAAACGCGATTATGTAGAGAAGTAAAGTAAGTTTGTACCTAACTAATTATGACAATAAAATTTGTTCCTTATGTGTATATTTTTTCTGTGACAAAACTGCTCATACTTTATGAACGCGCCTCGTAGTTATCAAAATACTTATAGTTTGAAAATATAATATCTTGTTTAGTGAATTTTTAAATGTTGAAAGTAAAGCCAAGCTAGGAAGTTAGGAAGTAACTTAACATTTAAAAGTATTTGTCTATAAAGTATTGTTAATTGCAAGTTCAGTATGAATAGAAGCCATAAATTAATGTGTACCGAATAGCTCTATCTGGAAGCAGTACCTAGTTTCTTTACTTTCCATTGATATCATGGATCAATTAATAATTTGGTGGAAATACCGCACTTCGGTATCACCCCCAATAAACGTTCTTGGATATTTATTTACATCCGTGATCAGTGTGTCACCAGTTGGTTCCCTGTTAATGTGAATTTTTACGAAATTCTTTCTCAATATTAAGACCAAAAATTCGCTGAAACCGAAACTTTGAAATGTTGACCGTAACTTTAAAATGTGGATTTTGGACTCGCCTTAGTTTGGGATTGGAGTAATAGATAGGACATTGGACATAAAGTCAATTGAAATAGAGAGTCTTGAAGACCTTGAAATGTCTGTCTTTGCATTTTCGATTGATTCGGTAGAGTCGATAGAATGAAATTTGTGTTATCAGTATTTTTTAATGTGCACTGTAGTACACGCACCGTCAAGTGGGATGATTCATGAAACAAGTCTCGGCACAGGCGCCTCTGAAGTTCACACTGTTTTACTATGCTTGTGATAGACTAGAACTAGTTTCTAATGCCAGATGGAGGAACAAGTTTCCGAGAAAAGAATGACGCAAACTTGGAATTCCACTCTAACGGATTGAGGATTTTTCTACGTCACTACCAAACAAGATAACAAGAAGACACCACGCCGTATGCGGCGTGATTCAGCTTCCTTATAGGGAAACTCTGTTTTTAGAAAAAGGATATTTATATCCAAAGTGAGGAAGTACCTGGATGGTCGACTCTATATTTGCCGACCGATTGAAAAGAAAGAAAAAAATAGAAGAACGTGTTTCTCGTTCTAAAGGTACATTGGAAAATACAAACAATGGGAAGAATTCTTTCCTGGCATTCAACCGTATTGAATTTTTCTTTGGCAAATGGCTTTGAAATAAATTCAATTCTGTTTAACGTCTTTGAAAGTTTGGTTTTTGAAAAAAGTTTGGTGATTAGATGTTGTAAAAAATCGCGCCTGTTTGTAGATGAAATTATCAAAAATATTTTTTCCTCAAGAGATAATAATATTAAAAGCATTCCAGATGCAATGAGAATAAGACAGAGTTGTTACACACCTAGTTTGTCTAGAAAGCTCAGTAGAATCAGTCAAATATACCTCAACACTTTTCACATACCGGTACTTATAATAATTATGCCAATTTTTATCATAATTGAATGATAATTGATAGAAATGAAATAATTTTACTCCTAATTTTTATAAGTGTTCTTGCTCTTATAACTGTGCTAACCGAATAGATTCACTAATTTTCCACAAGAAAATAATACCACAGATAAGGGACATCGAGATTATTACATCGATAATATTATCACAGAGGAATACTCTTTCCTCTGTGATAATACTGTCTTGTACTTACTGTAGTCATAAAACTACATAAAAAATATATTAGTACCAAACTTTGAGCTTTTAGCCTTGATAATTCTGTATTTGAAAAAAAAATCGTTCAAGTAAAGCCAATTCGGCTTGCCTCAACTCATTTTTATGACCTAATATTGTTTATGATAATACTGTACGAGGATTGATGTATTCAGCAGCACGACAGAGCGTGGTTGGATTTATACTTGAAAGGCATGATCGCTCATTACTGACTGCTAACGAACTCCCACATTCACCATTGTATATTCAATCTGTAGAATCCAGTTTAGCCAGCACCCTTTCACACTACGTTCAGTTTTGAACTGCTGCTTATATCCAAGCTAGTACAATTGAGGTCATAAAGTCTGATAGTGGAGTGTCTGTGCAGAATTTCATTAAAGCATGAAGCAAAAATGATTTTTTATGTTCTGTTAATAAAATTAAATAAATATTATAATAAAAGAGATAAAAGTACAATAGCACATGAGCAGGCATATTATTTAAACAGATGAAAAAAATTAAGGTTACTCACTAGATCAATTAATCTTATTACCGAACAATTTCTTTCAATTTATTCATTAAAAATTCTCAAATAAAAATTTCCCCTAACCCTCTGTTTCAAGCTTTGGCGATTCCAGACTCACACGTCGTCAAATACATCTTTATTCTATCATGATATCCATAGATTTGTTGAAAAACAACAATGTATTAACCATACGAAGGAGTTGAAATACTATATTTAATTATTGGAATATTGAATCAAAAACAGTTTTATTGATATTAAATTGTATGATTGGTTCTTGTTTATGTAAAAATGGTACCGGTATAGAAATCAGAAATTTTAAATATAAACATAGGATTCGGTTTTTTTGCTATTTTTTAATTTTTCTATTTATTGATTGAAAAAATTGAAAAGAAGAAAAAAATTTCTATTTATTAATTGTATAGGATCATTCATGAACTTTATTTTAATTGAAATTAATTTCAATTTACTATGTTTCTAAAATATTGTCTCAGTACAATATCAATTCTGGAAAAATATCAAAACAGCTTAAAATTCTGGAAAGATATCAGATCAAATCTGATTGGGCGAATAAAACTGTGTCTTATTTTTCACACAATGTGCTTGTTTTTATTCTGGGAATATTAAGTAAGAATCCATTGATCTATATTAATTGTCAATTAATTCCAGTCAATGCGAAAGTAGTTACCGGCACTGATCCATTTCAAATGACATCTCCACCTTTGTTGGATTCTTAATGTGTTTTGGCCTGTTAATTTTATAGACGTCTTTAAATTTAGCTCCAACTTGTGTTGGCCAGTGTCCTTTGTCGTCTGGTTGTAGATGTCAGACAAAATAAAAAACGGAAATCGCTTCTTTTTCACGTTTCACGCCTCACATTTGTTACTGAAAAACACGTGTACATATTTTTTTCAACTGTTCCGCTTTGTATTCCTGTCCTTGAAAATTTTCTACAATCATTTGAATGAAAATGTTCCTTTTGAAATGACTGTTATCAATACATCAAATTCACCTGACATTTATGATAAAAGAAACACACTTTTGTGCATAATTTTCCTCTACAATTGAACACAGCTATGCAATATTGTAAAGTTTAATTTTTGGTTTGCAAAATAAAAACTTATTTGATTTGATTTGATTAAATGTTGAGATGAGAGCCTGCCATTGGAAATAATTACCGTATGTTAGTTATGTGCCATTCTTGGATTTATGATCTGTGGAATTTAAGTTTTATTATACTCAATCTAGTACCTAATACATTTTCATATTTCAAACTTTTTTAGCAATACATAAAGCATTTTAAAAATTGAAAGCAAGCTCTTATACTATCCAAGAGGCATACTAATACACAGATAGTATTGAGAGACTCCTTATTTCCTGTGACTTGCTATTTGCTATACCAATCATCTTTATAGCAGTAATGCAGTGGGACTCATAGCAGTGGAAAAGACCTATTTTCAATGTTTGTACTCAGCTCGTTCCAGCCGGATGCTGAAATCTATAAATGTCTTGAAGATAACGCCTGATGGCTGCATACTGATTTTTTATTAATCCAATTTCGTTTTTCTTGAGCACATCTGTCTACTAGAAGCTGTCGATCACGCAGAGATCTGCGTCATAGAAACTTTGTCAACTCTAAATAATCATATCATTATGTGAAGATTTTGCACTCGAGAAATTCGTTTTGAAAATTTTCCTGAAAAATCACTTATTATTCCACTTCAACATAATAACATTACTCGGACCTACAAAACAAAAGGCGTTCAATAAAAGAATAAGAACTTATTAACTCTACAGTTCTCACCAGCTAGATAAAACATAATATTTTTGAAACATAATATATATTAAAATTCATAAAATGCCTTGTAGCTCTATTTTCGACATCAGAAGATATAGATGATTTTATTGCGATTTTATTTCGGTACAGCTAGTTTCAACTTGTCACAAATCTTCAAATGGTTTTTCCAAAATCTGATTTTTTGAGCTCTGCCCCAAAAGTTATAGATTGCAGTTTTGGTACAAAGGCCACTGAGAATTATTATTAATATTATAATTCACGTTATTCATCGCATTTTTGTTGGAATAAATCCATAATAAGACACTGCCAATGTAATACAGAGTAAGAAAATAATTATAATAAGACATTGAAAAATCGATTTAAGGAATCTGTTGAATCTTTTTACAATGGGGTTTATTAATTAATTCGAACCCTGGATTTTTCGTACTATGTATGTGTAGGCTATTTTAACAGCATTCATACTGAGCTAACCAAGTAGCTGTATCGAACCATTGATATAACAATTCGTAATTTTAACTTTTTGGAGTGTAATTTATTTAGCAGTTGAAGCTGCGTTTAAGGTCGCTGACATTAATACATTTCTACAAGTAGCACTGGGTGTTTATCGTAAATTAAGAGTAATCGCCAATTACTTTTCTCCTCCGACTCTCCTATATCGAAGGAGTTTAATTTCCTGAATGTTAAAATTCATTGGGTTCAACATGAGGAATGAGCTTGTTTTCACTGGATAGGTTTTATTTTAATCCTGGAGAATTTCAACTGCATCATACAGTATTAGAAATTTGCGAGTCTTGTTGCTAGTAACAAGTATATCTTATACAGATATACTAGTGTTTCATTTAAATTCGCATCAACTCTGAGAAGGTCAAGGCAGTTCGTTATTTATAAATGTTAACAGTTGTGACAACTACAAGCAAAACTTCACAAAACTTCCAGTTCAAGGCAGCAAAAGTTTCAACTTCTAGCCCCAAAAACTAGCAAATTGTCTTTGCTATGGCAAAGAGGGGTGGAGGTTGAAACAAAGCAGCAGGAGGTGACAATTGGAAGAGATTCGCTACGGCTAGGGGAGAGCTGGCCCAGACAACATTTCTTCAGCCAGGGGGCAGCACGTCCTGGACAATTTGAGGCGGAAAAACAAAAGGCCAGGGGGTGAGACTCTTGCTGAGGAGCAACTTGGAGGACACTCTTGTGGAAACCCCAGACGCAACAACATGTCAGAGTAGAGAGAAGAACAGCCCGCAGCCCGAGGGGCTGAAATGCAGCCGTCATCACCACCTCACCACCACCATCACCTCACCACCATGAGCATCAGCAGTGTTGACGAAAAAAAGTGAAAGTGCGCACAAATTTGAAATTAGTTGAATAAATGGCCATTCTACGTTAAAGTGAAAAAATTTAAGTTAGTGTTCTCATTTTAAGTATGTGAATTATGGTTGTTGTTGTTGTTGTTTGCTTGCCATCAGTGTTGTTAATTGAAATTATTGAATTTTATCTAAAATTATTATTTATTAGGCCTATTTAAAATTTAAAATATATTATTATTTAAAATTTAAAAGATATTATTATTTAAAATTTCTCGTGTTTTGTCATTTTTATTGAGTCAGCTATTGCATAAGTTTAATTGAATTTCAGTCATTTATTGGAATCAAAAATGGTAGCCTATCTGAATCACAGTCATATGTTTTTTTTTACAAACCTATAGTCGTTTAGGTCAATCATAAATATTCATTCTTTTATTATAAAGTGTCACTGAATTACTTTTTCAATATAACCGGAGCACTTCGTTGTTTTTAACACGTCGTTCTTATTTTAGCAACTCCCTTAGATTTCCCTCCCCGCTATGGTATATAGTTGGGAAAGTAACGTATAGATCACATTTTATTGATTGCAGGTTTTGTTTATGTTATTTTTATTTTATTACATTATTTGAGCTAGTCGAGGTAATTGTGTTTTTTATTAAGGGTCGTTCCCTCTTGTTTAACGTGGCGCCAGGGCATTTAAATTTTGAGTAATTAGAAAATCTGTTAACTTGAATTTAAAAAAGTGATAACCAGCAGTCAATACGTGTGAACTATACACAGTAGTTCAGAAAGATTCATTATTCAGCATTTAAATTTTTATTCAATCCTCTATCTCTATAAAATAGTTCATCAAACTAATCATGAATGTCTCACTAAGCTATTCAAGGTTTTTGACATTGGGACTGAATTCGATATTATGTTAATACAAGTTACTCTCAAGTGTCCAGTATATGAATGAAATTAGAATGATGGAATTACCGTACCAGTTCACATGCTCTTCATTTCTATCTAATTTCTTACTACTGTAATATTACCTTACAATTCTAATATTTGTCATGATGCAGTAATTAGAGGTGTTTGACCTCGAATAAGCAAGTGGATAACTCTGAGTCTGAGATGTCATGTAATTTCAAACATCTACTTCTGTAATTGTGTTTCCAGTCACGTTTTTATTGGTCATAACGTGAAACTTTGCAATCAAATTTTGAACAACAAAGCTCCAAGATTCTGAGCAGTTATTACTTGTCATTAAACGGACTTGCCATTGACTTCGTTATTTGAGACATTGGTTTATTTTATCTTGTGTGAATAATGGGTCACAAGACAAACATATTATAAATCTTTGAAACTACCTGATATTCCCATCACAAATTTTCATTATCGTAGTCATAAAATATTACGAATAACACTTATTGAATTTAAATTGAAGTGTAAGAATTCAAGTGTTATTAAAATTATACCATTAGCTGTAGCAGAAATATGTTATCATGATGCAAATAATTTCGTTCAATAGTGAATATATCCAAGAATATAATTATTGTATTTTCATTATTTTTCACTAAAAATATTACTGAAGCCAAGAAGAGAATGTCTTCTATGTCTGAAAATTACGTATTTTATTGTTAATTTTATACCTTTTCATTATCAAAGTTCCAATTTGTTTTATTGTATCGATGAGCCAAAAAATATATTTAAAAATATAATCGATGTAATGCTAAAAATATATTCACTTAATCGCAAGTAAATTATCATTGCTAATCATGGTTATAATTGTTTTGTGATGGATGAATATTTCCATGGATGAAACATAGCCACGATTCATGGAGCACACGGAATATTCTATTTAATATGTCGAATTCTCAGTTTTAAAATAATAATGTAAAATTATAATTTTTGTTGCAGAATTGTGTGGCGCGAGCATTGTATGACAACATAGCAGAGTCGCCGGATGAGTTGGCTTTTCGCAAAGGCGACCTGCTCACTGTCCTCGAACAAAATACTGGCGGTATCGAGGGCTGGTGGCTCTGCTCTCTCAGGGGCAGACAGGTAAATTACACTAATTTCTATTTTACGGAAATCGAATGTAGGAAATTTTGCTTGTGTTATTAATACCGAGCGCCTCAGCTATATGAAATTCAACTATATGAAAATATAGTTAATACCGTTAGAAAATATAGTTAAAATCGTCACTCAGCTATATGAAAATTATCTATTTTGTTGGGAGAATTTTTATTGGTAAAACTTCAGGTTTAAAGAAACCCATGCCTATTCATTTAATATTAGATCAATAACAGTTAATGAAGAAAACTGTTATTGAATATTTGTAATTATACAAGCATCGAGGTTCTGGATAACAGGCAGAACATAGTGTTGTCATATACAGTATAATAATAATAATCATCTACCTATTTTCTGGCATATTAACATTCACAGCTTAGTTAGTAAAGTATGATGCTACTTGAATCAAACATTAATTATATTTCAAATCAATAATAGCCTAATAATAGTAAAAATGTAAAAGTATTCAATAATATTCTAGAAACCAGGAAAGTCTTGAACTTATTTTTTACAAATCTCATTTTTTACTATTTGGTTTGTTGGGTCTTAGGTTTATTGTCAAGCATTTTCAATTGATAATAAGCTCCTACTCACCTCATTTTGTAAACATCGAAAATATAGAATGTTGGATCAAACTAGATTTCTTTTGTAAGAAAATCAAACTAGATTTCCATTCTTAGTAATCTCTAACCAATAATATTTTTTCTTGAAAATTTGCTTTAAAAAAAGACATACCTGCATACATTTTTAAAAGTAAAATTCTTTTGATAGATTATCGTACAAGGCAAATTTATTAGTGTTATTTAGAATTTTAGCTAAATATGTATTGTAATTATGTTGATTGAATTTTGAATTTGACAGGGTATTTGTCCTGGGAATCGATTACGACTGATAGCTGGCGTTTATGAAGCTGGTCAAGGTTCTGATTTGGATTTGTCCATCCTACAGCGACAAGGAAAACGTCGCAGTTGGCATGTACAACCCAACAAGGTATGTATAATTTGTTTATGGGATGGGGCTTAGAGGAAATGATTTGGGATTTTATTTTGTGTTGATTTTATATTCGGAAGTCAGTGTTGATGTATACTGTTTTTCAACTTGCAAGAATAGACAGTAAAGACTCAAAATAAATATTGAATTTCATTTAACCTCTGTACTTGGCTGTAATTTGTAATTAGTTACGTTTTGTAATTTTGATTTGTCTTAGCATACTTCATCATGATTTCAATTTTATTTTCAATTTTGAAAACAAAGTTTATCAATAAAATATTGATATGCTAAATTCATTGAACGTTTTCGAAGATTGGTGTAATCTTCGAAATATGAATTTTGATTATGAAGGCACAGCTTCAGACCAGATTTTCACAAGTTCATACGATTAATCAGCTGTACAATACTCAGCTCATCTGAATAGGGGACAATCGAATCTTGTATGGCCCAAATTGCTTGTAAACTCTTGTAGGACCGAAATTGCCAAGAATTTTGAAACTTCTATATATTATTTGTTTTGTGTAGTAGGTTAGGCAGTCAAAAGTAATCGTATTTTTATTTCTATTTCATAGTAATTTTGTTCAATTTTTCAAACCCTACAGTGCTATTTGATTTGTGCAGGTTCTAACTCCGCAGAAGTTTGGAGATGTTTACCTGTATGACATGCCACCCAACAGGAATTCTCAAGCGCGGTATGATGTTCCTCCAACAACTCATATCACTGTGGTTGACGGCAACTCTGGTAAAGTACTGCTCATTCTGTTGTATCATACCTTAGCTAGTGATGTGAATAAATGAACATTACATTCATTGGTATTCCATTTTCGTTTGGAGTATAGATAACATGGTGTCTCAAGGGGTACTTTATTTCAAAGATTATTTTAAGACACCTATGGTTTTCCATGTAATAAATAGGCAGGTAAAACAGTAATCATGTCACTGTTACATTTTTGTCGTTTCTCTTTCATGGACTTGTATAGTATAATCAGATTCATTTAATTTGACGCTTGGCATTAGATAGAGAGGTATTATTTCTGATTGTTGCTGATGACCGTGCAGTACGATGGCAAAGAAATATTATCTATCTAATGCCAAGCATCAAATTAAATCAAATCAAAGTTTATTCAACAAAAATAATCACAATACAAAGTTGGAATCTATACAAATAGAACAAATAAATGTTATACATTGAATCATTTCTGATCATTTTATGAATAATTAATATATGAAGATATGTAGTTATAAAGCAACGACCAGAAATAATACCTCTCTATCTACCTATCTATCTAATGCCAAGCGTCAAATTAAATGAATCTGATTATACTATACAAGTCCATGAAAGAGAAACTATAAAGATATGTGTTGGGGTGTAAATGAATCTGATTATAGATTTTTTTTAATTTGGTGGATTAATCAGCTGTTTACAAATGGGGAAACAAGCATCATGGAGTCTCTCAACAATCAATCGCCAAATTGAAGAAATACTACTAATCAAATCGAATCAAATAATTCTTTATTTTGGAAAAACAATATTACAAGTACATGGAATATACATTATAGGCATACAAGTATTTTATAATTTTTTTTTTGAGGGTGATGCCCACATGAGCTCTAGGCTTGTGCGTGGGTAATGAGAGGGGTGATGATGAGAGATGACGACTGTTTTTAGGCAGTCGGGACCGACGGCTTTTCGTCTCCTCCGAAAGACGGGAGTGGCCGTTTTTGTCAAAATCCGTTCCGGCAACTGTATTCGATCTTGGAACCTTTGGATTATCAGACAGGCGCTTATCGCCCTCGGCTACGGACCACTTCGAATATTATGAATATACAGAATAATAAAGCGAAATAATGTACTGTCTTTTATAAAATAACTAATATTATCCAAAATAAGATACTGCTTGCTAAATTCAATTAGAATTTGTTTGCAAGCAGGAGAATTGTTTGTGTATACTAAACATTTGAACATTATAATTGAGTTTGAAAAGACGGATGTTGCCTGAACACTGATAGAATTTGAAATAACTAATATTATCCAAAATAAGATACTGCTTGCTAAATTCAATTAGAATTTGTTTGCAAGCAGGAGAATTGTTTGTGTATACTAAACATTTGAACATTATCATTGAGTTTGAAAAGACGGATGTTGCCTGAACACTGATGGAATTTGAAATGTTTGTAGGTCGTACGTCAAGGCCGAGCAGTGGAGACAGCATAGCCGACTGCTATGACACGCCGCGCGCGCCGATCGCGTGTCAGGGTGACGCCTGCTACGACACGCCGCCGCGGGGAGGGGGAGCCGCCGACTGCTACGACGTGCCGCGGCCGCTGGCACTGCAGCTCACTCCCTCCTCGTCGCTCAGCTCGCTCACCACCGACTCCATGTCTGGCTCCAACCGGTCCAGTCTCGCCCCCGAGTACGATGTGCCCCGCAATCGCCCCTCGCAAATGATGCACTGTCAACAGGTACGAACGGCTTATAAAGTAGAGAAAAGTAGAGACGGAAAGTTACTGGTGGCCAGTACTTGCCTCTTCAACTTACCCGTGCTTTTGACTAGAGTTCAGTCGCTCAATTCAATGTTGCACATTGTAATAACATAATAGTGCAAAGTATGAAGGTTGAAAAAATAACGGAACAATTGATAGTCCTTCGAAACGTGTTTAGAAATATGTTTAGAGTCGTTGAATATTCCTTTTCTCTACTCTCGTTGTGCGCTTCGTTATATTTCGTTTAAAATTGAATTTATTAACTTTAAAATTAAAAATTTGTAACTGAGCAAAGCTGTAATTGTTTACAGTTGTATGACGTTCCTCCAACCAATCCATTGCCACGAGAGCTGCCTCTAGAACTCGGGTCCGCATTGGAATCTCTGGCCAGGCTTGAGACAGAGGCTACCTCAGCGATATCGCGACTATTGGGCTATGCTGGCCCACAATGGAGAGAAAAAGAAAGACTGGAACCTCGTCTGATGGACATTAAACTGGCTGTGCTCAGGCTTCGTACATCTCTTCACGATCTAGCCGAATTTGGAGAAGGAGCTCTGGGAAATGCTGCCAAAGCTGCCGATAAGAGTAAGCTGTCGTTTCACAAAATAAGAGCTGAATTTTACTAAAGCGTACTGTACTTAACCATCATTATAGTGAGAGCCGATTGCACGAAAGCGAATTAGATTTAACCGTCATATACTAATATCGTCATTTTACGGAGCTCGATAGGAATTTTTTTGCATCAGTTCCGTTAAATGACTTAATTGTACGGCATTTAACTTCAATTGGTTTTTCTTGCAATTCACTATGCATAAAAGTTTCAAGATCAAAGTCTCGAGAGGATCATTTTATACACAAGTGAGTAATTGAACCAGAAAAATTGTATTGTAAATTTGTAGACAGGATAGACAGGTACAAATTCTTGACAGGGTAGACATGTCCTAATTCTTTCGCTGCTTTATCTTGTTCCTGTGACGTTTCAAGGGCTTCTACGAGTGCAACAACACCTAGAACACTTCTCAGTTTTCAGATAGTATTGAGAGGTTAGGAAATTGCTCATTGATTCCTTTTCTTACTCGCTTATGGCGCGGTTTCACGATACCAGTAGACTAACCTACAAGTCTACTGGTCAGTGTGCATTGCCCTATTTGTTTGTATAGAGTGGAATATTATATGACCAACCTGCATGCCAGTAACCTACACGTCTACTGGTATCGTGAAACCGCGCCATTACTGACTGCTCTAATATTTTTTGTTGAAAGAACGTCACTATTCATCAGTCACTATTCTCAAATCATTTTCAAATGTTTCCAAAATCCAATGTTTTTTTTTAGTTCTAAATGCAATCGCGTACTAGTTTAAAGGCAAATATTTCCTGATAAGTGTAACACCCTTGACGTACTGAAAAAAATAGTTACCGAAACATTCATTTTCCAACATCAATATTCAATTTTCGAATTTCAATTTCAGGTCTTTGTGGTAAGTTGCAACCTCTAGTGAAAGCCTTGCGCACTGCTGATAAGCTTGTACAAGAAACTTCGAACTCGTTGGATGCGCTGAACTGGTCCGCTGACCATTTGTGTCGAACCGATTCCGATGCAAACTCGCAATATCAA
Organism: Laodelphax striatellus; assembly: GCA_017141395.1. Taxonomy (NCBI): domain Eukaryota; kingdom Metazoa; phylum Arthropoda; class Insecta; order Hemiptera; family Delphacidae; genus Laodelphax; species Laodelphax striatellus. The sequence goes on along the minus strand of CM029533.1, from coordinate 29,445,012 downwards.
CCTCCTGATGCCTTGGACCAACTGGTAGCTTGTGCTAAAGCTTTAACGGAGGACGTAAAACAAACGGCATCTTTCATTCAGGTGCTTACTCAATTTTTGATGAAAAATATTATCTTAGATGCTTAGCAATAACTCATCCTAGCTGTTTAACATAAGTGTTTTTTTATTAGAATTTACTGGAGCTCAATGAGCAGCACAATATTTATCTAATTAGAACAGCTATTGGCAACTGCTTGGACAACATCCAATTAGTGTTTTCATTACAGCTATTAGGAATTTAAAAATATAGTTTAATGAAAACTTTCAAACTTTTACTTGAATATGGTTAGCCGGGTGTATTGAATTTTATTTCTTTCACCGGGCTTGGAATTCCTCAATGCAACTTCTGATGCAAACGAATCCCCTTAATGTAATTTATCATTTCTATCAAATCCATTGTTTCAGTTCCGATTCAGTAATAACCAGATACCATAATTTTTTCATAAATGCTAGTTCTTTTATCTTATGTCCCATATAGTTATTGAATACTGTATTTATAAGAACTATTTTTCGTGAAAGCTAGCTCCCCTACTTTTATTCCATTTACTTGATGAACATGAGCTGCAGACATATTTACAATTTGAAAATGTCCTCAACAAACTATGGTCAAACATTAATTTGAATAATTAGAACCTATCACTATAATTTGCCTGAAGATTCGTTTTCCTATTTTTCCAACTGAACGGGATAAATTGTGCCCCCTTTCAGCCGCCACTGACTTGTATAAATTTAATTTTAATAAATTCTTCATACTTGGTACCTCTTAACTTTTAGTTTCTTTTTAGGGTGATGCCCACATCACTCACTCTTTAGGCTTGTGCCTTGGTTATTATTATTATTATGGGAAGAATAGAATAGAATGACTGCACAGTCGGCCTTCTCTTATACTTAACCCTCTCGGAAGGTTGGTGATGAGAAATGAATTCTAACCACTGCTTTCTGGGCAGCCGGGACCAACGGTACAATTTGTCCTCTGAAAAAAGGGAGTGGCTGGAGAAAAATATCTTTGAGTCATCTGAGATCGAACCAGGACATTTGTTTATCAGACCAGCAATAAACCAACTCGGCTACGTCCACTTCAAATTGCTTATCTTTGATATGCTATACAATTTGCTTAAACTATTAGTTGCCTAATAGCTCTTATTAGAAACATTGAAAATGTATTTTTTCTATTTAAATTATCAATGAAATTTGTATGTTGAATTGGTATTACAGGGCAATTCAACGCTGCTATTCAAACGAGGAGGAACGTCACCCAGTAGAGGCGAATGGCTGGATGACTATGATTATGTGAATCTTGAATCGAAGGACAGCGTTGCAAGGCAGCATGCTGAAATAAGCGAATCGCTGCCCCCTGAACTGAGAAAGTCGTACGATGCTCTTGTGCGAGAGGCTGAAGCAGTGGCCATCTCCAATAGTGATCCCAAAGCTGATGATAGTGATCGCCAGGTGAGCTACTTATCTTCTGATAACTGTCAAAAACGTGTGATAGAATCAACTGAAATATGACATTTGAGTTCTTCATAATGTATTTTTATGTATTTATTTGTATCTGGCTCTTTTTTTCATTGGTTCAAATTCAAGTGTTCTTTATTTTGTAGGCTTCTAATGGTAGAGATTCATCAATGTTCTGTTTTTTCGTCTATTCTAATCTTCATCAATAATTATTTCTTTGAAAAGAGTGTTTGTTCGAGTGGTACATCCGCATATAAAAAGGAAGAAAATTCTCTCGGGCTTTAGATGTGTATTCGTTCTAAAGCTTGGTTTCAATTGACATTTTCTGTAAATATAGTGTGATTCATTTAATTTGGCGCTTGGCGATCAGTAAATAGCTGATGTTACGCAGCTTTGACACAATACTTAACCTACAAATGCTGAATCTCGTAGATTATTGCAAAGACTTTAAAAATGTATTTTAAAAAGGTCTTCTTTAAAAAGGTATTTTAAATACTTGAAAAATCTTTGGATTATTGTGTCAAAGGTGCGTAACATCAGCTGTTTACTGATCGCCAAGCGCCAAATTAAATGAATCATACTATACTTTATCATTTACTCAAGTTTATTTACTTGAATTTACTGAAGTATTGTTTTTGTGTGATTATTATAAATTTCATATTTTTTAAATATGATTTTTATTATTTTTTATAATATTGTGTTATCAAATTTTACTGTCATATTTTTTAAAATAATAATTATTATTTTTGCTCTGGTGTAATTGAAAATTGTTGGTCAGGTGTTGGTGTTCTACATGGCTCAGTGTTCGACTCACACGTCGCACTTGACGCATGCGATCGACGCGTTCCTGCAGACAGTGGAGCACAACCAGCCGCCGAAGGTGTTTCTGGCGCACGGCAAGTTCGTGGTGCTGAGCGCGCATCGGCTGGTGCACATCGGCGACTCGGTGCACCGCAACGTGACACGCACAGAGGTGCGCAACAAAGTGCTGCACTGCGCCAATCAGCTGTCTGAGGCGTTGGCCACCACTGTGCACAAGACCAAAACAGCTGCGTTGCAATTCCCCAGCGTGACAGCTGTTCAAGAAATGATTGACTCTGTTGTTGATATTTCGCATCTTGCACGCGATCTCAAGATGACTTTGGTCGCCGCTGTACAGCAACAAATCTAATGTAACGTATTAATGTACTGTAATTATCTATACACTGTACAGACTAGGGCTCTATAAACACCAGGGGCCCGTTTCATCAAAGTCACAAGTTACAATTAAAAATCTTTTGGCGCATTCCTTTCTACTGTGCTTCCACCACTGCGAGATTTGATGTGTAATCTAGAGGAAACTCACACTGATACAAGTCTGTTGCTGTATTACCAAACGATAAAGTACTGAGCAAGCAAGCTGCACAGGGTTGAAACTCGTTTCACCTATGAATTTTAACAAGTCTGGAAATTTTCAGAGTTTCACTCTGAAAATCAGTTGAATTTTCAGTCAGCTGTTAAATTTCCCTTAGAATACCCTTCAACAAACAAATTTTGTCCAACGACAACAACAAATGAAGCTCAATATTGCAAACAACTTATGTCTCTAAACTCTAGCCAAACATTTGGGAAATAATCATGATTATAAAAACAACATCATCCCTGTCATTGATTTCTATTTGAACTTCAAAATATTATGTTATAATTATGGCTCTGATGAATCCCTACTGAAGGATGTTGATAATTGAATCATCACATCTAATAATTCTTCATTAGTTTTTAACCCTCGTTGATGGTAGACGGTTGAGCGTGGCACATACCATACAAAATACAAACATGATAATAAATATCCAGTCAAATTATTATAATAATAATTTCGAGCCTGAACAGAGCGATGCTCTTTTTTTGGTTAATTTCGTTTATCATTCTTCTACTTTCTCAGTTGGTGTCTAGTCCTATCCATGGTTGCTGATGGAAACCTGGCAAAAAGCTAGTGATTTAAAAAACTTTCTTTTTATTCTTGTTTTTCTTTTCATACTCTTTCTCTCATACTCGTTTTTGATGAAAAGAATTGAAAAACGTTGGACTGTTTGCCAAGAAACTTGGAACATATATGGAAAATTTCAATTAGCTCTCTTATTGAGAGGATACAAAGATATTTGATGAAAAATCTGAGGAATTATCTCACTTGCACAAACATAAGAAATGATGATAAATAAAGTTGAGGCATGACAAAGTCTGTCAGGTTCAGCTAGTATCGAATAAAATTTGAAAATGTTTGATCCTAAAACTTTTCATGATTACTTTGAGTTATAGCTGATCTGCCTGTTTAGTTTGACATTGCCGTTTTATGAAAATGTTATCATAGAAAGAAAATCTTACAAAAGAAACGTTCATAAACACGTCCGTAACAGTTTGAAAAATCTTCTTGCAATACTTGCAGCGCAGTTCTCCATGTGTGTAATTTTTTTGTTGCTACACTTCTTCACACATTATGCACAATACGTACTTTGTTCAATGAAATGTTTTTCAAAGTGCTACTCATCCACTTGCATTTCTTGAATAAGAGAACTCGGAAGAGCGTTTCTGGCATATATTGTTTGTGAGCTTTACAGGTGTCCTCTACTTTATATTCTAGGCCCTGCTCTTCAAAACGTCTTCTTGTTGCTCTCAGAAGTCGAGACAATAATTTTGTTCGGTGGCAGATTCGATTGAAATTATTTTTGTAAACAAGTAATGCCATTTTGACAAATTCCAGGAAGTGGCGAGTTGGAGCCTTCAACCCTGATGATTCTATATTTATATTGGAAAAAGTTTTTTCCAATATTAAAAGTTCATCTTTTTCTGTTAATGCTGAGGTGGAGTCGATGTGCCGGCGCCTGCACTGTTCACATTTAAATTTGTTCTGCGTTACATGTGCAATGCAGCCAGCATAATAGGCTTGAGAACAAGATTCTAGTGAAACTGGCTCTGATATTACAAACTCAGCTTCCTCACTGGCCTCCTCACTCCCAGATGACGAAGTCTCATTGCTCTCAGAAGCATCATCCATTGAACCAATCAAATGAGCTTCATCAAAATGATGTGGTTCTTGCACTTGATTTACTTTTAAAATAGAAGATTCATCAATATCATATGATGAGGAAGATGGAGGCTCTATAAAATACTCCAAACAATACAAGCGAAGAGCACTCCGGAACGTTCGAACCGTCGGGTTGCTATTCCATCCTCCTCGCTGTCTAATACTTGAGAATAAGTTTTCTAGCGGATCTTGATTCAGTCTGTTCGTTAGAATGTACATTCCTTCTTGTTCTTCTTCTGTAAGCAATAGGAGTGAATTGATGGTTAGAACAATTGTATCGCGCACTACACACTTATCAAAATGATCCAAATTTGTTTTAGTTTTTTTTCTAATTCTTCTATTTCTACATGTACTATAAACTTCGCCTCTGCTCACTTTGAATTCTCTCAACACCCTTTGTACAGTTCGAAGGCTAACGCCTGTGGCCTCAGCTATTCGCGTTATTGTCTTTGTTATTGAAATTGATTCTTTCTGTTCTTTATTAAACATTTTGTATAGTCTATGAATCATTATTTTTGTCTGTGGTTGTAAAAAATGTCTTCTCTCTGGAGGCCAACAATACTATTTTATTATCCCTCCATTTCCAAAACCCTATATCAAGAGAGGAGAATATTCACCCCTTTCCAATATTTTGTCTGCAATGAGATTTTGAGGAAGCCCTTTCCTATTCCCTCTTATGTTCCCACAAGCAAGAATGTTATTGGCCTTCAATTTTTCCAACAAAGAAACAGATGTGAAATAATTGTCACAGAAAACCTGCCTATTAGTTCCCCAAAGAGGTTTGGTGAGTTCCAGAACCACTCGTTCCCCAAGGCCAAAGTTTTCAAACTCCTTCTCCAGTTCTTCATTCTTTCCCTGATACACCCTGAAACTTGGAGTGTAGCCTCGTTGGCCACATATACATCACAATTAATACCCTCTTTTTATTGGTTTTAATGGAATGTATTGCTTCAAAGAGCTGCGCTCTTTGAATTTGATGATTGATTCATCAACACTCAATGCTCTAGTACCTAGATATAGCATAGAGAATTGTTGGTTGAGTCCATCAATAAGAGGTCTCAATTTATACAGTTTGTCCTTGCATTCATTGGGAATATTGTAGTTATCATTGACATGTAACACTGAAAGAATTGCACAGGGTCAAAAGTTCTAAGGACATTTAAATAAAACCTACACAACTCTTGAAATTTAATTTTTGTTATGTCTTGAAGCTTTTCATGAGATCTATTGACTGATGGCATTAAACACTCAAACCCCTTTAAAATGTCTCTATGTTTTATGAATCTGGATTCTAAATAAATTATTATTGAGTCAACCCAAGGGATAAAAATAGATCTTCTGAAGTACACTTCAGGGGTTTCTGCAGGTGTGTTGCTCCTGTTCAATTGTCGAGCAACTGTCCGAGGCAGCATCAAGATTGAAGAGCCAAAGTTGTTTGCAATTTGGTTAGCCTCTTCAAACAATAGATGGAATTCTTGATCTGCATCTTTTGTTTTTCAAATTTTCAATCACAGTTTCAGCATGTTCAATTGCAGATGGTAAATCTAAATCGTTTCCTTGTAGGCCTAGCTTTTTGCTCAGGTTGACTGTGTATCCAAGAAGCTTCTCTGTTGACAAGAGATAAACTATGAATTCACTTTGAGCTAAGTAGAATTACGGCTCCAGAAGAAGGCGTTCATCTCTATATGGTTTGTATTCCTGTAGTTACTCTTCCCTGTCTTTTCCCCCAATGTTTCTTGAGCATTGCTTAGCTTTACATTTGTATTTTCTACTATTTGGGTTATCATCTCCTCATCAAAAAGTAGTTTCCATACCTCAGCCTTTGATGGGTTACTACCCAAAAGTCTAGCTCTGCCTCAAATACCAGGAAGACCAGTCCTGATAATATTTCTTTCTGGCACCCTAACCTGAGTTGCAGGAGCTCTACTGCTCCAGGCATTAGGGGGTCCAAATTCTTGCTTTTTCATCCTTTCTATATAATAATCAGGCAAAATATTCACTTCTTCTGTCAATGCTTCTCTTGAAACCTCCTGTTCATCATCAGTCCCAGTCCCAGGGTCACTCTCAGTGGAAGATGAAAGTGTAGATTTTTGTAAAACTTCAATATGAGGTTGAACTTCTGCATTAGGTAGAACAAAATCAGGATCTTTTTCAGAGTCATCCTCTTCTGAGCTTGATCCATCCAATTCATCATCAGCATAGTTATTTAGTAGTCTTTGAATTTTATCACAATAATCAGAGTCAGTCAGGCAAAGTGGGCGTGACATGATAATTCACTTGAAGTTCACAAAACCCACTTTATTGAAAAATAATATAATAAAATGAGGAGTATATTGGCACTAGAAACACCGGTCTCACAAGTCCAGATGACACTAATAGAAACACACCGTCTCACAGACCGCCAAACACAAGTCCATTTCACAAGTCCAGATGACACTAGTAGAAACACACCGTCTCACAGACCGCCTAACTTTGTAAAAATAGTTCATTACAGCCAAGCAACAAAGCAAAACTGAGTGAAAACCAGTTTGTCATGTTGAACACGGGTGGGGAGGCAGCTACCTAACAGAAGGGAACGCCCACACGATCAGGAATGCCACTGTTACAAAACAAAAATTCCCTACCGGTCTGTGAGACTGGTGTTTCCATGTAAGTATTTTTCACCTAAATGGGGGTACCCACTTTTGGGTCACATGGCCACAGAGTGTGACTATCCTTTACAGAAAAATTGTCAAAATAAAATAGCCTATCCTAGGAAAAGTGAATATTTTGAATCAAATTATGTCTTTTTAGCTACATGGGTTCTGAAAAAGCATTCTTTGCACATTCTCTTGTTGCATTCACTGCATTTCAATAGCACTTTTTTTGTCTTCAGACTGACTTGTTTGTGACCGACTTCACGTACTAAGTTCTTGTAACACAATATGCATCTCCCTCTTGTAGTTTTCACTAATTGATGTGTTCCAACCATTTCAGGTTGTTGGATGTTCAAGTTGTCCATACCTAGCCAACTAATGATAATGCTTTCTCTAAAGTCTGTTACAGATATTTTATTATTTGTCACTGATTTGTACAATGAAAGAGCATTAATTATTGCTGTATTTAGAAGTAAATCAAAAATAACTTTTTGATACCACTTTACACTTCTTCGTAGACAACTGGAGTGGTAAGCACTCATTTGGTCTGCCAAATCTATGAATGCTTTTCCTCGATTGTAATCTAAAACAACTTCTGGTTTTTTCACCTCTTTATTCCGTTTCATGTATGTTATTTCATTGTCAACATGTTTAGTAGATAACATCAACACCTCTCTCCTATTTCTCCATTTCAACACCATCACATTTTCTTGGTCCATTGCTGCAATACATTCTCCTTTTTTCAACTTCTTGCTAATAACCTCTTTTGGATCATGCTTGCAATTTTTGCGTAGTGTTCCAACTAGATGGGTGTCATTTTTTACTAGTTCATGAGCCAGTGTAACACTTGTATACCAGTTAACTACAAAAAGTGTACGTTCAAAATTGAGGTAAAAAATTGAGGTATGCTCTTGCTGGCACAACCCCAGAGTTGGATTCCATACATCCACATGGGTTTCAGGATTTGCTTGTAGATGAGAATCTTGTTGTAGAAGGAAAGTGTTGAATTTCTTCCTATCAACCAGTAGATTTTGCTGTATCTTATACCTAGTTCTTTTCTCTTTTTCTTCACATGTGCCTTCCAGCACAATCTTGTATCCATAGTCATCCCCAGGTATTTAGCCTCATTAACATATGGGACCGGATGATTAAGGGAATTTGAGCAAATTTGTGGTTGGTGAAGTTCACTTGTACAGATTTTGTCTCGTTGATTGTGATCCTCCATAGCCTAGACCAATTAGAAATTTCATCAGTCGCCTCTTGTAGTTTCTTCATTGATTCCTGACTGTTATTGCCTAAAGTCAATACAGCTGTGTCATCAGCAAAAGTAGCCACAGTTTGATTCTCCATCATGGGTAAGTGACTTTGAATAACAAATACAAAATTGGACCAAGAACACTTCCTTGAGGAACTCCTGCTTTAATCTCTTTGAGTTCAGAATATGCATCATTCTGATTGATTTTAAAATATCGACCCATTAAGTATGACTCAAGAATTTGTGTATATTCAACTGGAAGCATGGTTCTCAATTTACTCAGAAGTCCTTTGTGCCACCTTTGTCAAAGGCTTGTGCTACATCTAGGAAAACTGCACTGAAGATTTTCTTCTTGATCTTCTTGATGACTTCGGCAATTTTCCAGTAGTAAGGAATGTACCCTATATATGAAACCAACTTGGAGTTCACCAATAGCTGATACATTACAGTGCTGTTGTTGCGTTTTGATGGTTTAGTATATGCTTGTGAGGTGAACAAGGTTTTACCTACGGTACATTTTGAAAATAACAGAATATTTGTAAATTTGCAAGACAAATGATTTGAGAGCTGATTATTTTCTGTAAAGGATAATTGAGGTTTTGATTTTAATGGTTAGCCAATTAAAACCTTAGGTTCCCTATCACCATGGTTACTACTTTCAATTGATGATTTAAATACGCACATACCATTAATATACTTGAATGTATTTGTAATCTGCATGTCTATCTGTTGGGTTCCAAGAATCAGTTTCATTAAGAGCCCATTATTATTTTCAAAACTGAATGCTGATGTTGCCCATAAGGGACCCCATGATCGATGATCTTGTAATCCCGGTGCGTACCCAGCGTGATGGCAGTGAACACTTTGCGCATCCTGTTCGCTGATGTTTGGCCATAGTACGCTTTGCTGCCCTTGAAGCCGAAGGCACAAACCTCCTTCTCCTCGGGGGTCAGGGAGTTGTAATCTACGGGCAGCCAGGTGATAACATGGTCAATACCCGCCTGAACTCCCTCGGGATACGCCTCTTTTGAGGAATCCACCGGATCCGGCTGCACGGCAGCATCGACAGGGGGAGGAGGGGCAGAACACGCAGAAACAGCCACCCCCTTCCCAAAGTGCTCAATCGCATCTAGCAAAAGATCCTCCACCCAGCTCGGATTGTTCTTGAATCCAAACGCCTCAAGGAGCGTGTCCTCAACGACCCCAACTGTTGCGGTGCGTTTATCTGCTGAAATTACAGCATCGGGGTGGACAGAGAGGAAACACTCAATCATGGAATCCGGTATGCGGCCCAGTTCACCGTGCCACTTCAGTGACCTGTTGGTAATGATGCCGAAGGCAGTGTCGGTGAACTCCTCCTTAGAGCAGTAAGGCAGGGCCTCGCCATCCGTTTTTGAGATGCCATTTCTGGCTTTTATTGCGAGGGTGTGCAGAACATTCACCAATTTAAATTTTTCTGCCACAGTGGTGGGCTGGTGGTTGAGGGTGGTGAAGGCGGAGTCGGGCAGACCGGTCCGCTGCTTGATGTCTGGATCTTCCACAAAATGACGCACAGCGTCAACATCAACAGCAGACAGGATGTCGTCGACGCGACAGCCGCGCACCGTCTGGCAAACATGTGCGGACGGCAGCGATTCCGCCTCCGGATACAGAGATCGCAGTTTTTCTGTGAGCAATCCGGTGACAGATCTGACCGGGTTGTCAGTGTAGGTTCCAAAAGTACCTCCGTTGACGCTGAGGCAGAAGTTGTCATTGCTCTCAAAAATGCTCACGTGGTGCTGCTCTCACTTCTCAAACGTGAGAAACGGCATCCCCAACAATTTTTCTATCTTGCCCTCACTGGCTGCTTCTCGAAACGGAGCGAAGCTACACAAAACCTTTAGAATGGACAGTGCTTGCAACCCGTAAACTTGCGCTACGTAACAAGACAATTCGCCCTCAATCTTGATAAGAACTCAAAAAGCCGATGCAGTAAAGCCCCAACTTTCAGACCAAGGTACCCCATTTTTCAACGCTAATTGGGAGGTGAGTGAGCTGATGGACATTAAATGTCATCTGTTCTTGGCCATACAAATCTTCTACACTGCAACAAAACATTCCCAAGAGCACAGTGCACAGCTTAATTTTCAATTTCAAGATTTTTTCTTACAGTAATGTAAAAATGGAAAAGACTAAAAGAAGCCAGTGGTTGAAGTATTTCTGGGGTAGTACGTGTAAAAGTGCTGGGGCAGAGTAAAATAAAAGCCAGGCCGGATACTCAGAGGCTTTCCAATATTTCCTCAGCTCCACACTACATAGCATCCTGTTAATTTCTGATGTGGGTTCCACCTCAGACAATGACTTATCCATCTGAAACTTTTTACTGGAGAGGCACCATGGTTTATCTCTGTTGGCTGGGTTCAACCAAAGGAACAGGATTTGCCTTACCACTCCCAAAAGGACACAGTGCATGTAGTCGGGAACAAAAGTCAGATCAAAGTTAGATCTTGTCCACCTAACTGATAGTTCTTCTTCAGCTGTTGATAGCAAATACCGTCGCTAATGTCTTCAATATTTGTTTCGTTTGTTTTTTCATGTAGAGGTTTAAATAAATATTTACCTGCATCTCCATTTTCTAGAAAGTTTTTCAACAGGCTTTTGATGTCGTTACAGGCTTTTGTAAGTTATGAAGAAACTTCTTTCAGCTATCGATTTACTTCAGGAAGGGCACTCGTTTATGTCTTGACAATTATCTCCAATATAGAGATGGCAATACAAACAGTAAAAATAGTAAAACAATAATACAGGGTACCTGAAGGGTAAGAAGGGGTATGGCGTTGGAATAAGTTTGAGAACCACTGCTCTAAATGAACTGCCCAAGAAGACTTTTTATCAACAATTATTTCGCAGGGCAGAACATGCTTGGAGATATCAAAACATTTAAGACGAATTTTATTCGATTATCATTTCCACGTAATTTTTTATCACGTCACTACTCACTACTAAGGAAGAAGGGTGGATGGATATATTGTTATTCAATTATAAGAAAGGTATATGTTATGAAACTGAATTTAATAAAACAATGTAATCTGACTCAAAATTAAATAATGAATAAATGGATATTTGAAAAAATAAATAAAATAATGAATGGGAAAATAAACAAACAAATACAGATAACAAACAGATAATAAACAACAAAAATTAATTAAGGAGGAGGCCAGCAGCTTGAAAAATGGATGTGTATGAAATAGCTTGAGTTAGGTTAGTGAATACTGCTTGAATTTCCAAGATCAGTTCAGAGGTTACAGCTCGGTTATGAATCTAGATATGAATCTGGGCCAAAATGGTGGGTGGGAGCGCCTACCCCGTCTTTATAGAGCCTTAGTACAGACTATTGTCTGCAAATGGTTGTCTATTGCTGTGTCAAACTAGTACTTAGTTCAAATTCATTCATTGTAAATAGTCCAGACTTGTTTCCTTGTCAGTAATCTTGGAAACTATTAGCCAGTTTCACAAAAATTTGAATGAAATCAACCACCATGAAATGATGTCTCATTTCATTTCTCAATGGTTCTTGTTGCATTAGTTCCATTAGATGTCATCATTTTACGGTGGTTAAATTTGGTTTGATCTTTGTGCAAATGTCACAAGTTTCCTATCTTAGCTTGGAAAATTTTCCAGGCTTTATTACTGACAAGCCAATGTGAGTCTGTATGGATAAATGTTTTCATCTGTTTTGACCAAAAACGTGGAAATAACAGGATGGAATTTGTTCTTGTTTTTCATTCTAGTGTATGTACATTCTCTTGGAAACTACTTCCATTAATTTCTTGTACTTCATTGAATTTTCCAGCTATTTATTTATCCATTTTAAAAATGAATTAAATAGCTGTAAAACAGCTTTATCAGTTAACAAACTCAAATTCTGTAAAAAATTTAAGCTAGAGAAATTGTGTTGTAATTGTAATTGAGGAACGCCATTGGTGACAAGTGCATAGAAGCCATTTAAGATTATTGAGAAGAGAAGTAACCATCTGTGATATGAATGTATTTTTCTCTTAGATTTTATGTGAAATGTAATTTTGTCTTCACTAGAATCACAAATTTCAACAATCACTAGTCAATGTCCCAACTATAGCAAAACAATGTACAGTAATTTTTAATATTCACTGGGACAGACAAAGGAAATTGATAAAAAATAGGTATTGAATTGGCTGTACTCATTTCATCCTTGAATTCATTACTTTTCATACATTCAGAACTGGAAATTATTGCAGACTCAGATTTGAAGAGGATTGTAACTATTTACTATGTATCAAATGTTCTTGGAATCAATTTGTTATGGCTTCTTAATCCTCAGAATCCATATTGTCTACGTTTTCAAAACGCCATTCAATGCCATCAGTAACTTCTTTTCAATAAAGGTGAAAGAGGCTACCTTTTGTGTCTGTAACGGGGATAGATACAAAAAGTAAACTATATATTATATTTGTCTTAATTTTATTCATGGAAAATTGTAAGAGAATGTGAGAAATGATGTGAACCAGTTCCAAATTCAATGTTAGAAGTAAGGAACTTCTTTTAAAAACTTGAACTAACTTTAAAAATACGTATAGAGTAAAATACTTGAAATACTAAAGAGTACGAATTTTATGAATTTATGAATTGCAATAATTATTTTCCCAATGAAAATGAGAATAGCACAATAGTAAACATTTCTCGATATGTGTCTTTCCATTGATTTCTGTAATTACTCAGATTTCCAATTTTATATTGATGTTGTTTCAATATTTATTTTTCATACTCATTTTAACTCATTATAGTATATATTACACTCTCATTCAAGATACTTATTTTTCTAAACTAGGTATTTTTCTAACCATCATTACTAGGTATGGTTAGACTTGTTCCGCCAACCTTACGCGCAGATTCTTGCAGCAATATCAGCAAAATACAATCTTATAATAATTATTGAGATATTTCCGTGAATTAATGTTTTTAAAATCTGAGTGATTGTATATTTTGTCAAAAGACCTTTACAAAAGTCCATGCGTAAACAAATAATAATGAATAATTGAATGACACACAAAATAACATACAAAAGAGTCAGGTGCAGAGAGCTGGATACCAAAGTAAAAACTTCTAACAGTAGAAATAATATAATTGTTTTTGGTCCAGCTGCATTCCCATTCTAGTTAATAAATGTATAAAACTGAAAACGGTAATCGAGTGTACGCAATACAAAATATTTCACAATCAACTATTGAAAAGGTTCCTGTCTCAGCAACAAAAGATAGTTCAGTAGTTGCTTCAGCATTAAGAATGCGAGATAGTGTTTTGCTATGTGTTATCTCAAATATTAAGCTTCTTGAAATATCTTTACCCATGCTTCAATCATGTATGGATATTATCAATAGTTTAGGGCCTGGTCACATACGAATTGGGTTTGCTTTACTTCACTTCACTAGCAAAGAGCTAACTTTGATTTACTTCACTTCACTTCTCGCCACTATGCGAGTCACTTTGCTCTTTCCTTTAAGTGAAGTAAATCAAAGTAGCTCTTTGCTAGTGAAGTGAAATGAAGTAAAGCAAACCCCAATCGTATGTGACCAGGCCCTTAGCTATTGAGACATCAATATTATAGATTTTGCATTGTTCTTGAATTAACCAAATTGAATTATCACCTCACGTTGTCCAAATTTAGTTTCAGTAGACATTGATCATATCTCTCCTGATAGCTATTATCTAAGATATTGTACTATTGTCAATTCTGGGTGAGCAAGTCTTCAAGTATATTATGAAATAATAATTTATATGTAAACTGCACTATAGGCCGCGAGGTGAAACATGAACCTCAACCCCTCAAACGGTTGAAGAGTGACTGGCATGGTAGGGATGGGAGTGTCTCTCTCACAAATCATTCGCTCTCTCTCTGCATGCATACGGTCAGTGTAGAACACTTTCGGCTCGCCTTCCCCTCAGCTGTTGCTGGATTCGAGGCACTCAGGTCACTGCCCTTTTCTCGCCTATGTTTTCTTTACAGACAATAAAACCCACCCGGACTCGAAGCTAAGGTATCGGCTGCCGAGAACGAACTGACCAAACCTCTACCCCCACCCTTAAAATTTCAGTTTTTGGTCACATGTAGTGGGAGTCAAAGGTCCATGTCTTACCTCGCGGCCTATACCTATACAATCTATTTATGTAAACTACTTTTACATTTTCCCATTTTCATTAGTGACAAAATGTTTCGTATGTGTTCTTGAATGTTGTACTGATACTCTGAACTCCTATTCTCAATTTTTCGTTGTAGGCTATATATTGAATAATTTTGTGAGAATGTTTTTATTCGTAATAATAATTGTAAATTACGTTCAGTATCTAAATTCTATATTCAATGTTAGAGTGATTAAAATTATAAATTCGTTGTAGTATTTACATTTGATGCTAAATGTAACAATGATTGAAGAGTTTTGTTCAATAGAATACTTTTTTTAATCACAGTACCGAATCCTGTTACAGTACTATGATGTTACAGCGCTCTATTGTAAATATGAAATAATAGATGTAAAATACTTTTACTTGGAATTTTGTATATTAACAATAATTTGTGTACTTAAATGTTTGTTTTTAAATCAATTTATCGATTGCTAATAAAGCGTACAAAGAGAAATTGTTGTTTTTTATTATCCTCTCGACGGAAGGCATGGTGGCATTCCTTTGAGTGTCAGTACCTTGCCAAGTTACTTTATTGGATGGAATGAATTGAGACAAACAAGAGAAAATTCATTGGAGTTGAAACGTAGACATAACTTTGCTCGGTCAATCCTCGTGGAAATTCATTAACCGTGAGGAAATGACCCTGATAAGTTTCAAAGTAATTTTTATAATTTATATTCTACAATGTTGTTTAAGAGAATATTTTTTCAATTTTAATTACTTTGAAATACAAAAATGAGAATTCTAACGTAAATTGAAACAGTTCCCAGCAGCGGGAAACCATTCACTCATAAGAAGGACAGCCTCTGACATCTAGCAGCAAAATCATAAACTACGAAGTCTTCGAATTCGTAATACATCGATAATGTCTCAATCGATGTCTGTCGACTAACAGAATGATCGATAGTCGATGCTTCTTCCTTGCGATATATTTCCTTAGGAATGACAAAATGCAGCGAACTGTACCAGAAAAATTTGCAAGTACGAGATAACGAAGTACAAATAACGCAAATGATTCTTCAGAAAAATTTAGGATAGGAACATCTGATGAACAATGGTCCGCAAATGCACCGTTATCGAGTAAAAAATCGTCAAAGATGCAAAAAACCACATCTTTTTTATTTTTTTCTGAAGTTGCTAAATGATAAGAAGACTTAATTAAAATTGGTGTCATTTCATGTAGATTAAGATGACGAATCGTTTGAGCTGAAATTCAAGAGGATAGCTCTAATAATTTTGGAGATATCATCAAAAAACCGAAAAACGCATATGAAAAAGCATGATTTTCCGCGAAATTTCATCTAGTGTGCGAAAACTGGCATACTTACATGTTTCGAACCATCTTCATTCGATTCTCCAACTCATTTTCCATATTTTATCACATTTTCAGATCTATAAATGTTTCACATGCTTTTTAATATTTAAAAATCTAAAGTAGTACATGGTCATTAAGAAATAAATTTTTAATTACCCTGGACTCTGTAGGACAATATAAGGTTCCAAATAATACTTATCATATGTAGAATATGTCACAGAATCGAATGAAGCTAGTTTTGAGTCCTTTTATATTGAGGTCATTGAAAAAATTAATAAAAACTAAAAAACATTTCAACCTCAATGAATCACAATATCCTTTGGGGAAATTATCAATCATCGAATTCTAGGATAGGAACATCTGATAAACACATACCCGGAAACCCTTCGTTATTGAGTTACAGGCTGTCAAAAATGCAAATAATAGACTATTTTTTATTTTTTTGTAGAGTTATTTGAGGTATCTAACATTAGAAATAATAGAGAATAAGAGAATAATAGAGGGGATGAATGAAGGAAAGAATATTCGAGGAAGGCCAAGACTGGAGTACACTGAACAACTTTTGAAGGATTTGAGATGTGCCACCTACAGCAACATGAAAAGGATGGCGGATGACAGAGAAGTGTGGAGAGTTGCTGCCAACCAGCCCAACGGCTGTTAACTTAAGAAGAAGAACATTGGAAAATCAACTGATATCACGTGAAATTCTCTGAAGAATCGTATAAAAAATATTTCAAGAAAGTCAATTCTTTTATTATTTAGCGTATGGCTTTTGTCGGTGAGGAGACCCGAAGGTTGTTCCACCTCGCCGTGATAACCTAATTCCACTTAGGTTGTAGTTTCATCCACTTTTAAAAGTCGATTCTTTTAACTTGTCAGAAAACAGCTGATTTAACGTTAGTAAACGAGCGTACATCAATCAGCTGTTTTCTGACAATTTAACAGGATCCTGCTATACCATATTTGTTGCATGGTTAGGTTGGTTTGTTTTTTATTTGAAAGTTTTGTGACGGTGGATTTGTTTATTTTAATTTAAAATGGAAAAGAGAGACAGAGGAAAAACGTTTCTGGAGCAGAAGAAGAGCTATTGATAATATTTTATTGAAATACAAATTGGTATGGTAATAAAGAAAAAAAGATGAAATACATTTTTATTTTTATGTTTATGTTTGGAGATTTATGTTAAATATGTCTTTCTCCTTTACCATACACCAATTTGTATTTCAATATAATATTTATCAATTGCTCTTCCTCTGCTCCAGAAACGTTTTTCTGTCTCTCTGGTTAATATCCCCCAATTGCTCACTCTCCCTCACTAGAGCGCGCTGATCAGGTCTATCAACAAGCCAGTCCCCATTGAGGAGTAGCTGATAGACCACATTAGCGCGCTCTAGTGAGAGAGAGTGAGCAATTTGTGGGGGGGGGGGGATTTTAACCATTGTGAGATAGGAACAAAACACGATTTTGCAATAGAATTCAATTAAATCATTAACGTATCATCAATACTTATTGCTATTGTGGTTTCAAGGTGTTTTAAAGAATGTATTAATCAGATTAAATTATTTTTATCTGAATTTTCGTCATCTTCTTGCTAGGTTAGGATGTTTGAACTTCCCGCTTTGTGAAACAATCAGTATCACATGTATAATAAACATTATTATTTCAGAGACATAAACTATTTCACACAAATAGACTAATATTTTATTCAATTACAACATTATATTTACATCTTATATTTTCCACATTTCATCTATTTACGTTCAATATATTATATTTTATAGCACTACATATCTCACTCTCTTTTGGAAAGGAATGCTTTTGGAAAGAGGATCAAATTAAAATTATCTTTGTTTCTTTTCCCTTAAAGTGACAACTGAAGTGTTCTTAAACATCGTAGCTTTGATTTTATAAGTAACTGGAATATTTTGGTTGGATATTTTTCAAATACGATTGGTTTGAAAACAGGCATTCTTACATTTGATTCAATGATAACCTATATTCAATCTCTCCTGGTTGTTCACTCTGTCTCTTACTTGAGCACACTGATGTTTGTGAGCTACTTCTCAATACGCAGCAAAGTCACCTCCCCCATCGATCACGATGTATCGATGTGTGTGATACAGTAGTTGAGTTTTTAAAGATCAATTACTTTTAAAATTATTTAAAACTTTTTCTACATATTATTCTTGATTCAAAACTAGGTATACTAAAAGATATGAACTGGTTTACTGGACTTTTCTTGTCTGAATAGTGTCTAATAGAATTCATGTTTATCAGCTGTAAAAACATTGGTAGGATACTCTGTATTTGTTAATACAGTAGTAATAATTACAAAAAAAAATGTAATATATGTAATGTAATATAATAATATAAATGTAATTTTTATAACATGATACCGTGTAGTAACAGTACAGTTACACTGAAACTGAATTGTTCTGCACAGTTTGTTGTTGAAGTTAGTTGTAAAATCTAAAAGCTAATGTGATTCTTTTCTGTTGCAGAGGCCGTAAAACTACTCACCAATTGGCCTTCTCTTTAACATTGGATTCCGTTGAAGTAACATCTCTCGATTTTGTAGCGCCAGATGAGAAGGCGTTTGACTACTGGACGGACGGAATTAACGCATTATTAGGTGTGTACAAACGTAATTATGGAACACGATATTGTTCAGTCATAATCAAATTTCGTTAGAAAGGAGATCGTAGTTTGTATTGTAGAGTAGATTCAGTTGCCGGAAGTGGAATTGTGTTGACATTTGAAAAAGTATTTTCAACATTTTTCTGGAAATTCGGAGCTCAATTTCCAATATTGCATTTTTTATGAACAGTATGTCATTAGATTTTTTGTCAGTAAAGTATGTAATCAGATTTCCAAACATAGAACATGTTTTTATTTCATTTTTCAAATACGATTGGTTTGAAAACAGGCATTCTTACATTTGATTCAATGATAACCTATATTCAATCTCTCCTGGTTGTTCACTCTGTCTCTTACTTGAGCACACTGATGTTTGTGAGCTACTTCTCAATACGCAGCAAAGTCACCTCCCCCATCGATCATGATGTATCGATGTGTGTGATACAGTAGTTGAGTTCCCGTCTGTTCATCTGTGGTCTGCTCTGCCTCACTGTCTTTGCATCTATGGTCTCTGGTCTGTGTGAGGTCTGTCTGTCATCTGTGGTCTGTCTCTGTAGTCTGTCAGTGTCAGAATAGTTTTCAGTGAAGTGAAATGACCAAGCCCGTTTGATTAGTGTGGTTAGGATTGTTTGATTTTGTTGTTTGATAATAATTAATTCTTTTTAAATCAGATGACCACAAAAGTGACAAAGATGCCTGCTCTCAAGGACACAAATGTTGTTAAAATAGCGGTAGAAATGGAAGATCAGGTAGCTCAGTTAGTAGAATTTAAGCAACAACAGCCTTTAGCAGCAACTATTCAAGAACTCTGCAATGGATGGGGTTTATCAGACCCTGATCAGTATGCTTTGCAATTTTCTGAAATCAATAATAGAAATTATATCACAGAGAAAAATAGAAATGAGATTAAAAACGGATATGTTTTGAGGCTTACATTCAGTCCTTCAAAAACTGCTCATGACATTTTACAAAAGCTAAACTCAAGCAGCAATGATGAAAAGACTGCTGCTGTACAAAAATTATCAAGTTTGAGCATGGACATGACTTTTGCTTTAGAATTTATTAATAAACAAGGTTTAGCTCTCATTATAAATTTGATAGAAAAAGGAAAATGCAAAGGCGAGTTATTGGCGCACACTCTTTTATCGTTTGTTGAATTGATGGATCATGGTATTGTTTCATGGGACATTCTTGAACTTCCATTCATCAATACTGTTGCCAGTTATGTGAACAATCAATCTTCCCCCCAAGATAGCAAGGTAGTTCAAGCTTCCCTGTCCATTCTTGAAAGCATTGTATTGAATAGCACTGGAAAGTATGGACAAGTAGAGAAGGAAATCGGGTTTCAAAATTTGATTATGCACCTTCAAACTCAGAATCCAGTCATTCAGCAAAATGGGATAGCATTGATAAATGCCTTGTTCCAGAAAGCTGATCATGCTAAACGAAAATCAATTGCTTCAGCTCTGTGTTCAAAGCAGGTTCGGAACATCATCACAAGCAACCTTATACAATCACGTTCGGGCCAGGTAAGATTCTTTTTTAATTCTTCAAGTCCTAGCGTGTAGATGGCAAAAGTCCTAGGACACAAGTCTCAGGACAAAAGAGGTATAGCAGGATCCTCTTAAAGGTCAATTCCCACATTGACGACAACGACACGACGACGACATTCTCATTTCCTCCTGCGCATGCGTCACCAGCCCGCGTTCTGATTGGTCCATCCTTTTAGAATTTCTGACCAGCCGAATTTCTAGGTTAAGTGACTAGATAGGAAGTTTGAATGTTCGCTGTTCGGAATCAATTGTCAATTAATATTAATAATATTAGTACGACAATATAAATATAATAATCAGTAAATAAAATTATAATACAAACCTTTTCAAGTCATACTGGTACTGCAATTTTTAGACTTGAGAGCTTTCATTTGTAAACAAAGATAGACATGGACCAATCAGAGCATGGGCTGGTGACGCATGCGCAGAACGAAATGAGAATGTCGTCGTCGTGTCGTTGTCGTCAATGTGGGAATTGACCTTAACTTGTCAGAAAACATATGATCACAATACTTAACCTACAAATGCTGAATTTCGCAGATAGTTGAAAAGGTCTTTTAAAAAGTTAGGCTATTCTTTGAAAGGTCTTCTTTAAAAAGGTCTTTTAAAGACTTTAAAGGTCTTTAAGACTTTTAAGTCTTTTGATTATTGTGTCGAAGTCACTATTTAATTATTACCAAAACAGCTGATTTCTGACAAGTTAAATGGATCGTGCTATATCAGCGTGGATAAGTCCTAACGTGTAGACGCGATGGAATTCATCCTTAAGTCCTAGGACTTGTTGTACAACAAGTCCTAGGACTTTAGTCCTACAACAAGTCCTAGCGTCTAGACCGGGCTTTAGTCTTGATCGAAGCTCTGCTCGAGTAAATTAGTAGGCTAGTACTACCATTTTATAGTGCGCATCAATCTAGTACGCATTATTACGGCATTCAAGTTACGGTCTGGCACTGTTGGTGCTTATGAGTGAACTTATGAAATGAAAGATGCTGTAAATAGTTCATATTGGGATTAATACGTATTATGTTGGAGTAACGAGGCATGTTTTTGTAATATAATCTATTTGTAGAAGGCATAAGAAATATTTCAATCTTGCAAATTATTACAAATTATATTTATAGGTACATAATTATTATTATCATGTTTGCATTTTTTCAGGTTGGAACTGAAATGGCTCATCAATTATATGTTTTACAAACATTGATCTTTGGTCTTTTGGAACAACGGATGAATACTAAAATGGATTCGCAGGTAAACTAAGTAATCAAAGTTTGTGTTTTGTTCAATAGAAACAAATATTCCAAGCGACAGCAATATAATAACATTATTTTTTCATTATCACATCCCGTTGGCTTGACATGGAACGGTTTATTATGAATGTTTTCAATACTTAGCTTCTTCTATTACCAAATTGTAACATATTTTCCTGTCTTCTTCACTATTTATTTAGAATAATAACAGCTAAAGTATTGAATTTATATCCATGTGCCCTCATGCATGTTTTTTATTGGATTCCAATTTATATTTGAATATTAGAAATAGCGTCTATAAGAACATATCAACTATAAATAACATTTCATCTGGCTATGAAATTGAATTCATAAACCGGGTGTTTTGTTTCTGGCAGCCTCAAACTCCATGAAAGTTTTCATTTCCTAATAATTGTAAATTGTAAGTCTTCACGCTCGAACTTACTCAAAACCTTGATACATTTTTTTAAATTAAAAATTTTAATTTTATGCTAGTTTATATTTAATATAAACTAGCATAAAATTGCAATTAGTAGACAAACTGATTTTTAACTTAGTTATCTGTCGCAACTATCAATTAATATATCCCATACCATAAGCTTTCTCTGTCATGTAACTCATACATTGTTATTGTATGTTGTTCAATAGAGAAGAGCTTTTAAAATGATCTGAACGATGGCACCCCCTCCATTTTCTATTGCTGCTCTTTAGCTCAACCAATTCATCTCCCTCTCATTTGTGACCTTTAGAATTATAACACAACAAGTTTGAATACCGTCAATTATTGTCTTCGTTCGAGTACTGAACCTTTTAAAAGGATAAACATTTCACTTCAGGATCCGATGTAGGACCTATATTCAATTCAAAAAAGCATAATCGACTTTCAAATAGTGGATTATAAATAGAAAATAATATACAGAGCGTGTCTAGAGGAAACTGAGCATTATTGAGTCTTGTTTCTCTCTCCAACATTGTCAAACGACAGAAATACCTATCAAGTTTTATACAGGGCTTGAATCATCCATTAAGGCATTTCAAAACAGGCGATGGTGGTGTGATGAATGTTGCTCATCCGAACTCTATCAATTTTTTGGATCTATGGGGTGTTCAGAAATCAGGGACGAATTTTAAACTGGCTATAGACCTATAGCCTATATTTATTTATAAATTGTATTTTTCACAGACATGTTAAGTTAGTTCTCCCATTTATTGATGAAAAATTATATCTGGCATCTGACCATCCAACGCCTCGTGGCATTGAGTGATTCGTTCACTGAAGTTCGTATTGACGCGTTCACAAACATTCGGTACGATTCCGTTGTAATAACCCTTTTGATTTCCGCCTTCAATTGTGGTAAAAAGTAATAATAAAATAAGAAAATAATCACATGGTGTAAGATTGCACGATCTGGCAGGCCATTCCTGGTTTCCATGTAGAGAGATAATATTTTTAGGAAATTAGGCTATGAGTGGTCGTATGCCGTATATAATTTTTCAAACATAAATGGGAGATGTAACTTAACATGCTGCAAAAAAGTATTATTTATGAATAAATATATATGTTAAATATTATATAACATAAATATATATCTGTTTAAAATTCGTCCCCAACTTCCGAACACCCTACTGAACCAAAAGTCCAACCTTCTTATCAAAGCCTTCAGTCCAGAGCAGTGACGACAGCACCATACCATCATCTTCAAATAATCCAATTCATATGAATAAGTTATAATTTATTGTAACTAACTAATCCCTATAAATTCACTTAAGCAGAGATCATCGAGCCTCCATCCAAGTGCTCGATTGGATCGGTACATGGTAAATGTACCGAAATAAACCTGCGAAATAAGTTGAAACAAAGAAGTAAGTAAATGATATTCTTTAAATGAGCAAAACGATCAGACATTTCACAACTACTTTGATGAAGGTAGTCTACAGAATTGGAAAAATAAATCTAATAAAATAAAATAGAGCTCTTGAATGAGATTTGAGTTTGGTTACTTAGTTGTCAATCAATAGAAGATTCAAATCACCCATGATTTTATGTGAAGCTAGTTTCAAAAATAGCATTCAACCATTAAGCCCAAATTCTTGAAATTGTGTTTCATCGAACCAAAACTCATACATTTCACTTTAAGTGAAAAATGCAACTTTTCTTTTCTTATCATTCATACATAAGTTTCAGAATCCAGCCGACAAGACTGTTTTTAACCTTCCCAAGAGTTTGTTCAGTAATTTTTTATGCATTTCACATATTAAAGTAACATTCAGTACGCTCAATAAAAAAGTTTACCTACTCTATTTTGTACTGGTAGAAAATAATGATTTCATTTACTTTTGTAAGCTTATTATTTTACTTTTCTTTCATTTTGAAGATCTTTTATTTTGTATATTACTTGCTTTGTAATTCACTTTTAATTTGTACTTTGAATTTTTGTACTTTTCATTTTGAAAATCTTTTATTTTGTATATTGTTTTGTAATTCACGACGTGGTTAAGTGGTAGAGTGGACATCATTGTCCAAACTTTGCCACGTCAGTAAAATAAAGAAGTCATTCTATTCTATTCTAAAATACTTCATGTTATGAAAGTGAATGAGTTATATGTATTTATTTGCAGGACCAAGATGCTCACGACAAGATAAAAGAGCTGCGTAAGATAGCATTCGATCTCGACATAACAAATGCTGCTGACTCGACTGTACGCAGACAAATGGGAGTTTTTGCTAAAGATTATAAGAAATTAGGCTTCAAGTATGACATCAACCCGGCCCTGGACTTCACAGAGACCCCTCCTGGCATGCTCGCTCTCGACTGCATGGTTTATTTTGCAAGAAACCACACTGAAAGCTATACTAAGGTTAGACAGTACTTGATTAGAGTATTTTAAAAATAGAAACTGCTCTTCTAATTAACATACTTCTTTCGATCACCCACATACAAACATGTGAGCATCACCCTCAGCAACGAATTGAGTTTACATCCATCAATCATTTTTTAAAGAGAATTTTCACGTCAACTTTATACAAACAAAGTTTTTGTTCTAATTTTTTGCATTATCAATTGTTTATACTAATCAGCTCTACTAAGGCTAGGCGTACACCGGTTAGTCAAGACAAGACGAGATTAGTCACGTTTAGTCACAATAATTCACATAGTTGCTTATGAAGCAGCACACACCGATGCAATGACTAATCAGTGTGTGTTGCTTCATAAGCAACTATGTGAAGTACTGTGACTAAACGTGACTAATCTTGTCTTGTCTTGACTAACCGGTGTACGCCTAGCCTTATTGTCAGCTTGTTTATCTTTGCTCACAAATTATAGTATGTATAGGTATATAATTATATTAAATTATATTATATATAAATGATATTTAATATGAATGAATGATTGATCAAGAAAGTTTGGAGAAAATACCTTGCGCATCACAAGGTATGTTTTGAAACTATTTTTATTGCAATGACTTTGAGGGTCACCCTTGATTTTGACTAACTTTTTCCTCTAGCTTAACTACTAAAATTCCAAACACGGACCCATTCCCATTAATACAGAACATATAATACAGAAAAATGCCGGACATAAGTTGCAGTAGGCATATAAATCCATCTCATAATCCAACGTGCTATTCATGTTTATTGTAAGTCTGATACGTTTTTACAAGCTTCTAAATTTTTATGAAAAATTTATTTCCTCAGGTTTTACTTTATTTCTTAAAATATGTCGTTAATATTTGGGTGTGTAATAATAGATTTTTGTTGGTAATGATTGATGAATTTAACAACTATCTTTGACGTTGTTATTATAGTGTATTGAATTGAATTTTTATTTTCAATACAAAGAAATACACACACATACATGTTAGAAAATCAACAAAATAATAACCATACTCCATTGTACAAAATAATTTAAAACAAAATTAAACTGATTGAGAAGATACATTCCAGCATGTATTTGTTTTGTTTTTGTATCATATCATGTATAATACTTATATTAATACGTATTGTAATGATGAATTCCATTGATAGGTTGTCTTGGAGAATTCTTGCAGAGCAGATGAACACGAATGTCCATTTGGTAGAACCAGCGTCGAGTTGGTGAAACTGCTGTGCGAGGTTCTAAGAATAGGAGAATCGCCCAGCGAGCAAGGACAAACTTACTATCCAATGTTCTTCACTCATGATCATCCATTTGAAGAATTCTTCTGTATTTGCATAGTTCTCTTGAATAAAACATGGAAAGAAATGCGTGCAACTACTGAAGATTTTCTGAAAGTGAGTACTTTCCACAAGTTTATTACCAACTATCTTTATTTAGTTATTTATCAATCTTCTTCTTCTTGCATTCAAGGATAAATAATAATAATTCCGTGTAACCTGGCTGGCTCAGGTCTGGTGTCAGAGTTTTCAGGTCACTCCTGATCAGTTCAGGGTCTCTGACATGACTTAACGACTGTTTTCTAGGCAGCCGGGACTGACGGCTTAGCGTGTCCTCCGAAACACGAGGAGTGGCTCGAGCTAAAATCTCACGGTCTGACCTGGGTTTGAACCCGGGACCTCTAGGTTACAAAGCCAGCACTTAACCCACTCGGCTATGGCCACTCCCATAGTTACCTTGATCCGCCGATCTCACTAGTCGAGACCTATTTCTGTGGGGCTAATTATTGAAAGATTATGTTCTACCTGTGTGAACCTAGGTTATACTGTTTTATAATCGTATTCCCTGTGTGCACGTAGATGGTGGGGATATCACAATTGACCCCAGCGCTCACGGTGGATTTTTTGTGCGAAAAATTCTCGTCATTTAACATGGGAAAGGATAGGGCATAAGCATTTAAAATGCATTTAAAGTATTGTCGCATTTCTATTTGTATTACTTGCTTTTTCTATAATTGGTATTTTTATGCTTCCTAGACTTTTATGTGATGGGATATTGTTTGATATTTCTTGTTCGTGATGAAGGGTATTATCCAAAGTATAGATCCTAGTGGTTAATGTCGGCGATTATATCAAATTTTTGTGTTTATATCATTTTAATTCTATTGTTTTTTATTTCTGTAGGTATTCAGCGTTGTGAAAGAGCAAATTACTAGAGCTTTGGCAGCTCAACCTCTTAACTTGGAAAAATTCAAGCAGCTACTTCAAGCTTTGACCTATGCTGAAATCACTCAACTGTGGCAAAGGGAAAGGACTTCTCGGGAGGAATGGGAATCTCATGCTCGGCCGATTGTTGAGTTGAAAGAACAAATAACACCGGAGATAATGGATCTCATCCAAAAACAAAGGCTAGGATTTCTAGTTGATGGCACCTGCTTTACAAAATACTCACAAAGAGGGCAGGTTGGTATTGGCTGAACGATTAGTCAGATGATTTGCTCACTAATTTGGTTTATTCAAAAAATATTTTTCATTATCTGTCTAATAAAGGGTGTCTTTTAGAGGCGGAGAAATTTTAGTTGGCAATAGCCTACTGTTTTATGTGCCAGCTTATGTTTCCAGGAGTTTTGGAGTTGGGTTGCTTTGGAAAATAAGAATAATAAGTAATCAATTCTATTTCCAACCAAAAAACAAAAATACAAATAGGCATGAATTTTGAGTGTAAATCTAGAAAATTAACTGGCCACTACATCAAGTTCATTATTTCCTTCCAATATTTATTGTTTGGTTTGGCTTAATCAATGGCGTTGGGCCTCAACAACGATTGAAAATTGTTGAAGTGTATTTTAAACATCTTACAAACGATTAATTTCAAGAAGTTGACCTACTAATTAGTTACCTCGTTCGGGTGATTTGACGCCTTTTTGTCTGAAAATATGTAAAATCCCATAAATGTACGCTGACAAGCAAGAAACAATTGAGCACCTGAAGTCAATATTCGACGCGTTATCGCTGACCTACATCATGATTCACTGCAAATGTTGTAATATTTGGATGAGAATTGTGTCAGAATTGAATCTCCGTATCAGGCCATCTTTCAGCGGCTACATTGCTAATAGCATAATTATTTAAACTTGGTTTGGAACATAAATACTTTACTTTATTCACTTTGTAGTGCAATTCATACAAAAAATATAAAAATATATGACGGACGACATTTTCTGTCAAATGAAATCTATTCCATGGATACTCATGGATAGACCATTAGGTGTTCTACTTGAAAAAATTTAAATGAAATAATGAACTTTATTCCTTTAAACAAGTCAGGCACAATATCAATTAGGGAATTTTGATTACAATTGGATTGTAGAAACAAACAGATCTACAATCTAAAAAATCGACAATAGTAATTTCTAACTTAGTATAGCCTATTCCAAAATATTTGTATTTTTTCATACATTTCAGAATTCTAATAGTTGTGACATAAAGTTGAAAATCAATGCATGGTAAAGTGGATTCCAAACAAAAATAAATCAGATTAGAATAAAATAAAACACTAGAGGGTATTGTAAATTCCACTGTTTTATTGATTTGAGCACTGGACCGCGGTTTCGTGGCTACACCAGTCACATTTAACAATAAAACAGTGGAATTGACAATACCCTCTAGTGTTTTATTTCATTATGGAGTTCCACAACATCAACCAGATTTCTGCAAATAGATTAGAATAAATTTTACTAACTTATATTTAAAACTATAAAGCGGTAGAGATGATAATTATTATACTATAGCTTTTCCGAGATTTCTAACAATAATCTTACTTGTTTTAGCGAATTAAAGATAAATTCTGGTATGTGCGGCTGTCACCGAACCATAAAGTGTTCCATTACGGCGACTGTGACGAGAAGAGCGTGCCCTCATTGGAGGAATTGCCAAATAAGCTGGCCGTCGTCGATGTGAAAGCGCTTGTCACTGGCAAGGAGTGTCCTCACATGAAAGATGCTAGGTGAGATCTCAATTTTATTGAACATAATCATCTTATTTTCAAATGGATTCCTTCAATCCAACCTTTAAACTCATTTAGTTTTTAAAGATCAATTACTTTAAAAATTATTTAAAACTTTTTCCACATATTATTCTTGATTCAAAAGTTTTAATCCACTAAATTGAGCTGATAGCTTGGATTTGGTCTTATCTGAAATCTTGAAAAAGAAAGAAATACATTTTTTACGCTATTATAACACTTGAACCTTGTAAAAGTCGAGATAAATTTGTTGGAAATTTGTTAATTAAATTGAAACTACCTTTCTTAAACTTTGAACACTAATAGAGAATAATTGATTTTTAAATCTTCAACAAATTAATCAATTGTAGAATTTTCTGTTTAATTTCCAAATCAGCCTCAAAAATAAAATTTCACGATTTGGCCTTTAGTGTAGAGTATTTAATGAAAGGAAGTAGGAATGTCTTGAGAGCATAGAAAAATCTGTATGTCTCAAAAAAGGAAAGTCGATAGTATAATAATATAAGATAGGATAAAAACTCATGTTTACTGTACATTTATTGTCTGAATAGTATATAGAATCCATGGTTAACGGCCGTAAAAAGATTGGTAGGATACTCTGTATTTGTTAATACGGTAGTAATTACAAAAAAATGAACGTAATACTGTATATGTAATGTAATATAATAATATAAATGTAATTTTTTATTACATGATACCGTGTAGTAACAGTACATTGAAACTACATTGTTCTGCACAGTTTGTTGTCAAAGTTTGTCATTAAAATCTAAAAACTAATGTGATTCTTTTCTGTTGCAGAGGCCGTAAAACTACTCACCAATTGGCCTTCTCTTTAACATTGGATTCCGTTGAAGTAACATCTCTCGATTTTGTAGCACCAGATGAGAAGGCGTTTGACTACTGGACGGACGGAATTAACGCATTATTAGGTGTGTACAAACGTGATTATGACACACGATATTGTTCAGTCATAATCAAACCTCGTTAGAAAGAAGATTCAGTTGCTGGAAGTGGAATTGTGTTGACATTTGAAAAAGTATTTTCAACATTTTTATAGAAATTCGGAGCTCAATTTCCAATATTGCATTTTTTATGAACAGTATGTCATTAGATTTTTTGTCAGTAAAGTATGTAATCAGATTTCCAAATATAGAACATGTTTTTATTTTATTTTTGTAGTGTATCAAGGAATGATTATTAAAGCGATATTATAAAGTATGTTGACAAGTTGAGCCTCCTATAATATGGCCCATATTGTGATCTACAATATGGTTACACATTTCACAAGAGCTAACGAGGGAATAACGTCCCTCGTTGTACAGAAATCTGTACATTTCATGAGAGCTAACGAGAGCAGTGGCGTAACGTTTGCCAACTGGGCCCCCCCGCAAAAAAATAATTCCGGGCCCCTCCTTCTAAAATCTCACGCCCCTCTCTTAGCCCCTTTTCCCTGAACCGCAACCATTAATGAGAACCATAAACTCATTAATGAGAGCGTACCTCATGAATGAATAACATATTCATGTAATAAAATAAAACATCATTGTTTCAATTTTCATCATTGTCAGATTCATCACGCACCACTGGATTCACTGAACTATTGTTATTATTGTTTAAACTAAACAAAAAATCGAGTTTCATATTTTTATAAGACTGTTTTACAAGTTCCTTCTTTTTTTCTCTTTTGAGCTCCACTCAAATGATTGTAGGGCTTCATAATGCTGTTAAATTAATAATTATATAAAAGACCATCAAGTCTGTGTCACACCTGATTACTAGATTAAAGTAGCCTGGTGTGACACAGGCTTTACTAACATATTACAAACATTCATTCATTCATTTCATTTCATTTCATTCATTCAAACATTCATTTTGAAAGCTAGCAAAATATTTTTGTTCACTTGAAGGAAAGAAAGATAGTAAAGACGGAATAATTGAAAATCGATAATACTGAAAATACGTGTAGGAATGCAATATGAATCAAATAATAAATATGAATCAATTTTTTTGTGCCGTAATAAAGAATTAAAACCCACTTTCACAAACTTACTGTTTACAGCTCACTTCACAAATTTCTATTAAACGAAACGCATTAACATGCGTCTAGCACAACGGTTAGAGACGAACTGAATGAAAATGAAATAATGAATTGAGATTGACTGAGTAAGCTATTCGACAACTCTTGCAGTCTATTTCTTTTAAGATCAGGAATTCGATGGGCGAAACAATATATTTGTGTAAACAGTCTGGGTCTGGGAACCGGATGCCTGTCTCCAAACTCCATTCAATGATTTGTAAACAAAATTCATTATTTCCCGATAAGCTACCAGCAGACCTTTTGTTAATTGTGCAACTATTTACGTTCTTCCGTCATAACAACTCTCTTAATGACAATTTTTAACCAACTGACATTCTAATTGTGGATACATAATTTTTTTTACAATGAATTATTAAAATTTGTGTTTATGGTTGTTAATTGCCCAAAATAAAACTTTTGCTTTTCTTGTTCAATCATTACTTTAATTTTATTTCTTAAAAAAAATTCATTTATTTTTCAATAGGAAATAAGATGGTGAGCAAGGAAACGGAGCATGACCTTGAAACGCTTTTGTCGATGGATATCAAACTTCGGCTGCTGGATGCTGAGGGCATCGACATTCCACAAGATCCTCCCCCAATACCAGACGATCCTCCCAATTATGACTTCTGCTATGATTTCAAGTAATAACCAATCGATTCTCTCACATCTTCATTGTAAGCTAGTTTGTTAACCATTGCTCATACAAAAATTCTACAGAAGTATGGGATGTAAAATGTCGAAGATCTCAAATTTCTTTTCAATAGTGTGATTGGATAACATTCCCTTTCGAATGTGAAGAACATTTTCATTGTACTTCAATGATTCCAGGGAAATATCTCGTGGAAATGTAGCTATTTGAAATAGATTTAAATACTGAGACAAAAACTTCAGTAATGCTTCTATTCTCTAGAGGTGAGGTTTAATCGGATGTAGAATTTTTTAAAGGAATACAAATTCTACGTGTCGATTTAGTTAGTACATAGTCAAGACGATAGTCACGTTTAGTCACAATAATAGCAGAACACCGATTAGTCATTGCATGGTGTGCTGCTAAAACGTGACTATTTCTTGTCTTCATCTTAGTCGATAAAATTCGGTCTAACGGTATTTGAGACTAAATCATATATGGAATATTTTTCAGCAACGTATGATATTAATAATAATTGTAATTCCAAGGAATTATTGATTTAAAAAATATTTTTCATCAATTTTTATGGTAGCTATGGTTTTGCGTGTAGCTAAAGTAAAATTAGATTGAATATAAGATATAATTGATAGATTACTGCCAGCTAACTACATTGCTATACAGTCTCGCTACTCCGGAATTGAACAGATCGCACCATGTTCCGACCAGTGAAAGTCCGTATTAAACGTAAAAAGCCTCAACTGTGCATGAAAATACATGTGATTTAAGTGAGAAAACATATTACTGAAACTAGCGGTTTGGTGATGCTGTATACAGTAAATACAGGATAGCGTATGAATAATTTAATATATTTAGCACAAAGTGATCAGTAGTACCTGAACTGGTTTGGAAAGAATAAATATAAAAACATTTCTATAGTTGAGCCCAATTTTTGAGTAGTCGGAGACCGGATTGGCGAGACTGTATTGTAACTTGTGGGAAACATTTTTTCATCAATCCATATCATTGTACAGTTATTACCACAGTTTATTTAGAACTCTACCAGTGTGGATGAGTTCACTGAGCTAAATTATCCATCTGGAGGTAGCACTAATTGAAAAAGCTGGGTTCCGCCTATTTTTTTTATAGCATACTGCTCTTGAGAAAAAAATTCCAATCCTCACTGTATTGCCAACTTAATTTTTTTGGTACTACATACTTTATTAGAAAAACATTTCATCCTCACTTTATTACCAACCTAACGAAATTAGACGGAAAACTAATCCTGCTAGTAGCCCTAGCTTGTGCTACCTCTAGATGGATATTTAGCTCAGTGGATGAGGTAAGTCCCACCTAACAAGCGAAATCCTGAAAAAACAGCTGTATACTAGTAAAATTTGACCGGCTGGTCTGATTATTGTATCAACAACTGATTTGATATTTTCAACTTTTCATTTTTCAACATTTTATCAAATAATTGTGTAGCTTCAGTATTCACAAAACTGTTTTCGAGAGAATCTCATTTTTAAAACTGTGTACCATTTGAGTATTCTAATGCTATTTTCTTCCATAATATTACACATTCTAATTTTAAATGTGCAACTTCTGTAAATTGAATTGAAGCTGTTGAGACACTTCCAATGCATGATTCTTTCACTAAACTCAATCTGGCATAATTTTTACATGTTCAAAAACCTCAGAAATTATGTTCTATTGGCATATTTTTCACATTATGTTAGGAAACAGTTTAGAGGTATATTTACAGTTCAAACTTTTAGTTTTAATTTTTGTTGACCAATTATAAATTTTATTTGTTCTTGGAACAATAGTAGATTTAATTTATTGGATAGCAATGGACACATAAGCGATAGATCATGAATCAATGAAATTTACCAAAGTATGCAACTCTATTTATTATTTTTAACAAACAAAATTTATCATTTCTAGTTTATGAATATATGTTTATGCATTTATATTATGATAATTATATTTATGTACCACTAGTCATAGAATTTTCTTAGTATTTTAATTGTTTAGATAGGCTAATTCCAAGTATATATTTAATATCAGCTATTTTTTAGTGCATCGTTTTACAGATTTTTATATAAATTATTTTATCCATGCAAATACTCACTAGCCTAGAAAATACATTGTAGCCTGAAATCTCCACTAAAGATCCTCTATTCTCCTCCGCTATTTATTCAACAATCATTTATCATCCATTTCATCTTTTTCGTATTCCATGTTTCTCAGGACGGTACTGTAGCGTCCCGGGCCATACTGTTTCGGGTATTCTGTTTCTGTTTCGGTATACTGTTTCGGTCAGTTGCTACTTGTATGGGACTGTAGTGCCGTACTGTATGTTTCTCTTGAAAACTAAAAATCTTCCGGTTCACATTTTATTAGAAAAATGTGAAAATTCTTCTCTAATTTTGTAGTTCTAAAATAGTTTTTGTGGAGGTGAAAGTTCCCTTTGATATTTGTCACATACCTTTCAACTTCAAATTAATGGAACTGCTGTAATTTATAAATCTAATCCTCTTTGATTATCTATCGTCTTTTAAAGTTTTCAGTGTAAAGCGGTTGACTTTGAGGTATCTAATCGCCCAGGTTAGATAAGAGAAGTGTGCCTGCTACTTTTGTTGTAACGGTGACCATTTGAGGCCTGCTCCGCTAAATAATATTTATGAGCTTTGAAATTGCATCCCGGTGGCTCGGAACCCATCAAAAGCTGCAGATCCATTAATCTCTCATCATTATCTTCCTTCCCATTTCACACGCACAAGCCATGAGCTTATGTGGGCATCACCCTCCACTCCACAAAATTTCAATTTTTAAAATCAGTTGACGAGAATAGAATAACAGATGTTTTTAATAAACTTTTATCAGCAAGTAATAAGGTTTCGCCCAACTGTACAGAAAAGCTGGTTTCTAGTCTGTTTGTAGACCAGAAAGTAATTGTTCAAAAACTTTGCTCTGTAAAAATCAGCTGGTCGTTCGAAAAAGTCAGCTGGAGCATTTCCCACACTTGTAACTCGAACTATTTTTATTATTTATTATAAGCTGTAAGGTAGCCTATTCTTATAAATTATTGTTAGTAATTAAAATATTATATGATATTTCATATTTTTAGTGTTAAAAGATATTATATCAGAAGATATTATATCAGAAGATAAGTGTCAGAAGATATTATATTGTGATTTTAAATAGATTATAATTTTAATGATTGCATTTATTTATTTCTTCAATTACCTCCCAATCACATTACTAAACTAGCTATTGTAAGATTTCAAATTACCTCAAGAAATGAATGAGTTTTTTTCTTATATCTCGAAAAAAAGTCCGTCATACACTCTATTTCTCCTTAGGGCCTGGTCACATACGTGTGGGGTTTAATTTACTTCACTTCACTAGCAAAAGTATATCTATATACCATACGATATAGATATACTTTTGCGAGTAAGTGAAGTGAAGTAAATAAACCCCACACGTATGTGACCAGGCCCTTAATGAATCTGGAATAATAAAAATTAACTATTGTATGGAAATATTATTTGTTAGAGGTGAAATAAATTTAGCCTCAGTGGTCTAGCAATACTATTCACCTTCTTTATAGATGGACTAAATAGCCATGTTTTGTAGCCCAAATATATCATCAACATTTCAGTTTTCGGATCAAGATCTTCTTAAAAAGTATTTGCAGAAGGTGAAGTGCATATTTAAAAATTTCCTATCAATGAACATAGATAATATAGACACTTTATTCAGCTTTAATCGCACTTTAATCTCTTGTTTTAGCGGGTTCCCGTATCCTCGACCTCAAAATAAGTGGCGGTTATGTTTCCCGAGTTGGCTGCAACAGCTTATATTTGCTATGAATACAGAAGAAATCTGAACTTGTTTTCTGGAGTAGCACTGTAAATAGATGAAAAATATCATAAAAATCAAACAGTTTCGGACTCATATGATGCTATAATAATTTATTCTATTTGTCTGTAAGTGGTGAGGTTTGGTGGGTATTTTTGTCCAATGTGGTTTGCTACCATCAATTGAATAAAAATTTGAAATTAGTTAATCCATGTCAGCAAACGGATGTTTGAGGACATGAGGCAACATGTCATGAGGCAAACGGAACAACATATTTTTATTTCTCAAACCATAACGACTTTTTTCAAGAACTAAATACTTCTTACTAAAATAATGCTTTGATATTAATGAATGCTAAAAAATACCTTTGATACTTAACACATTGCATCTATTCAAAAGATAAATAAGAATGAATGATAAATAAATGTTATTCAAAAGATGATAATAATAATAATAATAGCATGAGTAGTTTCCAATGAACAAAGAAGAGAATGAATTTCTCTTCTCTCTTCTTTGTTCCATGCTATACACAAATATCAAGGCTTTTCTTTGCCTACTATATTAGTTGATATTGGAGAAAAAGTGTACAGGGGAGAAAGCCCCTGAATTCACGTATATTGAACTATTTGGAGCAACATAATATTTAAAATAAATCCTTTTTTATCAGGGTTTCAACCTTGACCTACATTGGATTACCTACATTGACCTTCACCACAACGCGACTTACGAAGCTGCTTGGTTTGAGAGTAGAGGAAGTTCTATTCAATTTAACCGCCTACAATTTAGTTCATTGAGTTGAGTACACCAACTCTCTTGTTCACTCCAATAATATTCTTATTGTGAATAATTGGAATAGACTAATCATATGTCATCAATTAATTTTTTATTCTATATTATACTATCTTACTCCTATTCTTATTCTATATTTATATTGCTTTATTCTGTTAATTGTTAATGAAACATGTTTACCATTATTATCAGTATCATGAGCTTATATTCAAATATTTAATGATTATGTATCTTATTTTCATTCTCTCTATTCCTACTCATGTCTTGTAGATTTTGTAACTTATATGATATTGCACTTTGGAGTAATACAGCTAAATATCCCATGCTATTCCCATCCTCTGTAGAGTCGAAAGAGTTGGATAGAGTTCTCCTCCCTCTCCAGGGAAAAATCTTTTTGTCATTCCAGTGTTGCAATGTTATCAGTTCGATATGATCGCAGGACTTTGCCAACTTGGTGAGACAGCTTTGTTGAAGACGTTGGCATTGGCAAAGTTGGCTTTCGCTTTAGCATAGCTCTAGAAAGCTGAGCATGTATCACATGCTAAGGGACAACAGCGAGCAAGCCTAAAGCGTATTCTGCACAGCCTCTGCCACCATAAATCTTTCTCTCCAAAATGGCGGCCAGCTTAGGATACAGTGGAATACACAACGAGAAGACTGCGATAGATAGAAATCCCCCTTCCCCCAAATAAGAGATGCTAGGAAAGGGACGATTCGGAGGGGGGTTTGGAAGTGGGAAATTCGTATCACCCCTGAGAGTCGTAATGCGGGGGGCGGGGGTTGACAAGTAGGACTCCCCCGCAGTCGCAGGCAATCTACAGAGCGTTTCTACGTCTGCGTTTCTCATTGGTCTGCTTCCCCCTTCCCCCTGCCTGGCCCCCTTTACCCGTGACCCTGTTCCCTTTACCTCCCTCACAGAAGAGACAAAGAGAATACCTCCTTGGAGTTGGCTCGGAAAAGGAACCAAGAAATCCCCCTGGTTCCCCCTCGAACTGTCCCTTCTCCATTTCGGGGCTGTTTCTTGGTCCCTGTGCAAATCGTAAATCTGCTGCTACTGCTTCTATCGCTCTGGCGGCCATTTTCTTTTCCCTAATGATACATTATTTTGAATCCTGCATCGTCTAAACCACTCTTAATATTACATTTCTTTTCCATACAATTCTAATAGATTTCGTATTTATCTATATATATTTATTTATAATATTTTTTACAGAGTACAGGCGATGGTGTTACAAGTAAGTTACCACAAAAGTGCCTCAAAAACATGTCATAAGAGATTAAAGAAGTATCAAATGGAAGGAGTAAAGAGATCTTCACTCATCACCAGATTGTCTTAAATATTATTACACGTTCATGTATAAACACTTAGCCAGTGATCGATAACTCAAACTATGCAAATGAAAATGTTGGTACTGTTAAAGTTGCTAAATACAACGTCGCACTCTAGCTGGAAATGTCTTACTTTAGCTGCAATTTCGACTAGTGAAATTGACTGAAAATTGTGTTAAATATTGGAATGATGAAGCGCCTGTAATATGAGCGGGTAGTAGTGCCGTGGGAGGATCTCCATACCTCTTACATTTGATACGGAAATTTTTTTTCGCACATTTATGTAACTTGTACTCACAATCATAATTAATTTTTTCTCTCCATCAACAACACAACAATTTGAAGTTATCTCTCAGAAGCATGTAAAGAGTAAAGCTGTTTGAGTAAAGAGGGCTGTGTTGTCCATGGAGTCATTGGTTTGTCGATGGAACTCTACAAACTCATTCATTCTCATTCTTTTTTTTTCAGAATAGTAGCGATAAAAGTCACAAAACTGGAGTCTCATAAATCATTCAGAACTTACTTTAAATCCAGTAAAATATTTTTGGATGTTCAACTTGATGAAATGTTTGAGAAGAGAATAGGTTATACAGTAGTTTCATAACTGGTATCTGAAAGATGAATAATAACCGCTAGTGAGATGAAAGATCTTGAGTAGAAGTTGGGCAAGTATTATTCGATGCTGGGAGTCGATATTTCGGTGAAAACTTTTGGGATGCGAAGAGGGATGGAATGGAGGGGGATTGACGGAAGTGAATGGAGAAAGGGGATGCAAGGAATGGGTGGAAAGAGGACAGGAAGAAAGACATGTCGAGATTTGGATGTGCGCAGGAATGTAAGGTTGTGTGTGTGTGTGTGTGTGTGTGTGTGTGTGTGTGTGTGTGTGTGTATATGTGTGTGAGAGGGGGTGGGGGAGGTGGTTGGTGGTATAGCAGTGAGAGTTCGAGTTTGGGAGTCGCAACTGTTTGTGTGTATGTGTGAGTGTATTGTGAAGTAAGAGAGGAATTACAGTAAGAAAAAAGTGGGAGAGAATTACCGTTGTGGGTCTGGTTGGGTGGGAGGGGTAGGGGTGCTCAGTTGTGTAATGCAAGATGGCGTAGCAGATAGAGGAAGCAGAGCAGGAGAGAGTTGGAGTTGGGTACCGGGACTGGGGTACACGTTACAGGGGGAACGAGGTAAGAAAGAGGCGACAGAAGTAGAAGCAGAACAGCGAGTTGGAGGCAGCAGAGTTGGAGCTGGCGAAATCAATGGTGAGGACAGCGGTGCCCCCCCCCTCCACCAACCACCCTGCCCCCGGCTTTGGCCAGGACGATCGATGCAGGGAACTGGCAAGCCCCGGGAACTGCCCCCCGGTACCCTAAATGTGGGGGGCGCTCTGCCTTCTGCCGTTCCAAGACTTCTCTTCAACCGCCTTCTGCAAGATTCTATTACACACGCGTTCTCAACCCCCACCCCCTTCATCCATCCCCCCACCCCACCCTACCATCTCACACAAACAGAAACTCACGAGTCTCAAAATCGTTTCACCGCGCCACTTTTATCAACCGAGCACGAATAAAAGGGAAGTGGAGTAAAGTAAAACTTATAACTTTTTTCTTCGCCGGGTATTCTCCCGTCCTTTTTCAAACTAAACGAAAGTTGATAGTGGAAATTCCGATGTTGCTACCAAGTTGACGTACTATGTGTACGTCATTCTGAAACTAATTGTGTGGTAGGTTAAACTGTTTAGTATGACTGCATTAATAACGATCTATTTTGAAATTCTAGATCATACATGAGATATACTGTGCTGCACAAATTAAAGATAATGGATGGTACAGATACATTCTTGCAATATACATCACACTTAACAATTGGGAGAGGCGGACGCGTTTCAAACAATACTATTCATCCTCGGCGCTTCGAGATAACATTATTGTTCGAAACGCGTGCTCAATATAGAAAGAATATATATATTGTCTCCCCATAAAATTAATAATTCACAATGTTCTTCACGTCCATTAAAGTTATGAATCAAATTCTAAGTTTTTTCTTTTTAATGAAGCCAATTCTCGTATGAGACTTATTCAACAATGTGAATATTTGATCTTGATAAAAAAATTAATCTTGGGTTCACAAATTGTAGGTATTATTAACCAATCAACGAGATTTTCCTCCAAAGCGCAATATTGAAAGAGGATAATTGGAAAACCATTTTCCCCTTTGTGATTGATAAATCCGGAAATTGATGTATTGATCTGAATTTGAATTAGGCTCGAAATTAAATCTCTAAACTAAAATTGTCAGTACCTAAGTGGGCTGACACTGAAACTCATTTTGTAACAGCAAAATAAATATTTATTATATTCTTTGTAAGTGGTTGAATGAAATAATTTTATTTATTGACTTCATAGCTAATTATAATGAATTGAGTTCATGAAAGAGCCTGGTTGATTACAGTATTAATAATTTCGTAAATTTCTCTATATTTGACATTGCAGTTCAATAATTATTATTGTGATGTTATATTTTAAAAAATTAGAGAAAAATTCAACGTAAAATTTAAAGAGAAAATGAATCTCAATTAATTTCCAGTATTCAGATTCTATAACTATTGGAAGTAAATAAAATCTCAATTTCCGGCTCGTTAATCATATAGTTTGTTCAAGAATTGAATATGAAGTTTATTGAGAATACAAAGTTGCTATAAAATTTTGATTGCAAGCAATCCTCGAGTTTCTGAAATTGAATTAATCTACTTTTACTGATGCTACTACTGTTTTGCTCGCCTACAATCATAAGTTAGTATTTTGATAGCATAGCGCTTTCATGGCTGATAGAAAGTTTGCTGCGGTGCTTTAATGTCGGAGGAATAAATCCATCAACTTAGAATTGAGATTAACTTGTTAACGAACAAGCTTAAAACTTCCTTAAACTCATATTATTTCGTCATAAACTTTTACCTCTGAGAAAACCAACTGAGGAAGTTTGTAATGCCCTAGTCATTACAATCGATTACAATCGATAATCTTGGATATTATAGTATTATTAACATTAGCAATAATTATTCTTGGTAATTCGATTGATCGTGATTAATCGCACATCGCGAATATTTTAATGATTAACTCTAAAACATTTGATTGATAATAGAAATCTTTATCAGTATGATAATAATTACGTTTTATTGGACAGTATACTGAGATTGTTTATCGAAAATTAGAGAATAATTGAAAGTACTTAGAAAGAGCTCTTATAGTATAGTCAAGTGCATGAGAATAGACTAAACCATTAATATTCAATAATATTACCCAAATATTACTTAGAAGTAGAAGTATACTTTACTTTAGAAAAGTCACAATTCTAAAGGTTACCCACAACAACTAACAGAGTAGAATTATTGTTTACCTTAACAGACAACAACGATAAAAACCGATAAAGCAGATAACAATGATAAAAACAAACAAAAATAAAACCAATCAAGCTGTTGTAGGTGTTCATCTTTCACTTTTTTATAATTACACCCATTATAACCTTTTACTACTCTTGCCAAGTTGTAAGCTAATTCTAGAGAAATAAGAAGAAATAACATTATGTATGAAATATCAAACAAAAATATCCATGATAAAATATTTTGTTAATTGAAAAGCCATTATCAAACGAGAAAGATGAACACAGCAGTTATTTTTCATCATTGTTATGTGTTTTATCGTTTTTTGACTGCTAGGCTAACAATAATTCAGATAATACACCAGCAGAAGGAATCTGATCCAGGATATGAATTCTCACAGAGAATTCATATAATAATGTAAACAAGGTTCAATATTTTATTGAATGCATCAATTTACAGAATTTTCATTTCAGTCGTTAACAAATTTATTACTGGAATTTTACTAATTTTTCCAATAAACCTTTATTGGATAAATTAAACCTTTAAAAATTAATATTTATACCTTGGTTAAAAAGGTTTGTATCTTGGTTGAAAAAACTCGTTGCGGATTTTGTTTCCGATTAGAACTCAAATCAATCAATAATTTCTACCATTAATTCATCATGTTTGTTTATTGTACTTGGGTGTAATGAAGATCACAGTCGAGTACACGTAAACAAAAGCCAAACTTCGAAACTAGTGTTGTGAGTTGGAATATGGAAGCTACAATTCCAAACAGTATTTCAGGAAAAGAAATACAGAATTATGGCGGCAATGCGGCATTTCATTGTGAAATAACGTTTCATCCGAAATCATTGGTTGTACAAAAAGACCAAAAGGGAAAACAATGCGCTTGAGCAAACAGCTACTGCAAAAAACTCATTTTTCTGCAGCTCTCTGAATGCCATCAAAGTAGGGTTTACTTTGTGAAGTGGGAGGCCGCATAAATGTAGCACTTTCAACCACGGCCAAACACGTTGGAAAAAATGCAATGCCGCATTGAAGATCGTTAACATCAAAGCTATAAACATAATGCGTTAAAAAAATAGAAGGAGTCGTTTTCAGAAGCCATCCAGCTGGGCTGAAAGCATTCACTCTCTGAACGAACCTACACTCTGCTCTGCTCTGTTGTACATTCGCTTTCGGTCGTCTATGAATTATTTTCAGAGTTGGGCGATGAAAATCCATTCCAAAGGGTCTAGTTATCTATAAAAATTATAAATGAGTCAAAATTCTAATAGTTTTATAAAAAAATTACTTAATACTTGACGATACGACTAGATGATAAGACACAACTAGATGACTTGGAAAATTTCTTCACCGCTCAGGCCTATATTACTGGTAAATTATTGATAAATGAGATAAAATTAACTGGTCCTTTTCAATATCGTTTAACATTGGTTTTTGGAAAACTCCTCTAAAACTAACATAAGTTAACTGTAGTTGATTAAGGTAAATGAGTAGATTTCAATTCAATTAAAATCAAAGTAGAATAAGTTCACATCACATCACATCAATCAAAAGCTGTTGCTTTTATGAAAAGGAAACTTTGCAGAGAATATTCAACATTTTTAAACTTGTCGAAAGGTAGATCTGTACTTCACGAATGAAGAGGGAAACTGTAGTCTATTAAAAAAATCCAAAAATATTTTTCTACTGATAAGACCAAATATGATATGTGTTTGTATTGTTGACTCACTTATTATAATCACAATATTAAATATAATCTATTAGGCCTACATCCTTACAGCTTGTCATATCAACATTGGAGTGGAGTTTTGAAATTCAAGCTCCAATGTAAGGCTACCGTTGCGTTGTCTTCATTTATTAAAAACTATTTTTTGTTCTAAAAAACTATCCTTTTTATTCTGATATTCATTAATATCTACTGAGGACAGCAGACATACAAAACTGTCACTTGGTATCCATTCTCAGTGAGCTTTTGTTCGAAGTGAATTCGTGGAGTATCGGTAGAGTTTGTTCAAAATTGGAAGATAAGAGAGTGAAACCATGGCAACGACAACGCGAAAGGTATGATTAGAGGCTCGTGGACACAACGTTATTCAACAATACAGAAGTCAGCTGTCTCGAAATATTGATTAGCGCTACCTCACCCTTCCCCTTTATCCCTCGCCATCTCTACAGTATTCTCCTTCCATCTTTCCCCCGAATATTCCTCCAAACATTATTTCCTCTGACATATGAAGCGCGCCATACGTGCGTTTCCATATTTATTATTTAGCTGCAAACAAGAGCTACTTTTTACTCATGCTGACATAGAAAGTTTTCCCTCTCAATTTCACTTTCTTCACATCTGATATCTCTTGGTCACACCATCTCATGATTAAATTTCTCATGAGACATTCCCAAATCAAAATTTCCAGTATCCTTAAAATTGATTTCTACATTCTCTTGGAAATG
The DNA here is from genome assembly GCA_017141395.1 of Laodelphax striatellus. Taxonomy (NCBI): domain Eukaryota; kingdom Metazoa; phylum Arthropoda; class Insecta; order Hemiptera; family Delphacidae; genus Laodelphax; species Laodelphax striatellus. The sequence continues at coordinate 29,402,197 of CM029533.1, read as the reverse complement.
GGTAAGTTATTACTAAAAGTTCAAATAAAATCAAACGTATTCTATAAAAATCATGAAAGGATTATTCTTAGAAAACTAAAAAGCCTCCCATAAATGCTTCGTTATTTGAAAGTTTGTGTTTCAACTAGAATTAAGAACACGATGTATGGCAAAGAAATATCAAATGATAACAATAATTATCTAGGAATAATAGTATCCTCAGCTGGTCTTGGTCTTGGTCAAACTTGCATTCATCAAGCTATATTATAGTATTCATTGCTTCATCCCTATCACCATATCTCTTTTATTAAGTTATTTGGCATACTAATTACAGTATTAGAATGATAAAATCTCATATGAACTGATCCACCTCCTAACATCGAGGTTGTTAGACTTCAAAGTTTCAATGCCGTGATCATAATAGAATTATAAGTTCAAACAAATCAACTCAAAATCATGAAAGGAACTTAGAAAACTAGTAAACCGGAAAACTAACATTCATGCTAATGCAAAAGATACTATTTGACTTTTGTCAAAACCACTGAATTTTATTGATAATAATAAAGAAAAATTTTAATAATAAATAATGGATGAAAATTATTCGAACCAAATCTCTGATCTGGGAATCTCTGACCCTCAGAACAATCAATACCTGTTCTTGCTATAACGCAACATGTGTGTGATCTCGTGCTATATTAGCCTTTGACTAGTCTTGATTAGAAGCATGCAACATACATGACTGTTCTACGAGAGCAGTGTCCATGTTCAAACACATCTGTACAGCTTCACCTTGCAGTGAGTTGTGAGGTGTAGAGTTTGGGTAGTAGACCTGCATTGGCTCTGAAACAGGGTAGAAGCAAAACGAAACGGGACTTGAAGCAGTTACAGACGAAAAGGGACATGAAAACGGAATGGATAAGAAACAGAGACACAGATGAAAAGAATGTGGATTTGGGCGGTACCCGGGCTGTATTCGCAGTAACAGATGTCGCAGACGCAAGACCCCTTCGTCGGTGTTATTTGCGCGCCAATAGAATCAGTCGTATAGCTGCGTCGACTCGTTACAATTCCATTGCATGACGTTTCCATTCCGTTTCGAATCCCCACCACTCGCCAGCATCCCCCCGGCCCCCTCACCGCCCGACCGGACACCCCTGCACAGTTCCCCTTCCCCCCTACATTCGCTACTCCCCGAATACATCCCCGAATTTATTTCCACCGAACGAACTCTCTCTCCTACCCGGGCAACTAACGTCCCTGCAAATGGCAACCCTCACCAATCCTCGCTGTTCCGGAATAAAATACTCTCCTGTATTTCTGAGCTTATTCTCGATACTCTGTGTATCTATACTCGATACGAATACTCTGTGTGGAAATCTAATGATCTAATTTAGGCCCGTATTATATGCTGACATCCGGGATGCTGGCGTCCCTAGTATAAACGCTCCCATTTGATTTAATGCCCCGGTAACCTCCCAAATGCCAGCATCCTAGTATAATACGGGCCTTAGGCTAAATTGAAATGTAATTTACTTATTTATTTCATCAGAATACAATAACATTTTTTAAAACCTTGGACGTATGAATCTTAATCATACAAGATCTGAATTTGTTTTAAACTGTTATTGTTTCTTTTAAGCTCAGGGATATCAGACACTAAATACCCCACATTGAGGGGGGAAAATAAATGAAATGTAATCTCTGATGTTCTCAGGTTATTTGTACATGGGAGGTAATGGAGATTTTTAATTCAAAAATGACGATAATATTCTTGTTTTAAGTTTGGGAATAAATAATGATATTGCAGTGTCCAGATTTAAAGTGAAAACTCTCAGAAATAATGAAATATTTTTGAAATTGATGAGAATAATTTTTTCGTATCATTTTAGTACACATTGCAATGCAAGCAAATATTAAAATGGATTTTAATTGACTTGAAAATATAACTTTATAAAGGATATGTTTATTAAATCAAATTCCAATTTAATACTCCAAGATGTTAAGCCGGGTTCTTATCAGTAGAAATAGTGGAAGAGTTCACTGGACAAGTAGGACAAGTATCAGTAACAACTGAAATCAATGTCCTATCAAACTATCGTTTCAAGTCCCAAATGAAAACGAACTTAGTAGAGTAGAAAAAATTTAGAACCAGAGTAAGGTTACTTCACTACTTTATAGTATGCCAGCTACTCTAACTCTTAATTCCACAAAAGAAAACCCAACATTCAGAGCTAGACTATCGTTATATTAGACTTGTTAATATACATATTTAAAATACTGTACAGTATTAACATATAAAGTTAAATAAAGTCATATAAAGTCAATGTCAAATAAAGTTAAAGAGCATTAAATTAGTAATTGAATTTCACGGGCGTAGCCAGTAGGATAACTAAAATCATGACATAGGCTCAAAGAACGAAATTTCTCCCAATACAAATTCATCAATTGGAATGTGAATGATTTCGATGATATTCAATATCAGGTATCAGGTGCAGGAATTGAAATTTGTGTACTCTTAGTGGTCAACACTCCTAACCAAGTGAGATCAATTACATTTTTTCTGAATGTCAATAACAAGAATTAAAAAATACTAGTGAATTTTCTGTTTACATTGTTGGCTAGCTCGATTTTTTAATAATGAGAGATCAATATTAATATCACAAAAAAGACACAAAAAATTGTCCAATGAGGCGAGGTGGAACCTACCCGTAAGGGTCTACCCACTATTTTTTCAGTGTTTAGAAAAATTATTCTTAATACACTGTTTTACATTCTTCTTTCAAAATTTATTTCATTTGTACTGTACTTTGGTATAAAATTCAGATACAGGCTTTGTGAATGGGATGTTGAGAAAGCTTGAGCTTGCCGACCAATAGGAATGGGAGTTGTGGATGAGCAGAGCAGTTGCAGAACAGTCGAATATCCGAGAGAAGAGCTCAGTGCGCCCCACCCCATTTGGAATTGCTGCGTCGGTCTGTTAGTAGAATTGCGTTCCATTTCGTTTGCCGAATCCCCTCTTCCCCTTTCCCCGCACCAAGCAGCCCCCGATTCCGGGAACGTAGACAAATGTACATTTCCCCCGTTCCCATCCCTTCGCAGGCTGTTTCCACCAATCGTATTTACTTCTAGCTCTCCGAACTGACAAACGCACATTCACAGCTTCGGCTCTCTTTGTATCCCCACTTTTTTTATTTTCCTTTTCATTCCGTTTCGCTTTCCTTCTCCCCCTCTCCCCGTAAAGCCAGATGGAAAAGCGAACGGATTTTTTTCCTGGAAATAAAAAAGTATTTCTATCCGATCAATAATACAGCTCTGCTGGCTTGAAGCCTACGCCTCAGCTGAAGTTGAAAAATGGATTCGTTTCTCTTTCGCTTGTCATGCGCGGGGAAAAATCAGAATCTTCAACTTTTCAATACAGCTTTCATATATCACCAGTATTTAGATCAAAACTCCATACTATTTTGTTATACTCAGACAGTCTATTTCCGTTGAGAATTGACATAGATGATGCATTGGTTATTACAAAATCAGTCTAAAAATCTCATCAAATCTGATTTCAGCAATCCCTTATTATTATTATCAAGCTTTATGGCTTTTTTGGCAGAGAGACCCTTTCGGGTGTTCCGCCTCGCTGAATCATCCAATTTTCCCTGATGGGAAATATGGAAAACATGTAGCTTAAGAAGTCCAACACTGAATTTTTAACTCATCAGTCCCGAACATTCTTCAAAATCAAATTCTTTTAATTTATAGATTCACAGCACTACAGCAATCCCTTTAGCATAGGCTAATTCCTTAGGTCTGTCTACCTACATACTACATACCAAGAATCTTAATCAGTATCATGTGAAATGATTTTCATCAGTTCCAAACATTTGTCACTGTTATCATTATCTTCTAGCTCTTTTTGATTAAATGTAATTGCATAATTTATTATCAATATCATATAACAAAACACCTATTCAACCAACTCAAACTGCAAGCGACCAGAGTTAAAAGTCCCAGGATAACAAATTCACTGTTGACTAAACACATCATGATGTGAATGTGAGTGAAATAGTAAAACCCAACTGACATAGCTAATCAAATTTGTCGATTTCACGGCCAGTTACAAAAAAATCAAAATCAATTTTCAACCATCGTAGAATGGCGTCAGATTCGTTACTTGGTTTGTGTTGCATTGTTTCCTTTAGATTAAATCATTTTACGGAGGTTAAATTCAATTGGATATCCGTGCAACTAGCCGTTTGTGTTCGGAACTAATTCTTAAATCATAGCTCGTCATGAACTTTCCAAGAAAACATATTTTCATCCATTCATTCATTGAAAATACGAGTATACATTACAATGTGCGAAGAATCACCAAACATTCGTCCAAAACTGCTTCTATCTTAAACTTGGATAAATAGTCCTGAGGATATGTTGATGATTCATCTTAATGAAAATCTGAGTCCAAAAACTATTATAACTAAAAATAATTTTGAATTTCAGGGGAACAGAAGTTATGTTGATGAACCATCTCACCAAAAATCTGAGTCCAAAAAACTATTAACTAAACAATAATTTTGAATTTTAAGGAAAACATTCTTTTGGATGCTGTGCCAGGCTGGGAAGAGAGTCTGTTACAGTTGGATTTTGATGAGCATTCGGGGAAAATACGGACGGCTAGAGATGAATAGAGGGTTGATATTACTGGCGCGTTTCTAGCTGGGTGAATTTAGGGGAAAGGAGGAAACGCCAGGTGATGAGTGGGGGGCAGAAGGGAGCTGGAGTCATTGGTCCCCGCTGTGTTTGCACAGTACAACAGTTCGACTACAATTTCAGAGAGCTTCGCTGGCGCCGAGTCTTGGCAAGATGTCAGCACTGAGAGGGTTTTTGGGTGTGGGAGGCAGGTTAGGGGGTACCGGGACCCAGCCGAATATAACGGAGGCAGAGAGCCGAGAGCAAAGCTTTCTCCCTCTGGTATTGATCTTCTGTGACACTTTGGGTTGGTCTCCCCACCAGTCGGTTACACAGAAGAGCCCCCTGTTAGACCCCGCCGTGCGTTTGTGTGTACCCCTGTGCTGTATTCTCCTCCCCCTCCAACACTTCCACATCGTCCAGCCACGTTTCTACTTTTGACGATGTCGACGCTGATGAAAACGTCGAAAATTCCGTCGATTTTCCTTCGCTTTTCCGTCTTCGATTCCCTCGAGTCGTCTCTTTTATTCTTCCCCTCTTTTTTCACCGCTTTCTTTCTTCCCCTCCCACTTCTCGTTTCCCCTTTTTCGACTTTTCCACCGCAGAATCCTTTAAAATTATAATACTCGGGTGGGGTCGGCCGCCGCGTTTCAAAGCAAACATTAAGCGTCGTCCTCTTCTCGAGTGCTTGCCGTGATGCTGCGCTGTGCTCTGCCTACAAATTTCCACCGTCTTTGAAGTAGCGGCTACGTTTTAAAAAAAGTATTAGAGCAATGCATTATTTTGCTCACTTTTATTGCTTTTCATGTGAAGCATCACATCTTGGACCGATAAATCTCCAGATCAGATAGCCGTGATTTGATTAGTATTGTATATAATTACTTGTATTGTATATAATTAGAATAAGAGTAGCTTTCATATCAAATGCTGCAAAAATAAAGAATTAGAGAATCTTTTCCATGGTGCTATAATTTACTCTACTTTACCACGTAAGTTTTCATTGAGGGAGTTACCATGATAGTTAGAAATTGCCCAATATACTCTACTACCAATTATACTAATGAAAACTCGACTTTACTCTCAACCTTGGTGCTGAATGATGTCACAGAACTGATATTTCATACATAAAAATCAACTACAGCTATGCTATATAATTTACTTTCAGTTTTACTGAAAGTATTATACTACATTTACTTTCAATAATATAATTCAAATACGTTTTCCTAAATAATTGAAGAAGAGATTCAATGTTGGAAAACAAACATTTTGGTTAGTACAAGGAATGGGTAAGTGAATAAAATTACCATTTTGAAACTAGAAACTTGTCTCGCGGAAAAGTGAGGGATGTTAAAGCGATTTGAAATAATCTCAGAGTGAAGTTAATCCCAGATAGAGTAAGAAGATAAGTGGGGTAGAGATGAAGAGAAAATGAGAGTGGTGTATTCAGCCTGATGCTGTGGCCTATTCGTATTGGATAGAGAGAAGTTCAATGAAGAAGCGCGTGGGCCTTTCTCCATAATACTTTAACGTCAGTTTAATTGGCCGCTCGTTATTTCTCCCGTCGAAGCTTACAGTAATCGAGTTTTGCCGCGCGTAATTTGAAATCGATATCGCGGGGTCGATACCCCCTCCCACACCCACTACTCACGAGGCGCCTACCACAACTGTCTTGAGTCACCCTCCCTCCCCCCACTAACCCTACACTCAACTCACTGCTCTCATCAGACCCAACGAAACTGGAAATTGAAATATTGAAGACGTACCTAATCTATATCGTCTTGTTTTCGCCTGATGATAAAATTATGAAGGGGATATGAAATCTTTAATGGATTTGAAATGACTTGAGGTAACGAGATCCACTGCTAGCTTAGATTGGTTTGTTCAGATTGATTCTGTGGGATTATGTCTATATAAATTTATTCGTATAACATATTTGTAAATAATTTATAAATATAAACATATTTGTACTAATATCAACACTACATGGCTCTACTATACTTGAATAGATGTAACTTCCGTATTTGAATAAATTGTATTCCCGATCTCATACGTGCTTCGCCGATACGGAAGTTATATCTATTCAAGTGTTGCTTATTCGTATTTTTTGCTGAATGGTTGCATGGTTGGAAAGGATCTTTAATGCATATCAGTTATGGTTTTACATATTTTCAATATTGATTCAGTAATTGTGATCATAATCAAGAAGAGGCTCATATTTCATGAATGTTGGCTATCGATTGTTTTACATATCGAGACAATAATAAAGTTTCACGTATCAAGGGTTTTTACGACTTTCCAATGAGGAAATTATAGTTTTTACCAAAGATTCTACTTCATAAGAATGATAGAATATTAGTGAATCTTATTCACTAAGCAAGGGTGAAATAACATCAATTAATTTAAGTAATGATCATGTAGTGAAAGCTTCATTTTTATTGAGAAGGTTTGACCCCTTCACGGAATTGGATAGACTACCCGCATACCAACTTGCATCTTTTCAGTCTGCAGATTAGGCCAAGATGACATTCTATTATTGGTAACTGACGAAACATTTTTGAATCTTTTGTTTCAATCTTTAAAAGCATAGTTTATCACAGGAAGATATAATAAATATTCAAACTTTCAATTTTTGTTTGTAAGACTTTTACTAATATCTTATGTCTTACATTTTTTCAAGCAATTAATTATTATTGACGGTTTTCACATCTTCAACTTTTTGAGATTCCAAAGAATTGGTAACTTTGTTCGAGTAAAAAATAAAAAATAATTTCTTCATCCTTTTTCTTCAAATTTCATGTGATTTTCAAAAGATTGCTTTATAAATTTTTTTCATATCTCACGTTGCTTGCTGTCTAATATAGTTTGCTTGGGAGTATACTTTCAAAAGCTGAAACGTTTCACTGCCACTTTCCTTTTCCACCCCTCTATTATTGAAATCTTGAGAATTTAAACTACAACATGAAACTCCTGTTTTTGACAGAGATCAAGCCAGTTTGAAAACATGAATCGAAAAAGAGAAAAATATTGAACTACAAATAAAGTATTCATTGGTGGAAGATCATTATTTTACAAGCTTATGGGACAGGAAGTGAAGAATAAATTGAGATATTCAAGTTGCACGACTTAAAAAATAAAGTGCAATACTCGTCTAATAGGAAATTGTGCTCTGACAATAGGCGAGGGGAGTGACTATCCAATTCTGAGAGAATGTTTATAGTCGTTACCATCCTCACAAGTAATTGCGTTTTGTTCAATCAATATGGTAATAATTCTCGGCTTTGAGTGGAACGGCCCTTACCGTTCTGCTGTTCAATAACTCGTCTTGACTTGTACCACATCATACCAGTCGGTAAAGAGAGGCTAGCCAGTATTTTTGAAGAATATTAATCCGTAAATGGTTCACTCTCCATTGATAAGTGGCCTTAACTATATAGGCCTACTTAAATGCTAAATTACCTGAAGACCAGTCCGCAAATACGGGCTTATCAACTGCATTCTTAATATTTTCAAAGGGAGAAAAGATATGGATCGCCTCCATTCAATGATCAACATTTTCATAAAGTTTCTGTCTTGATATCCGTCAATGCTACATTTAAGAGCATTGCAGAAACAGCCTTTGTCATGAATAATTTATAAATAATACAAAAAACTGCCCAGAGGTATATTCAATAAACATCTATAGAAGTCATTTAAAAGCTATACATACTCATCAGACACAAATAGTACAGCGAACTATGTTATGAACTTCACTGCTTTTTGTTAAATTTTCATGGAAGAGGCATAACGTAATTATTGTATTGTGAATCTCACTTGTTAACCGAGCACTTTCAATATACCTTACTCTAATACTAATAAAAGTTGATTTTGCACTAATAAGCATAGACTTCCAAATATATAATTTCTTATCACTGGTATTAAGTTTGTGAAGAATTCCACGGAACTATATTATTCTTTGTATACAACTATAGATACTTCAACCTATTCAGAATGATAGTTTGACTCTACTCAAGAAAAATTAGTACTTTATCAATAGCTTGTGTCATACTACATGAAAGGATTTTAAATCGCTTATCAAAACAAAAATTTAAAAAAATCAACGTTCAAACCAAATTTGGTGTACAGTGTGACGAATTTTCACACAGCTTTTTGTTTGAGGGAATGGAACGAACGATAAAATTGCTATAGAAATTTTAACTGTCGCCTTTTTTCGAGAGCGAGATACAAACTCGAATATCATTCACATCGAACAAAGGCGGGTTCGAAAGCGAGGCTGAAAAAACTCGCAAGTATGTTTTTTTCATCTGCATCAATACCGTAGCCATCAAATATAACATTGACAAGCAGTCATACGTTTAGAAGTCTGGCACAATATGGCTGAATAGATTTACAATATTGGATACAATATGTGAGATGAATGCTTGCGTTGACGTGATCCTATAGCCGAGATTTTGAGTCACGGGGGGAAGGAGAAGGTGAAAGGGGAGGAGGAAGTGTGGGGGGAAGAAGATGGAAAGGGATGACAAGAGGGGTGGAAAGGGGAAATGGATGGAGTGGAAGGAAACATCGATTTAACGAGTAAAACTTGCTTTTTGTGGCACAATGGTAAGGTACATTTTATTACATTGTATCAAATAAGGAATTTATTTAATTTGAATAATGTTATTTCACAGAAATATAATTGAAAATAAGGAGCTAATGGTATGAATAAATATTTAAAAGTACTAATATCAAGAAATATTGTGCTGCAACTCCCAAATAGTCCTGTTTAGGGAATTAACTAATTTTTTCTCGTTTACCTTGAAGTCTTACCTTGATCTCTATAAAAAAGGGGGTCCACGAATCACGATCTTCTCCCCGAAAAGCTCCAAAACATACCTACATAAAATTTAGTGGTACAGTGTTCTGTTCTGTGTAGCTATGAATCAAGCCTAATTAACTTATGTATACCCTGTTTCATATTATGTTGTACTGTACTATACCATTTTGCATTTGCATAATTATACAGTAATCACATGACAGGAATTTTCTTCTTTCACCATGCAGCCTCAATCATTGATGGAACCACAGTCATATCTGACTAAGTGGTGGTGAAAAACTGAGGTCATTTTAGACTGAATGTCTTGATACATCGGTGACATTTTTCGAAGGCAACAACCGTGGTATATTTTCACATTAGCGACATATCTAATCAAATCAAATAATAATTTATTTATTCACAACAATACAATACATTTTCCTACAATAACAATTTAGTAAATATACACATGTAATAATGATAAATTAAATTACTCATAAGGAAACCCATACATCAGCAAAGCTAAGCTTGTGCGCTGATGTATTTATTTGTTTATAACAACTAATAACAAATAACTCAACAATGGAAATTAATAATATCTACTAATGTATAGTAATATCTTGCTACTAATGTCTAGAAATGTACAATATTGAATGTTTTTTTAAAACTTGGTTAACAAAATAGTTTTTGGAGAATCATCATAATTAAGAGTCCTCAAAAGAGTACTATTTAAAATAATTATTCTATTTATCAATTATACAGTACTATTATGACATTATTCTCAATAATCTTGATACTCAATCAGTGTATATTCATGAATAGATAATTATCTATAATACATAAAATGTATAACAATCACACCATTATATTCATGATAAAAATGAAATGCTACTCATGGAACATGGGGCATGGTATGGGTGACCAGAGAATGGTGACACGTTGCAGCCAGTCTTTCTCCTACTGTAGATCCCCCCCCCATCCACCGACTGTGAGGGCTGCCTTTTGTCCAGGCTGTTGATTGATGACGTCACGGGACACTCCTAGCAATGATTGATACAACCTTAATTGCTTTCAACACCCCACACCCTCCCTCTCCCCCTCACTGCGACGGTGGATTCCCTCCAAAAACACAGCATCCAAAAAACACATTCGCCGTACGTTTTGCCAGTGTTGCAAAGTCATCGGCAGCCAATAAAGCGATCCAGCATTCGCCCGCGCGCGCGCCAGCCACCCAACTGACTCACTACTAGATCTCTATCGACAGTGACTCTTCTACAGTATTAATTCTCGTCCGCAACTAGCTACTTTCTCCGTTGCATTAGTCAATCACAATCGACAGATAGACAAGTGTCCACCCCTCCCCCACCATCCCTTAAAACTACTGCGACCAATCCATCTCTCCTCTGTCGACAGGATTAGTCCGCGCTTTAAAGAATCAATCTTCCCGTAAAAGACATCTTCTTCAACCCCCTCACTCCATGCCACCCCCTCCTCCCTTCCCAAAACAATCCGCCCCAAAGCTAATGATATGCTTTCCCCCCTCCCTCACCACTCCACCCGTGCTGACAGCTACTCGCAAAACAGTAAATCAAATTTTCTCAATGGATTTCCATTAAAATATACAATGGCCGGCGCTTTTTATTGGGTAAAATGATTTCCAGCTTGACTATGACAGTAATTCATTCAGGAAATTTCGCTACCACATTCCATCAGCGTGATAGTCATCCTTGACTAATGATAGCAGATGCTTGCAACTAGCTCAAAGGAAAACTGAAGCTGCTTTAAATTTTGAACAAAGCCTCGAAAATTCTTAACCTAGTGATGTGCAAAAATAGAGTTTTCCATTGATTACTAAACATAACGTTCCAAGTAATTGCCTCCTGGAATTACCTTACCTTATACCTTATACGCGGGTTCTTACAGCCTTGCCGGCCGTTTCCCGCACTCAACACGCCATCTGCTTCTATCTCTCCATACGTCTTGTTGGATGCCTCTGCTCTCCATGGCCTCTTCTACAACCTTAATTCAATTCTCCTGGAATTGAGAATAAAAAAAATAGATTAATTGATAAACTGAAATGAATTAACACTGATTTCTTATGCATATAAAGAAAAGGTTCTTTTAATTTTCGATTTGGGAGAATCTTCCATTAGAAGACTGTCAAGATCGTGCTGACTGAAACATTATGCGGATTAATTTCTCATTCAACATTGTAGCTTTGATAATATAATGATCTCTTGGAACAACTTTGAAAAGTGATCGCATTCAATAACGCGTTGACGGGGCAATATGCGAAACGTGATAATAAGAGATGAATCAAACAACTGATTTTCAGGCAACCGTGACCAACGGCTCAATGTGTTCTCCGAAACAGAGGAGTTGACCAAGAAAAAACTTGGTCATAACTGGAAACAAAATCATAAAAGTAAGACTCGGCTACGGTCACTCGTATTGGAGATTGTATAATCGCATTGTAGGACTTTCTTACCCTCCTGTTTTATCCTTTGAACGCTTTCCTAATAAATGGGGAACCATAGTTGGAAGAGTTCTCCTTTCCTCCTCCTTCTCTGCATCACTCCTCTCCGCTAAGCTTTTTGTGTATTATTCACGTTTTTCTTTTGTTTAATCTCACCTCTGTACATTTTGCTTATTTTTTGTAAATGTTTGTGTGAATAATTAAATTAAAATTAATATTTTCATAACATTTTCTACTATCATGTGATGGAGATGCGATTGTAATCGACAAAACCTTACTATCAGAGTATTCCTGCACTCTTTTCTATAAAAATTTCCCCATTGACATTAACTATGCAGTGTCATAATATTAAGACGCGATAAGGAGATATAAACGTGATTTATCAACTGGACTAGCCAATAGCAGGTCTTTATGGATATGAGAAGTGGCAAAGAACGACGGTGTCCTTTTTGACGGCTCCACTGAGGGATGGAAGTGTGGGGGGAAGGGAGAGAAAAGGGGGGTCAGCTGCGAAAAATTGCCCCCGGGTTCCTCATCGTTGAAGTTTTTCCCCGTCGCCCTGAAATGGAGAAGGGCGCAAGGGCCTTGCTACTTATCCGACGCCCTTATACTCTTATTCCTTAGTTCGCGGTATGATGGATCGTGCCATTTTGCATCAGTCCCTTCACTCGAGACTGGCTCGCCTCTATCGAAATATTATTCCGCGGCCAAAAGATGGTCCCCCACCCCACCTTCGGGCCTTATGGCAGTCATCAGAGGCCAGCCACTCTCTCCCCTCTCCCCCAGATCGCTGTTTCCAACACTTTTGCCTTCCTTGCACTTCCACATCACATTCTTCTCTCAGCTTTCCCGAGCACCTTTCCACTTTATTTTCAATATAGGTTACAACATGTAGCCAACATCAGTCTCTACCGGTCTGCTGGTGAGGACCACTGAACAGCTCTTATCTTCAACAAGGGCTACTCCAACCCGCCCTGTCCAACATCTTCTTCTCATCATAATATTAAAGAGCCGAATAGGAACAAAATATTCTTATCACTTAGTATTGACTACATAACAGAATCTTCTCCATATTAGACATGAGCATAGGCGCAACATTTTCCAAAATCAGTCCAAGTAGTGTGTGTATCTCACGTAAAGTTGAAAAGTTAGTTTGATGCCACATTTGACTTTAATAATTTAAATACAACAGTTTTATGTGTTCTGATACAATATCACACGTAACTTTGAAAAGTTAGTTTGATACCTCATTTTACTTTAATGATATAAATACAACAGTTTTGGGTGTTCTAATAAAATATCACACTTCAAGTTCATCTCACGTAAAGTTGAAAAGGAGTTTGATACCTTATTTATTTATCAATGATATAAATACAGCCGTTTTGGGTATTCTAATATTATACATTCCATGGATAAGAATTATTTTCATGTATTATGTGATAAATCCTCCTTTTCAAGATAATCTTTATGTTTTATGTTTGACTCTATCTATTTTTCCTATTACTCCTAGCTCTGATATATAGCAAAAACGTTCATAGGATTGTTATTACACTAAAACTGTTTAGTATTAGTTTAGTTAGTGTATTTAGTTAGTTTAGTATTATATTAGTTATTGAGTAATAGTTTTAGTTTAATAAACCAGTGCACTATCAGTCAATATGACAGAATAATTACTTCAATACTGATGTGGAAATAACTTTAATAGCCTCTTGTCAAATAAATTTGCTCAATTGTATTTCACTCATATTCTCTGTTCACATTTACCTCAATGAAGAGACCATAGCAATATTTCATGGTCACTATTGTAGGCTACTATCATTTCACTTTCATAACATTATCAGTGAAATTACATGAGAGTGAGTTCCGGAGTGCGGTAATTCTGTTCTGTGTGCTGGGGGTTGGGGTAGGGCAGGGGGATATAGCTGAGAGATGGGAGTGCCGTTACTGCAACTATTGAGAGTACTGCGATAACAACTCTGCTTTGGCAGTGGACATACGTAATTGAAGATCAAACGGCGGCACGAGGGTCTGAGTGGAGGGGGGAGGAGGGTCACTGAGTGCGGGGTCTGAGAGACCGACTGGTCAGAGGGTCGCAACTACACTGGACATGTCAAATGGAACACAAAGCGGACCCAGCGAATTAATTGTCGTTGGTGTGGACGCCCACTCTGAATATTCATCCGATCATTCGAGCTGCTCGCCCAGCGCGTATTTACTCGTCACTGGCTCTGCCACGGCCACCTAGATCGCCTTTTCGCTTCGTCGCCTCTGTACCAACACCCCCCCCCCAACACAACGGTCCACGTCAATCGTCAATTCTCACATCGACAAACGAAACAATATTCCCCCTTTGGCTTTTCATGGCACCAACACTCATTTGAATACAAATCATATCCACACGTGAGGCAACAAGTTGTAATTGCTTGTCAACTGTATTGCCTCCCATGCTTGTTGATCTGACTTCGACTGTTTTACATCATACCCCGTTTTAGGCAAACAAATGTCGATTCAAAGCTGTTTGAATTGCAGGGGAAAAGTCAATTCATGAAGCAAGAAAATCCTTTGATTCCTTTTTCAAGGATTAATTTCTCATATTCAAGGTATATATACTTAATAGAATATTCAGTATTTATATTTACTTAATACTGTATAGTGTATAGTATAAATAATATGGCTAAGGAATTCTTTCTAATGCTCTAAAATTAAGTTTAAAGTAGTTGTGAAACACAGTAGGCTAGTACAAACCCAAGGATGCAATAGCTTCACATATGTTACGTCTTCGGAAATTCAAAGCACACTTCCATGAATACCTTATTAGAGTGTAAAATCTGTAAGTTATCAAGAAGTTTGGGACGTAACCTTACTTTGGACATTTTTTTGGTAAATTTTGGAATAGAAGAGGTTTTGACCTAACGCCTGTTTTTTCTTTCCATTAATAATGTATTTTGATTAAATAAATGAATATGAATATTAATTAAAAAATTTGAACTAAAATTTTCCTATTGAACCAAATATCTCCAGTACTGATAAAAAGTGTGGTTGAAAGGAGTTTGTATGTTGGGATGAATCCGATTTGTAAGCTGGAGAGTGATTTTTGAGGAGTGGCATGAGAATTTAATCTTTGAAAGGAAAAGCTGTTTCATCAAAGTGAAAAGACTTTCCTCGTGTTCAAGAGTGGTTGATGTCTTCAAGTAAGCGGCGTATCTCGGTTCTTTCCGGACACAAGGCAGTGGTGAGTGGTGTGCCGTGAAGGGGGTGTGCATGAAATCAAGTGCAATACAGGCAGCAGCACTGTTCTGCTTTACCGTTTGTATTTCAGCAGAAAAGTTGAAGTCGAAGGCTGACGCTGGCAGGGCATATCACGGGCATAGATTGCTAATTAAACAAAGAACTCCTCGAGATCTGATAACAAAGCGTTCTGTGCTCTTTCCCTCCCCTTCCCTCCCTGGTCCTTTCGTGCCTTCTCACAGTTTCGTGCCAACTACAAAAGAGCATCGGCTAGCGTTTTTCTAGGAGCTCTCTTCTCCGATGTCCTCTGCTCTCTACTTCTCTTTGTGCGGAAAAGCTCGCTCTCGATTGAGGTCGCAGGCTGCAACTCGCTCTGCTCTGAGTGCTCAAACTTCAGCCACACCTTATTCTCATCATGACGGTGACCCGCTAATTTATTCCTCTTCACTGACAAGCACTATATCAGCACTTCTTCTCCACCTAGAAATTCTCTGCTGTCCAAGAGCGGACTCATCCTTTTAAACCTTTGAAATAAGCCGTAGTGCTTTGCTTGCTTGAAAATACTCCAGTTCATCAGATTTCCAGAATTAAAGGCTTTCCAAAAAAATATATAATCAGATTCATTTAATTTGGCGCTTGGCATTGGATACATGGATATATAGAGAGATATTATTTCTTTGTTATCGTATTCTACAGTCATCAGCAAAGTCAAGAAATAACATCTATCTATCTATCTAATGCCAAACGCAAAATTAAATGAATCTGATCATAAGCAAGGACCTATTTCATTGGAATTTAAAAGTCCTGTAATACAAAGAAACGGTGAACACATCTGAACATGAATAGCTTGTAATACTTTGTAATAATTTTTTACATCCATTGTTTGTCGGCCTTGTTCCTAATTATTTTTATTATTATTCAATAAAAATAATAAAAAAACAACAGAACATCCTGTTACCATGGAAACGTTAAATCACAGTCATTCGCCATCCATAAAACAAAAAAATAACAATGTAATTCGAATATGTCTTTTTAGAATGCAAAACTCAACGCTTCTACTTTACATCCCACTGATAAGCTATAGTAAGAATTCTCCATCGGAGAATATCCTTGAAATCCTTCACCCTCCACAATGATCTGAAACAGTTTCAAAGAGGAAACTTCAACGATTCAGCTCAAAAGGGAAAATCGAACGAAATCGTGGAGGCCCAAGCAGTCATAAAAAGATGCCATTATGATAATGGCATTGATTATTGGTAGGCAATGGAACGGTTTTATGGCCTTATAATGCGGTTAAGATCCCTTCCATGGACGGTAACTCGAAAAAGCGTATTTTCTTCTAAAATATTTTCACCCTTATTTCTAGATACAAATCATGAAAATTCTGATTTAAAAATGGGAGTACATCTTAAAAAAGTGAACGTGGATGTTGTGTTTTTCTATCTGTCAGTGGTTCAAGTCCACTGGATTAAGTCTGATTGTATTTCATTCATAATTAAAAATATTCTCAAAAATTAGAAGCAATGTGTCCAATGAGGATCGGATGTCCTATCATTTATGAATCTAGAATGATTACATTACGGCCTTACGCAATCAATACATTTTTTATTATAATTTCCTTATGAATTAGAACCAATCGCATTCTAGTTTAGTTACAAAGTGACTTCTACAAAAACATCAGGCTATTCACGTAAAATATCGATCATGTTTTCATGGCGTTCCCATATCAATCGACTAATCCATTAAAAAATAACATAACAATAATAGTTCAGGTTCGTATTACACTTTAATCTAGAGGTAGTATGTAAGATGTTAAGAATAAAATTTTTCTACTGCTTGAATACAACATAACGCTATTAACTCAAGTATGATACAAATCAACATGATATAGGTGTGAAGTTGCTGACTGATTTCTATGGAAATTCTACAATTCAGCATGAAGATTATTCCTCTTTTACCAGACTATTCCTCTCCAGACTACTCCTTCGTATTAATGGAGATTTTTATTCATCTCTAGATTTATAAGCTTGATTTATTCGGTTGAGCCTTTATCGAACAATAATTTGTTGTTTAATAGAGAATATTTTATGATTGTATTGATAGATCAACCGAACACTCTTGAATTCCACAATACTGATTAATCAGTTTAAAAAATTCGATCTTCACAGGCAATTTCCTAAGTTGTTTTTCAGAGATTTCGCATGAGGGAGTTCCAGGGAAGAAAAAGATTGAGAGAAAATCTGTAGCAGCCAGACCAGTGACGAAGAACCAATAGCATCGCAGGAAGCTACGAAGGGATTTAAAGAAGTTTACATTGTCTTTGGGGGCGAGCAAGAGCGTTCGACCATCCAGAACAGCTGCTTTGTAGAATTTTTAATCCGCTTTAATTGTTCCTTCTTTTTTACTCTTTTTCGGTAAACGTTGCCGGGCTTTCCTCTTACCTTCTTCTTTTTGTGGGAATGAAAATGAATTAGAATGTCTCCCGGGGGGCCTGTAAGACATTTATCAGGAGGCCCGGGACAAAGGTATTAAAAAGGGAGGTAAGGGAAGGGGAAAAGACTATGGTATGTTCTGTTGGTGGGTGTGTTGAGGGGAGGGGGGAAGCAGCCGCGGGCGAATGCTGGTGCGAAAGTGGCGCAAAGAAAAGACGGGCCACAACTACAAGGTACAGAAGACCGCAGATTAATAACGTCGAGAGAATTGTTTTATCCCGGCGTTTGTCAGGGAAAAACTGGTGCTGCAGAGAAGGATAGCGACCGAGTAGTGCTGCTATCTCTGGTCCTGTGGGACCCATCTAGGCCACTTCCACTTGTCGACTTTCTTCTTTTCCTCCTTTCTCACTGACAAGATGAAGGCCTGCCCACTCTTATCACTTTCCCGGGGGGCTCTGATAACAGTCAGCACTGCTCCGCTCAGCTCCCGACTCCCCGACTCTCCCGGGCTTCATGCACATGCCGTTTGCGTCACTCGATCCTGTCAAAGACTCTCATCAACAGCATTTCGAAGAGGCAACAAAATCACTGATCGCAGTGATATTGCGGTTGGCGAAAATTATTGGTGAAGATACTACAAAAAGATGAAGCTTGATTATAGAGTCTAGAATGGCACAGGGGAGTTTAGCAGAATGTACTATCGAATCATACATATCGTTGATTGTTGAACAAAGAAGTTAAGAGAACAGATTAATAACATATGAGACCGGAAATGATTATAGTCGGGACCATTGTTTCTGTTTCTATACCCAACTCCGAAACATACTTTTTTTGAAAAATATTGACAATAATATAAAGATAGAGTTGAACTATATTATTACAATATTTCTTTCATTATGGTTGAAAAAAATCAAATATTGCTTGCTCCAATGTTGATGGGTTGATGGATGTCAACTTATTTCGTTATTTTCTAATGTTTTGATAGTAATCGATGGGAAAATGTGGTCTATCACTCACCACGATGAACATATTTGTTTCTAATTTGAGTTTTCCAATTATATAAATGAACTTTGTACGGTTTCTTCATTGATGAAAGACTGGTGACAGCAAGTGATCGACATTTTCTCGTCTGGATCTGGAATTCACATTCTCTTAAGTTTTCTTGAACAGTTGATGAACTGAAAGTTACACGGAACATATCAGTTGTAAGAGAAACGAAGATGAACTTCTTCTACGACAAACTAATTTTTAACTATCAATGCTTAAAAGCCTGAAAGAATGTGAATTACAGTTGATATTATTGTATTAATTATATTATTAATAATATGAATAATTATCAATTATATTGTATTAATTATTTTTATATTGTATGAAAATGCCGCTGTAACAGTAAATAATTGTTATTTTGAACTGAGTAGTATCCATTAATACTGGAAAACAAACCTGAATTTATTACGGTATTATTATTCATCAATTCGACGTTAGAAATTGACTTAGGGTTTCTAGCATAAGTTTTATCCATCAATATCAACTATCCTAAGTGAATTTAGTTATTAGTTAGTCAATAACAACAATCAATATTGTAGTTACCAATCGTTATTTTCAACTTTGTTGATAGGTTCGACAGATTGAAGCACTCTAGTATTGAGCATAGTCTTCTTCCACCACTTTCCTATTGAGGATTTCACTTGCTGTGCTGTCGAGAAGGAAAAGTGCTATAAACAGAATTCAATAGCTCTCGATTCTCGGTTGGGGAAAGAATGTGCTCGATAATGTTGAAGAACTGCGTGCTTGGCTTGATGAAATCCGGTCGAAGACAACGCATAGCACGCTAGCTGGCAGCCGTACAGTGGTTGAGACTGCACTCTAGTGAAGCATCAACCGCTGTGAGCCTACTGCTTGCTGTGGTCTCACAACTGACACGCCAACTCTTAAGACACGGCGGCCCAAGTTCCATCGTTTCCCGACAAACTTATTGATTGCAATCAGAGAGTTCAGACTGCTCAGTTGCATTATTTTCGAGGCTTGTTCGCTTATTGTTTGTGTAACCGGAAATTTGAAGTTTCTACTCGCTGTCAAAGTCTCAGACGAATGAGTGTAAACTACTGACTTATTCCTCTTCCCTTACATTCACCTTCTTACCCTCTTCCACATCCCTTCAGGTAACCAACCCTTTACTCTCACATTTCCTCTCTTTCTCCAGCCCACCTATCATCCTTCAAATTCTTCAAAACTCTCAATTCCGCTTCCTTTCTTGTCCCTTATCACTCTCAAATTCCTTTTCTTGACCTTTTCCTTCTTATCCTTGTCTCTCTTCTTCTTTTGAACCTTTTTCCTTCTTCTTTTTCTATAACTTTTTCATCTTCTCTTCCTCCTCCTCCTCCTCCTCCTCCTGCACCTGCTCCTCCTCCTCCTTCTTCTCCTTC
Source organism: Laodelphax striatellus (assembly GCA_017141395.1). Taxonomy (NCBI): domain Eukaryota; kingdom Metazoa; phylum Arthropoda; class Insecta; order Hemiptera; family Delphacidae; genus Laodelphax; species Laodelphax striatellus. The sequence goes on along the minus strand of CM029533.1, from coordinate 29,382,181 downwards.
TCCTCCTTCTCCTCCCCTTCTCCTCCGCCTCCCCTCCTTCTCAACCTCCTCCTCCTCTTCCTCTTCCTCCTCTTTTTCTTCTTCTTCTTCTACTTCTTCTACTTCTTCTTCTTCTTCTTCTTTTCCTTCTTATCCTTGTCTCTCTTCTTCTTTTGAACCTTTTTCCTTCTTCTTTTTCTATACCTTTTCATCTTCTCTTCCTCCTTCTTCTCCTCCTCCTCCTGCACCTGCTCCTCCTCCTCCTTCTTCTCCTTCTCCCCCTCCTTCTCCTCCCCCTTCTCCTCCGCCTCCCCTCCTTCTCAACCTCCTCCTCCTCTTCCTCTTCCTCCTCTTTTCTTCTTCTTCTTCTACTTCTTCTACTTCTTCTTCTTTTTTCTTTTCTTCTATTTCTTCTTTTCGTTTTCAAAATTCTACAAAACTCTCAATTATTCGGCTTCCTCCCTTGTCCCTTATCATTATCAAATTCCTTTTCTTGACCTTTCCCTCTTATCCATGTCTCTCTTCTACTTCTTCTTTTCTTCTTTTTCTTTTCTTCTTCTTCTTCTTCTTCTTCATCTTCTTTTAATTATTTTTCCTCCTTCTTTCCCTATTTCTTCTTCATTTTTTCTCTTCTTCCTCCTCCACCCCTCCTCCTTCCTCCTTCTCTTCTCCTTCTCCTCCTCCTCCTCCTCCTCTTCTTGTTCTTCTACTTCTTCCTCTTTTTCTCCTGCTTCTTCTCCTATTTCTTTTTTTTTTCTTCTTGCCCTTCTGTTTCTTCTTCTCATCATTTCCTCATTTTCCCCATTACCTCTTCTTTTTTTATTTTTCTATTCGTTGTTTTCTTTTTCTGTCCTTGCATGTGCTTTTCAGTAGCATGCGTTTGAACAGATGTACTTGCGTGAAGTACTCACGATGCAGGGTTTGTAATGGATATGCCAACTTTTGTAAAAGAAAGGTGTGAAAATTATGGCGATTCTTTCACCGTACTACTTTTAAGGAAGCATGCAATTAAAAGTCACTTCTCATTTAGAAAAAAATGGAGTGACGGTTGCATGTCTTTATTTGTTTGGTGAAGTGTAAAAGGGATGTATCTTGGAAAAATCAGGTGTGCAAAACGAGGTATACCGATATACCATATTATGCAACACTGCTTGACTTGGAAGAGTAATATTGAAAAAATGTTCAGGGAGGGCGGTCTAAGTGAGATGAGCAAAACTCAATATTACGTTATTTATTTCCAATACTGAAATCTTTAACTGTGTTTTTGTTCACTGAATTTAACTCAGTAAACAATCGAAAACCATTTTTAAATCAACATCTATGAAGAATGAAGAAAAATGAATGCGATTGGGGAAAGAGTTCTTCAACAAATCACAAAAAAACATTTAACGATTTTCAATCATTCCTTGATCTAATTGCAACTTTACTTTTTTTGCAATCGATTCCGAAAGATTCGGGTGCCTCTTTTGTAATCAAGATTTCCAAAGATAACGGTTAATGAGAATTACTAAATAGTATTTGAAGTTTGTTTAATAGTAATAATTAAAGCCATTAATAAAGACATAAATCTGGGTTTGCTTTTAAAAGTAGAACATTCTTTGTATCAAACCTCATAGATAGTTTATTTACTCAATCGCTATAGTTTTGGAAGTACATTCCAAAAAGTATAATAAAAAGCAAAGAGATAATAACTGAAAGCTTAGCTCTGTGTTGATTTATGTTGCAAAAGAGTTGCTCAGATTTTGTGAATCTTCCAATATCCGATATTGATATTGATTTTGAACTTCAATATTAATGTAGATGTAGCTTTGCAACTAGACTGTGATAATAAATTGTATTTGAAAATAAACTAGTTTTTTAACCATTTATTATTGCATTGTCCTTCATAAGTGTGTAATCATTGGATGGAAAACAATAATAGTAAAAAAGAAGATTACACAGGTAGAAGCAGTGAACTGGTAGAATATTATGGATAGTGGATGAGATTGAATTAATTTAGTGATACGTCTGATCTAATGTTCGTTGCTGATCTTATGAACTTACATGATTTTCCAAGTTGAAAGGGGTATTAATTATTACTTAATTATTTGATCAATTCATTCATTTCATTTAGCGTATGGCTTTTAATTTGATCAATAAATAGGTATTTCAAATCAGTATATGTGGAGAATTTAATTTTAGAGATGAAGTGTTAAGAAATCAGGATTGAGGTGAAAACATCCTGATTTCTCAAAAGTACAATTTTGTCTGTTCTGACTTCTTTTCGGAAGAATGGTCTGAAGTCTTATTCCATAAGACCCATTTTGCACTAGGCAACCGGTGGCGAGACACCCATGGCGATTTCAAAACACGAATGCTCTAATATGTCAAACCGAAGAACCTTTAAAAAACCATATTTTTACGTATTATATATTTCAACTTTTTTGTGAATTGTAAATTTTCTTTTTTTTAGTATGATGACATCAATAAACTCAGCTCATCGAGGCGAAATCCAAATTTTATGGAGTTTCTAGGATCTGGGAAAATTTTCCAGATCATCTTCTCCCAAAGAAATGATTTTATTTCTGGCATTCTAGTTGGGTGGAGAATCATGTCGAGATGTGCATACGCGGCGGCGCGTCTCAAAACAGCGTCTCCGTGTGTGGGCGACTGAACACTCGAAAAAGCGAGGCGCGGCGCGCCGAGGCGAGGCGAGGCGAGGCGCGGCGCGTCTCCTGTGTGCCATGAGCTTTACTCAGTTAGTAAACAATCGAAAACTATTTCTAGATCAACATCTATGAAGAATGAAGAAAAATGAATGCGATTGGGGAAAGAGTTCTTCAACTAATAACAAAAACATTAGACTATTTCCAATCATTCCTTGATCTAATTGCAACATTACATTTTTTGCAATAATCTATCCCGAAAGATTAATTTTTTTGTAATAAATTTCCAAAGATAACGGTTAATGAGAATTACTAAATAGTATTTATTTAATAGTAATAATGTATTAGTGATTGTATTCATCAAATTCATACGTGCTCGAATGTCACAAAGGAAACACCCAGTACCCAGATACTTTAATTGAACAATGAAAACTGAAAAATGTGGGCTTTCACTGGAGTCTCCGTCACAACACGTAAGAGATTGATTATTATTGTCAAGCAAGCTCTCAAATAGTGCACCAAGCACCGACACCAACATTGTTCGGTGTTCTTTGAGTGTTGAGGCAAGTTGCAAGCGAAGCGAAGCGGTGAAGTGACGTCAAACGAGGGAAAGTAGGCTCCCCACTGGTGGCAGTGCAGCCCTGAACTGGATGCACTTTTCTTTCGATATCGGAAGATGAGCTCCTGTGATGTGTGTGCTCCTGCTGGGGTGCGCCACCGAAGAAAGAGTGTGCTTGTTTGAAGTCGACAGAAACTGAACGTGTAGTATGTGAGTTGAGTGTGGTGCAATAACCACGCCACGCTAAAACAGATCAATCGGCCATTTATCGGAAACCACTTATCAAAGTACTGACGTCCTTCGTGGTGGTGTGTGTGGGTGCAGCAGTGTTCTATCTGCTATGCAATAGTCGACAGTAAGCTAGCTAGCTGCTATTCGTTGGCCATGGTCAACTCTTATCGTTTGGCATCATGACAATGTCACCCACCACTCCATCACTACCTCGCCCCTTATCAAAACCAAACAACAGCCATATCATCAGAGCATCATCGGCATCATGATCGAGTGCATCTGCGGCCTTTTGAATTGGTCTCTGGCCATTTATGCTCGCTCGCTCATCAAGATCGTCACATTGTGTCATCATGTGAGTGTGTGTGTGTTTGTGGTTTGACAGAAGTGGCCGATCATCATTGTTCCATATTCGCGAGCCAAATGCCTCAATTTCTCTTTCTATCGGACTTTGTTTTTCTTTCTATTTGAAACATGATTTTTATTGTCTTTCTCATTTGATTCTTCTCTCTCCCTTCAAACTCAAAACTCCAACATACTGCTTTTATCATGTAAATTCGTCATCATTCCTCTCTCTTGCATCCGCAAAATATTTATCTCTTTCTCCAGCATGGCAATGCCCAGCATGGCATCATCTTCAGTGGGAGTCAGAAGTTTTTGTGGAATTGATAACATTTTATTCTTTTACTAATTCACCTCATTATATTGCACAGTCTGGAAACTAATATAAATTTTGAAATTTTCCCATGAAATTTCCATAATAATCGACGCGATAGGAAAAATTATCTGCTTCAATATTCTGTCTTCACATTCACGATATCGCTGTCGTCCCCTTCTAACGAGTAAAGAATAAATGTGTCATAATAGTGTTCGGGTGATAAATATTTTGTGTCGAAAAAGCACACAATTGGTTGGAGTGAAAGAGGAAATGTAATGATAGGGAAAGATATAGACGATGGAAGGAGATGGAAACATTTCTCTTTAGATTGAAGTGAGAAAGTAAAAAACAGTAAAGCTGAGGAAGAAGCAGGAAGAGTAAGGTCAATATCCATTACTTGGGCACATAAAACAAGACTTTATCGCCATCTTGGATTGTGTGGCGGGATAGCCAGCAGTGGGTGGTGAAGGGAGGGGTTTCAAGGGAGGCTGTTGGAGGGGGGGGGAACGAGGAGGTTTGAAGCGGAGGTTTTCCCTGGAAGAAGCGGTGGGAAGGGGAAACTACTTGAGCCGCCAACACTTTTCTTTTGTTTAACTCAGTGCTGAGTCCACACGTTTTCATACTCTTACCAGCCAGCCCTATCGATAACTGAACCGATCGTCACGAGATCACGCGGAGGGTGCAAAAGAAAATATTCTTTATAACCACCTCCACCTTTCTTTATTTTTTTCTCCACCTCCTTCATTTTCTTCATCTTCATTTATTCTTCACCCACTCTCAACAACCACTCATAATCATGTTCAATGATACTCTCACAATCATATTTAATGAAACTACAGTATATTCAAGTGGGACAAATACATGAGATAGTTTGTTATATTAATTATGTAGTAACATAATTTTTTATATTACTTGTTTATTTTATTAATTGAAGATTCTTTCATCAATGAAGAAACTAAAACATAATGTATAAACTATTCATTCAAATATATGCCGATTGAGACAAATTGGGAAAAAGTGACAAAATGGGACAACTACATGGAATAGTTTGTTATACTATTATAGTTACATAATTTTTTAAATGTTTGTTTGTTTTGATAATTGAAGATTCTTTTATCAATGAATAAACTATTCATATAAAGATGTGACGAGGGGGAATGAGATACTTACTTACTCACATAAAGGTTACTTTATGTGAGTAACCTCATATTTATTGGATCAAGGATATATTTTACTCGAAACGATTTCAGGCCAGTTGAATAATTAAATAATTACAGGTGATATCTATTGTTTTGTAACAAATTTGGAGATTGGGATATCCCATTTTGATTAGCATTACCAACACAATAAATAACTGAATAATAAATTAATCATTAATAATTATATTATTATAAGTAATTTTACTATATAGGCCTAATAATATAATATATTATAATAAATTCGTTGAATCTCGCCAGCCATAAGGTCTTTTGTCAATATTCACGTCACGAAAGTTTTCAGACCAATTAATAGCATCTCAGAGGATTCTATTTGAATTACAGTATTCACATTGTTTTTTTTTTTTGTGTTTGAGATTGAGTCTCGTCGTCCACTGGAACCGCTTTCGTCCGAGAGCGACCGCGGTTCCGGCAATTTGATTACATGTTACCACAGAGAACAGACTAGAGAGTATCGCTTCTCTACAATGTTGCCAATTCAGTCATTCGAACGTTTTTGGATGAAACACTTGAAAGCAGGTAAGGAATGTTTATTTAAACGTGTTGTTAAAGATTGGATCTGCGAGTCCAATACTCCCATGTAGCCCATCAAAGGAAAGGAATCTGCTTTGAAGGAGCTTCCAGCAGATGGCAGCACGTGTTGCTGACTCGCTGCAGAATAATTTTAATTCTGGTGCGGCCGGTCGTTCTACTGGGGGAGACAGTACGCTCGTAGTACTGTACTGACTGATTTAGTTCTCCAGCCCTGTCACAGATGGCGCTCACTCACTTATTCATTGCCGATTGTCTGTTGAATGCAAATCTAATGCACTAATAGTCATTGGAAACGTTTCAAACTTTCTCACTTGACATGAGCGTCATTTCAGCTTTTAAAATGGGGTGGCAAGGTCTGCCAAGGATCTGGGGGGCTTGGAGGCCGTGGCGAAGCGTGGTATACTTATTTGGTCATCGCCGGGTGTTTTGGGGGGGGGGCTGTTTAGGAAGGTCAGTTCCGGGGGGTCTGGGGGGTATGGAATACCCCCAGGTATGGGGGGGGGTCCGGGGGGCACCCCCCGGGAAATTTTGAACAATTAAGAGTGAAAAACCGAAAATCTAGGCTTTAAAACTACAACGTTTTTCTTACATAAATACTAAAATTATATGATATTTTTATAAAATCAAGTATTTTTCCAGTGTAAATCACAACAAAAGTTCAAGTTAACATGAGATGAGCAAATTTTAAAATGAAAACACGCACACTGATATGACTAAATACTGAAAGTATTTAACAACCTGTCAACCTCAATACAAAACCTCAGTATGAAACAAACAGCCTCAATAGTCCATCTGGATACATTGAGATTTGAAGCCAACTTATGAATTCGTAATAATATGTTAATAATTTCATGGTACTCAGCATTTATGGATAGAGGTTTTTTACCAAAAGACCCTCTTATGTATGGGAGCCTACCATTCTACCAACGAGCATCAGACAAAAGGAAGGAACGGCATCTAAACTTGCATTGAAGATGTTTTAGTGAGTCCCTGCTCATTGGTACTTATTTTCGTGATCAAGAAGACAGTAATATTGCAACTGCAATTAGAATATTTTAGGAGCTATTGTTTAAATTTAAACCATCAATAATTGGACTATAAATAAATTTGAACTATCAATATTAATAGATAATTGTTTTCCAGCAAAAATTTGTTTTTGTTTCATTTATATTGACACTGTTCATGTTGTATCATACAATGCTGAATAAATATTTTTGATTTGAAAATAAATATTGTATAAATATTCTGAAAATTTTGTATGGCCTGGCACTGCTGCTCTATATATTTGCGCCAAATCCCGACGTTGAGCAGAACCAATGCTTAATTCTACGTACCTTTTTAAAATATAACCATTTGAATCCTCATTTTTGTTACAAAATAATACTAACTTATCTCTACTCTGATAATAATAAAACTACTGAAAGTATAATCCTATACATATTAGTTTTTGGACAGCAAAATTTTCAATCTCTGTCCCACATTCCTGAGCTGGACCAATATGTCGGCTCCATGCACGACATTTTGGTCCAATTTACTTACATTCCTTCACTTCCCGACAATGTGTACCAGCGACATTCTGTACCACGTTTCATTCGCAATATTGATTTAGGCAAAATATCGACTGTTGAACTTCTAGTCAATTAGGAGTGTAAGTGTAAGTGTAAGTCACAGATCCCAATCCGACATTACATGTTTCCAAACATTTGACACTGACATTTGAAAGTGTATGCAGTCAGTTTTCGATTAATATGCTTTTAAAAATAAAAATTGGTATAATATTTTGTCTTTTTTCATAGGGTCATAATTAAGGTAGGTTTTAAAACGATGAAAAAACAAGGTTAAGTGACTTTGTCAGTATTTGGATTTTTAATTTTCTGTAATGCTTCTTTTTCTCCACTATCAAAATTAAGAGAAAAATCATTATTTTGAGGATATCCACTGGAGATAAAATTAATTAATTATATCATTGATAAGACAGGGGGGTCAAATCAAATCAAAATCCATTTATTGCAAAATACAAGTAATGTACATGTATAGGCCACGTCAAAACATAATTACATCAAGTTACATCGAGTTACAGTTGATTTGAAAGCAAATTGGTGAGAAGTTGTAGCTAAGAAATACAGCATCCGATGAGAAAGTAAGTTGGACTAGCTTCCTTTTCAAAATTCTCAATATCATGCATAACCATCTCGTACAATTCAAATTTCGAGACAGGTTTTACATTACAACCGACCGGCTCACCAAATTACGAATTTTATACCAATATATATCGATAAGTATGAATGAATCGATGAAAATATCGATATTTACGCATTCCTGTGATGGACCAATATGTCGGCTCCGTGCACGACATTTTGGTCCAATCTATACTCCTTCATTTTCCGACAATTTGTACCAACGACATTCTGTCCCACATTCCTGAGCTGGACCAATATGTCGGCTCCATGCACGACATTTTGGTCCAATTTCCTTACATTCCTTCACTTTCCGACAATGTGTACCAGCGACATTCTGTCCCACATTCCTGAGATGGACCAATCCATGAAACGACATTCTGTCCCAAAAATGGGACAGAATGTCGCTGGACCAAACTGTCGTTGGGACAAAATGTCACGCTCCCGAATAAACTACTCGACTTCGACTCTACTTTAGCGCATTCTAGCGGCAGAACTATCATGTCTCAACCTTCCTTTTTGTTTTTGAACATGAAAGCTATTATTGTGTGCCAGTGAAAATGTTAAATAAAAAATCAAGATTGTGCCACGTTTATAAACTGTAATTTTTCACTTGTTTGCAAATAACTGAAATTATAACTGCCTGATTACTAATTGATAATACTATTTTTGGGGTGGCAAAAAAAGGGGTTTGGGAATTTTGGGGTGGCAACTGCCACCCCTTGCCACCCCCAAATGACGCCTATGTCACTTGATAATAATCTAATCAATGAGAGTATCTGTTGAACGCCAATCTATAGGAGTATACCTGGTAAACCGTCTAAGAGGAGTGTTCATGGTCTTCTATGGTCTTCTGTTTTAAACAGTTCAGCTTATAACAGAAGTCCATATATACTACACTTTCTCCATATATTCTGATCATAAAATCTTCTAGAGATTATGTAATCTGATGTTTCATATATCTTTGGTTGCACCAACCTGGATCAATTATTATGAATCAGCTGATCCTATTTGATTAGCCTTGCACTGATCCTGGATCAGAATTGATCTTGCTTCGTGCAACTCAACAATAATTTCTTAATCTATTCTGGAAATGAATCAGTAGCTCAGCACTGAGCCAGAAATGTTTTCATCATGAAACGAATTGGTAATTCCCTACTTTATGTATTTCCTTCACCCCCCTCTTCTGTATACACATCGAATTTTAACCTGAATTACGCAAAGATGCAGGTTCTGACTCAATCAGAACTGGCTTAACGTTTTAAATAGAGAGTTTGAACATGCTACCTCAATATCCAATAATCCAATAAAGAGCTATAATCCAAGGATCCATGTCATAATCCAAAGATGAGATCGGCGTCATAATTTAACTTTATGAATTCACATGGAAATCAACTGATCAGAAGCCAATCAATTTTATTTAGTTATTCATATATTGACAATATACATTACAATGTGCAAAGAATCAACAGACATTCGTCCAAAACTGCTTCTATCTCAAATTTTGATGAATGTCTGTCTGATATCTGTCTGTCTGATGAATGTCTAGTCCATAATATGTCTGACATTCGGCTCTCAAATCTTAGCACATGGAAGCATAACCGAAATTTCATCCGTACAAGGAGAAAAAATTAAAATTTCGTCTATCTATCAAATTAAATAAACATTGTATAAGTCAATCATGTGACAATATGGCTGATGCGAGATGGCCTGTTTATCCAGTCACTGATTAATGATACAGAGAGGATAGAGAGAAAAGGACTACCTTGATTGAATGTAAATTAAATTTATAAGTTCTACCTTGTAATAACTATGACATAATAAAGATAGTAATAAACATTTTGTAATGAAGATAGACAAATTGATTGCGATAAAATGCTAAATTATGCGTTCATAAAAAATTGATTATTAAGATCATGTGAAAGTGATAAACTTTTGTAACCACAGAACTGGATCACCAAGATTCCAATTGGTTTCTGTTCAAGACTCATGCAGTGTAGTGAGGTTCTCTCTCATCAGCTCTGTAGCTTAAAACGCCAAATATAAATTACACAACATATATTGGCTTTGTCTGCTGCCAATAAAACACTGTTTGTTTTTTGAATGGGTGTTGACGGCCAAGGGTTGAGCCTGTAATGACCGCATTTTACGTCGGATTGTAAATCAAAAGCAAATATAGATGGAATGATGAGCAGACAGGAAGAATCGAAGGATTGCCGAAGAGACAGAGAGGTTGATAGTGTATGAGATAAGAGGAAGAGAGAGAGAGATTGAGACAGAGAAAAAGAGACAGTGAGAGAGGTTGATGAAGAGGTAGAAAAAAAAGGTAAAGACAAGGAGAGAAATAGCATAAAAGGAAGAGAGAATGTGCGAGTGAAAATAAGTAGAAACGGTACCAAAAAATAAAAGGATTAAGATCAACTTCAGGTTGTAAAGTTGGTTAGTGAAGAAGAGCGAAAAATGAACAATAAAGTTTTACATGTGTATTGTGTAATGTGTGAGGAGATTTGTGATTCTGTTTGGAAGAGTAGGAAGATATTATAACGAATGTTGTACACTCGTCAAAGGTTACAACTCTCAACAAACAACCCAGGGGGCAGTGTCAAGTAACCCTGTTTATTGTTGTACGCAGCAATGATGTGTTTGTTGTTGCTTGTTAAGAAAGTGTAATTCTCACCGCAGGTGAGATGAGTCCAATTGCTATTCTGACATTTTCTGCAGTCGAATAATAATTAAGAAGCAGACTGCCACACGACTTTAACTGATCGTTACTTGGGAAAGAGAAGATCGCATGAAATTTGCTCCATAGGAACGTTTTTATTAGCGACATTATTCCTCTCTAAACTATTTATCATTATCAATCAATAAATCAAACATGGAACAATTGAGCATCAGTTATGGAGATATTCAAGTTTCAAGATAAATACGATATTGAAATTTGCTTCTCGAATCCAAAGTCATTCTTAACTACTGAGAATACTCACTGATGAGAATTGAATGTTTCAAACAAGGAATCATTACGTTATCTACTACAATTAAATCAGTCAATCACTCTCCATCCAAAAAAAGATGTTCACAAGGAAAAATAATATCATGAAATTCGAATCAGTCATTTGCTACAGAACCGGAAACGAAAAATACGTCTCAGAACGTCCTCGACCAATTATCATCCGTGGATTATCGATTGAAACATACAATTTGTATTTTTATGCAAATCAGAATGTTAAAATAGGGTTCCTTCCGTGAAGAAGTTAAATGGTTGGAAAGTAATAAAAAATTTGAATCTATAAGATTTAAGAATTTGAGGATATTCGGATTCAAATTATACATCACCAAGTGCATAGCGAAATAGATAAAATCGATCAAAATTGATAAATAATAAATTTTGGATGACGGGGAATAGGGGTTGGACAAGCACATGCAGCCACAATGATTGTTCACAGAATTGAGTGTCTGCTCAACAGACTAGCAATCCAATATTGGTAATTGCAGTCGACGTGGCAATTTGCATCGTAAAACATTCATCTACTCGCTTAAAAAGTCAAGATGATTATTGATCACCAGGATTGCAGAGTGCGTAGCGCGAGGGGTGGTAACGGCAAGACAGTAAGCTATGAATATGCTCGGTTGGTGAAATTCAGAAGAGGACTCGAAAGTGTGCAGAAAAGGGGATCGTCCGAAGGATTAAGGGTATGATGGCGAGGAAAGGTGGTGGTTTGGAAAAAAGCCGAAGAAGTATTGTCAAGTTGTTCGGTGAGATATGCAAAGCAGGCCTTGTTTCTGATTCGTTTTGAAAAGTGCTGCGAACAACGACAGTAGTGCAAATAGGGCCGGGGAAGTGCGTCTAGCTGGTGATTTGCATATTGAGTGCAATATTTCGGATGACAAATGGCCCTCCTCAGAATTCTGCGCACACAGGTCCACCAGCATCGGACCCTAATGACACCCCCCCCACCCCACCAATATCCAATAAAAAAACCAACTTTCCGGCATCAAACGATACAAACGGCATCCGAGCACTCCCTTGATAATGCCCATTTTCACCATGTAATAGTGTTCGAGGCATCTATTAGATCTGCATGAACAGCCAAAACACTTCTTTGACTCATCTTTAAATATTAAGGGTGGACGACAACCGTCTACAATTATTCTCCTCTTAAGATGATGAGATCCATCGATTGAGTTGCTGATTGACTTGTTAGGAGGGAAGGTTGATCAGCACACAAACTCTGACAAGATTACATTTTCTTGACGATAAGAATTTTCTTCCATGATCTATCTTCAACCATAGCTTACCATAGGAGTTGAAGGGAACAGTTTAAATCAATTGAAAAGTCTTCTACAAGAATTATTTTTCATTTATTTATTTGTTTCTCACCATATTTTAATAAAGAAACTTGAAAGTCATATTTTATCCCTTCAATGAAAAAATAAAATATAACAAATCCTTCAATGATAATGAAACCTAAATATAATATTTCTCTGTCTTTGGACAAACGTAAATAATGATAGTTTTTGTAAATATATTGAGTATTTGTTTTATTTTGTAAAAACGTTCGATGAAACTGAAGTGAGATTTACTCCTATCCTAATTTTGACAGTACATCGACTCTATTCAAGTGATCGCGACCCTCATGTGTCATTCATCTTGATAAACTAATCTACTATTTTTTATTCACAAAATAGTAGAATCAGCATTGAAACTCTGGTTCTACATTGTAGTTTTTAGCACTAGTTCTACCAAATCAATTCACAAAATTAACCATTAAAACACTGGTTCTAGATAACATCTGACTCGGAAGTGAGTGGATTTTCTCTGCATGTCCGGCATAAAAGCGCAGATCTTGCTTCCTGATTGGCAATTCAGATTACACTGGTAAGTTGGCTATTGCGCCGCAATGGGCTAGTCAACCAACAAGGAATATGAAGTTGCGGAGAGAAACACAGCTAAGATTTGTGAATAATGAATCAGTAGCCTGATCCAGCTATGGCAATATCCAGAGTGTGCATATTTCATCGACGCCTTCCCCCCCCACACCCCCTTCAACCCCAAAGACGGACGGACAAACCTTCAGCTCCGGTTTCGGATACTTCCTGTGCCAAGTAAGCCCTGCTTCCACTATTGCTGAGGCCACTACAAGCAACCACCGTTGTCTTTGGCAAACTTTGTCGACTGTTAAGCACCAACTTGCCTGCTGCTTCATCCCTATTCGCCAATAATAATTCATGAATTGCTTCGCACTGGTCTTGGAACTCACCCCCCAACCACTACCGGTTCCCAGACAGGATGGACACTAGGACTGGCCTCCCTTATTATTCTTAGTTGGTTTTGTGAGCTAACGATTCAAGCTTTCTCAAAATTTGTTTATAGTGTTTAGCGATGAAGATTCTCCAGAACTCTTCAAATTTCTATTTCCTTGAAATTGGGTTGCACCAAGTTAGAACAACTTTGATCCAGGATCAGTAAATCTAATCATAAATCAGTTAGTTGATCGCGGTTGGTGCAACACAACTTTAAGGAAATATAAATTCGCAGAATTATGTAGAATCGTCTTCACTAAACAATATAAATTTTTTTCAGAAAGTGTAAATCGTTAGCTTACCAAACCAACTAAGAATAATAAGGGCAGTGAAATTGTCCATCCTGTCTGGAAACCGGTAGTCTAAAATAGGTCCATATCACAGCACTTCAACACAGAAAGTTTCGGCCCCGAAAATATTTTCAGTAGATTGGAAATATCTATAAGTTCCCCTTAACAGTCTGGAATTTGAAAAATTAATTTTCACTCTTAGTTTTTTAATTTTTTAGAAAACTCGAAGTTGCACTGGTTGCACAAATTTGAATTTTGGATGTTGCTAATATTTATGAATACAGTAATATTGCACATAAGAAAATTGAAGATTGCATTTCTATTCGAAGTAAATTTTATTCTAGAGTTGCATTGCTATTCCTACTGATTCACTTCTAATGTTGTCTCTTCTAATAATTTTTTTATAAATGCAGAAGTTATACATGAAAAAATTGACAGTTATCATCACTATAGCAAGTGAATTACCTTCTTATCCCAAAGATAACAATTCAAGCCTAAACTCATAGCTGCAGTTTGATCCCAATTTATCAGATGACTCTTGTAGACAGTTTAAGATAAGAAGTTAGTTTGAAAGTTGTAGTGAAGAAGGCTGAAGTGCTGTCCAAATAGAGCGGAGGAAGGGGGCAGGATGCCTGTCGTGGAAATGGAGGCCGAAGTACTTCGACAACAGTTCTTGCTCAAAGTTCAAAGCAAGAAACCAAGTGAGGAAGCCTTTTTGTGGTGGCGACGATCACAAACGTTTTGTGCCACAACAAAATTGTACACCAGCCGCTCTGCTCTGCCCACACTGCACTCCTCTAGGTTAATTATAAAGTTGACGCCTCTGCGTAATTTAACTTTTAAACTGTTTCTCTCTTCTCGCAATTGGGCCCTTCTTGGTTTTTACCAGCTTTCCTTTCATGACTTCTTCTCGCTTCAGTCTTTAAACCACTAGAAGTTTCTTCTGCCCATGTCTTTCAAGACAAGTTAGCAACTGAAGATTGGTTCGGATAAGTTCAACCGAAATTTGTCTTTTTTCTGTGGTATTTTTTTCTTCAAGTGAGTTTGATGTCTTTTTCAAGGACTTGAAGCAAACTATTTTGGCCTATTCTTGAAGTAAGGATGCAAATATTTTTGCGTATTCAAAAGTGAAGTTGATAATCATTGGTACAAAATTATTCTTGTATTGTTTTTGTATTGAATTTCATTGTTTTGATTTTAACTTGCTATCTCTCGCTTAAGAAAAAATGTTTCAAATTGATGAATCTTTCAGAATATTGAAAAAAGATTAGATTTTTAAGAGATCCAACATTATTTATTGAATTGAGGATTTACTGACACTTACAACATTCCAAATTCGATAGATTTTTAATGTGAAGTGAATTGTTAATAGAATGCATAAATCTGCAAAATACTATACTGCAGTAATGATCAATACGATTGAATTATCAACAAGTCCATATCTCAACAAAGATTCTCATATGAGTCTCAAGTCGCATTTTAGGAATGAGATTCTCATATTGACTAATTGACTAATTTAAGGGAATCCGACGTATTGACTAATCCCAGTTACTATTATATACAATAATAGTTAGTTATAGATAATCAGGTGAATAGGTGAAATAACTTAACTCGACGTCTAATGAGAATCCCAAGCGGAGAACGATTGTTTTCTCCTCAAAAAGCTCGATACTTAAGCAAAATTATTAGTATTTGCGCTGTATTTTTCAGCATTGTTCGATTATCTAATAATATTCTGATGTATGTTTATAAAACATTGCTATTGTCATTTTGCATTGAATAAAAGTTTTAATAATGCTAGAGTGTTATCTTCAAAGTTTGAAATCAGCAAACGCCGCTTGAAAAAGCTTGGAGATAAATGAGAAGGATACCTGCCGATTGATTGAGAGGAGAAAATTGAACATCCAACACAAGAGTGCAACCAGCAAACTGGAATTATTGAAATTTTAATTAATATTTCGGTATTCAAGACAGAAATTCTATTAGTTGGGAATTGCTCATCGCATCTCTGAAGCCGGTTTCGAAGGTAGAGAGTATTCGATTTAATAATCTCGCTTATGTAAAATATGTGAAGTTTGTGTCTGTGAGTTTGAGTGAAGGATCAATGAAAATCAAGGATTACAGGGTGTGAGAAACGGGTAGGTGTCTGTGTTTAATAGAAGCGTTTCGTAGCTATCGATTTATATAACTGGTGGCAGAGAAGAAACTAATCGAAGTTAATGGGTGTCTTGGTATGTTGTGCTGTCGACAAACGCAGATAAAGTGAAGAAATGAATGAAGATGCGGCGGAGGGACGGCGAAAGACGTATCAGAGAAGAGAAAGACAATCTTTCGGATGAGTTTTGGGCGGCGTCTGTCTGTATTAATTAGCCAATCAGAGACTCACTAATTAATGGTCGTTCTTATCTTGAACGGGTCTCCACCGCGGGAGGTGAGACGTTGCCTTTTACTCGCCGCCACTTTGCAGCCGAAGACAAGAGAGACGGAATGATGATCGCAGCAAGAGAGAGAGAGAGAGCACATGTGTGCTGGATATTCGACAATCTATTACCATTAGTACGAGCAGAGCGCGAGCATTGTTTCGGCAGATAACTTTGCCCACCGCATCTGAGAGATGAGCATGACTGATGATCTCTCTCTATCCACAGGATTCCTTTAGTTTGACTCACAATCCTCCATAACTTTGAATAACATAGAAATATTGTTACTTATATGAGACTGAAAGTTAATTAGTGAACTAATCTGAACTTTCTTGATGAGCCAAAGTTGATCAAGTAGTTCTCTTCAATAATATATTCTTAGAAGCATTGTAGTTTATCAATATGGAAATGTGCTTGACGTCAAGGCTTATTCAGTAAAACCGAACTCTTATAATCAAAATGATTTTGTTGGAGTTTGAGCATATAGTTTAAAAAAAAATCACTAATTGAAGTTGTAGAAGCTGATTTTGAGTTGACGGATAGTCTCTGACATGATTCTTGCATAGGCGTCGCGTGGGCCATGAATTTGGGGGTCTCAAATAAAAATATTAGGGTAATATGAGCCAGGAAGGCAAACTACTCAATGTTACTTTCAAATGTTAGTCTACTCAATAAAATGCTCAGGAATCATTTTATGTAGGCCTAAACAGAAACAAGTGAGAACTACCAAATATTTCAAATATTTATCTTATTTAGCAGATCTTAGCATTTTTTACTAAATTTTGGAGGCGCGTGCCCCCCTATTCCCCTCACGGCACGACGCCTATAATTGAGGTGGTAAATCTCTCAAGTCATCAAACCTTTTTTAAAATGAAAGGTATCAATGAGATGCATTGTTAGAGATTCATTGATAGATGATGCGTTGGTCAATCACTTTCGATAAAAAGAGTAAACTAATAGAATTTGATGAGTTGAAGCTGTTCTTGTATTTGAATTCTGTTGAACAATAAAAATGGTAATATTTTGGAAGCAAAAAGTATATTGTTGGCTTATAAATGGAAGGAATCAACAAGATTCAAATCAAGTGAATATATAATTAAACATTTTTTAGCACAAAAATCGTTATAAATCGGTATCATGATGGGAATACTGATTTTCAAGAAACCATTATAACCATTATTAACGACGAGCTCACGTGTATTTCCAGGTCACCATTAACGTCGAGATTACGTTTTTCGTGGATAAATATTTTTCAATGAATGATTGTTTATTGATGGGAAAGCGTTACAACGTCTCTCAAATATTCAAGACAATAACCTTTCTATCCCTATTCAACTGTGAAACAGTACTAACAGACTGCCCTTTGGAAGGGAGCAGCAGCAACTGAAATAGTTGGATAAATTCGCCTTGCGAAGTGAAGGTAGTTGATGGCCGAAGGCGGTGGATTGGCTTCTAGTGTCCATTAGGCGCACAATTAGGGTGTGCAACCCTTCCTTGCTCATGGACTGGCACATGGAACTCTCCTTGGCACAACGACGAATTTCCATCGTCAACGCTAACCATGTTTACCTGTTGCGTCTCCATTTCACGTTTCCATTAGCAACAGTATCTTGGACAAGCCTTTCCTTCCAGCTAGATAACAGGACTACGAGGCAGCTTATTGGGTTGAAAACTTGTAAGTTGGTCATTGTTGGTAAGTTCGTAAGTCTAGTGTTGTTAATAAGCATGTTGTTATTGCATTTGGTCAGTTCTATCTTCATGAGTCCTCCTTTTCTGGAATTCGTTTTTTTTTTGTTTGTTTTGGCAACATAATTTTCCTTGACAGTTTTCTGTTCATCAAATTGTATTTTAATTTCAATGTGAAGATTTTCTAGACCGCTCTCGGATGGGTGACCGACACAAAAAATTGTGCAATCAGGCCAGGTGAAACCTACCCGTACGATCAAAATGTCTTGCTAAATGTACTTCTGAATGGAGGTAAAAGTGATTGAAAGTAGATTTCTTTTGAAATACGACATTTCTCGTGATGCATGAAACCTCATCCATTTGAATTATTGATTGAATATTCATAGTAGTTGAGAGTTTACGATGTCGTTTAACGGGATAGGCAAAGTAATCTGTCAAGCAATGGAGCAAAAAAAAGTTTTCAGAAGAGAATTTTCTGATTCAACACAATTAGTTATGATCCAGTTTTCTTCTGAATCAGTAGTGTTGTTAATTATCGACAATTCTTTAGTTTCATAATTGGCATTTACACAGAATAATATGATAAGAAATGAAGATTTCCAAGGAGAAGAATGATAATTCAGAAATTTGAACTGATAATAAAATCCAACAATTCCAATCAACAATAAATCTGTATTGCAATACGAGCTTAATGAGAATATTCTTTGGTGTTCTAAATCTCATTTCAAAGCTGATGCTTTATCGCCTCATTATCCAACTCTAAATTAATAGGCATTAACCTGTGACTTGCGGATACGTTTACAGTTTGGTGGTATCGAGAGGGAAAACTTATGTGCAGATGAAATTGGAGAAAGAGAGTTGGTGGAGGGGGTTGACAGGGAGGAAGAAGGAGATGCAAAGTGAAACGCGGTGGCGCTAAGGCAAGTAATGAAACTATAGATCATAGCTCGCGCCTCATTACAAACTTTCACTCGGTCTCACATTCTGAAATGATAAATTTTAGATAAGAGCCTTGCAAAGGTTTCGCGCGCAAACGTGGTGTAGGAGGAGTTGGAGGGTGTGTGTGAGTGAGAGGGTACGAGTGAGCGGGTGAAAATAAGGATGGAACAAGAAATCCGAAGACGCGAGCTAGAGCTGAAGATAGCTGAAGCCTGAAGGGCTCATTGTGCCGGGTTGCTTCTAACCGAGGTCTAGCTACAACTTTAATTAAACCCCGGGAAATATATACCCGAGCTTACCTAGGCTCCGTTTCCTTACTTCTTGTTGCCGGTCTCAAGTCGGCAGTGGAATTTTACCTATATATTACCTGATAAATCATTGCGCAACTCCTTTCTTGAGGTGGCGCTTAAGCCTCTGCCCTTATCATTCAAATGAACACGAACAAAATGCATAGAAACCGCAACTTACACTCAGCGTTGACATTTTGGCCAACTACAAAAACACTATTATTAAATTCCTTACTATCAATTCAATAGACACAATTTCCTTACACAATTCTGTAATAGATCAGAAATCTAGTGAATGAACCGAAAGACCGATAGGGTGAATGTGTGCCAAGTCTCAAATTGTGATGTTTAAATGAATTCAATGTTTAGTTGAAATTAAATTTAGAGATTTCTATGCAATCATAATCTTTGTTAACTGTTTCAGGTTCCAAAGCCGAAGTCTTCTACAAGTTTTTGAGTTTTAAGTTGATAACACCAGAATAAATTTTGAACAAAAACTTTATTTATTACATAGTATAATTGTGATCTTCAAACTCGGAATTTTTAGGATATTACAAAACTTAAGAAGGAAAAATAACATCAATTAGATGGCGTTCTTCCGATCATGATCTTCCAATTCAACGCATGTTTTCCCATCTAGTAACATTCCTTGTGAAATGGCTTGGATTTCTCTTCAGATGGCTCTCTTCAATTCTTGCAATGTGCGTGATTTTCCAGCGTAAACATGCAATTTCAAAAAACCCAAAGAAAGATCAAAGAAGTCCTGCATGGAACTTCAGGAAACGTCTGGAAGCGTGTGTTCAATCAGTAGGACGCCATCTAATTTATGTTATTTTTCTACTTAATTTCTGTAATACCTTGGAAGTTCCAAGTTTGTAAATCACATTCTATGTAAGAAATAGATTTTTTGTTCAATATTTGAAAATTTGTAGCCTTTTTAAAACCATGTGGTTCCCAGTAAAAACCCTATATTTCATTCAACAGTATGTATCAGTGAGACGAAAATGGATAAACAACAACAGAAAAATTCAGATTATTAATTTTAATTTATTAACAAAAATTTAATTCATCATTTATTTAGAGATTGCTGTCAGTCATTGTGTCTCGAACGTTGAATATGATTGTAAAAGCGAGAGCGATGGCCTTGACTGGTCAGACAGAGACGTGCGATGAGTTACGAGACCACACTATGAATCACTGGCCGGCAAGGAATTTTTATTGTAGCCCCAGGAAGAGGATCTGGAAACTGAATGGGACCCAGCCCCGCCGAACCCATTAAAGTTCGTCTAATTACTAAATTGCGCTGTTTATTTGCGTGAAGTATTTTTGAGCTGGCTGTAAAGTAGCTATTTCTACATTAGCCGGTAGCTCGCAACTACACAAAAAATAGGGGGTACTGATCGATGGTAAAGTGGGAATAACTTGTTATTTTTAAAAATTGATAATGGAAAATCAAGATTTTCTCATAATTTGAAATAAAATCAATCCATAGTGTGGCTAGAGTTCCAAGTTCTCATCCAATGGATAAACGTGGTCAGAATTACTTCTATATTCCACAAATCAGTACACGACTAGCTTGTTGTATTCAAATTTTGTCACCTTCAACAAGCAACATAACAATATTGTAAGTTCAGGCTTTGCAGGTTGTAACTTAATATTATATCATTGTTCTCTTGAGACGTAACTTGAGATCTGAATTTATGTGTGAATTCATGTTCCAATCCATACGTTTAGATTTTACAAATAAAACTGATTACATTTTTGTAATAGGAAATAAGATGAGATTAATGGTTTCCATTCAATAAATCAACAATATAACATACGAATGTGTCGATGCAAATTTCAACACTTGCAACATTATCAGCCAATGAGGAAATTACTCAAAAACTGTATAGTTCAACTCCACTAATCTCATTGGTTGATTGATTTGTTCAGTTGCAACATTATCAACTATGTCGTTTTATCTTGCAAATTTGATTTTTACACGTAGTTTTTTCTTGTAGATCAGCTGCTAATAAGCAGTACACCATTAATTTCCATATTGTTTCTTATTCTTTTCCACTCCCAATTCTGATTTAATTGTTTTCTATCCTCATCTGTTGATTGCCTGTAGGCAGTTCAGTTCAGCTCTGCTGTGTCTGCAGGACACAGAAATAATATATTCATTATGCTTCTTCGAGGATGTACGATGTAGGAGTAGATATTTTGCAACAGGAAACACTTGGAACACAAGGTTATATTGTGCCAATTTCCAGTAAATAGAATACTTGATTTCCTTTTATTTATGTAGATAGCGATCAGAGCAACACATACATCATACGGTTGGGAATTTAATTGTCCAGATGATGCTGTCAATTAATTCGGCTGCCATATTTAATTGCAGGTTATCTCTTGATGGAAATGCAGATCGCAACGCCACTCGGGTTCGAAGCACTTCAGAAATTTCTATTTTAATATGATATGAGAATTCTTCTTTCATTTATCGCAGATAATTAACGAAGAGCCTACAGCCAGTGGTAGTGCAGAATGATGGAGGTTTCTGAAGTAAAGCTGGTTTGGCTCGCTTCTACAAGTTATGCAACTGAACATTCCAGGGTCAATGCTTTCATATGCACAAAACACTCCATGGAAATTGTTCAATATGTTGAATACACTTTTGAAATTTTCATGAATAAATTATTGGTCTTGATGATTTCTTTCCAGATTAAATTGATTGATTGTAGCTTAGAAATTATAAAATGAGAGATCAATGGATGTTTTTTCTGTACAAGTAAAATTGACAAGTGGAAATTAACATGAAGTTTGAGGGGAATTATTGATAGAACTTGATGTTTATTTTGATAGAAGGATTTTATAAGCATAAAACAAACACTATTAGTTTTAAAGAAATTATTTGTCCTTATAATTATAATTATCTCTAGGTCTGTCTACTTATTATTTCTTCAAAAAAAACACATACTAGTTTCACTGAAAGTCAAATTTCTTTTAGGGATGAATTTATAGGTCTATTATCTGTAGGTCCTTATTTATGACTACTCAATGCTCTCAATGATAGGAATCAATCAATCCAATACATTTGAGCTCATGTCAAGTTGAAAAAGCAATTTCCAGAGTACACAAATGTAGAATATTTCCTTTCCATCTATTTAACTTGTGAGTGATGTGAATTTTACATTATAGAGTGAAAAGTTCTACCCAAAGTCCCAAAGTACTACTCAATGATTTCGTACCAAACAACACATTGGTTCTTATCATTTCAAATTTTAAATCCACTCTCAATAAATTTAATTCAAACTATAAGGATTGCATTCCATTTTGCCAGTAATTTTTATTCAATCAACTTAGGATGGATGAAAAAAGTTTAAATAAATCCGTAGCATTGATTTTACAGTATTAAAATCTTAACCCACTTTCAGTACTAGGTTTGTTTTGGCTCAAGCTGCGTAGAACTGGTCAAATTGGGATCGAGAACTGATGTTTTATATCAGTAACAATATCAAACAAATATATTGTTTTATATCATAAATGTATAATTATATCATTAATTATATCCATAATTATATCATTTGATATTGTTATATCATAACAATATCAAACAAAATTGAGTCAGTGTTTACTGGTTTAGTTTATTCAGTACCTTGGAGCTTTTGAAGGAAACTATCAAAGACTGGAGATATCACAGTCTGAGAACTATCGTGCCAAGTAAGGTACCGTCATTCACTCTAATTCTTGTTGCGCCATTTATCATTCAATTGGATATCATCGAATCATTTGGCTATCGAAGAGAAAGACTAATCGTTCAATCGTGCCTTCCGCCGCTTGCTATATTTAAGCTTAAATAAGTGAGTCGTGTCCTCCGATTTCCCAGAGTGCTTTGGAAACATTGAGACTTTCAACTGTAATCGTTGTAACAGTTCTGTTAGCTACAGTACATCTCGTTGCGGCCACTAAATCATTAATTTCGAATAAATCTGGAACTGATAATTGCGAACCATTTCTCCTCACGAGAATGATCTTCATTATAATCGTATAGGAGTAATGGACAAGGGAAAATGGCCGGGGAGCGTGATCACAAACTGTCAGATTCGAACTATCAGCAATAATCGGTGAGCCTCTTTCCCCTTGATTCTATAACTACTCTATATAATTCAGTTGGAAAAACCTATTGAGTTAAGAACTAATCTTGAAATTATGTCCCAGGTCAAGGACTTCATTTCTAGCTGACATAGATCTCAAGTAATAGACTTAATATTCGTATAATAACAACTCAAAATCATAATAATTCGTATACAAATTCAAACAATAACAATTCAATAATTTTCGTATAACTTCTAGTGGTGGGAATACTATTACTATTATTATGGGTCCACCTCGTCGTTTTTTCGACCGAACAGTACAGCCAGTGAAACTTCTCTACTACTAGTATAATAGTTAGATTTATTTTCTTTATTCAATTGAGAATAAATTCTCAATTTTAATTCAATTTATTGAATTCGTTGAGCTTCAACGTTACGGAATGATATGAATATATTCTGTTTTTATCTCATCATGGAACAATTCTTCAACATCACCGATAACTGTATTGAATTTATTAAAATTAAATTATGATCTCACGCTCAGTCTATAAACTATTTGTGTGATTTCAGTCTTCCATTGAATAAAATCTGTTAAAATTATATTATGATCTCACGCTCAGTCTATAAACTCTTTGTGAGATTTTAGTCTTCTATTAAATTCATCTGTACTGTATCTAATATTTTTCTGTATTGACTATATTTCTTTATTGACTATTCTGTTCTCTTTGTTTAATTTATTGAATGTGTGTATTTTTGGCAGTGTAAAAATCGATTGATTGATACGAGTAGGTTTGTAGATATTTTCATCCGCTATCTATTGATTTCAATCAAATACTTCTCGAGTGTAATTGAAATTATTATTTCAACTGTGAAATTGAGGAAAAGAGATTGAATTTAGTGTAGTGTCGGTGCTTGTAAACTGAGTGCTGGTTTGTAAAAGCTCGTCCCGGGGCTGAGCACGAGCCTGGGAATCGATTGGACGCTGGCGGAATCGTCGAAATAATTTCGGAGTCGTGTGAATAACGATCGCTATGAATTTGTGCGACCTCACGACGCTACATCTGACCCGCGCGCGCTTCTGACTCCTCCCTCTCCCTCCTCTACAGCTGCTATCCTGCATTAGTTCGACACGCGGTATCTAATATTCTGACCGATTAAAAAAAATGCATCTCAATCGAAACACACTCCAAGAATCTGAGCTCTTCTAAGTTTATGGTGATTCCGTTGAACAGTTTTAGCTGTCCCACTTCAGCGTAAGGACGTAAGGACACTTCAGCGAATTAAATTATGTGATGTGCTCATCATGATAATGTATCATAATGTGTGCTCATTATGTTATGTCATTATCACATACTTTAGTATTAAAATGATACTTGGAGAATGTGAAATTAAGTAAAGGGACACACTTATGAAAAATATTGTGAAGGATTTGATGTGATTTCAAAAAAAATTAATAACAAAATTGAGTGGTTTCATGTTGATAGAATGTGGTAAAGTACGGTGAAGATTCTCAAGTAATGAATAAAATATTAGATTTATTCACTGCTATAGGGAGGATATAATGAGAAAATCTTATTCAATATAAACATTGATAATTATTATAAATTATCGTACTCAAAATTAGTATTCTGAATCCATTTATACAAAACAAACTTGAATTATAATACGCATTCAAGTATTTGCTAAATATGACACTTTTAAATTATAAGTTTTGTTAAATATTTTCAAGTCTAATGAGAATAGGATAATTTGACAACCTATTACCGAAACTCTTCTTTATTCACTTTATCCATGTGAATTGTAAATCCAAGTGTGTGAACAAACTTGAATCTAATTTCAATACGCATTCAAGAATTTGCTAAATATGACAAATTATTGTAAAAAAAAATTAAATTATTGTAAAATATTTTCAAGTCCACTGAGAATAGGTTAATTTTACAACCTAATACCGGAACTCTTCTTGATTCACTCTATCCAAGTGAATTCATTGATTGCCTTGAAAAGTGTTTTAGTGATGGTTTCTATGTTGGATGGAAGAAACATTGATTAAATTAATTGATAACGCTATGAATCCAAGGCAGCATTGGAAAAACCTTTTCCTGTTATACGTATGATTCTTACCGCAGTTAAGTTGGCGAGGTTGATTCTTTTGTTCTAGTTAATAACTATTATTCCAACATTGGCAATTCATTAATAATTTTGACAGCCGTGTTGATCTATTTAATCTAGAACATTGTTTTTTCTCAAAGCGCCACCGATTTTGAGATATTTCTCTACACTTTTCTCTCTCTCAATCATTATGAGAGAAAGAGGGTGAGATAGATGTGAATAGCTCCTTCAATTTGATGGATTTCTCAGTCTAGTCATAATAAATGGTTTTGAATTTCTACACAAATCCGTCTGGCACTGCAGGAGTTCTTCTTTTACAATGGGTGTGGGTTTGTTCAATTCCAATATTGATCTACAGTAGTATAAAAAATAATTGAGTGCACAAAAACTTCTATACTTAGTGTGTAAATCCAAAACAATTTATTTTAAATAAGAGTGAAAAATTGAATCTATTAAGAATACAATTCTGCAATGAAATTGTTAATCTTGAATCATTATTTGAAAGAAACATATCAGCCACAAGGCGTATCTTTTGTGCAGGAATGCATACGTCGTGTGGAAATCCAAAACAAATGCTTAAAAATAAGGGTGATGAATTAAATTTATTAAAAGTACAATTCTGCAATAATAATTGTTAATCTGAGATCATTATTTGAGAGAAACAAATTAGCCATAAGATCTTTTGTGCAGGAATGACCACCTACTCTACTGTGCTAGCCTGTTGTGGAGTAATGTTTTTTTCTGTTAATAAAATGCTCTCTGAATTCATAGATTGATAGATATAGCTTCCGGCTGATCAATACCCATGTACAAGAACAAAAAACAACAAAATCGAGCCGTATTGGTCTCATGAAGAAAACAAAAATTTCCAGGCCATTTCAGGTAAGAGGATGTGATTACAAGTTCTAAGAACGAAGAAAGAAAGGCTGGAGAGAAGGAAAAGAACGTTCAATAAAATCGAAAATCTCTGTTAATTTTTATTCCCCTCATAAATCTTCGAACAGGGCTGGGGGAAGCGGAATGGTATGGAAACAAAGAGGAAAAAATATCGAGGATATAAAAAGGTTTAGTAACTCATGTATAGGTTGTATTATATTCGTCAGTGTTTGTGTGTGTGAGTACTCTTGTCTCAGCAGACGGTAATTATTATTATGTCGGAACGAGGCAGGTAAGGTTAGGTTAGGTAGACCATTATGGCGGAATCAGAATTAATTCGAAAAGCGAGTTCTATCCGAGGAGGAGGCCAGGATAACATCGATATTAATATGATAATGTTCTCGGATTGAGGGGCGTCCATCAAACGTTGTTGGTACCTGACTGACTCTCTGACTGACTATCTGTATGACGACTACTGCTGCTGCGCTATGCTCGTCACGCTTCTACCACCGCTCCAGTCTGAACGCCATTTTAACAGCAATCACTTCAATTTATTACTAAGTTTTATAGTTATGGCACACCATACTAACTATTGTTAGTTACCTAGAACTCAAAATTATATCCAATAATTGGTGATACGAGAATCCAAAGAAAAGTTATAAATGTATAGTTCTCCGCAACTGCAAACATTGACAACAGAACCGAATAGCAATAGGAATACTGTAATTTCAAATACATGTTACAGAGAAGTATATTAGAATATTTAAGTATGGAAATATGAGCCACTATCTCTGAGTCTAGGATAACTCAGTGGTAAGACTTACGTGGCTATCACCCACTGGATCCTTTTCAATTCCTACGAGCCGTTTTTTTTTGCAAATCAATTTCAAGTTTCAATCAATTATCTATACATTTTTTATCAAAATAAAAGAAATTCATTATTGATAATTTGAATTATTCATTAGGTTTATTATTTTTTTAGCCCACTCTCATTAATAGAACGATGCATGAAAAGTGCTATTTTGAATTCAATGAAATTAATCAAAACGTTGAAACGTTTCTCCCAATTGCAGCAAATTGCTGCTTTGTTTACTAGTTGAGTAATTCTTAGTACTGTCCTGTTTTCTGTACACTACCATATCGGGTCCTTGTATACTCCGTTGTATCTTTTTATTTATTCATCAAAAATATCCATAGTATCCAAATACTCATTAAAAATAATGTAAAATCGAGATTGAGGAGTTATTGTGAACCAAATAAGCGACTTGGAAACAGTATCGCTTCTCTTCGGTCCGTCCATTCTGCAAACAGTACACGCACTGAACCTGATCTGTTGACGTACTACAAGCTATAAGTAGCCTACTCATAGCTTTGATACTTGTGGTCGGCTATCTCAGCATGAGAATGTACACACAACTCCCGCCAATTCCCTCATAGCATGCGTAGCATCCAGGAATGAACTTATGTGGAGGAAACTAAACAGGTGATGTTAAGTTTGGTAAGTTTGTGGGAGAACAGTACAGTAGGTGGTCGTTGAGGGGAGGATGTAAGTGAGAGGGAGCGAGAAGGTCTTCTCAACTAGCGACTACTTTTTATGGAATCGGTGCAGAAGTAATCCAAGCCAAGTTCGGACCTGCGACCTAAGAGAAGGGCCTGAAGGGCCTTCGGCTCGCTCACAGCAAATCTTGTTAATTTGTTAACAGCTACTTAGCCCTAGTGTTCGGACCAACTTGGCAAAACTTGGTGCGGCCCTTCTTAGATCCCTCGGGCTGAAAACCTTATTTCGCCAACTATTACTCCAATTACGCCACGCTATCTTCGAAACTAAGTCCAAGTATTGCTTCGTTGCGCAACTAGACATTAACGTGTGTCAGGTTTCGATTTTAACATAACATTAATTAATGTGCTCTTGTGGTCTCGGACCAAGATGTGGGGATGCTCCGATCAGACTAGTCTAATCACAACAATCCTGGTGAGGTAGTAAAATATAATATTTTCAGTTGGAAAGAGGGTGATTATTGCTGGAAAAGTGTTTGTTGACAAACTAATGAGTAGTGAGAGGTGTTAGTAGTATAATTTAAATTTATTTTATTGATATTGAGGAATCAGAAATCAGAAATTTTATTGACATAATTACACAGTACAAAGATTATATAATACAATATAATATTGAATGATAAATTTATTAAATAATAATTTGTTGTAATAGGTACAGAGACTGTACAATATAGCCTACAGTCTCTGTATCAAGAGGTATATTAGGTGAACTATTTACAGCATCAATAAACTATTGTACATATATGAAATTTCTAGAGAAAAAGTAGTATTCTACTAACTACAAGGAAATGACTACAGAGTGAGACTGCGAAGCGAATAATCAAATACTAGCAGAATTAACAAATATTAGCAGTAATACCCGCAAATAGTCGAATATTAAAAATTAAATGTTATGTATTGACCACCGAATATCAAATGAATTGGAATTTTTGTAGAAAAATTGATGTTGTTAATTTCATCAATACTAATAAATTAAGCTTTTATTTCAATTTGAATTAATTCCAATATTGATTGGAGTCAATCACATCGGGAAATTGAAACATCCCACAAAAGTGTCTTGTATCAATGTCATTGCATTTTTTTAAACTTGAATTGAGGTCAGTGTTATAAAGTACCATAAAACTCTAAAAAAGCACATTCTCACATCCTTTCTTGCAATCGATCAATATTGAAAGGAATGGTTTTCATTCTTATCTTCATTGATAAAATTTCAATCTTAATCAATTCCTATTCATAAAGCCATTCAGATAAGGTAATATTTTCAACAAAGATTCAATAGTAGTCAAATGAATAAGTGAGTGAAAAATTCTAAAGATAGAATTCCGCTACAATACTGTTACGATACTTACTGTACTTGATTCGTGAACGATTCAGCACTCACAAATTCTTAGTTGAATTTCTAGCAGTGTTCCTTCCTCACCCAAATTGCTGGAGATAAGAGAACGGAGAAAATCATAGCTTTACTACTAGCTCCATTACGATGACAATTTTCGTCAATAAATAAAATTGTTTGTTGGTTTCTTGAAAGATCTCTGCTGAATTTAGATTTGTATACATGGGAGGAATAACATTTTTAACTAGCATAAGAGGCATCAAAAATAAAAGGAGACAGTAACAATGAGAAAGAGTGCCAGAAAGAGAGATAAAAACGTGTTACAAAGTGTTTTTTGCTGGTTTACACATACATAGCAATTTGAAGGGCTGATGTAATAGCGTTAACCATAGGGTCCTGAACGCAGGCTGCTTTTATCTCTCAATAAAAGATCTTCAAAGAGGAAAGAAACGTGAAATTACCAAGGACCTAAACATTTTCTTACCCTCTAAGAAGTCGAAATTTTCGCGCCTCATCTCCTAATTCGAGAAGATACATCTGGGAAATATTTGATCAAATTCATTCTCGAAAAAGGTAAAACAATACAACTTATCGTTCTGACATTTTAGATTTTATCATAGGATTTCAGTGAATAATTTCGTGGATCAAGCCAATTTTTTCTTGTGAAATGTAGGGAATATTCATGTCACAATCTTCCATCTGAATTATTCAAATGTTCTTCTGAAATGGAGTAAATTGAAATATTATTGATTTTCCTGTCTAATAAAATTATAAAACCATTCTTATATTATTTGAAAGTTTGCATCAACTAGATAAGAGTATATTGGAACTGAATCCATAATATTTTTGAACGTAATTTATAACATACTATAGAACATGAGAAACTCATTGCAGTTATGGATACCTGAAGGAGTAGTGTTTCGTCCGACAAAACTTTTGACAAATAATAACAAAAACAAGAATGTCTGCATTGGCATAATGCATAATAGAAACGATTTAGTGAATGGAGATTGAAAATACGATTGATAAATTAATAATAGAACTTCAAAGGTGAAACTATAACTCAACTTGAAAATTAATAGTCTCAGCACACTATATAATAAACTATATAGTGCAGCTCAAGTATACAAAAATAGTTGAGGACTTTAAAGGTGTGATTATGGACTAAAATGTGATCATGGGGTTTAAGATTTCCCCTCAAAATTATATACAATTACTAATACAAGAAACGTACTATCAGCAGTTTTGAGTCAAAGGGAAGAAACAGGAAGCCTATTTTTGCACCACTTTAATATGAACTAAGTGATTGTGAATTGGATTCGTGCATGTGAAAAAACTTTGAGGTGAATCCAAAAATACTTTCATGGAAAATGTCTTATTTTTTGATAGGCCATTTTGTTTTTGAATCACATGAATCGTTGGAAAGGAAGTGGTGGAGTTTGGAGTTATGATCAGAGAATTGGAGTTCAACTTCATCAACTTCAACAACTTCAACTTCAACAACATCTGATAGAAGATAGGTTAATGGGGTGTAACCATTTCATTATGATAACAATTCAACATTATTTCAGAAACGGTTATTCAATCATTTATTGTGTTTTCCAAGACAAATTTTTTCTATTTATTTATTCAGCAATGAAAATACTTGAACAATGCTTGACTGTGTCTAAAATTCTTCCATGAATCGTAGCCTAATTTGTAAATCATGTAGCCTCCAAACTCCGCCTACTATCTCTTGATAAGGCAGAAATGAATGACTCAGCTAGTTCTGAATTCGATCGGTAGATGGCTGCAGTTACTGGGTGATTTACAGCTTCAATTTTTACAGACACGCCTCCAAGCTCCGCCTCTCTCCACTGATTGGTCGGCAATGCACAACGCAGCTAGTTCTGAATTCTGTCGTAAGATGGCAGCAGTTACTGGGTCATTCAAGTTACAACTTCATTATTCAGCCGTCTAGATGTCAGAGGTTTTCTACCCAAAGTGAATCCCCGATGTGAAGCCGAAAGTAGATTAAATTACTTCATCAAGCTACCATTTTTAAAATGTACTCATCCACAATTCATTGCTATTATTGGATTGATTCAACTTCTGCCAATGTTTATGAATTGGCATAAATTTCTATATGAGCTTCTTCTGGATACAGTTTTATAGGGAGGAAAACTTGTAATTACATCCAAATAAATAGGCTTTGACTTCGAATCAGTGGCTTTGATAGAAATAATTCACATGAAGCAATACAAATAGCCAACTATTGCAGCTATAGAATCTGAAGAAGCAGATTTAAAATTTCATTTGATACTGATTATTTACAACAGTAATCAGCCAGTGATAGAAGGGTTTCTGAAGTCAGGTAGAAGACTCAAAAATCGGACGAAACGCTACTCGTTGGTGATACGCACAGAAGCGTGAAAACCAGTCGGACGAAACGCTACTAATTTCCAAGAATTTGGGTGTCGGACGAAACGCTACTCGGACGAAACGCTACATATTCATCCTTCTCTTATTTCAGTTTGATAGACATTATTAATCATTTAATCAACCCCCATTCAACATGAGTAACCTTGCATACTAACCAATTTTAACATTAGTACACTCGGCATTAATTATTCTATCAACCTCGAGCCCTTCATTTTCCTGTTACATTTATAACCCTTTTTAAAATGATGGAAGCCGAATACAGTCGCTAATAAGCAGTGACGAAACATCATGACAACAGTGACCAAATCATTGGGGGTTCGTGCTGGCCCTCCTATCAGCAGTCACGCAATTACCGGCTTGATAAATTTCTTTCTATGACAGGTGGAAATTTACACCTGAGAGCTGGGGTAGTCGCGACTTAGGACATAGAGTTATTTTTGTGATGAATATAGATATGTGTGTGGCTATTTTTTCGGATGAATATAGATATGTTCGTGGCTGTTGTGGAAGGGTCTGTTAGTTGTTTTGAAGTCGGCACGCCCCCGGTTCGATTCCCGTTTCGAGTCGACGTTTTTCTTTGAAAGCAATTTGTCGGAGGCCGGCCATTGTCCTGCTACTTCTTACGACGTACCACAAAGCCCATTGTGCGCGCAACAAAGCCGCGCTCGCGCCGCCAACTCAATGAGCGATTGCCGTTTGACACGCACCGGCACCGCGCGGCTTCACCTGCGACCAACACTACCTACCAGCTGGTGACAACGATCGCTTCACGTCCAACGTCAATAACCAACCAACCTTAATGCACTGTACTCTGATTCCTTTCCACAACTGAGAATTGAAAAATTTATTCATTTGCTGATGGATACCCCAATGTTATTATGCATTTATACGCAAAATAATGTGTGAGATTCCAAAAAAATCCTATCGAACATGAGTAGGCCCTAATTGATTACAAGTTCTCAATTTTTGTGAATTTTCATAATTTTTTCTTCAAGATTGATATTTTATCCTCAGAGCTACTGTTATCTGTTGTATCCATGAACTTGTCTCCTTTCGAATAAAATGTTCTATTTTGAATTTAACAACTCTCAATACTTATAACTTAGAACTTGATAAAAGTACTTACCCCGATGGGGTATTGATTAATTAATAAAATTTTCAGCTTTTTGCGTTTTTGCCATTTCCACATAGAACTGCGTTTCCTCAGTTTTATTATGAAAGTTTTATTACAAGCAAATTATCACATGATTCCTTGTGATACTTATAAGTTTTTTATACGATACTGTTCTTATTGTTCTTAGCAATATTATGAAATTTTTGTAACCGTCTTTTTTCATGATTTTGATAATATAATAATTAATGTTTTGACACGAATCTCTTAATAAACTTTGTTGGATGACAACTTCTTGAATCGAGGCAAAAAACTATCACTAAGAAGAGTACAACAGTTGACTTTCCCATGCATTCAGATTGATTTCGTTATGATTGTTTAAAACTGAAAATGAATAGTGAAAATCTTATTAAGGTTCAGTGAAAGTCAAGATTGACAAGATTGATCAAAATTTTAAAGGTTCTGTAGGAAAAATGCTGCTTCGATACAAGTAATTGAACCCAGTTATCAATTATTTGAATTGGAATCAGAATATAGAGTTATATTTGACTGTGATCTGATTCCACATACAATTAATGTGTTATTACAAACCAGTAAATTCACCAGATTAATAATTCTCCTAGAGTTATTTTTTCGCAAATGGTGTTTAAATCCTGTAGTTGTGATATCCGACACTCTCACCATGAACAGAAAAACTATCGTTTCTAGTAAAATGGAAAGCTTTCATCAGGATACAATGTTGGAAGTGCAAATAAGAGGAGTGAGTGTTGAAGGCAAGTGGCTGAGAGAAAATGTGGAAATTAAATATCAAATTTCTTCATCTTCTGCACTCATAATTTGATCTTTCGTTTGGCATCAGTGTGAACCTCGTCAACGGGCTACAGTAATTGTTAATTAATTAACACTTGGGTTGAAAGTGGCAGACTCGTAGGGAAGGAAGCAAGAAAGAGGGAAACTGAGAGGGAAATACAGTGTGCGTATGGGAGAGAGAGAGAAACTTGGAGTAAGTGAACAGTTGAAAGGTGATGCCCGACGCCACCGGTCTCATTACAGTCAACTTCGATCTTTCTCTTCTCTTCATTGTCATCCTCCTCCTGTTGCAAAGGTCTTCTTCTTCTTCTTCTTCTTCTTCTTCCTTCTTCTTCTTCTTCTTCTTCTTCTTCTTCTTTCTTCTTCTTCTTTTTCTTCTTCTTCTTCTGAGACACCACTCGCGAAACAGAAAGCACAGAACACGGCCAAGGGAAATACATCCAGAGATGATGAAGTAGGTACGGTATAAAGAAAGCCGATCTTCTTAAGTTTCCTACAGCTCTCATTCGAATTATGATGATGGCGCTGATTAAGCGAAGGACGATAAAAATCATTTAATAACATAAATTGCGTTGTAATTTTTGTCCTCGTCGTTTCTTCAGTGCTGCTATGCAAATTTACACTCTTCTTTGGTGCCGTGCTTCTTGCTAACTCCCTCCCACCCTCAATCGCTCTTCTTTCTCCTGCGTTAATTCGTATCGTCTTTCGTTTTTAGTTGCCGTTGATGTTGTTTTCATTACAGGGGAGTAATATTAGGAGACAAAAGGCGAGAGCATATCCAGAGGATATCGTATTTATAATATTTTGCTGCTCCACACCATCTGGTGACTTTTCTTTTCATTATCATCACCGCTGCTTGCTACTAAGGTGCCCTCTAATCCATAGCTTGGCATTTGTATTGTTTCAATGGAAATATTTTTCATCTCGCTCAACTTGAAATTTGGTGAGCGTTTGTGAATTTTGTTGATAATTATATGAATTTCGATCATCTGATTAAACAAGGCTCATTTCCAATATTTGAAGTGCGTTTGAAAGCTAGTAATTTCATCAATTTCATGACGCTAGGATACTCAGAAGCTAATCTTCAGATGATTGTTCATTCAAAAAAGAAGCATATCTATTACTTACTGCTCTGTCGAATGAAAACAAGTTTAAAGTAAATATTCTTTTAAATTATCATTTGTTTGTAAATGTAACCTTGAAAAAGATGAATGTTTCACGCAACCATCGTGCAAATTCTAGTAAATTAGTTAATACAAAACAGACGAGTGATAAAGTAGACCAGAAGAATCTTCATCATTTTACCTCTCAGGATATTATGATTGGAACAATAGAGTTTTTTCTAAGGCTAAGGCCACACTACTGAGAGCTATGCTTGGTGCTAAGAGCCAAGTGACTCGCATAGTGACTGATCCTAGTGAACGAACGCATTGCGTACTATTGCAGATGGCCACACTACGAGCGACGTGCTAAGGTAGGAGCTTCGTTAGTCACTAAGCGGTTGCAGTGTGGCAATCTTCAATAGTACGCAATGCGTTCGTTCACTAGGATCAGTCACTGAGCGAGTCACTTGGCTTTTAGCACCAAGCAAAGCTCCTTGTAATGTGGCCTTAGCCTAAAGCATTAGTTGTAGTTTAAGATGAAAAATGCAGTAACTAGTGGAAAATAAAAGAATATCTTTGTAAGTTTAGCCTAGTTGAACGGAGTGTCCTATTTGAAATAAGTGGGACAATAGGAGAGGAGTGTTGGTTGTCGCCTAGTTGACCCGGTTTGTGTGTTACAGAGCCAACTAGATGTTAGCTGCAGCCCCAGTTTCCTGCAGGCAGGCATAGACTGTAATGTCTTCGTCTGCCATGAATAAAAGATTCGTACTGTGATGTTGGTGAGGGGGGGGGGGTGAGCGCAGTGCGCCTAATTGCCCGGACCCGACATAAATCATCAAACTCGACACTGAAACAACGCAATGAAAAAATGCTCGGCTTTGCCTCGTAAATGAAATACTGTAATTGAACCCACATCGGATCGCACTGCACCGACAGCCAAATGCTCCACCTTTCCAAATTGCTCTCCTAAACACTTAATGGTCTCCTTTTATTCTCCTCCCTTATTTTGTTTTAAACGCACGATAAAAGGTAAAAGCCAAACAACGTTCTTCCTGCTATTCCAGATGGATGTGTTTGCCACCGTCACCCAATATAATCGACTTTCCATCGAATCGAACACATCTCTAATCTAGAATCGATAGTCGAGATCTTGATGTACAGATACACACGTATCTGAGAACTTCTACTGTGAGAAAGCAATGTCTGTGAGAAACTACTACATTATAACGACTACCATTTACTTCCGGCTCATATTTCTCACGGAACACCAATACTACCTTGAACAGAATATCTAGGGTACATTAATTGATGAACTAATCTAACTCACTCCTGTTTTATCTCCATCTATAAAATTTCTGGACGTATTTCTGATCAAAAGCTGATTAAAAAAATTTGAATGAGTGATTTCTTTGAAAAGGTAACCGTTTTTAGCCTCGGATACAATATTACACAAACTAAATTGAAGACTTATTAAGACTCTTATTACAAGACATGGAGACACAATTATAATCAGATCATTTAATTTTACGCTTGGCATTAGATAGATAGAGAGGTATTATATTTAATTGTCATCGTACTCTACAGTCATCAGCAACGTCAAGAAATAATATCTCTTTGTCTATCTGTCTAATGCCAAGCGTCAAATACAATGAATCTGATTATATTAACTTGTGTATCTAATTTTGAAACATGCTTTGCAATTTATTGTAAGAATAATTTTTATTCCAAGCCTCATAAAGGATATTTTTATTTCATATTTTGTTCATGACTAGGCTAAATGCTGTTATTCATGCGCATCAAATTATAGGTATTTTTTCATTGATTTCTAGGGTTGATTTACAAAGCGCTTGAACAAGAATTATTATTTGTAAAATTATTCGTAAAAGAATTTTGATTATTTTCACAAAAAATCCATTACATTATGAGAAAACTTTCCTTATTCTCGTCTTGTTGTGGAGCTATTGTCACTTGATAAATAGATCACGTACTCAGTGTTTTTGAAGTATGGGTCCACCTCCGAATTCCGGGCTCAGGTTGTTATTAAAATCGGGAATAGTATTAAAAAGAGAAGAGAAGACCAGTTGTTCATTACACGCTGCCCGAGGGAGCAGCCTGAGCTTGGCCATTGGTCAGGCGGGCTCTCCATTAGCGATCAATGTTCTCGCCTTGATATCCTGTGTTGATGCCGAGCGAGCAGAAGGAAATTGGAACGAATTCTCATCAATTTAGATTTCAGACCAAGTATACGTAGCCGAGAGTTAGACTGTGAAATAAATCTATTACACCTGATTGAATCACGCCACCGAACTGGAAGCCCACCGAGCTAATTCGATAGACAACTACAACACTCAAATGAGAAACACCTTTTAAAAACCGCTTACAAAATCGATTACTTCGAATTTCATTATTATTTATAATTGATACAAGCTTATAATCCGTCCAACGCAAGCCAGATTGAGTGCGGTATAGTCTATTACAATTTAACGTTTATGGGGTGATCTTCAATATGAAGGCTATTTTCAAATTTACATTTTCGTCTCAGTAGGTATGAGAGGTGATAGAAATAATTATATATTCGTCAGGCTTCCTAGCGTTAGATTAGTTTGAGTTTGAATGAATCAGCTCTCTCACTACACGATTCTTGAATCAAATTTAGAGTGCTTACTTGTCAATTTTACGATTTCATGATTCCATAAGTAATGTAGCCTTCAAGTAATTGCAAATGAACGCAATTGTTTGCAATGGAATTGCAAAGGTTTCAATTTGCAAGAGTTTCTTGTGGCGCATGAACTTTCGCAATAGAATATGTATTTATTGTAGTTTTTGATAGCCGGAGACATCTAACTGACCAGAAATTAGAGTTGCTCTCGAAGAGCTTGGAATTGGAACAATGGACTTTTTTGTTTAAATTGAGTTTGTTAATAGTAATAAGTCCATGAATATTTAATTGAATGAAATTTATATATCAAAGTGGTTCAGAAATTCAATGAACTCAGATTACTACTTCGCTTTGGAATTGAAATTTATTTTAAGGTGAAACATGTAGAGACCGAATTGGATAGATTGAAAGATTCCATAGTTCCCACATCAACCCCTATTAGTGTAATGGGTAAGTTACACTATTGTAAGACTTTTCAAGCAATTTTCATGATCCATCTGATACTAGAACTAATTTCCCAGGGAAATTGATCCTGAAATCAATATAAGACCAATAGCTTCAGAAAGCATAATATTGTTATTTGCTTGGGTTATGCAATCATGATCATGCTTTTTCATTTCTTTTCATACCATTTGGAAGAATAAATTCAATTTATTTAATTTCATAAATTATTATTACAATGGAACGCATCAGTCATAATCATCATTCACAAGACAAAGCACGAAATTTCATGTATTCCAATGATAAACTCGAGTAGTTGACCCAATGACATTGTCGAGTGACCAAAATGCTGGAATTGATGAGTTGCACGCATGCAAGGTATACAGATATTGTCCCCGCCAGGGTTGAGCTCACCTACATGTGTACGTACATGTACAATATTAGTTGTTTGTCGGTGTTAGCGGGGGCACGACACAGGTCACCGAGCTAGCATCCGGGGCAGCAGCAGCATCCAGCCTTGCATCCTTTATGGAAGGGGACCTGTGCTGTTTATGTCGCAATTAATTAATGCTAGCTTGAGCCATGTGTGCTGTGTGAGTATTTCTTAGGGGTAGCCTGGGTGTTCTTA
Source organism: Laodelphax striatellus (assembly GCA_017141395.1). NCBI lineage: Eukaryota > Metazoa > Arthropoda > Insecta > Hemiptera > Delphacidae > Laodelphax > Laodelphax striatellus. The sequence goes on along the minus strand of CM029533.1, from coordinate 29,344,137 downwards.
ATATGCAGTTGATGGAGGAAGGGTTGGGGCTGGCTATTAATTTCCTTAGATCGGGCAGCTAACTGCGTTGGGAGGGAAGCTGGGCTGGTGCACCTGGGCTCGCTGAGATGGACCGGCCAGTAACAGTGTTTCTCGGCATTAATCCGGGAATATTCAGTTCTTCGTCTTCGCTAAGGCCAGCACACACTAGACCCTCTTACCCCCTCCACCACTTCTACTAATCTACTCCGACGAAGGATCGTCTTAAGACGGTCTCCTTGCTCCGATACAGCACGTTCCTCGGCCGTCTCTTGTTTGTCTTTGGTGGACATTACTATGCGGCGACACTTCCACGACCCCCCCTCTCACCAACTTCCTTCAATAAATCGGAAGCCAGCACTTAACACCCCCTCCCCCTCCCCCACCTACCCAGCTAACTCCTTTAAGCGAAATCTCTCTCCACACCTACAACACCCTTTGCCGCTTTCCGACTCTCAGCAGCACTTGGATCTTGCCATCCTTGCATCTTATCTTAGACAGTAATTCAATAGAATTATATGCTTATCCTCTTCTCTTGCCGTTCAGCTCTTAGCGTTCAAATATAAGCGAACCACTTCCAAGATGTGGAGCCACCGCTCAAGATCTTCAACCACCGTTCAAGATGAGGAGAGATATCAAGAAGTGTTCGTTGGACGACAATCTTGAGCGCTACTCTGCTATCTAGAACAATCAATGGATGAATGATCAATCAGAGATTCACATAATCATTCACATATCGGATCGACTCTTGTCGATGTAACTAATTATTGCCAAGAAATGGAATAGAACAATTTTCAACGGTAATTAATGATAAAATTGAAGGAAAAAATACTATATTAACAGCATCTTAGAGGTGTTGAATATTATCAAAAATATTTCTTTCAAGATAATCGTCAATTCTATAAACATTTTCAATGTTATTCAAAGAAATTTGATGGATAATCGGGACAATTTGAAATCTGTTCCAATTGAAATTGGTTTAGTTATGTTATTCTGCATTTAGATAGCTTTAAACTGAAAGAATGCCTGCAGGAAAAATGCGTATTATTTTTGAAACAATTCCCTTATTTCATGCCTCAATGAATCCATACAAGAAAAAAGTGAATCGCATTGCAAGGCACGTCGTAGGAATGTGAGTTTTGAAAAAAAGAAGGGGAGAATATTGAACCGGAATGATTTTGTGTGGTTGGTATGTTTGCTCTCATGTGAAGCTCAGTTGTAAACACTTGCTCAAAGGGGAGACAATTTTTAAAGAGATTATATTTGATATCCGCTATAATCTTCAGAAGTTTTCTGGTGGAATCCAGGTTTGCGAGCTCCCTTACGAGTGAAGTGTAATTCCTTTGCACTCTATCGTTTCATCGTGCTCTGTCAAAAAGACAAAAACGTCTATCTTCTGCGGGAGAAAGAGTGAGAAATGAAGAGAGAAGGTTTTCGCGGCGCTTTAAGATTAATAAAAGATCTGGAGACAAAGTGAAGCCGAGTAAGGATCCAGCATGTGTACTTTGGTTAAAGTTGAAGATGAAGCTTCCGTGAGTTGCAATACGGGGAGAAGCAATGGGCTGCAGGCATCCCGCAATCTTCTACTTGCTCTTTCGCCGCGTTTGCAATTTCCCACAAGTCTTCCTCTTCCCATTCGTTTTTCTTTAGAAGTTTTATCCTTTTGTTCTCCATTATTATTGTTCCAGCTTCGTTGTTTCGCTTCCTTACTTCATTGATAAATCAACGTATTCCACAATTTATTGCTTCTCGAACGTTGGCGTGTTTCATTCCGTGCGCCTTCGAAATAATAGAACACCTATATGTGCGACGATAATAAAGGAAGAAATTTCTATTGATTGAACATCTAATAATCCGCTATCAGTCAAATTAACTGAAAAATAAGAAGGTAGGCAACCGTACTTAGGCTAGATACATTATAAAAAATAACGCTTATTTGAATTCATTCAAGTCTGTTTATTCAATTTCAATTGTAAAGGTTGTGAGAATATTGATCATGTTTATTCAAAGTAATTTACTTGATCAACTGGACACATTCAATCCTTGTGTCTAGACCAGTTTCTTTTCATCTGATTAGAATTTTGACGTTTTTGATGTCAGTGAAATCACAGATCAGTCAAACATATCAATGACTTCCTTCACTCCTGAAGCATACTGAACTTCAATTTCCTCAATTACTAAATTTATTCAAGCCCACTTTTTTGATACAATGTGTGACATAACTAGATTCTTATTTCCTTGTTCTTGATGTGTAGGAGCTTGTCTTGAAGATGAATCAGAACTCACATTACTACAATAATTCACAGAGGCACAGAGGTGTCAGTTATGCTAAGAACTGCTCAATCTAAAATTTCCTGGGATGAGTTCATGAGAACTGAGCTTATATCAATTCATGCAATCAATAAAAGAAAACTTAATAGTAGGTCTATTTGTCTCAATTTTTCTAAAACTCAATAGCTTAGAAATGAGAAATGATTAAAAAGCTCTTCTATAACAACTTTGAGCAACCACAATTACAAGTATCTTAATCATGTTTCTGGTTTATTTCTATCATTATTGATAACAGAGTATCTCATCTTATGGTAATAAGCAACTGCACTAATATTTTAATTAAGTATCAGACTTGTTACTATTGATAACAAAGCAATTTATCTTTTCAAATACTGACCAGCTGTAGAAAGTAGACTTCTTCATTATAAGTTAGTATTGTTCTGTATTGGTTCCTCCTCTAACCACAAACTACTTCCATATAAGAAGTAATTTTCATAGAAATTCATTGCAATGAACTTTCTCTGAAAATAAAATGAATTTGTATAGTAGTGGAGGCTATGTTGAATAGTGTTCGTGATTCTCTTGATTGTTGACTTTCAGACTCAACTCTTATTTCAGACTCTAGTTTCTGATTTTGACTTCAATCGAAGTTGATCACACCGAATTGAAGCAGCAAGATGATGTGTTGATGCCATCTGCGCCATCCGAGTGCCGAACATCTTTGACAAAGTACCGGAGGCGATTGATCGACTGTAAGTAATATCTTTAAAACGTCTGATAGAAGGTTCAGAGCCCGAAGAATTACGGCCTTCGACACAGAAATTACGGGTCCAAGTAAGGGATGATGGGATATAATTGGGCGAGGCGAAGCGAAATTGAATGTAAATGGGGGCGGCCGATCCCGGAGACCACGTTGACCGTTATGAGAGGGTGAAACGCAGTCGAAGGGCGCAGCAACCCCATCGGTCCGCGGATACCGAACAGCCGCCGGGTCTCTCCGTTTCTGCCGGAAACTATTCGAGGAGAAGAAATACTTGCCCGAGACGTAAATAAATTTCCCGACTTGCGGCCGTGCTCCCTTCTGATTTCTTTTCGGTCCGAATATTTTGACCGTATTATTAGATTTCGGAAATGAAGAATCAAGTTTCCGCCATCTTAGAGGGAGAAGCGGCTGAACGATCTCAAACAAGATCTCAAACGGACATACCAATCGTACTTCCCCTGCAATGAGATCTTGGAACAGTGACTGTCTTGATTTTGGAAAGCCCTTCTTGTATGGTCAATTTGAATTAATCAGCTCCTAATTGTAGCTCTTTCTATGCATCAATGCTCCACCATGATCACGCTAAGAATTAATTTCTCAATTTCCGAAAGAGTGTCCGGTAGCTGAGGTGGTTTATCAGTTGTATGATAAAAATGTTGCCTGAATCGATCCCAGTTGATGGAAAAGATTTCAACAATCTTCGGACTACTCCTGTCTCTTGGGGGAGACATTGAGCCGTCGGTCCTATCTGCGTGGAAAGCAGTCGTCATTTCTCATCATCAGCCCTTCCATTACCTACTTACAAGTCTAGAGCTCATGTGGGCATCATCCTTGAGAACAAAATTTAGAAAAAATCTCCTGCGAGCCAAGTCCCAATATTCTTAATTCTAAAGCCATGTCAATAATTATCATACGGTATGTAATTGCTTTGTTATTGCACCTTGAGGAAGAAACAATGAGACAATAACTTAATATTGACAATCGACTACTGAGCGCAAAAAATATGAAGTATTCGTAATCTTGTCCTCATTCACCTATTTTCTTCCACATCTGGATTGAATAGTCCAACTCTCAGATCACTTACACCAATGAACGTGAATTTATAAATTAGTTCAAATCAAAATTTAGTATTTAACATCCACTTTACTATCTTGATAGCCTGGCAAGGAAAGATGAATAGGAAACCAATTGGAAAATAGCGGAAAAGTAGTACTGTGTTTTAATAGTAGAAGAATCATGAGAAAAGATAGTAATGAAGTAAAAATTCTTCGACCTTATCCTTGGTTGAATATGGAAAATATGGAATATGGTGTTTTGGAATATTGGTATTATGGAATTTTGGCTTATCAATCCAATAACAGAACATTGTACGTTATAGAGAAGCGGGAAGTGATGGCTAGTGATGCTCGGGTTGAATTACGAGAAACTGATAATTGAATCTAGAATTCAATTTAATTCCTGGAATCACAGGAAAACTGTATCGCCTATATCCTGCAATAAGGAAAATGACAACTTATTTCAAATTAGTACTACATTCTATTTGAATTATACTAATTTCGGATCTAGATAGGTCAAAATCCAGGATTGATAACCATGAAAAGTACATGTTTCCTCGAAGATGAAACATGAAATCGATTTCTATTTGCTGATTTTCATCGATATTGTTATTCCAGAGAACTTTGGATGGGAAAAAAAGTATTATCAATTAAAAGAGTATGATACAGTACGCAGTATCATTAATACAGTAATAATAACATCATCACGGCCAAGTGTTAATGGAAAGGATGTCCTTGGACATCCTTTTCCAAGAATGAACATTCAAATATCCAAAATTCGCCGTTTCATGTAGTTAAATCTCACTTATGTTAACATTATTATATTGCATTTTACATTGTTGAAAATTATTAGTTTCAATTCATAAAATAAACAGAATTATATTACTTATACTTACAACTTTTGTAATCTAGTATCTAAGCAGTTATAATTATTGTTATCTACATGAATAAAGTTATCTCATCTCATCTTAACTAAGAATGGTTTCATGATTGAATACAAAGCTCACATGCAGGAATCATGGATACATACCAGAATATACTATGAGAGAACAATGGAAGAGAGTGGAGTAGATTGTTTAGTACTTGAGTACTTATTTGAGCACTTGTTTAGGCTCATATTGGGATAATAAGTGGGAAATGATGAATAATCTTGGGCGTATTGGAGAATAATCAATTGTTAAATTAAACCATCATTAATTGCGGAGAAATTGAAAAATGAACTTTAGAATTCATATTTGAAACTGCTTTCGAAGATCTTGTCAGACATATTCACGCATAATTATCATTGAACATGTTCTTGAACTAGTTATATATCCAGCCAGTTCAAAACCTGTGTACGTGTAGCTCTCTTTATTGACTACATTCGAATATTGAACGTGTAGTAACATTCCACTTTTTGCCACTTGTAGTTGAGAATTCAGCAGCATCATTGAGGATGACGAGGAGAGGGGTAGGGGGGTGGGGAGGGGGTTGTGGCTGTTGTTTGGTGGGCAGCCGAGCCAACATTGCAGGTCCGCCATTGAAAGAAGCAAGGAATCAAAATTATTATTGTATGCGAGTCGTAGTCGTAGTCACAGACGGAGAGCGGAGAAAGAGCTTTTAAAATAATAAAAACTGCGCCCCGGGCTAGAAGTCTTCTCTTCTTACGTCCCGAATGTAACTCGGCCCCAGAATACATATAGCCTATTATGCATATATATGTTTTCTTTTTTCCACTCCACTCCGCTTTATGAATCTCGTTGCCTCCGGATCGTTGGCCGCGAAAGAGGGAATAAGATTAAAACGAAGATTAACAGTGGAGCAACGCAGACAGAGAAAGGGTGGGTTTTCCTTTTTTCTATCTCTAGCATCGTTGTTATCTCTCCTGTTTGGCTGGTTTCTTTTGGAGTGTCATAAGGCAATAGTAAGAAGGTGGGCTTTTTTGTATGTGCGAGTGGAAGAAGAGGATAGGCGTTTCAGGTGTAGGTAACCTTTAACGTGACTTATAAACTCTAGCTTGATTCGTTTTGTGGGGGAGGGGTGGGGAAGATGGCCGGGAGGGTAGCCAGTCGGCCATTTTGTTTGTTACCGATGCGATCCGGATTGAAAGAAGAATGATACCTAATTTATTCAGGCGAGTCGATCCGGTCAGAGCAAACGCGACTGAGAGGAAAAGAGGAAAGCAGCCAGACGCTGCGCTGCGATCACTATCAACCAGACCATCATTTGCGCTCTCAGTCGCTCGCGTCATTATAATATTTGACATGGGATATTCGTCATTTTATTATTCATAAACGCAATTATATCAATTATCGGAGCGACCAGATAACAGGTTTCGTATTAAAATTCTGACGTTGCCACAACGGGGAAATATTTGTGATGACGACTTGGTAGGAGCGCGCGACTCGACTACCGCAGAAGCCTGCGACGCCGCGAGCAGCTCAATCATTTTTTACGAGATCTGAAACACCGAGTCACAACTGGTGGGCGGCGGGGCAGCAGACCCAAGAATTTATTGTCGTTGGAATGGAAATTACACGGCCGCAAGACTTGAGCTATCACGGACACTGCTTGCTTGCCGTCCCCGCTCTCCTTGCTACAAATCAATGATGGACTGGTTGCAAACAACCTCATCCCACTCCCAGCTCCACAACATTTTACTCATTCCCATTTAATATTTTCCATTCTGAATTATCAACATCATCATCTTACTTTGCCGATGCTACTTTATTGGATCATTCAACCTTGTTAGTTTGCTTAAGTTTTGTCCTTGAAAATTTCATTTCTCTCTCTCTTTTTTTGTGTATAATATAGTGCCTCAAAATAAACCTCGAATCATTGTAAAAAACTTCTAAAATACCTCAGGTTTCCGTTTTACTAGACTAATCTCTATGAAGTTGGCTGTATTCATATTATACCCTCATTTCATCAAGCTTTCAACACTTGATTATCATTTTCTATCCTCACAATTATTTAATAATCATCATAATGAATAAAGCATCGATAAGCGAGAATAAAAAATAAAGAAATTAAAGAGAAAAATTGGATTATTGAACTTACAAAAATTAATGGTTCATAACATTCAAGGATAGGAGTTCAAATTTCAGGATCAGGAACTTTTGAAAAGTAGACGTATGAGATGATGTCTCAAGTGAATGACCAAGAAATTATTATATCTTGAAAGTTCAACTTGAGTGTTGATAGAACACGTCATATTATGCCTTATCTCGTAGCTATTCACATTGCACTCTATGTTTTAGAAAAGTTTGAGCAAAAACTTGGAAACCATGGAGTAACACCAGTAGTTCTTACACGTTGCTTCTATAATTTTCAATGAGTGCTACCTATAATTTAAAATTGTTGGACTACATTTAAGCACCAATCCCTCGTTAAGCAATCAGCAGTATCAGCATGAACTCCTTTTAATCTCCTTTACTAATCTATACACTCGCCTAATCTATAATCTGAAATGTAGGCTTCTCCTCAGAGTGTCTAACTGGTAGCAGTGGTAATGATGATGATAATGTGCATGATTATACACATTACTGATTTGCATCTATTCAGATCGGCCCACTGTTTCAAGTGAATACTTTCTTAATCAGGCTGAAGGAATTAATAACTATTTATAAAGTGTGTTTAACTAATAATCACAGCACCACTAATCATCAAACCGAAAGCAAAGTTGATGTTCATTCATTTTTGGTAAAATCTATTTTCACTTCAAATAACAACATCTCTTGAAAATTAATACCAGTGTGAAAACTCCGCACTATGAGGATTAGATTCAGAACCATGTCCAATTCGAAGAATCGCTCTGTATCAACTCTTGATTCAAGAAATTCAAGTTGTTTTGAATTTATTAATTTGATATAGTATAATGTTTATTCAAAGCAAGATATTAACAGTAAATATCTACTCAATCTCAACAGAATAATCACCAGAGGAATGCTATCATACGATCAATGTAGATCAACTAGAGAGGGAACTGATTGGAAGAAAATTTAGAAGTACTGTAGAACAGGAAAACGGAAATAGAACTGGACTTGAACGTGTACGAGTATGTCGAACTATTTCTAGAGGTGAACGCCTTTTCTCCTAAGATAGAAGAAAGGTTTCACAAGACCATAACAACATTAGTGTTCATTAAAAAGGAATTTTACAATTTCAAGAATATTTATCAATTATTAAGATAGAAGACTTATAAATTTTTATGGAAAAGGCCTTAAAATAGTACACCATACAGTTTTCTGACTGGTATAAAACCACTATTTATCTTAATAGAGGTATAACTACTGAAGCTTCTATATGATCTAGAAACCATTCCAATTCAACTGAAATAGCTATTTCCCACCACTCGATCAGAAAGCTACTCATTATTAAACTGGGAACAGTGTGCAAAGTAGCTCATTCCCGCACGCCGTGTGCAAAGTACTCACTTTGCGCACGGCTCACTTTGCGCACGGCTCACTTTGCGCACGGCTCTAGTCGATAACATTGATATAAGTATCGATTCTCGATTCACCATCTAAAACAAACGTGAATTTTTTTCGAGATCTCAATGTTTCATATCGAGAGTTGAATAGTCGAGTATCGAGTTGAAACCATAACCTTACTTTTAAATTATCTAACAGCTGTTTTTCAAATTCCATTGATATTGCTTAAGAGACTTTCAATATTAATGTAATTATAATAATGATAATGAAGAATAAATGTTGTTTTAGGAGTTTTACAAATGTGTTAATAAAGTTATGATTGTTGAGTAAGTCCTATTTTTCATTTTAATTAGTTGCTATTTTGACTATTCGCCCTACGCAGCAGTCTATGGCATTGGCTTCTCAGTCGTATCAACAACAGCTGTTTTTTAAACTTCGCAGTTCATTCGCATCAACGAACAAATATAACCTAACTTTCAATATGAGTAACAGCTCTTTTTCAAGATGCAATTGTCATTGTCTTGGAATATTTGAATATCACTGCATAAATATTTATTATCACATATTTATATGTTCTCAATAATAACTAGAGTGGTGGGAAAAATCTTGTGTGTAACTAGTGTGCAAAAGGACATTACCAAACACGATAGAATGGCCGAACTCAGCTGCGCTTCGGTCGGCCATCTTCTATCTGGTTTGGTAATGACTCACTTTGCACACATGTTACACAAATAGCTATTTCCCACCACTCGATCAGAAAGCTACTCATTATTAAACTGGGAACAGTGTGCAAAGTAGCTCATTCCCGCACGCTGTGTGCAAAGTACTCACTTTGCGCACGGCTCACTTTGCGCACGGCTCACTTTGCGCACGGCTCTAGTCGATGACATTGATATAAGTATCGATTCTCGATTCACCATCTAAAACAAACGTGAATTTTTTCGTGATCTCAATGTTTCATATCGAGATTTGAATAGTCGAGTATCGAGTTGAAACCATAACCTTACTTTTAAATTATCTAACAGCTGTTTTTCAAATTCCATTGATATTGCTTAAAAGACTTTCAATATTAATGTAATTATAATAATGATAATGAAGAATAAATGTTGTTTTAGGAGTTTTACAAATGTGTTAATAAAGTTATGATTGTTGAGTAAGTCCTATTTTTCATTTTAATTAGTTGCTATTTTGACTATTCGCCTGCGAAAGCAGTCGATGGCATTGGCATATCTCAGTCATATTAACAACAGCTGTTTTTAAACTTCCGTTCATTCACATCAATGAACAAATATAACCTAACTTTCAATATGGTAACAGCTCTTTCAAGATGCACAATTGTCATTGTCTTGGAATATTTGAATATCACTGCATAAATATTTATTATCACATATTTATATGTTCTCAACAACAGAGTGGTGGGAAAAATCTTGTGTGTAACCAGTGTGCAAGGACATTGCAAACACGATAGAATATGGCCGAACTCAGCTGCGCTCGGTCGGCCATCTTCTCATCTGGTTTGGCAATGACTCACTTGCACACATGTTACCTAAATAGCTATTGTAACATGTGTGCAAAGAGTGAGTCATTGCAAACCAGATAGAAGATGGCCGACCGAGCGCAGCTGAGTTCAGCCATTCTATCGTGTTTGGTAATGTCCTTTGCACACTAGTTACACAAGATTTTCCCACCACTTAAGTTATTGAGAACATATAAAATATGTGATAATAAATATTTATGCAGTGATATTCAAATATTCCAAGACAATGACAATTGCATCTTGAAAAAGAGCTGTTACTCATATTGAAAGTTAGGTTATATTTGTTCATTGATGCGAATGAACTTGGAAGTTTAAAAAACAGCTGTTGTTGATATGACTGAGATGCCAATGCCATTGACTGCTGCGTAGGGCGAATAGTCAAAATAGCAACTAATTAAAATGAAAAATAGGACTTACTCAACAATCATAACTTTATTAACACATTTGTAAAACTCCTAAAACAACATTTATTCTTCATTCAGAAAAGAATGTAACTATCATACAAGAAGTTGAACAGTAATTATACTTCAACGCAGTCATATCATCAAGTGGGGACAATCAATGTTTATTTACTAGAAAATGATAGTTCAAATCGAAGCGAGTTATAATGTAACATATAGCAGATATTATAGCTAGCCTTATGAAGAAATTTCAGTTTTAATGGTCGTTTAATGGATGGACGATTGTGCCCTCTCATTCTCATTTTTATGAATAAAAACTCAATTTTATAAAACTCTCATCCTTTTTTTACTTCTGTGAGAAGAACTTTTAAGACTCCCAGCTTCAGGCTCAGAACACACTGAGATCAGAAGCGACCAAATCATTAAGCAACAAATTTACTTTCTTGATAAGAAAATATTAATTTCGATCAACTTTATTCCGCATTGGAATGCGATCATTTTCTCAGGCTTTTTAAGGAATTCAATTCAAGATGATTGATCCAGCTAGTAGTAATTCCTATTATTTTCTTGATAAGAATGACTCGTAGCTATAGATTTGGGAAAGATGGATTAATCTTCCTGGGGAGAAGTGTTAACTTCTGGATGCTAATACGTCAAACTTCTCATCAAAATATTATCAAACCGGTTGGCAGAAGATAAATCAAAGAGCTGCCCCAATATGCTTTCGAATTTGATTGACGATTAGCATCTAATTCAGCTCAAAAATCCCCATGAGCTTCAAGCCTCTCCTTGCAATAAATCAAGACGTGTCAAAGTAAATTGAATTTTGTGGAGTATTTTAAGGGATATTCTAATTCAATTTTCACACCTACTCTTATACTGTCTACTTACAAGCTACAGTATTTCCAAACTCGAACTTGATGCTTAAGATACAAGAATAAAAAATTAGCTTAATGCTATTATGCTACTGCATCTTCATGTGATTCGAGCATTATTGAAAAAAGTGCTATAATTGAAAATTATGACTGCCAAAATTTAAATGAACCGTACTAATACTATGCTTTTAATTACTTCTTTTCTTTGCCCTATCTCTTAGCTATTTAACCTTAGGTCAAATAGGTATTTGACCTCATCTATCCATCTATAATATCTAAATATCTTCTACCCTTTTAATCTTCTACCTATTTTTTGCAATCTTATCGAATCTACTTTATAAATTTTCATTCCTTCAAGAATATGCATTTCTATTAGTTTGAAGGTTATAAGTTGTGATCTTAGAAATTGATTATACAAAAATTGATCGTCGAAACAAACAATCTCGAAGAATACATAACAGTTTTTGTCTTGATTATGTGAAATTTCATCCATTAAGTTTTTAGAGTAAAGTGAACATAGAGTAATTCTTTCCAGTATCTCATCGTGAAGTTGCCTAGAATTACATTTGAGTCTAGAACTTGACATGTTCGCTTATCATCACAAATAGAAGTGTACCACCGTATAGTGTAACCTCATCTACAAATATTATGCGCACGATCATATTGACTTATATTTTGACAGCCATACCCAGGAACCATAAACAGCAGCCTTGGTGAGAACTTTTTCCAGAAAAAAGTTTCAGTTTCTCTGTCTATTTACAGTTTTTTAAAAAAGAGACTGAACATGATTGTATTGATTTTCAAATGGTTTCCTGATGTAGATCATGATAATATAACTGTTTTCTTAATTCTATTAAAACTATTTACTTGTAGAAAGATATGACTGCCAGAAATTAAATGAACCATAATTAACAATATGCTATTAATTTCTTCTTTTTTTCCCCCATCTCCTACCTATAGGTATTTGACCTCATCTAAACTATCCATCTATACCAATTCATCTGAATATCTTCTACCCATTCCAATCTTCTATTAATCAATTTTCTACTTCATCTCTTATCAACAAAAATGAATAATAATACAACAATACTGAAGTTTCCAGCTTTGTTCTATTATAGTATCACTACTAATCATGATTGAAGATTTTTTGATTGATTTAATTCTCAATTTACAATTCGCATTCCGCGCTCAGATACTTATTGCTTTCTTCCAAATTTAATATGTTTTAATTTTCTGCCTATGTATTGCTGATTGGAAAAATAAATTTTAATTTTAATTTTGATAGTTTTCATTCAGTTGAATGGTTCTGGTAATGGAAGTTTTATCAAAACTGTATTACGGTTACATTTTATTGAAAATTATTATTTCGTGGTTGATTTTTTAACAAAAGCGGTCATTCAACAAGCAGTTGTTTGAAGTGGTTGCTGAGAAGTTGAATCGATCGTGCGACTGTGCTGTCCTCCCCGCGGCACTTCTATTTCCAAGCCCCCTTCCCCCGCTCACCCACTCACCGGCCACTTGCAGCTCATTGCCCATTCCACAATTTAAAAACAAACACGAAATGGAATTAGAGTAGAAGAAAATGGATGAGGAATGGTTGTGAGAGGCGGAGTCTGACCAGCTGACGTCATCCCCACCCGTGTCATTGGGCCTGCCTACTCGCATTCTACCTGTACTACTCAACTCACCTACACCTAGCCATTCTCAGAATACTTCTCTACCTCCAATTTCAACTTCTCCAGTCATTTTTCGTTATCGTTACTTGAATGAATGCTAAATTTGTAATTGAAACTGTTGTTGTCTGTTTTGAAATTGCTTTCTAGCAACAAAATAAATTTATTCGAAAATGAATAAATTGATAAAGATCTAAAAGTATAAGAGATAATCAAATCTTATCGTGAATTTATATTCTTGTTCTTCTTCTGGTTTGTATTAATTCTACGATTTTAGACGCTCACCGGTTCATTCTCCCTAGAAGTTTTAGTTGGATTTTCACGACGATAAAATCGTGCAACTTAAATTCGCAGTGTAGGCCAGACACAATGTATTATGCACATTACAAATTCTTCATTTGAAAAACAGTAGATGTACTTATACTAAACATCCACCAATGTAACATAAAGGTTATACTTTGAGATAGAAGTTTGATCAATTTTAGTGTAACAAGATCTTGGATTCTGAGAGTTGAGCTCAATATTTCATGGAATATCAAAGATTGTTTGAGCATGGAAGTCCCATGAGAAGGACTGAAGGCTTGAGCAAGGAATGCTGCCTGGGAAAATTGCGAAGCACAACCTTTTAGACAAGTTAGGCTATATTATCATGTAAGGGCAGTTTAAAGAATCTTGAAAACCTTATGTTCATGAATAAGTGGTAGGTTTATTATTTCACTTTGAGCTCGGAAAATCTAAATCCTTTACAGGCATGATAAAATCTCCAATAATAGTTGACTGATGCTCTAACTTGGAAAGTTTTTCACTCATGACTGAGCGCCCCAGATATACTCTCCAAATAACTAGATAGCAGTAGAGAGCCTGAAAGGAAAAATATACACTTGGATGATCGTCAGTTAAGAAATTGTGCACTCTGCTTCAAAAAGGATCAGCTCGAATACCTTGTGTGCATTACTTTATCTTCTGTCGAAGATTTTCATTGTTTATTAAATTTCAACATTCTCAAAGGCTTGTTGCCTAGTCCTCACATATATGTAACTTTCTTGATGGTGAGAAGATGATGGGTGATCATGTGACTTTTACATACTATATAATACTTTTTCAGTGGTGTGCTTAATAAATTATTGGGAGGGTGATTGAAATATTCACAAGAGGGTCAACTCCATATTTTTTGGCTCATTTCTTCTGAAGGGATATAAGTTTTTTGGTCCTGTTCCCAATCAAAGATGTGTATGAATTCAACAAGAGTAATAAAATGATTTTAAATAAAATTAAGGCTCATTTTGTTACGGACAGAGAAATCTTCTTCATTCAAAGGAATTTCAGTATTTCAAGCTGATTTCTCGCTCCAGTTTTGCAACTGTTCATATTTTCGCGTTATAATTGATTTTTTTATTGCAGAAAACGATTTCATAGAAGGTTTTCATGAACAGTTTTTTATTGTAATTTCGCAGTGGACAAACAGAATTGACATTCAGGATTTTATAGTACTATAAACGTTCATAGAAGATTTTCAATCAGTTTCTGCTTGTGAAGGATAATCAATCATCGAAGTATTTCTTCATGAAGGAAATATGAATGCAATAGTTTTTCCTAAGAAATTGACTTCCACACATATTTAAGTTTTACTCTTAAATTTATTACTTACATATTTACCAATACAAGCATTTATGCTGTGGTAACGTAATAAATTATTATATTAACTGTAATTATCTATTTTATAGATTATACAGCCTATTATCGATGAATTAATTTTATTAATGGTCATTGAACATTTTTAATAGAGTAAGCCTTGTCTGGACCAGCGTGAGATAATTACTATAACCTTGTAAAGAGTTGCCGGACAGTGTGATAATAGAATAACCTGTAATAATAAAGGTTTGATAATAATAGTCAAATATTTTATATAATAGTCAAATATTTGACGAAGGTTGCTTGTAGAAGCCCGACAAATTTCCAATTTACTGTATTTGACTGTATTTTCCATTCCACTGTGTCTGACTAAGGTCATAAATCATTTTCGTAGGGGGTGCGTTACTGCAGCGCTTCTTGATGGTCTGATTTTTCTTGACTTTCTCTCCAACAGCTTGAGAGAACTTTGTAACGTGCTACAGTCACGCTCCCCCTATTGTAGAGCAAATTTTAACTGGTTTTAAATCTCGATTTTTCTAGTTATCTTACATTTTATTTTTATATTTTTCAACCATATGTGATTTTATTAGGACGATTCTTTATGTATCTCGCCTAATCACGCTTCATGCTTTTGAAAAGAATGAAGCTTGATTGATGGAGCCAAAAACAATTCTGCAAATAATTCCTGCGAATTCGCTCAGTTATTCCAGTTGATTTAGTTCATTCTAAAGGGGATTTGAAAAAGTTATGAAGTTTGCTTCGCCTGCAGTAGAAGACCAAATGGAGTCCAGTTCCTGATTTTTATAATTTTCACACTTAGGCCAATTATGCACCATCTAAGTATAAACTAAGATTGACTAAACAATACTTTAAACTTGGATGAAACTATCGATCGACAGTTTAAACCAAATTTAACCTGTTCTTAAGTTAAACTTTGTTTAGACTATGATAGCGCATACGGACCTGAGATGTAAAAAAATGCTTGACTTATCTCACTTGAAAAATGAAAAATAATCATCTTCAAAAGTGATTATTTAAGTTCAATTGAAATTTCGTCTTGTTACAGGTGTTGAAAACAGAGTTTGCCAGAGTAATCTAGATTAGTTTAGTTGAAGTTCCAGTTTAAGTGTTCATTTCCTAGAAAGCTTGGGAGAGCTAGCTTATACGCAAACCTAATAATGAATCGTATTGAGTAAACTCTCCACGATTGAAGTGAATTGAGATTGTAGCAATTCCAACAAACTAACACAATTTGAGTGACAGGTCCATGGTTTCACGTTAAAAACATTATCGGTTCAATCAAAGATATGTTGGATTTCTTCAAGAAACCATGGCCTGGTCAATCAAATTGTTAGTTTGATGAAATTGAAATCTCAATTGAATTGACTTGAGGAAATTGTCCCTTGTTCTTTGGTGCGCTCTAATTCCTGTTGTTGAAATATATTTTGAATATCCATTTCATACAAATACCTAGTTAATATATAATAGATTAGGAATAGGTCTTATATATAAAAGATTTGTAAGAAATTGTATGAACTTCTTCAATCCATTTCCGTTTCGCGCAAAAACTGGAGGTGAAACCTCACATTGAGACTTCTAATTTTTAATTTCTATACTTTGACTAATACAGTACAAAGTATAAGGCTAGTACACCGATTAATCAAGACAAGACAAGACGAGATTAGTCACGTTTTGTCACAGTACTTCACATAGTTGCATAGTTGCTTGTCTTGTCTTGACTAACGGTGCCTAGCCTAAGTAGTATAGGCCTACTCATACTGTAGAGGTAAAGGCTGATCAGACTATTTTATTCAATTCGAAAGTGACTTACACCAAATGGTTATTGTGAGACATAGTACCAGCGACCACATAATACAAATATGTATTATGTATTAATATATTTGTATTATGTGGCCGCTGCATAGTACTAATCTTGATTGTGATTACAAACTTTCAGTCTCTGATTGTAGTAGAATCAACTTATTTTCTGAAAGATATTTCTATCATATATCATTATTCATTATCGATAAGGTGATAGGAAATATTAATCAACCACAAGAAAAATGACATAAAATTAGGTTTAATACATTATTACATTTTACAGAGCTAGATGTATTAATAATACACAGTGGAAAAAATGTTTTTTTCATTATATATATTTTTCTCGAAAAACACAGATTTGGATTGACCACCTACATAGTAGCTCTACACAATGTGGCATAATATAATATTTTCAACTGCTGTGCTATTTACAAATAACTGGCATTTATTCATACAGGTCACTATGCTTTAGAAAAAGAAAAATACCACTTTGGTTAAGTTATTCATGCAGAGGAATGGATAGAACTTCCCACTCATTATTATCAATTTTGTACAATGGGATTCGAGGATCTATGAATAATGGAAGAATTCATCAACTAAGAACCTGTTATTTGTACTCCTGTAGCACGCACAGCCTAAATTATAAAAACGCAAAGTGAACAAAAAATTATTGTAATTCAAATTATTTAAATTATCTGAGCTTAGTTAATAATTTAATTCCAGAATTTTGAGTGACTTATTAGAAATATTAGGCTCAAATTAAAGTTTAATCAAGTAACTAACAATTTTATGCCAGCTTGAACATTATAAGAAGAATTTCGTTGTTACATTTTTGAATAGATTGAACAAACTAATAATGTAGAGGCCTGGTGAAATTTTAACACATATATGACAACGAAAACATAAATACAGTATTATGAATCGAAAAAACTTGAGTTTATTTCTTGAAGCTTGAATGAGGCTTTAGAAAGCTTATTTAGTACAAATAACAGGTCGATTTGATTGTACATTAGAAATTGTTTTTGAATAAAATGTTTTCTTATTGTGACGAAAATCAATTCAAGTAATTATGAGATTGAATTCATAGATTTCATGATTAATTCAAGTGAATGAAAAACAAAACAATATTCTTTTGGAAACTTGTAGAAGAGAATTTTTGCAATAGCTTGTAATCTTTCTATGATAATATTAGCCTATATATACACAGTTTGGCTATGTATTCTTATTCAGATAAGAATTGAAAGAATGAACTTTTGCCTTGCTTTTCCAAATAGAACTCAATGGACCGATAAAGTTTGGTTTGAAATCTCATTCAAATAAAATATTATTGGAACTGCAGACCTGATGCTAAATAGTTGTACTTTATATTTATACAGAATTGTTCCAGATCACATTCAAAAATAATTATAACATATTTATCTGCGTAATATTTCGATAATAATTATAATGATCATAATACATCGCGATAAGAAGAATAATTATAATGAACATATTATAGACTAATAATAAATACTTATATATTAACAGCCTTAAAGGTATGACTTTTCTCATTAACTATATAAATCTGGAAAATAGTTTATTCAATGAAATTAGATTTTCATCCACATCAAATACATAACAATATTACTTTATAAATTGACAAGTGGATATTTCAACAAATTTTTCGATAAGTTAAGTTTTGGCCTGATTTTTCCAATTGATTGAAGTGAACTATTCAGAGATCTATTAAATAGATATATTGTCAATGAATTAGAAATAAATATGGAAACTTTACAAGAAAATCCATTGCATATCATTCTTTACTATTGGAATCTGTAGATAAACTCGAGGGAAAGATAACTGTTTCATTTCAAGAAAACTTTTTCAGTTCTCATGGCTTCACTAAGTTAATGCTACTGAGTGAATGAGTTGTGAGATACGTATTTCAAAATGAACTTTCAATCCCATATTATGAATTAAGGGCTTCATTCTCAATTTAAATCGAAAACGTTATTTTAATGACCTTGAAGAACATTCTTATTGAATATAGCATTAGAACATATAAGTTCAGAAACTCATCGAAAGTTTTGTAGGCCTTTAAAAACAATGAATGATTTTCAATTTGGCAAGTTAATGGGATAAAGAGAGAATGCATACGAAATAAATCCTGGAAAATTTTCGGGTTAACATATTAGATTGAATGAATAATACCGTTTTCTCCATCTCATATAATACTTTCTAAGAAAAATTTCCCTATATATCTGGCTCTATAATTGAAAATTTCATCACATCAAGTCCACTCTTACACATTTTTCAACTAGACTTAGAAACGTTACTGTTTACAATTATCACGTAAATTTTAAGTACATTTGTACTACACCATCATTCATTTTCTTGCAATAATAACTTTAAAAGTTTGAAAATTTGAGTATAATATTATTAAAAACATCGTTCAACTCACCAGGAAATTGAAATTGATATGATAAGAGGAAGAAAGCTATATATTAATAGGTCATTATTCCTATCATTGAACACTATTGTGTTCTGGAACTAAAATTATTTAGGATGGATAAAGAGAGAAAGCGAAATTATCAGAAATTATGAATTCATTTGAATTATTGTAAAAGACAAGATCAAGCACAAAAATAAATGACGCCCCAACACAAACTTTGAATGAAAGAAAATCAATTAGGTTCCACAATTGCTTGGGAAACTTCCAACTGCATTATAAAATCTTTGTCATGTACAGTGAACCACTTTTAATCTATGTAATAAATTCATTTTTGAGAAAGATAAACATTCATCTATCTACCTTTGAAGCCAAATAGTCAACTTATCAATGAGTTCAAATTTATAGGATATCGTCATCTATTCTTGTACCGTTGATTGCAAAAGTGTCACACATGTGCTTTGTACGTAAGCGGCCTGCAGTGATGATGAGTAGAATGATTGCGTGATTATGATTGGTCAGTGATCAATGACTGGTTCAGGCGGTGCGTAGGCTTTGTAGTGGTGGTTATGGACTGGAGCACTGGACCATGATCATTGATCATACCTGACACGCTATTGGTCCTTGCACATACAATCATGCTTTTCTTTCTTGGCCAGCGCGTGCATACACATAAAACAAATGTCCACTTCAGCTTTGATGCAGCAGGCTGTGTTTGTTGTTTTCCAGCCGACTAGTCGCACATGAAAAACTTACTAAGTACGTGTTATGCTCTCTTTAATGCGCGTACCATTCAAAGGGGATAAAAATAATCGTAACGAGGGTACGGAAATGCATCCTCCTGTCACGTGGATTATTCTGAGATATTGCTTGCTTCATTTTATGTTGCGCTCTACTGGATGTTGAACTCTTTTATCACGTACAACAGAAATTAATAAAAAATAAAAACAATCAAGTTGTACTTTGAATTTTCATAGCAAATGCTAACTCAAACTGAAGCACAGCCATAAGAATATTATTGTTTTTGTATGTTGCGTACAACATATTGAAAAAAATATATGGGCGAGGAGGACAGTCTAAACATTTTCATAAACATAATCATCAAGAGGAAAAGTCATTTTAATGATAAAGTGCCTCACAAGTTAGAGAAAATGGACGTCAATTCACAAGTAAATTAAAATTTTATCAACCTTTTGACCTGTTCAAAACACTTGTAAGGATGATGAATCATTCTTTTGATAAATTCGCTTTCTCTCATGTTCTACTCATAAAATATCAGTGAACAACTCAAGTAAAAACTAAATAATTCATTTAAAACTATGTCACTTGAAATTTACAATAATAGAGGATGATGACTAATTATAGTAATTAATCGCTTAGGACGGGAGATAACAGTATAACACTATATTCAATTTCTTACTTACATAATCAGCAACTAGCTATTCAGCGAGACTAATGTTTCGTCGTTATTGTATGTAATCATAAATAATATCGACGGGTATTTTTATGCACAAACACATTCACCGATAGGATATAAAGTTTCTGATCACTGTCGGGTGATGGAATGGGCAGAGTTCTGTACAAATGTCGCTTCGAAATCTGTGATTTCTACCTGTGAAACAAACACGCACTGTTCGATTTTAAATTTATACACTTGGCCGGTCGTCACTGGTGTTTCTTAATTTTAATTAAATTACACATTATTTTATTAATCGACCATGTAGAGCCGTGTTCCACTAGTAGAGTATTAGAATGCGGTAGTGTACCATTGAGATCCTTGAGGCTGAGGGGCCGGCCACTCAGCTGATTCATTTGTAGTGAGCTGCTTGTCGCCACTCTTTCCTGTCGCCAGGAAGCGGATAGGTCTAGGTGGCACTACTAAACAGCACTGAGTTCTTGTAATAGCCAGCTCGTGACTCTGCAACAAACAAAACAAGACAAATCGATTATTTATCAAGCAATTCTTTAAACTATGTTTCGTCGTTCAATTATTAGAAAAGTTATCAAAGGATTGAAGTAGACCTTATTGAAGGAGTTTTGAATGAGATATTCAGTCAATGAGCTACAGCTGTATTTAGTGGAAACATTATGAGATCATGTCAAGCTTGATGAACATACAATTTCGTGCTATGATTATTAAGACCTTATTAGAAAGAATAGTTGAAATGAGAGCTTGTGGTAATCATGAAAACTTAAATTCAGTATTATGTTGCAATAGTGAGAGAATTGATCATTTTCAGCGACAAACTACTACAGTGAAAACCTCTAATTAGAAATTATCTTCCAGTTTCTGTCCTTTACGTAAAGTATCAATAAGATATCAACATCGCATTCAGTAGAAAAATTGAAAGATATTTGCATTTGTATTATTAGAAAACTTATCAAAGGATTGAAGTAGACCTTATTGAAGGAGTTTTGAATGAGTCTATCAAATTTTTCATGCATAACTCTCTCTCAGTAAAGAAATGGCAAGTAAAGAATAGTTAAGAAACAAGAGTCCCAGACAGACTAATAATTTCTAATGAAGCCCAAGCTTTTATTCGATCTTGGAGCTTATCACACTCTTTAAACTCTTCGTCTTTTTGATTTTGAGATAAGAGGTGTTACAATAAAATATTTGGTAGGAAAAGGAGGGAATATATATAATTTTTTAAATATAAACTTAATCAAATATTCTAAAGTAATCAAAATTTGTTTTAATGGGATTTAATCTCCTAGATCCTCGGTAGGCAGAAGGGAAAAATATAAACCGTGATCAAATCTACTAGATATTAAAACAAAATTACTATGTAACACGAATTTGTTTGTTTTGAATGAGGAATTTAGCAAGTCATGAACAAGTAAGTTATCTACCTTGTAATGGTGACTTGACATCCCGTTCAGCATGTTGCTGTTGTCTCGATTTCCTCTCCAGTTCGAGCTCTTGGGCAAGTGACTCTGAAACGACAAACGACAAGTCAGCTCATTGCAGTCCAAGATAAGCACGAAATGGAGACAATCAGTTTGTGAACGGGAGGTCACAAGTCATATCAAGGCAATAATTTTATCGAGATTTCAATAAGCTCAAATTTCATTCTTATTCAGGAAATCAAAATCAATTAGTTTTGGGAAAACAAAATTCAGAATTTAATCTTGCAAATTTGTTTGTTAATGAATATCGAATTCAATGTTTGAATTGATTTTAGGAAATCAGAATCAAGCTTTCAGTTAATCAGTTGTGGGATATCAGAATTCAGAGTTTAAAGTTATGGGGAAGAATTATTACAGGAGTGAATTCTTTAGACAGCGATTTTCGAAGAATATTGATGCTAGGTTGATTTACCAAGGTTGAGGGGGGAAAGGATATCTAGTCTTGACTCCGCCTTATAAAGGACAATCTCATTCTACTGTATTTTATTCCAATTTGGAAAAAGAATCTAAACATTGGTTGAGCTTATATTAGACATCTTTGTAACTTATCATTTACTTCATCTTTGTTTTTTATCCGTGAGTCATTTCAGCGTTGAAATATCAATACAGTCCAGTTTTGCAACCTATTTTTATCAGAATCTTGACCAAAGTTGTCTTGAAATTTTGGGTTCAGTCAAAAACAACGGGAAATCTTATGATTTTCATTTCGTGAGCCCGGTAACTAAGTTTGTGCGAAGACGGAACGGTGTAACCGGACTGTTTTCTTAATAATCATGTGCGAAAGGACCTGAACAAGCCCTGAGGGGCAGTCCTGCACCGGTGGGGTGGAATAGTTAAGATTGTGGGGGGGAGGAGGCTTCCGTCATAGGCTGGGGGTGAATTCTTGGTGAAACTGTCAGAATAATTAAGGAGAAAGCCCGGATGTGGTGGGGTATAGAGCAGATCAAATATTCACAACTCCCTGGATATTAATGCCTCTCTCTGTAAACTGTATTGACTTGCCCCCTCCCCACCCTCTCAACACCCGATCAACACAACTTGCCAGCATCCCATTACCAAGTTATACTGCTACAAACTTACATACTGTGTGGGGTACTTATGTGTAAGCAAGCAGGCAACTACCTCACAATGTACCCGTCTACAATCCATCACTGTCTTCGGGGCATTTCCGCTACTTCTTTACTGAATAGGGAGTGGCTGTTTTCGCAGAAAAAACTTGGCTTTCCGAGAAGGACTTCACGAATGTAGAAGAAAGAATAGGGCACTCTATCATCTGTATGAATGTTCCTTGAATGCATTCATCATTATCAATCTTTTTCCAATTACAATTAATGCAACTCTTGAAATCTAATAAATATGTAAGACAACTGACAATTCGAGTTCGCTGACTGGGTTGTAGATCTTGTTACTTTGAAGAGAAGAAAACAACTTATGTTGAATGTCAAAAATTTTATTTATTACACGAAAAAGTTTGATTTTCTAAAAAATGAATGGACCCCTGGCTTAAGATATTTTATTGAAAAAGTCGTGGGCGTCGTTTTCATTGATTAGAAAGAGTTCCTGTTTCGACTTCAAACATTCGTTGAATAAATACACTTAATTAAATTACCAAGATAACAGTCAGTAAGAGATGCTTTTCTTAGTTTTCATCATTGTGAGTCCTGAATTTGTGTGTTCTTGGTGTGTTTCAGCTGAGTAAGTTCGGCTTGAGAACAGAGCCATCCTTCTGTTTCTGTCGGTTGGTTGGTTGCGAAAAAACGTAGCATCTAATTGTAGGCGTACAGATAGCCCGAGGACGCATATTTCGGTCTATTTTCGACTGCCAAGCGAATCGAGTCATAAAATTGGGCGAGGAAAGTAACTGCTCCAAAGACGTTAGCTGCGGGGCAAGTCAGCTGCGGAAACCTCGGTTAGAGGCAGAGATTAGACTGTGTGCGGTTGCTCGACGGAATTGAGCGGGGAGAGCACTCAGGCGTCAGAGGGGGAGGAATCAAAACAGTGAGTGATCCCGGAGCAGTACTGCGGAGGAGAGTCGGATTTCTTATGCCTTGCAGCGTCTTTTCTGCATCCCTCGCTTGCCACTTGTAGTCACTCGCTCGCTTCGCCCGGTGTGAAATGGAAAGCGCAAATCGGTTTAGTCTGAGTGCTTTACGGAGTTAACGAACGGAGGTGTTTGCATGCCACTGAAATTGCCACCAAGTTATTTCTTACTCCATGTATTGTTTGTTGAAGGGAAGACGAATTCAAAAATTTTGTGACAATGATTTAAAAATCTAGTGGAATTGATAACTCTTCAATTATACAGCAATTGTAAGCAAAAATACAGTAATACGAATAAATAACTCTTCAATTATACAGCAATTATAAGCAAAAATACAGTAATACAAATAAACAAAATAGGCTATGGGTTTACATAAAAAAGTAGGGTTGACTTTTGTTGGCTCCATAGCAACTTTATAAAGATGAAGTTACAACAATAATCATGAAGTCTCTAATAATCACTAGATTTATTATTTATGAATAAATTTTTCTTCTCCTAACAGTATAGATGGGAATTTACTAAAAATATCTCTTTTAACGTAGCTTACTCGATACATTCTCTAATAAGGTGTAATATTAATACGACTCAAAACTTCCAGGATTAGAAGCGAGACATTGAAATAAGAATCTCTCATTACGAAGACAGATGGGAACGTTAGTGATTGAATGCATTATTTTTTTGTGAACATTGATAGATGGTCTGATTAAAAAGTCAATTGTTCACTCAAATTATGATAATGTTTAATACTTGATACAAAATGAAATTGCTTGATAAGACAAACCATCATGCTAGTTCATAAGAAGTATTTGGAATGAAATATTACCATTGAAACAAGATTATATTCACATGAGAAAGGAGAAAAAGTATTAAAAAATTGTATTCTGATGAAAATGAAGTAGGAATAGATGGTGGAGTGGAATGAAAAATCTCATCAGATGTGAGGAGTCGACTCTTTTATCAGTGGAGGAGTTGTGAAGAACTGTAGTTTAATGTAGAAAAAACCCCGTAAGAGATGATTTAGTTCAGTTTGCTCAAGGCCAAGTGTAGGAGAGAAATAAAAGATTATCTTAATGCATACAGGCAATGACAAGACGTTATTAGGTAATATTCTCAGACATGTGTGTCGAGATATGGTAATTTCATTGGCAGAGAGTAAAGAGAAGACAAGGAAAATACTTTTATTGGTAGGGTCTTTGCTCATCATTTTGTACAAGGAGGGAATTTTGAGATTACGGAGAAGGCTAAAACAGCTTCTTCTCTTAATATCTACAGCGGCATACTCCAAACTCTGAGAACAATGAATCAATCCTAAGATATTTCTCTTGATAACAGTCTAGTAGATAAAATTCTCAATTCAAGAACATTTTTAATTCCAATATAATCAATTTTAATTTTATATATCACTTTAAAACTTTTAGGCTTAATATTTCAAACTTTTAATAAACTTATAAACTTTTAACTTTCAATATTTTATTTCATATAAACTTTTTTAATTACACCATCATTAGTGTTCCATTTCAACACTATTTGATCACTGTGTGACAGTAAATTTACTGTGATCTCTTCATCAGTTTTGTGAGTTTGTCAGTTAAATCCTGAACATTATACCGTTATTTAGTATGTCAGCCTGATCTAATCAGTATGTTTCTTTTCCTTATTACCAGTTGCTCTCCTCCATCTATTATTCAAGAGCTGGAGGTCGGATCAGAGAATACAGAATGAGAAAAAAACGTTCAGAATAAAAGTTACAATAATGTTATGTGATGGATGGACGAAGATGACTTGAGGGAGGAAAAAGGAAACAAAGTTTCTCTCTGTTTCTCAATAAAGAGGGTTGAAAGAACCATTCACAGGGAAGTAACTTATTAAATTTCATTGAACGGTGAAAAATGTATACGCACTGAGTCTTCTTTCTTGTTTTTGTCTACCCCTACGCCGAAAGTTCTGTAAACGGTTCTGATGGACAGAAAGTGAAATAGAAGGTACGAATTTGCAGCTGAAGAATAGAACAGAAGATGAGAAGCAGAAAGGGGAAGATGATAACAATAACTAAGGAAATAACATGGACCATTCATCCCTCTTATTCTCTTTGCGTCTGTCGGCTCCCTCTTTTCATGCATCACCACTAACCTGCCAGTCCATTTTTCTCAATTTCGTCTTTCCCTTCTCCATTTTTATCGCGAATTTAAGAACCATGCTGTTTTATCAGCATCATTGCACATGTGATCTTTTTCGAATTTATAGAAGTTATACATCTGGCAGATGATGTAAGTGAAGAGCTTGACATATTTGGATGTTGTATCAGTTATCAAGGAATCAATGGTACTATTCCTCTTCAACTCTACAATCATCATAAGCTTACAAGAATATTCCTTGGAGAACTTTCTTGTGCTTGATGTAAATTACTTCTCAACTTGGAGAAGCGTTTGGATGGATGTTTAGTGGTACAGAAATGTTTAAACTTGGAGTGCTTGATTGAAAAAAATGTATATTCGGTAAAACTAAGAGAAGAGAGTCTTTTAGTCCTGATCCATTCAATAAAGAATATTTTCATTTCATTTCATTGTGTTCCAAATGTATCTATACATTTTAACGTTAATGTATTTTGATGTGTTTTTTTTTTTAAATTATGACAAGTCACTTCTGACACTTCCATTTTATTTGTTTGTTGGCCCATAAAGCATAAGCTTATATTATATATATTTCATTTCATCTATTCAACCTGGCTTTTTGCAAGTCAAAAATTCTAAAAAAAATTCAAATTTTAAAACTTTAGTTATTGTACTAAACCTCAACGCTTTATGAAGTTGAATGCTATTTAGTTGGAAGGATAATCCATTGGAACCATGGATCTAAACATTGAAATACATAGGACATGAATATTATGATGAGTAATAGATGAAACGGTGAGTACAACGTATTTTCATTTTCTACTGATTCCTGATGAGCCCTCAAAACAGGGGTTCTTAAACGCTTCACTGAAGATTGTCCATTGAAAGACTCATCTATTGAAAAATATGTGTATATAGAATCCTATACGGATTGAAAGCAATAATTGGTGGCTTACCGAGTCGCTCCTCCGATTCTGAAAGGGGCTGTGAAACAATGCGTTCGTAATACCCCTGTTAAAGCCCTTAATCCCAGTAGTTAATAACATTGGTCAAAGATGGACAGTTCCTTCGCTCTCCTTTCCATCAAAACCCGAATTCATGATATTAGTTCCGCTTCGCATTATTTTCAAATGTACTCGTCATGGACACGAATACTGAAAACTGGTTTGTTTGGAAGGGCTCTAGCCCTCATAAAAGATGGCATAGAAGAATATAAAAATACAGCCTTCCTCGAAATTAAGAGTTGAAAATTCAAGAATAAGAAGCAATTCATTTCAAAATAAGCTTCGCGAGAGATTATCATTGATTTCATTCGCTCATAAAACGCTACGCCACATCTAGCACAAGTTGTACTAGTACAACTAGTTAGTATATAGTCTCTCGTTGAGTTGTAGGAACGGTCGTCACAATAATGTGAGTTTGATGTTCATCTACATTAAAAGTTAAAAATCAGTGAGTGTAACTTACTAATCTCTCATGTTTTTTTTTATTTGTAGGCTACAAGGAACATCGAACATTCTTGTTAATCCTTTGGTGATTCTAAATCTATTTTTTCCCTTTATAATCAGGTAGAAATAAACTCAAGTAAAGGGAAAGTTGGTGAGGAAGAATTGAATATGGAAAAATAGTGCTGATTAGATTAATATAATATGTAACCTAGATATAATAATATAGATATCATAATATTATATATTAGTAATTGAATATTTATAATAGTATAATTAAATATCAATAATATAGAACCATAGACTAACCAAATAGATAGAAGTAAATGGAGGGCGGGTGAAGTTTATTTCATTTACGTAATTTTGTTTCTTTTGTTTACATCACTAAATAATATAATTTTAGATGACAGCCTGCCTGTGACATGGTGAGGCGGCAGTGGCTTCTCCTTGAGCCGGAATTACGCCAATAGCAGTACATAGATTAGTGTGAGGAATTAGCATAGCAGTGTGGATATTGGCTTTGCGTGAAGCGTGATTGACTGGGCGAGCTGGCGTCAAAGGAGACAGAGCAGCAGCCAGCAGAGCTCCCTCTGAGAGCGTTTAGCCGTGATCTAATTGCGTAGTATCCGGGGGTCGAGCGCAGGAATGTTTGTCAAACGGACGGACCCAAATGAACAGGCGCAAACCTTGGCCTGACATGAGCCTCCTCCTATATGTGCAGTGCAGGGGTCAATAGTTATAGCCTGCCGCCAATGTTCAAGTTTGCGGCCTAACAGTTTGATGTAACATGTCACTAGAAGGGGTTTTGGTCCCCACAAAGTATAGTACAAACGAGAACAATGACTAAATCTTGGGAATTTATTTTGATGATGTTTACATCAAACTGAAACATTGATGATTTTTGCATTCATTATCTAATACATTAATTATCTACATCAATATATTTCTCTATTTTATCTACATCAATATCTAATACATTAGTAATATTATGTAGCTCCTATCTAGTAAATATTACTTTTTATATTTGACACAAATTTTTTTTCTATGTTTTATTATTCGCCGCACTCAAACTGAGGTTTTGCTACGTCAATAGTAGCTTATAGCAGAATAAATTATTCCCTTCTAGTTTCATGTCCTAATTTAAAGAACATTCTACATTGTTTTTGTGATTGAATTGTTTGTATGGCAAGGAATTCGATTGATTGATTTCCTGTTACATCATGGATTGATAATTACAAGATCTGAAGTTTATGTCGTTCCGTTCTCATAACAGACTACAATCATGTAAGGGTAGATTTTCATAGGATGACGACTGAATAGGCGGCTTCTCCCTACCACCCTCAGTGGTAATTGAGCTGCCTTCCCAAAAAATTCTACTCTATCTGCATCATTTGACCAATCAGTCAAAATAGCTATCAAAATGATCATCGCTCTTGAATGATTAATAGTTTGAATCAATTCAATAAATTTGGGTATCAATATTCATGAATTATCATAAGAAAGACCTATTTCCAATAAATTACTCACACGCTACTCAGAAAGAAAAACCTATTAACAGAAACCTTAGAGCCTTAATTGGAAAACGAGGTCATTGGAAAACAGTTTGAGTCGAATTCGTCAATAGTTCTGAGCCGAAATCTTTTTAATTTTCAAACCCTGTAATAATAAAAACTTCCATCTCGCTATCTGTAATTCGAATCTCTGGATGCTTATAGAATGTAAAATGGTTTTGCCGTAATTGGAAAGAAATTAAATTGAATGAGTTAGTCAGTGTGCCGGTCTGGCTGGGACTGGTTACGGATAGAACAGTAATCTTTTATTTCCCATCTTGCGGCAATTATTGATGAACGAACGCAGTTTGAAGAAGAAAACAACGGAACGGACAGGTAAAAGGAACATAATAAGTGCTAAAGAATAAAAACGTGATTTGGTTGAGTGAGAGACTGAATTGGGCATGAAACGATTGGAATCCCAACTCAAACTGAAACTAAGCGGCTAGAAGAATTGTTGAGTCGTATTACAAAGTTGTCACGAGTTCAATACTTGAGCTGTTACCCGATTATCACAAAATTACAGAAAAATTCTAGCGGTACTCCTCAACGATCCATTAAGTTACTTCAAATTCCAGTCCAGTCAGCAAAACTAACTTCCAGGGAAAATTCAATCGTCTCATTTCAGAAATGTATGAAAAAGAACTAAAAGAATGTCTGGTATAAAACTAAGTTTTTGAAACTTTTGAACTGTTGATTGATACTCCATTATAGAGTATCAATAGACAAAGAAAGATAAGAAAGTCTTTTTTTATTTCGAAAAAAATTATAACAAAGATGATCAACATAATTTTTCTGCTATATATTCTTCGTGATAAAGTGCTGGCGATCGTTACATTCCTACCACATGTACAAAACAAAAAGTGATATAAGTTTTTGGGAAAATCATATTATATACAAAGGCAGTACTCAACATAGAGATCAAATGAATAGAGATGAGAGCAAATGAATAGAGTTGATAGCGTGCCTATATCTTTAGTAGAGGGTAAGTTACCTTGAATTCAGCAATAAATATGAGAAATCAGGCTCACATCGATGCAACCTATTATTTAACATTCGTATTCACGATCTTGTACGGTCGGAAGGAAATCTCACTCGAGGCTTGCTGGGCTGGCAATGCTCACTCCTCGTCTATAAGTGAAGGTATTGTTACTTGGTTCGAATACCGAGATGGCAGACGCGGCTAGGTAGAAAGGACATAGAAGTAAGTGTAGGTGGAATATAATGGGCACTCAATAGCGGTTGAACAAAAGGAAATGAAGAGAATGGCTAGGTGTGCCTGTGTGCAAGTGAGACAGAAAACTAGGAAATAAAACGAGAAAGAATAATAATGATAATAATGGAGATAATTTAAAAGGGGTGTTGTTCTATGGAGTACTACTCCACGGCTTCGTCTTTATTCGGTTTGATAACAGATCTCTTGAATTGCGCCCAATTACAGTAATTCCATCAGAAATCGTTTCAGTGTGGAGGATTATAACGTTCTTTCTGTTGTGGATATTAAAGCCAGTCCGCAATGGTGATCAGACCTTGTCTGAAAGAAACTCTCCTATTGGTTAATCTATCCTTTTCCTTCTACGATCGTTTCTCGTTCGGCTGCTCTATCATCTTCATCTCTCTCCAACAACTTTTTTCTAATATTATTGTCTCGTGCTCCGAATCTCCGAGTTGATTTGTTCGTCTACCTTCTTCATTATCATAGTAATATTTCTTCAGACAATGGGATCTCTCCGGGCCCATGTATTGGGCACGTGAACAATTCTGAATAAACGAAATGGATTTTCCAGAGTATATTGTTGACTTTCATGAGCTCTCCACGGTCAATTCATTTGTACTGACCTTAATTGAATGCCCAACATCATGCATACAATGCCCTATTATATTCTCACAAATTCTATTTCTTTTCTATTTCCATCTTTAGTTATACCAATCCTATTTCTTTTTTTCTATTTTAATCTTCGGTTACAGGTTTAAATTCACTGAATGTCCACGGTACACTATCGCAGATTACTCAATACAATTACTACTTACAATTTCAGCATTTGAAGAATTTCAAGCTTTCGAAATGTCTATACAAGCAAGTATTTTCATTTTTTAGTGATGATGATATGAGAACAAAACAAACTGAATAGAAACGAAAACTGTCACTTAATCCATAAGAACAGTTCACTGTAGACAACAGTTTGAATAAATCACAAATGGGATTTATTGCTAGTTTAGTTTATAATTATAATTTCTTTTAAAAATTATCAATATCCAAAATAACCAATAGTAATTTCTATCTGTTAAATTTTTCTAGCAATGGATCAGTTGAATAAGATGTGATATTATTGTCATTGATTTCCTTTGGAGAATAATTTGAATAGAATAGAATATAGCTCGAATCAGATGTTATAAGATACTTAAGACAATGAAACAACCTTAGTAGAGATGTTAGGGATACAAGATTGGCTCGGATGAATTAAGATGGATAAGATAGCTGAACGGAAATGATCTTTCATAGCTCATAAAGTAGTGAAGCTGGGAAAGGTATGGGTATTGAACGTGAAGTTGATGGTGTATAGTTATACCGTCGGCTTCTATCTTGTCTGAGTATCAAGATCGAGAATAATCTTGGAATTGGAAGGCAAAGGCGTTACCTATCTACCTTTCATCTTCGTTTTCTGTAACCCTCAACTAGCGCTAGCCGGTAATCACTGCAATTAGGCTTCATAAAATCTATGATTATGATTATCGAATCAATGAATCATACTTTTGACCATTTGTCTCTGGGTAACATCTTTTTATTACTCGTATCTCATCGACCTCCTGACCCATTCTCCCTTCTTTGCTTGGTCAAGATTACTATTCATTCCAAGACACTCTCCATAAAGATTTCTTTCTTTCTCACACCAATAATTTGTTTCTTTCTTTCTCCTGAAATTATCAATTCCTTCGGACTCTATTTTTATTTTCAGAAATTGCTCATTCATCCTTCTATAAACATAGTTCTGTTGTGAAAGAAAAGTACTCATCAATTATTATCAGTTACCATTTATCATTACTTAACTTAGAAATTAAAACAGTAACGAGATCTTTCATGATATTTGATTCATCCCGTTTCAATAATTTGTTCAATAATTGTTAATTTCATTGTTGTATTTCATGGAAGCAAAATAGATTTTCGGATCTGTTGCTTCCTCAGATGTTTGTATCAATAAATAAATAAATAAATAAATTATCGGTTGGAAAATAATCGCGTCTCTTGTGAATCTAGATAAATATGAGAGAAGATTAAGTCTCAAATAGAATTTAATTAATTCTACCTTATTCGAATATGAATTTATCAGGATGGTCTTGAAGAGGAATACGCGTCATGCTCATCAACTTTTGAATTATAAACTTCGAAGCATCGGATAACACACAATCAATTGCTATATTTTCTTACAAACATATCAGGGGGACGAGCCTAGAATCCTATAACAAGATTATAATATAGTTATAGACAGAGATGAATCAGCAGATAAAAATACGTCCCGACTCTAATAATGAGACGGTATAGTTCACACCACCTTAAATGTTTTGGGCATTTCCATTCTACATTATGTCATGAAATCTTATATTAGATAAAAGTGAAATTATTATATCATGAATGTATGTATTATTTATACTGTACTTGATTGTACTTAATGATGTACTTGATGTACTTAATCGATTGTCAATCATGATTACAAGTCTGATAAGAGTTTTTGAACTCTTATAGACATTGAACTTTACGTACAATAATATCTCGCAGCAAGTCTCATAACATTTTGTGCGTGTACCAGTTGTGGCTGGTGGCACTGTGAGAGTCACATTGTTCCTGAGGTCATCATCAAGGTTACTATTGATCGTCTGCTGCCGAAATCTTTTGTTACAATTCGAGTCTGTACTTTGGGCACCTGACACTTTCCCATCGGTGTTTGGAATCGAATCCAAAGCACACAATGCTCTCTGCTGAATGATCAGAACAAACATACATCCAGCAAGTGAAACGAATTGGCCATGTAATTGTAATACACACGGAAAGTGTCCTTCTCCACGATCACAAGAATGAAATATATGATAGACTGACTACTGATGGTTTGGACAATAACACACACGCATTCGTTCACCCTACACTCCAAGGTGATCAATCTCATTCGAATTTTCCCAACGAATCAATAACATAATCGTCAACTTCTATATGCTAGTGATCAGCTATGCTATTAGACAATTAGAAGGTACACTGATATGACTCATGGTTAACCAAGAAAGTACGGGAAGCCTCAAGCTTGGAAAAGTCCGATTACAAGTGTATAAGAAAGAAAGATTTTATTGCCAAATCAAAAAACAAATTAGTAAAATGAGTATGAATGATTGAAATAAGGATTCAAAGTTAATTGAATGTCTATATAAAGAGAAATGAGCCCGTTTTAGAGCAAGCTGATTCAAATAAACAATAGAGGAGTTACTTAATGGAGAAGAGAGATAGTTTCAATGAGAAGGGATTGAATACTAAATAAGGTTCAACGGAAATTCACTTAACAAGAGATGAATTTTGTTCTTATTTTATTCGAAATTTTCAGAACTTTTTTTGAATTGTTTTGTTTATGAATTGTTTCTTAATTAAGTGTTTATTCAGAGGTTCTAGTGTAGAACATCAATATGAAACAAATTGAAATAGAAAAATGATTTGACTTTTGTTTTCGAAGTGTATATTAGTGTTATAATACGACAATGTGTGGATTGAATAGTGTGAATTGAGATAGGACAGTATCAGGCATTAGCTTGTTGCTCTCTCCTTTGTAGGTGAAAGAATAAATGTAATAAATTATGGGATGAAATTATGAGTGATACCAGAGTTGCTTGCTCTATAAATTCTTGCTAGATTTCTTAATTCTCGCTTGAAGTGGCATAACATTGAGTTTGTAAAGTTTTATAATAGTGAAAAAAGTAAGATTTTTTGTTAGAAACGTTTTTTATGAGTATCTTATGTTTAAATTTCAGTACTGAAGAAGAAATTCTAAAACTGCAAAAAAATCTAAGGTAAATTTCGCAGAATAGAAGAGCCTAGCTCATGGAACCGATAAATGAAGAAATAAGGAAAAGCTCACCTTCATTTTAAAAAAGAAATTAAGTTCCTGGGAATTGCTAATCACTGATCTCTTTCCGCTTCCCTGACGATCAACCCGGAAAAAATGAGAAACCCTTTCGATAAGGGAAGGCAATCATGCCGACGATCGCTCAGACTTCATTCTCATAAAAATTAAGTCTTAATAGAATCGGTCCTATCGGCTGTAACATATTGATTGTTCCATTTTTTCAATTTTCCCTGATCGTAAGTTTGATTGAGGGATGAAAAAGGGAGGCCATTGCCTGCTGTTGTGAAGATGAATGAGGGAAAGCCTCCTAGATCCGTATCATCGGCAGAGAAGTGAGGTTCTGGAGCGTTTTGTTGTCGAAAAAATTTACTGAGTGTTGGGAATGAAGAGTCCAGTGAGGACAACAAGGTATTAGGCACCTCCCGTGAAATCGAGAGAAATTAGTATTTCTGGCTGATATTGCGAGATGAGTCCCCACCTCACCACCCTCCAAGGGCAACTGGACATCAATTCGAGGGTTGGAAATCTGGATCAGGAAGTAGAGGCGAGAGAAAAAAATAGGGGTGAGACAGATTATTCCTGTATAAAAATGGGGAGCGATTTTTTTTTGTTACTGTTGAACGAAACCCTCTTACATTTTCCCGCTGTGGAACCATCCCTAAGGTTAATAGGTCGGAAAAAGCTTGCAATTAGGTCAGCTGAGCGTGGACTTTCCCGGTCTGAATGGTCAGGGCGCCTTATCAGATACATGTCAGGAACGAGTTTCTGTACGCAATCAAACTCGATCCGAAAAATCACTTCCCAACTTCGTTTAAATTGAAAAACCTTGAACCGTACCCTCGATATCCAGCATTTATCGGCTTACCATAAATTTCCACCTTCTTTCCATCCAAGCAATAGCAAATGAATTACTTTTTTAGGCTTGCATTGCATTTTTCCTTTCACTTATCAGAAACTGATGTGTGGAAGTTTAGTTTATGATATCGATTGGTAACAACACATATTATTTTCTAAAGTAACAATTACAATCTGCCTTCAAGATCGTACCCTAATTACAATAGTCTACGATTGTTATAATTTCACTGATTATATTATTCATTACATGTCTCCTGTCTTCGAATAATCTGCCTTCATTTAGTATCTACTGTACTAGTGTCTACATGTTTACTAGGTATCCAATATATGGTTCAACATCAAGGATGTTTTAATATCTTGAACGTATTTTAAAAGTTCTTATTTTCTCAACAATAATAAGAGACAAACAAAAATATTTGAAAACATTATTGAAGCAAATAGAAAAAGAATAAGGAAGTTTAGAGGAAAAAAGGAGGAGCCAATGATTATGAACCGGTCTACGTTTTGCACATACTAAATTCGAGGCAATCTTGTGACCACCACTTCCGTTAGCAATCTGTCTAATTTGGCGCCAAGTAGGCTTTAGAGCTGATCACACGTAGTTGGCGGGGCGAGTGGGCAAAAGTAGTTAGCAGTTACCGAAATGAGAATCAGACCAAGAGTGATGATATCATGGTGGGGGGGGGAGAGGGTTTCGAGGGTAACATGATTTCAGTTTCACCTACTCACTCAGTTGGCACTTGGCACGTTGCACCTAACCCGAGGGCTAATCGAAAGATGATGTCGTCTCTCTCGCTCACACACGGACAGTTTCAGTAATGATGAAGAGAAGGTTGTCACTGTCTTTTGGTGTATATTGCTGTCGACTAACCAGGTGGCCAGGCGAGCGGGTATAGCCGGGGATGGCAAATCAAATTTGTCGCAGACTCACGAGGTCCTGATGAGGATGGAGATGGAGTTCAGGGTCTGACATATCGAAATGGAGAGAGTGCAAGTTGAAAAGGGGGAACACAGTTTATTGCAAATGGAATCCGGCAAGATGAAATCAACAGCTACGTACATTCTCGACTCGACCTCCTCTGGCATCCCTTCTTCTTTATCACCGATACTACCCCTAACACCCTTTTATCATCCTATATACTCGCGCCTAACCTACTCACTGTGCTCATATGCATTAGCTTCCCCTATCTTCTACACACACTCAAAAAAGCGAAAGCATTACACACAACAACGCTCTCGGCCCTACTACACAAGTACAACTTCCTATTGTTTTAATAGCAGATGGAAAAATCACTGTACACATTTCCTTTTCCCTTTGGCTTGTTTCAAATAAATTTGCCCTCGCTTCCAGAGCTCTCAGATCTCTGTTTGCCACCCCCTTGTTACGTTGTCATTGTAAAGCTTGCGTTAAAATGTCATGCATGATTCAAAACCAGGCCATGAAATTGCCGCGCGCAGCAGAAGAATGAATATTAAAGTACTCGTTTTTGAACAGAAACAGATATGAATTTTAATCCCTTCCGTACGAGACGAGATTGCTTCTTCCGCATTTCGTTGCGTCAAGAAAAAGCGGTACCTGACAAATTGGATTTACATTCTATTTGCATCCCCGCCGTCTCGACTCTCGAGACTGAGTCAGCGTTCACCTCTTCATGTCTCATAGAAGCAACACTGTTCCACAATAAAAAAGTAACATCCCAAAGTAAACGTAGTTCACACTATAAATTTTATTGTAGATCGAGTGCTTATGAAAATTACAAGCTGGAATTAATTAGGAATTCCGTCCTTTTATTTTTATTAAAATTACAAGCCTCAGCAACAGTACTTGTACTGATGAAAGTTTGATCTTTTTTCTCAATGCTATTAAAAATATTGCTTAAATGACATCAGTTTCATCAAGTATGAAAAAAGTCAGATTATTATAAAAATTCAGTTTATTGATGTATAGAAGTATAGAAGTAGACTCACCAGAGTAGTTTTGCCAGAAAGCAGCGCCGGAGTTGATGAGGTCGAGTCCTGAGTAGTTCCACTGCTGTTTATTGTCTTCGGGGGCGGAGGTGGGGGTGGCGCCCGGGGGCCGTTGCGAGGCATAGGAGGCCGGACTGTCGGACGAATCGCTGCCCTGGGAAACTCGGCTGCCGCCTCCGGCACTGCCGCCTCCATTACCGCCTCCAGTTCCACTGCCGCCTCCGGTGTTGGCTCCACTGTTCGTGCTGCCCCCGGTTGCTGTGCCGCCTCCACTGGCGCTGCCTCCTGTCGTCTGGCTGCTGCCGCCTCCACCGCTCTGAGTTTGGGCTGGCTGGTCTGTCGTCGATCCCGTACTTTCTGGAGTCAGGAAATCTGAAAAAGACACGTTCGAATTCATTACTCCAAAACTTAAGACCAATCGGAAAAAGCGGTAGTTTCCTTCAGTGAAAACAACATAACAATGCACATTGTATATTCTGTCTGTACTGCTCATGCAAAGTATTCACAGTATGTGGTTCTGTAGGCCTACTAGGCTACATGTATTTCATATTATGTAACAATATTTTATGTTACTTCTTAAAACATGAGAAATTCAATTATTAGAACATTATACTAATTATTATAATAATTATGGCAGTTAAGCATGTACATTATTAATTTGAATGTAGAGGTCTGAGGAATCTAGTCAAGGGAACATATAAAATCCTTGGTGCTTTCCTTTCAATAGTATTGACTCTAATTTTGAGTTTTATTATATTGAGTTTGAAGTGTTGAGATAGCAGTTATCCAAGCAGGTTATAATATAAAATTAGGACACGTAAGGAAGCTTTAATATACGGGTTAGGGAAATGTCTAGCTTCAAATTAATCATTAATGCTTTTGTTTTTTAAGGTTCAAAAACTGAATTTTTCAGGTTATAAATTAAGTAAGTGTCATACTCGATATAAACACGTCAAGGAACCCATAGTACCTCAAATAGGCCAGATTCTCATACAGCATAGATAGTGGTATACTTATTCATATTTCTCATAGGAAATATACCCGGCGATGACCAAATAAGTATACCACGCTTCGCCACGGAGCGTAGACTGTTAGAATAGCAGCTTTATTGTAAATTTTTGAGCAAAATCATCATTGAGGATATTCAAAACAACTCAGAATTTGATGAGTTCACTTCAAAACAGGACAGTCGAGGATTTCCTTGCTTAGAACTTGGAACCTACTTGTTTTTGACAACAACTTGACAAGTGCTAAATGGAATGAGCAGTTAAGACGGCAACAATCATTGAAGAAAGGGGAAGTTTCCGTCAACAGATGGAAAGTTAAGATTGTGTTTGTCAAACACAGAGGAATTTGATTCAGTTAACCCCTGGCGAAGATTAAGCAACTGTATACTCGCTTGTGTGTGTGAATTTACTTTTTATCGGTTGTTATTAAAATGTTATTCATGTATAAGACTGAAAGGGGAGTGAGTTTCAGCGGTTTTCGTTCAGGATTTCTTTGACGAGGAAAGGTAAAGGAGGAATGATGTTGCACGGTTGCAAGTAAAGTTGCTGCTAAGATTGCTTATTTGGAAATCAAGACCCTCATAGTCACCCGCTGCTTTCTTGATATGGCAAACGTCTTTCATCGTATTCGTATTTCTTCTCTCTCATCTTCACAGTAAGAATACAGTTTCGGTCCTTCTCTGGTGGTGTCTTGAGCGATGATTACCGGGGAAGTAGCGCTACAAGAAACAGAGCATCATAATTGGTCTCATGTTTCTGTCCTCTTTGCACCCGCACCCTTCTGCGCGGGAGTTCCATCCCTGAGAATCGCTTGCCTCACTTCCACTTTCCCCCTGGAAACAGCCGAGTTTGACAATGATTCCTGATCCCGTTTCCAAATTTAATATCTGCTGCTGATATCTCAGTTGCCGCCCTGTCTTAATCTCAGTTGCCGATATAATAATAAAGGAGGAGCAGGCAGCCAGCCCAACTTGGTTGCCGCTTGCTTGCTTGCTACTGACTTGTGCTAAATGGAAAACGTCGCTCCATCGACACTCCCATCCATCCATCAATTCTGTCTTCCCATGCACCAACCAACGAATCCAACTTTTACTAAACTTTCTGATTTGATAATCAGTTAAGAATAGAAATTTCTCCCATCTCCAATTTCTTTCATGATTTTGTCTCCAATAGGCTACTTGTTATGCTCTAAAAACATTGATCTTGCAAACCTGAATACTACTAAAGATTTGATTGATTTCAAACACTTAAATAGGAAAAATTTCCGAATTTGGTCGGATTAGATTTGCAGTTGAGGTGGATTAGTTTTTAGGATTTGAATGGGGTGAACTATTGGCTTATGATATGATAAGTCCTATTTTTTAAAAAGATTTGAAGTGAAAAATTTATTCGTTGACTGAAGTAAGAATGATCCAGAACAATGGATTTGCAAATTCATCAGCATAGACTTACTGGTTTTCAATTCGAATCACCTATCCGATGATCAATAAATAATAATACTATCATCTGAATAACTGACAATCAGTAATTTCCAAAGATATACTTGACAGTCTCTTATAGTAACATTAATTATCATTTATTAGTGTACTAAGAAACTACAGGTACAAATTTCTCTAGCTCACTTTATGTAAGATATAACATGAAAATAGATAATCTACTAGATATGCTTATAACAGCAGAATAATTCCTCTGTGAGAGAAGCAATGAAATTCCCCTAAACCCTCGAAACCGTATTATATTATGGATAGTTCGAGGAAAATCTGTTAGAGATAGAATAAGCAGCAGTTTTCCTTATTGAAATTTGTCGGAAGGTTGTATTATCAACGAAGTAATCAACAATGCGTTTATAGCACTTTAACAAGTTGAAGCATGAAGTGATTGAGATCAGTAATATTGTGCTATTTCTGTTGGGAGTTGGAAATCGAAAGGGCTGTGGATTGGACGGGCGAGCCCTTCTGTCGCTCCTTCAGCGTGTCAAGTGCGTCTTGCAATCACGAGGAGCCTCATAACGAAATCGTGCCTGCAGCGTTTCTACAGAGATTAGGCATTTAATACCTGAAGACTTGCCAAATTAATGGCGGCGAGAGAGACAGATTCCAAATCATCCAGCCTGATAATTGGCATTCGCCACCCCCCACCCTCACACAACTGTTTGCATTGAATAATTACTATTTTCTCCACCTGACTAAACTAACTTATTTCTCCGTGTTCTCATCTTGCACGCTTGGCTCACTTCTCGAGCATCAACCCGAGAGCAGATAGGTCTACAGTCCTCGAGCATACTGCTGATTTCCACGTGTATGATCCCAAGTTACAACTTTGAAAATCCAATCGGATTACTATTATTAGTAGTAATATTATCATCAACCCCATTATAATACATAATAATATTATTTGGTTTTATTATGAGTCCACCAAACATTGTAGGTTCACGTTAGTTGTTGTCAATTAAATTTTTATGATTCACATTCTATCCCACTCAACCTCCATTATATCATCCTTATCATTCAAGCATCAAGCATTAGAATAATTCAGAATCGAACAATTTGATAATATTTTTCAGGTTAATTGAATCTTATATTCGTGTTATTACTTCTAATTAAATTTCAATATTTCTTTCACAAAGATCATTTCAATGTTGGTAATATTTGAATTGATTAGTTACTAAAATGTTAGTGTAGTGAAGGTGATATTGTGGTAGTTATCCATACTGAATGAAAAGACTTTAAGTCATTAAATCTAATCTGTGATTGTAGCAGCTGTACCTGAGAGAATCCTGAGAGCTTCAGGAGGAGCTCCAGATGCTTTTAGCGCTTCCTCCAGTTGTGCTCTGCGCTTCATTTCCAGCTCCAGTTGATCCTGGAGTCGTCTCCTTGCTTTTCTCTCTTTCTTTAGCCTCTTCTGGTATAGAACTGTAACAAAAAGAGAAAAACAAAATTAATTTAGCGGGAAGAGAGAAATCATTGAATATTATTCCTCGTGATTAATCGGAATCACAATGTATGTAAAAATGATTTTCCCTATTAAAAATAGCCCAGATCTTTAACAGCCGTTCATTTATATTCATCAACCTTCGACCAGGGTTTGATCTATGATTTTCGAAAATTATTTTATCCGATGAGTTTACATCAAAGTCTGATTAATGTTGAGTCATTGAGACTGAGACTGGCAACTGTTTAGAAGTTCATCCCATTTTGAATGTAGAATTTTTTATCTGGAAATATAGGTATATAACAGTTTACAAAGTTCAGCACTGAATACGAAATGTAGCAAAGAAACATCACTGGAGGCGACTGGATGGGATGACAGAAGAGAACAAGATGTTTTCTTTGAATTACTGAAAAGAGGTTTGGAGAGAATATTGAGCCGGAAGTATTGGACAAGGAGAAACACGTTGATTCAATTTTCAGTGGTCACTTGAAAACGTTCTATATTCAAATACAGTTGGTACACCCCAACCTTCTATTCATCTTTTGCTGTCTACAATGAGAATGAAGTCAAAACAAGCTGCTACGATTTGAATTTTGGAGCTGAGGAGGGAGAGTAAAAAAAGGCTATCCCTTATAGAAAACGTACTTCCAATGCATTCAATATTCCAGAATATTTGGACAGAGTTTGAGGTATAAAAGAGCTTAAATCTAATATTTGGTTTTGCCTGGTGAACTTCGATACATCAAAGTTATTTGCACTCATTCAAATAACATAAAATGCCTACATGAACCACGAGACATAATCATCTGTCCAACATCCATACAAATTCCTTGATAGAAGTGAATCAAAATAATATGTGAATACCGTTTTTATGGATGAAGAATCTTCTGCTATTCAATTTAATGAGAGCTATGTAACTTATCTATAATACAATCATATAGTACATATAGCTTATGTATATTATACTTATGTATAATATATATATATAGCTAAAATCTTATTGAGCAATCTTCTAAACCTAATGGAGTCATTGTTACTTGTTATTTGCAGCCACTTGTTAAATGAAGTGCACTTGATGTTCACATAAAGTTTAAATGAAGTCTCGTATTGTTTCCATAGTAAAAAAAAACAATCAATATTGTTCTCATAGTAATGAGAAAAATTGGTTGCTATTTCGAATAATAAATAAAATTATTTTATATAATGAAATTTATTATTGATTTTTTTAATAACCAGAATATAGTTATATTACCAGAAATACTAATATATATATATAGTATATACAGTTATATAATGAAATTTATTATTGATTTTTTTAATAACCAGAATATAGATATTGATAGCAATTATTTTTCATCATACACATAGTGGAACTAACAAAACTCAACAAATGACATTCACCTAAAGATTTTTGAAAGGTGGAACTGATGTATAACACAATCAAGCTATATCTAAATGATTGTAAGGGGTCAGGGGACGGGGGACTTTGAACGGGGGGCTCCGGGCAAGGGAAGGGAATAATAATTATGTTGATCCGTCCATGTTATGAGCGTGCAGTCGCGTGCGGGCGAGCCTCTAGATGTTATCCGTGTTTCGGTTCCGCCCATGAAGCGATTGAGGCCTGAGACGGAGACGGCCATTGGAGACACTCAACCGACTCGTTACTATTAACAACACACGAAAAAACAAAACAAAAGCCGACAATAAGCTCGAAACTAATGCTAGCTGCTGCCATTCTTTTATTCGGCTCTGGCAGCCGCCATCTCGATTTTATTCTCGTCTCGTTCGTCAAAAGGCCGTGAAAGCCCCGCGCCGCGCCACACACCATTATTTAAATTAGATCGAACAATCGTTGGCTCGAAATCACGCCTGTAATAATCGACTGCCAGCCGTTTCCAATGAAAAAACTGGACGAAAAGAAAACATTCCGTGTCGTAATGGCGCGACTCCACTTGCAGGTTAATGGCTTTGTTTCTCAATGCCAAATTGCTTTGTAAAGTATGC
Organism: Laodelphax striatellus; assembly: GCA_017141395.1. Classification (NCBI taxonomy): domain Eukaryota; kingdom Metazoa; phylum Arthropoda; class Insecta; order Hemiptera; family Delphacidae; genus Laodelphax; species Laodelphax striatellus. The sequence goes on along the minus strand of CM029533.1, from coordinate 29,301,327 downwards.
TGCCGCCATCTAGGAGTTGGCTCGTTTTTCTTGTCGATTTGATTGATGGTATTGTAGAGTCGATTCTGTCAGATTTCAAGATGGATTGAGATCCAGTAGATTTATACCAATATTATTTTGTTCTTTAAATTAATCGGTCCTGTATGATGTTGTTTGAGATTAATATTCCAGCTTCAGATTGATTCAGCCTGATCATTTTATTGGAATGACGTTTTTTTCGATGAAATAGAATGAATTGGTACTGGTTTTTATTACAGTGCTACCTATAATGAGACTCAATTTATTTAAATGTACCAGAAGGCGTCTTGGAGCTTTGTTGAGCCCCATGAATTAGCGCAGTTCATTTACGTTGTCGAAACATACAAGACTCTATGATTCTATGAAACGTGAAACATGTAGAAGTTCACAAGGTACTTAATAAGAACTACAGGCTCTTAGATTATCAAATTCAGGTTACATGCTACATGACGTCCTAGTATATCTGATTGGAAGCAGGTGTTTGTAAGGAGAAACTGAGTGTAACACAACGAGAATAATGTAGTATACGACCAACGCCACGGAGATAGAGAGAGAGGGATAAGGTAGGCAAAAAGAGAAGAATTGAATGGAGGATGAATGACGATATTTGGCGAACAGATTTCAATATGAGAGTATACTTCTGCAAATAATGCTTCTCCGTGACGCATGAAAGCATTGTGCAAAATTTCAAAGTTCCAAAAATGGGAAAATATGATGAGGGAAGAACAAGGATCAAACTCATTGATCTTCAAAACGAATGGATTCGATAAGTACGTCACGTGACTGGAATCATGAGACCACAAAGGCAAAATGCAAAGATATAGTTGTGGAAGAGGGAATGGATAAGACGATGATAGCTCTGATGATGATAATAAAGAAGGCCCGATAGCACATTTGCGTAAGGGCTGAAATTGGGCTCGGTTTCGACGGACGGGATCGGCTTTCATAAAGCTAATCTCCAATTCTTGAGTCCCTTCGAAACCCCCACCCCCCCACCACCATCCATCTCCACATCTGCATGGGCCTCAATACCAAGGCTCAATATCAAAAGACAGAGTTAATAATCTGACACAATGGGCGCTTGTTCTCTTTTTCGTTTTCTCATTCGTCTTATTCTAGTTTCGGCTTAGTCTATCTCTCTTTATCCAATCTCATTCCCCCTCCCACTCCTCAACCGCCCAAAAAGAAGCCCGAGGGTTCCGCGTGGTTTTTCGGAGCCAGAAAGGAGGAGTTATCTTCCATTTTTTATTTATAATTTGAAAGAGAACCAATTCAACAGTCATAATAGTGTTGTAATGCTTCCCTGTCGAACGAGAAAAGTTATGTACGCGGAGAGTACAAGAAGAACAAGGAGACGAAAAAAGGGCGACAAAGGAGAGAAGACAAATTGGATTTTGAAATGTTTTGCATTATTTAAATAAGCTCCACAGCCCACACTGGCTGTGCACTCTTTTTCTTTCTCTCTCATTCGTGTGATCCAAGCACTTATAAAGCCAGCAGACGGAATAGAGATACGTCACCCCCTGCTTTTCATGCCAAGTAATGTATTTTGCATGTTTGGCCCTTCTCCCTACCAAGTCCATGGCCCAGCTATTTATATCTAAATGAGCAACGTTTTCATTTTTCCATCACGATCGAGAAGTGGCATTTGAAGTGTGATCTCTAGGGGAGAGCGAAGCCCTCGCTACTTGAATCTATCTGTCGTATTTCGATATTCTGTTGCTGTTGTTGAAAACAAGATTTCCCTAGTTTAGGTCGAGGATAAGGTACTTGTGAAAACTGAAAGAAGAAATTTTGAACGATGAAGTATAAAAATTTTAAAGATAAGGAGTCCTTTTCAATAATTATTCTAATCTGTACAAGAAAATAATTAGAGAATGGAAAAATAAAAAATTCCAATATTCCTGAATAAACGTTTATTCGAATATAGTTCTTCTTCATTTGGTCTGCAGTTTCTGAATCTTCAATTTCTCTTCAAATACTCCTTGTGTAATTGACAACTCTTCCAATTACACCTTTATTAATTACATTACTCAATTCAGCTTGGAAGTAGTAACATAGAACTACTAATTGTAAACGTGGCTTCGATTATTTTCCGATTTTGTTTGCTTTCAATAATATGTGGTATAACGTTGACAATGCAACTTCACTATTTTCAGCTGAAACAACATTCTTATTTTAATAGTTGAATCTTTTCTCCTCAATAAAAATTGATGAGCATTCCTATAAAAAGTTACATTCCGTCTACAAGACGAATTCCAATAACAAAGATTATTTTTTGGCTACTGTTCAACGAAGCAGAAAGTAATCGGTATGAGCGAGATAGATGAGAAAGTGCTCCACTAGCAGCTCAACGTTATGATTGTGCAACTCTCATTCATGTCTGTGCGTAATACATCTATAAACGAAAGCAATATCGATAAAAAAATATTGTGACTGGGGTGTGAAGAACGGAAAAGGAATTGATAGGGTGAATTTGGGCCACTTTCCGAAATGGCAAACAACCGAATGAGGGGCGTGAGTGTGTGATGAGGACATTACATGCTGCCATCGAATGACGTGTAATCAACGACTCGATGACCGAAACGCTTTGTGCGTCGGCTATTGCACGAGTCGTAAAAGAAAATATGTCAGTCATCCAAGATCAGGTTTCTCTCCTTTTTTTATTTTTCGTGATAGAAATTTCATCGGCCCAATGACAGTGATGGGGGATAGCGATTGCTTCCCACTAACAGAAAAAAGGGACGTTTCCCTCTTGAGCATTATTCCAGAAATGATTTGGCGGAGGAGAATCGAAATGGAAAAATGCCCTTATCCTCGGTAAAGCCCTTTTCCGATTCAGATTACTTCCCCATTCAGTAGCGTCGAATCCAACAGGTTGTTTCAGAACACAAATGTACTTGGGGGGATTGATTGTTTAAATCTTTTGTTCTAAACGGGCTTCTGTTATGAAGCAAGAGGCAAGATATTCAGATTGGAGAAATCTGAGTTGGTATGACGTCATTTGTTATTGAACATATAAAAAATCATAACACCATCAAATTCACAACCAACCTTCAATATCGATTACTAGAGTGTACTGTCGGAATTAAATAGGAGGTGAGTCTGTTAAATCATTCAATCATACAGGAAATCCGGGTTTGATAACAAATATCCACGTAAGAAACTCCAATCAACTGATTATGCCTCGACAAGTTTCTAAACGAGACATTTCAGCCATCCACGTGGTAGTATAGTATTTTCTGAATTCCGCCTGTAATGTCTATTGGGAGTGAATGAAGAACTGGTTTTCTTTTCTTTTCTACAGAAATAATATAAAAGCCAGATGGAATGTTTTTTGTTGTACCTAAACATTTCAGTTATGAACAATTGTAGTATGCACAAAACCTAAAATTAGCATATTTATGTTTATGGTTGTGCTGTTACTAGTTATTTTGTTCATGTCATTAGTTATGCTGGTGCGATTACCCTACTCACAGGAGTGATAATGGCCTAATTATTCCACTAATTGTGACCTTGGAGAATCAAAATATACATAAACGCTACCACCAAAAAAGTATCAAAAATGTCGATCATTTTTCCATTGTTTTTGAATAAGTAACTTTTGCGAGTGTTCAAGTTGACAGTTGAAGTCTAAAAAACTTCTACGATATTTTTCTATTGTCTTTCAATCGGAGACTATGGAAAGCGTCCAAGTTAACAGCCAGAGGACAAGCTCAAAACATGACTGACACGTCGGTCGTCAATGGATCGATGAAGTAGGACCCCCCGAGAGAGCAATTTCGGCCCGGGGAGGCCACAAAGGACCCGCCGCCACCTTGGAGGCCTTCATTGAGTGAGGGCCAAGTCGCGCAATCCGATTGCCATTGTCTCAAAGCGCGCATCTGGCCAACAAAAGAAACGTAATTAAGGCCTATCCAGTCGCCTGCTCGGCTTTTGTAAATACCGACGCCTGCCCACCATTTATTGACGCCTTCCATTCAACTCTTATTATTGGTTCGATTTCATTCCTTTTAAATATTTTATTTCCTTTTATTCTTCCATCACTGGAACACTTCTTATCTATCAGAGCATGCGAGCAAAATAATAATTTTTCTCCATACCTACTATTGAACAATTACTATAGGCCTACTGTAAGGTCAGGCGTACACCGGTTAGTCAAGACAAGACAAGTCGAGATTAGTCAGAGTACTTTACATAGTTGCGTATGATGCAACACACACCAATTAGTCATTGCATCAGTGTGTGCTGCTTCATAAGCAAGTATGTGAATTTATTACTGCGACTAATCTCGTCTTGTCTTGTCTTGACTAACCGGTGTACGCCTAGCCTTAGTATAGTAACATTTATCTAATTTGGCGGATGGCGAATGACTGTTATAACGTTTCCATGGTAACGGGTGATGATATAATTATATGCTCAGCTCTGTACTAACCTAGCATTATTATCTTGTATTAACCTATATATTGTCTTGTATTGTATTTACTGAGAAATAAACATTTATTTATTTAGTTCTAGAACTTTCCATCACATTTAATTCCTTTAATTACATAGTCCATAATGGCATAACATCACCTGTTACCATGGAAACGTTAAATAACAGTCATTCGCTATCCGCCAAACTTGAAAAATTCTACTAATCTACCACTTCCACAATCGTGGTAAAATACACATAAAATATTTATGTATAAAATTAGTGTAGTTTCTAAGAGATTTTTAATGAAATTTATAATGAATTTATGTATGATATTGAAAAATAAATTGGGCTATAGAAACTTAAACTAATAACCCTATAACACATCATAGAATAATATGAAGTTTCCTCTTTTATGTAAAGAATGCAGTTTAGATTCAGCTTGACAATCACAACAGATTGAACTTGCAATGTGGGAGCATTGACGTGTGCTTTAGTCGAAGGAGCATCGATTATTTAGAAGCAGAAGGAGTGGGGAAGGAGAAAGATGAGAAGAGAAGAAAAAGAAGAAGAAGAAGAAGAAGAAGAAGAAAAGAAGAAGAAGAAGAAGAAGAAAAGAAGAAGAAGAAGAAGAAGAAGAAGAAGAAGAAGAAGAAGAAGAAGAAGAAGAAGAAGAAGAAGAAGAAGAAGAAGAAGAAGAAGAAGAAGAAGAAGAAGAAGAAGAAGAAGAAGAAGACGCAGCAGCAATTCCATGTTCATCTATCAACAACTACTTCAACTATCTCCTTTCAAGTGGATTTCCTGTTCTCTCTCGATTACCTCACATTGGAAAAGCTGTTTTGATGCTCCGATGTCTTATGGTTTACCAAAACTTTCTACATCAGTTAAGATGGTATCGTATTATTGCTGAAAAAATTGGAAATAGAAAAATCCTTTGAATAAACTTTTTAATAACAATGGAGAGATAACATATTTTCGAATATGCAATGTTTACAAATTCATATCTCAAATAATTCAATATAAATGTTCTTATATAGCCAAGAAAGGAATTCATATTGATTTGGACTTTGTCCACTCGATTCCTTATCAAACATATTGGATTTTTCCAGCATATTGAAAACTTGAACTGAGAATCTAGAATACATTTACTTATGGAATCAATTCATAAGTAATTGTACTCAATTTGAATACATCACCTCATATTGTAAATTTGATTATTTTCCCCAATAACGTTTTCTTTCTACAAGGACTCGAAGAAATTGGTCTAATTCCTCAAACAACAATATGGTTGTATGGTACAACAATATGTTACAACATTGGTTCGTACTGAATTATTTAGACTTTCAATTATAAACTTTCAAAGGTTTACTCGAATAAAAAACATTAATGATTCAAAGTTCTATAGCATAGGAAGTGAGTGCATTTTTAAATTTCCAAGTGTTTAGGTATTAAGTCAGGCTGATGCATTGGAGTGATCGTTGCAAGTCAAAACTAATCAGAACATCATCATTAGTGATGCGCCGAAAGTAACCGCAGTGAGAAACAGAGACCGAGAAGGTGCTAGTGGGCGGGAGGCGGGAGTCTAGTGGTGTCAACTCGACGCTGAGAGATTCCAAGCTCGTCGACCATCATATTAAATCCAGCCGCCGAGAAGAAGCGGCAATAGCAAGAAAAGGCGGCCTGGCCTGGCTTTGCACTGACAAGTACTGATCGATTGTACGTGCATCGAATCGCTATCCACAAAATCCACCCTAACATTTGACATTCTGCTCTTTGCCACCCTCGTCTTCGACCTTCACAGACACTCGTCGAGAATTAGAACAAATTTCTACGTGTTCTTATTGGAAAAAACGGTATTGGGGAAAATGAAAAAGTTTGAGAGTTGTGTGCATTGTAATAACAATAATAATAGCAAACGGTGATGTAGATCAACTCTAGAAGAATAAATTCGTCATTTCAATGTGATCGCAAATTTATTGCATTATAATTTTTTGTACTGTGTAACTTTTTCAATAAAATTTCTGATCTCTAAAGTTCTGAATCACATCAGTGCGGTCAGGTCCCGGATCAGATGAAATGACTAATGTGATTTGACTGAGTGTACTAACTCTGATACACTCTAAATACACTCATATGATCCATCGGTAGCCTAAAAACAGTTCCATTCTGTCCGAACCGGGCACCAACGAAGCATTATGCTACTGCAACATATTGCATTCACAATCAACTTATTAAAGTAGTGTCCTACAACGTTATGTAATTGGTTATTATTGGTAAGCATATTACTTTTCTCGATAGGAGGTTATTGTTTGAAGATTCATTCAAGTCTTGATCAAGGATATAATTTCGTTAGGAGATTTTAATCGAGATAAAATTTTGAGAAGGGAAAATGTACGCCCCTTGAAGGTGATGGCGTTATCTTTTGAGGAGAAGACAACAGATTTCGTTTGCGTTTCTTGTTTTGAACTCATACTGAAGAGGGGATTGAATCACCTGAGGCGTCTGTAGAAAGAAGAGCGGAGCCAATTTAGAAAAATGGAAGTCAAATGTCGCCGACTGAAGCACAGGCGATAAAGTTATTACTGTAAGAATGACATATTTCAACGGTTAATAACACAGAACCGGGTGTAATAAAATTACTCCAGACAGGGCGACACAGGGGAGTTCAAAAGCAGACAATAAAAATTCAGCAAACTAAGGCTAATTCAAGACGCGCCAAAAGGGAGAGGATTGTGCAGAAAGGAGGGAAAAGATTGCCGTAACAATAGGAAGATGTGGAAACTCCAGACTCTTTCTGTTGCTTCCGCAACATCCTTCCATCTTTTTCCCACTTTCTTGCGATATTATTTTTTCCTCATTTTGCATGGGGCATTTAACATCTGTTATAAAAAGAAACGATGACATTAAAAAGAGATTTCATGCCCATCTACCCCCTTCGACATTCAACCAGCGAGATCAGATTAGGGACTAATTTCTGTCAGTCTTTTGAATTTGGTCCCTCTAGTTTTTTCCACCCCTTCAACCCTATGAACATTGCTTGGGGCATTGGGGTCGCAATACCAGTGGAATGAAGATCTTTCTCAGATTATGTCTTCTCTTATTTCTTATGTCTTATTTTTCTCAAGAGGTATCAAATTTCAAGTGCTTCAAGTATCAGATTACTCACGTTTTATTGTCTCTCATTAGTCAATTTTAGTAGGTCATATTTTCTTGAAATTATCAGTTACACGAGTATTTAATTATTATATTAAAAAAATAATCATCCCGATTTGAAAAACTGGATTTTCATTAGCCTAACATTTAGATTCTCATCAAGGAATACAATTATAGATTTCATCTGATTAGTCTTAATTAGTTGATATTTATGTCTATATTACAACATTTCAAGCTTGAAAACGAAATAATGAATGAGCTCACAAATAATGTGTGTATTATGTGTAACCGAATAATGAATATTAGAGTTTATTTTCCTATATTATTCAAACTGAAACAAAACTAACATGTTGTAGCAGAGACTTTTTCAAGTCTCTTGTGTGAATACATGCTTCCTCCAAAATATTTCCAAAGTTATTAACTATTCCGACTGATTTAATAGTCTACATAGAACTGACTAGACTAGAGAGGTTATTAGGTTCGGGAGATGAACCAAGCAAAAAATTATCACAATTATATAGACTACGAACTGCAAACTATGAGCAAATCGATTTATAATGTTTTAGATTATTAAGATATGTATGCACAGAACACAGAACAAAAAAAGTAATTCACCTAGGATACAATAATAGAAATCCTTAGAAATTTGATAAGCTCTGCGTAAGGATTGCTTTGGTTGTTGCCTATTGGATGGGCGCCCTGCGTGTCATTTAATGCGATCTGCGATGACGTGCGGCCGCGGTGTGATGTGGGAATGTCAAAGTCGCAATGAATAGCCGGAGGCAAGTGGCGACAAACGGATGAAGAGGAAGGGATTTGAGATGGAGATTACTGTCCGGGGCGAGCAGTTTAATTGATCGCGCGCCGCCCACTAAATCCAAGGCAAGGATATTCGCGGCTTTCTAATTCGGCCCCGAGGAATGGAAGAAAGTGTCCGTACAGTCAACTTCCCTTGTGGAGGGGCAAGGGGGGGGGGAGGAAGTTCTACCCCTTTTCATCAGGCGCTAAGCAGATTGTCGTCTTTGTATTGCGCTTTGAAACAACTACGGCGGCGGCGGCGGCTACAATAACAAAACAATGGACCGGTAATAGAAAAGCGACGATGGACATGAGAGGGGGGAGTACGTAGAGCCAAGGGGCGCGAATGCAAATTACAAAGATTGACAAAGAAGAAGAAACACATCAGAGAAAGTGGAAAGGCCCACGTCAGAGTGAGGCTAGACTACCGCAGCCCCGAGAGATGGGGTTAAGTTGCCATTAGAGTGCCAATTGTTTCCCCCCTCCACCTACCCTTTGGCGACAATCTTCCACAACGGGGGTCCCCCATCACTTCCGTAAGACGCCTAAGCTCTTTTGCTCTTTCACTCTTTTACTCCTTGGAAACGCACTGCAAACCTTATTTAATTAAGCGCCAACTCACTTAGTTTTCGTCGCCTAGATAAAGAGAGTACCCATGGCGTGATGGGGGGGGGGGAGAGGGAGTGACGTCTCCATCTTCAGCTCTCAATCTCCGGCTCGGCCCCAGCTCAATGAGTTCCCACAGCCTGCAGATATTACTTCTCTCTAAACGCTTTACATTCAAACGACTCACGGCTCAAGATTAGTGGAATATAGTCAGTGATTAAATCAAATGACCTCGTCTGTTCTTATTCCATCTAATTCTAAAACAAAGACGGAGGCAATTGAGTTTGGAATGAATGAAAATGGGTTTATCACCTTCCAATAAAATGCCAACACATTTCTGTTTTCTAAGTAAATGGTTTATTCTCGATTTGAAACCGTATTTTTCCATAAATTGAAGCTTAGTACTTAATAAAATTGAAGATTAATTTCCACTCTCTCTTTATCTGCATCTAGAAACAAGTATTGTTGAGTTTAAAAAATGGCAAAAGCCAAACGCCGTTTGAGAATAATACGAGGCTCAAACTTAAACTAAAAACAAAATAATTGGCAAGCTGAAAAAGTGGACCAGAAGTAATGAATGAAACACAAGCCTATTGAAGAAATAACTTTTCTGTTGAATTATTCTTCACTTCTTTATTTTTATAAAAAGTTAATAAGTAAATGGAATCTCAAGATTTATTTATTATTTTATGAAATAGATTATACGAATAGCAAAGAATGTTCATAATCCACAGCGCAATGCAATGATAATAATAGGAATCCCCTTTCTACAATTCAACGATAATAAATATAAGTTTGCGGTAAATAGTAATAATTGATCATCTTACAGATTTCTATAGACCCAAAATAGTGTAATCAAGGCTGATGCGCTTCGGGCATCAAGCCCGTGGTTTATTAAAATCGGTAGTTCTAGCTGCTGAACCTGGTACTGTACTATAATAATAAGAGAATGACGTTTTACCATCACTTTGTTTAATCAAAACTTGAAAACTTTGTGATGAGTTCCATTTCTTTTTTCTTAGTGTGCATCTGCTAATCGTGAGGAGATTGAATTAAGGAAAAATGGGGAAAAGAGGGAATGAAATTGGAGGAAGTTGAGGTGTACTGAGATGATAGGACAGGGATGAAAAGTGAAGTTATGATGATAACTTTTCTCGTCCTGCTCACACATAAAAATAAATAGCCAGAACATATTTCGCTTTCGCAGGATAAGAGGAAATGTTTCGCTCCACCCGCGCCTTGTTCTTTCTCCTGTTCTGATTTCTTTCTTCCCCTTTTCTGGAATTATGGTTAGCCGAGTAGAAAAATTACTGAGCCTGATATCAATGCTATAGACGCGTCAAGAAAGAGAGCCACAACGAGAGATAGGGGCTCGCCGTGAAATAGACTTTTGATATTCCCATCGAATAAACATAAAAATAAGCGGCGCGTCCCGCTGGAAGACGAGAGCTCACATTCTCCCCCTCACCCCTCATCACCTCTCTTTCATCTCTTTCTCTCCCTCTCATCACAACTTCCCCCACACCTCTCATCAACACAACACAACTAACACTCTTCCCCCAACACTCACAACTTTCTTCAAATCCCGAAGATTTCACGCTTGGAGACCTTCCTACTCACTGCAATTTTCCTCAGACTTTTCTATAGGCATGCAATCTTATGCCTCATCTTGTTCTACTGACTGCTTTTTCACAGCCCAAATGAGATAGATGCATGAACTTGCCATAAATATTACTGATCGATAAACTTTTTTAGTTTCCCAGCAGAATATTTTTGCACAATAAACATGTAATGCGTTATCAAATCAGGAATTGACAATGGATCAATCAGAAAATTAAAGTATTATCTCAATAGTATGAAAGTATTAATGAATAGTATGTTCATATGTTCATTCATACTATTGATTCCAACGTTTAGAAAGAAAAAACTAATAAATAAACTAATTCACGCTTGATGCGGAAAATGTGAGACAGAAACATGCCATATCACACGTCTATAAATGAGTAGAAACACGAGATGAATAATCAATATTTATGTTAATAATAAAATTATAGTAATGTGGGAGTATTTACAAAGAAGCTTTATCATAAAGCTTATCATGTAATAAAGCTTTATCATGTTGGCAATCATGCACTAGAACTGAAACCGACAACTGAATTAACTGTGTGTTGATAGATCAAATTGGTCAAATATTTCTGTAAACGGTGTGTGACATAATGTTTTCCATTACTACAAATGAGAAGATTTTTGGCGGGCTCATCTCGGGAACATGTGTTTGTAGTAAAGGAAAAGTAACTTAAGGTACCTTAAATGTAAAGAAACATGCATCACAGGAAGTTATTGTTTTTGTATTCATGTATGAAGCGTTACATAAACACCATACCAGATTACCACCATGTGCATATGATTGGGTGAAAACATTTTTTTCTAAGGTAAGACGATGCAAAACAAGAAGATCCGTCACAACAAAGATTTTCCGTTCCCTTAACACGGTGCGACAGGTAGATGGCTCCAAACGCTGTACAATCTTCGTACTTAATGAAAGGATGCGTAATATGATATGCAGAAAGCGGTGATCCGATCTCCATAGGCTGGGTCCAGGACGATCCCTTCTTTACTCAACTTCATCACAAGTTGAAATAGTGAAGAAGGGGTGAAGGAGAAAGAGAGAAGACTGGAGAAGGGGGTTTAGAAAAGTGTCGGGTGGCGTTTTGGAGACTTGGTCGTCAGTTGGTCACCAATACAGCTACAAACATCCGGTAAGCAAGAGAGAAAGAAGATCTAGAGAAAGGAAAAGTGTATGGAGAATTAGGAGAGAAAGACAAGAAGACAGATAAGCCACGGAGAACCACAATTGAGAGAAAGGTTGAGTGAGAGAAAGGAGCTGAATAAACAGAAGAAGGAGATGCACATTTGTGGGATAAAGATAAAAAGATGAGCAAGGAGTGACAAAGAAAGCGATAGAATGTGGACTATCCTCGTCTGATTCGTCGAGCCGTGCATATCTCCGATTTCAGTTTGTCTGTGTGAAAAAAGTATACGACAGGTGACACTGTTCCATTTTAATTTTACAACTCGTTGAGCACAAACTGTTCACGAGATCAACAACATGTACACACATTTTATTGATGGGAATGGAATTTGTTCACAAGTATTCTAACTCCGAAATTCGATTCGAACTCAGATTGGATGAAGAATGCAACGTATTGAGAATAATAATTGTTTTGATCCTTCCTCATCATTGACTGGGATAGATTTATGAAGTGAGATAGCGATGTTAAGACTGCTATCTAATTGAATAAATTTATTAGATTGGTCCTCTGTTCAATTTCAAACTGAGTATCATAATACTGTATCATAATACAGTATCTTCATTCTTAAATAAAATAAATAAATGAATATTCTTATTTGTCAAAAACAACACTGACAATAACATTATTTCATTACAATTACATTTGTTTGTCATATTACAAGTTCTTTGACAATAAATACTCTCATGCAAGGGAAAGCATCCCTGTAGGCATGGAGGAATTTTTTTAGAATTATTGTGCAGGATAAACACTCCCACCTATTTTTCATACGATCAAATCAAATCGAATTTTATTGTTCACATCAGTATAACAATATCGGGGGACCGAGCTTTGCTCGGGAGTACAAAAGCACAGGAATGGAAATTATAAAGAAAAAAGTATGAAATTAAACAATTTTTTAAAGTACAGCCATCAGTCATATGCACTAAATAATCATTGCACTATAAAATTAATCTCAGCTTTCAAAATATTATGAATAATCGAGTTTGAATGCATATTATTTGAAAAATTGCTTTTGTGGTAAAATTTTGTTTCAGAGAAATAAGAAATAATAAATGGGTTAGTAATCAGCTGTTTTAATGAACTCTTGACGACTTTTTCTCAAATAAATAAAACAGATGACATGGCTAACTTCATGCCTCAAATTTGAAAATACCAATACAATATGGAATATTTTTAATATTTTGAATTCCTTTTAATTTTCTATAGATAAATTAAAATAAACGAATAAACGAAAATAGATAAACGAATTATCTCAACAGCTGATAATTATAATCTTCTCTCACTGCACTCACTCTCTCTCAACATCAAGAACCGACGGAAAATTGTTTCTTCTGTCAGCTGATTCTCTGTCACTGTCTCAGCAGCTGAAATAATAATCTTGTCTCACTCACACACTCACTCGCTCTCACTCTTTCTCATCATTTACAGCCGACGGAAATTTGTTTCTTCTGTCAGCTGATTCCTAAAGGTCGGTTTTTCCTTTTTAATGTCCTTCAGCGAGTTATCCCAGGGATGAGATCCGGCGCAAACTAATTTTTGTATCACAAACCTCCTATATTCCAAATTTCGTCAAAATCGTTAGAGCCGTTTTCGAGATCCGTTGGACATACATACATAAATACATAAATACATAAATTCATAAATACATAAATATAAACATACAGAGATTGCTCGCTTAATATAATAGGATAAATTCACATTACATTTCACCAGAAATGTAATGTATTGTAAAATTTTCCAAATGATTATAAAAAAATCTATACTGGAAGATGAATGGGTGGGTTTTAAAGTCTAGAATTAGCCTATAGCAGGAATATTTTTTATTGTCAGAAACAGCTGATTGATGTACGCTCGTTTACTAACGTTAAATCAACTGTTTTCTGACAAGTTGAAAGAATCCTGCTATACCTGATAACATGGAAGGAAATTGTTTAAACTAGTATGTTGTAACAGATTCCGGTAATTATTAACACATATTTATCAAATATGTAATAAACTCTATTAAAATATTCGATGTTTCTTCATTCTGGATAGTGGATTCTAGACTGAATAACAATTACTTCCTATGCAAAAATTCTTCTCTCATTGAGGGACCAACTCCTGTCGGTTACTATGCTCTATTATGGGATCCAACAAGGTTGGATGCAATATTAGTTTGCATATCACCTATAGCGGTGCTCATAAAGCTGCTTCCCAATTCAACTCAGCTGCCGACTCAAGACAAAGGGCAGTAATCTGAACTTATGCCGCAAGGTTTGCTCGACTGAGAAGTAATTTTTGTCGAAATAGTCAGCCGGCTAAGGAACGGGACTGGCAATTTCTAATCGGCTAATTGATGAGTGGTGGGCGAGGGGCGAGTGGGGAGGGGGGTCCGGCATGTGTGCTTAATGGTTGCCAGGGCAGGGCTTTGCATCTTAAGTGGTCGTCAGGAGGGCCGAAGGAAAAGGCAGTCACGTCATTGTGCCATGTGCTAATCATCTTCGTTCATCCCTCAAACCACCTGATTCCAACCAAACTTACCCATTCCATTACAGGTTAAAAGGTGCATCTCTGTATTTCGGTAACAGCAGTTGTAAATGCTGTTGGTCTTAACATCGAATGGACGGTAAGTTACAAATATACAGAATGCACTGTTGTATATCTTGCGGAAACACATTACCCAAACTACAAAGCATACTAACTTGTGAGAGGAGATTTCAAAATTCCAATAATGGACCTATTATAGTCATTGAATGGTAATGAGTAAATACTTGAAGGATCATAATTGATAATAAGTAAATACTTCAATTATAATAGAAATTGATCAGTAAAATTAATTATGTTTAAAATTTCATTGTATATAATACCTCAATTTCATTGATGCTTATTCATTTTATAGATAAACATGGACTATTATAAATTATGTAGTTCACCGATCGAATTCCTTTCATGAAATGTTTGGTCCTTAGTGTTTGGTATAATTCAGAAATGTTTTAATTAGTTTATTAACAATTTACGATCTTCAAGTTCAATTTCTTTTCAAGATTGAATTATCCTCATGTCTTCTGATATTCATAAATTTCCTACACGATTTCTCACAATAATTGATGAAGAATTGAATGTATTATGCATATAATCTGAATTACTAACAATTATGAATTAAAATTGGGTGAAATAGAAGTGATAATTCATCAATTAAAATTCTCCTTAATAATGTCATCGATTCAGCATTTCATATGAGGCTAAATCCTACAGCTTCTCATAATTTCTTATTCCATAATCAACTACTTACTAACAGTCACTATGTGATTCCACAATACTCTTATGATTATAAGTATTGATAATGAATCAATACTTTCATGATTATCAGTGGATATTGAATAGATATAGCGGAAAATGAGTAGTAACAACCACAAGAGAAACTGTGATTGACATATTACTATTTTTACGTATTACCACGGACTAACCAAATATGAAAATGGATTATCTCTGACTGATATTACATAGAAGTAATATTATGCATGTCACTTGCAGCTCTGTCTACATGATTTTTAGAAGCTTTTCATAATGTAAAAGGTGTTGGAAAAAATGATAACTGGCATTCTTCTTGCGGTTATTCATTCGTCTCTGGTCACAACTTGTAAGATAATGTTGGGTGGTAGTGAAGTGGCAGATACGATCGTGTAGTATCAAGCCACAGGCTGTTGGTAGCCGGTGACAGCCAGCGCGATCTAGTGAGGCGGCTGAGCATTGCTGGGGCCGAGACAGGGTTGAGCTGCAGTAATGCGAAGCGACGGAGAGGAACTGACCTCTATCTGTGTGGTCGGCTTGTCCATGTCTAGAGGAATTAGTGTGATCGAGCCATTTCCACCCTTCCAGGCCTAAAGCAGCTACACACAAATTGTCTTTGATTTATTCCTCTTTGAATCAAAGCTATCCTCTCACGCATAAAAACTCTCGATTTTATTTGAATCAATAATTTGTGTGAGATTGAATGTCTTACACTTATTCTCTTCTTCACTATTCTCTCTCATTTCTTTTTCTCTTCTCTCATATTTTTTTGTCTTCTACCATCTATTTTTCCTCTCAAACATAAGTTACTATATTTTCTAGCCACCATCATGCAATTTTCTCTCCCTCTAACATTTTATCTTCTTCTTCTTCTTCTTCTTCTCCCTCTATTTTCCTTAGCTCCTCTTCCACTTCACCTTCACTTTCTGCACGCTTCCACTTCCTCCTTCACCCCCTCCTCCTCCTCCTCCTTCTCTTCTTATTTCTCGTCATTCCTTCCTCCTCCTCCTTATTCTTATTCTTCTTCTTTTATTCTTCTCCTTCTTTTCTTCTCCTCCTTTCCTCTTCCTCCTCCTCCTCCTCCTCCTCCTCCTCATTTGATTATTTTCCTTTTTTATCATCAATATTTACTTCTCATACAATATTGCTTCTCTTCTCTATCTGTTCAATCTCCTTCATTTTCTTTTCCATCTCCTCCTTCTTTCCAAACATCACCTCTAAAATCATTACCTTCTTTTCTTTCATTTCCTTTTTTACCTAAGTCTCATTCCTCTTCCTCTTCCTCCTCCTCTCCTCATTCATTTTCTTCACATTACAAATTAGTACTTATTCCAGATTTCGGTGATATGGTGACATCACCATTGAAGAAATCACTATAATAACAATAATAATTCCCATTATTTCGGTCATTCTTCATTGGATTCATACCGTTCCTTCTTATCATTCTCAATAGGATTCATATCCAATGAAGAATTATTCTAGTAATAAATTGTGATTACTTAGTAGCATAACATGCATATAGAACGGATGTAGTAGTGACGTAGTGTCATAACACAAGAGTTCAATGCTTGATGATGTTCTCCAGATTTCTTCATACAATATAGCTTAGAGCCAATAAATCATCCATCCAGAGTCCAATCGCTCATTACATGTTTCTTTTCCCCTGTAAGCAAGAACTCTGCCCAAGCGCGATCAACAAACAGGAAGAGAGCTCTGATTGTTTTCATAGCAACGAAGCTAATTGGGAGAAAGAGCTTGCAATATGGTCCGCACTGCAAACACGTTGCGAGAATCCAAACACATTAAATTGGACGTCTCTCTGTTTTGAGAATCATAAAAATGCCCATTAAAACAGGCGCCCGAGTGAGGCGAATTTATGGAGGCCACAAGTGCCCCCTACATAAAGTCCAGTTAATGACAATGGCTGGCACTGTGCAGGGATGCCAATGGAAAAGTCACAACTAAACCTCCAACTACAAACCAGACGCTCCTTTGGCTTGTTCACCCTCGCTGGCGACAGTTTAGGTGCATTTCAGCGATGAGCTTATACGTATTATATGCAGCATGGCAAATCCGTGCCCTAAATGAGTGAGAACGCGTCATGAAATACTTGATTGAGAAATAGGGTCCAGTTGAATTGTCAATTCTGCATTTATAGCCGCCATGAAATGACTGTTATAACTTTGTCATCCAGATGTTATTGTTCTGTTATTGATCGTAAATTTAATTGGACTCCTAGAACCATATATGGATCGTTTTAATGAATCACTGCGCTTTAATTGTTCTTAGATTAAAGGGTAACTCATGAATGGGGTTGTAGAATATAGAAACTTGGTCAATACAGTGACACCAATGTATAGTGAGTGTAGCAAACGAAAAATTGATCAAATCCAGAAAAATAACGTTTAAGATTTGAATAAATTTGGAATCGAATTTTATAAAAAATGCTGTTATGATTGAATCCCGACAATAGAACTAACACATCACTTTTCAAGATTTTTGTGCATTATTTGAATATAAGAGCAATTTTATTGTTACTCTGGGTACGTGCTTTTAGGGTTCTCCACTCTAGGATTCTCCACATGTTTCCACTTTTTAGGATTTTAGAAACTTTAAAACTCTCAACAATACTAAAAAAAGTAAAAATTGTTGACAATTTGTTAAGCACCGAGACAGCTGTTGAACATTTGGGAAAAAGCTTGAAAACTGTACTTAGTCAGTTTTTCAATTTTCCTTGAATTTTATTTCTACCAAATTCATTGCTGATACGTGAAATCGACGTGCTGGAAGTAGTGGGTCGTGTTTGAAATTCTGGCCCACACCACAGCACTATTGAACCCATTGCATGAGAACATGACTTATTCGCAGCCTACATAAATGCTAGGCGTGGGGAAGAGCAGCCAGCCTCACAGCCATGCATCAAGAGAGTAATGGGGGTCGAATATGTAAGACGGTACCAAGAAGGCCCAGCTGCAAGATGTCGAATCAGCATAAATTCGGTAATTGGGGCCCGGGGAGGCATATCTTGCTCTTGAACTGCTCGGCGTGGAGTGGGGCTGTGCGGATATCAATAAATAATTACCCTTCAAATTGCATTTACTATTACACCGCACCCCATAATATCATTCGCTCTCTCTATCTCTCTACTTCCCTCTCTCTTCTTATTACAGCGTGGCCTCCTTCCACCTAAGTACCATTTCTCTCCAAATGAGCTTCGCTAAGACAGTACGACTCCCATGACATCCTTTGTCGTCGTTCTGGCCAGGAGATCTTCTCCAAAATCCCCTTCCACTTTCAGGTCACACTACCTGGCTGCAAGTACCGTACATAGTGCCACAGGAAACCGCCCCTTCAAGACAACAATAATTTCACAAGAGCTCTCCACTTTGTTGAACAGAATCATGTTACTCAGTTCCTTCCATTCTCTCAATATTGTGCGTGCTCAGATCCGTGTTTCCACTGCACAAGTGGTCTTCAATTCAGTTTTAATAGCATAGCCATATTTAAAAAGAATCTCGAAGACGGAAGACGCAATTCTCATCATATAAATCAATTAGAAACATACCGATAATTGTTACTGATATTAAATAATGATATGGAAGAAGAAAATTCATAGTAGAATCAATGAGATCAAGAGTAAGTATTCATTGAAAATTCAGATACTGCAATATCATTCTACAATCAATGCTGATTATGAAATAATTGTAGATTGTCACTTTTGATTGGGTTGTCTAGGTCTGAGTTCATTTTAAATGAATCAAATGGTCATTTAGATAACACGGTATGGATTGATTGACATCAAAAATATTGAAGGATTACTGTTTTATCACAGTCCTGAATATTAGACATGATCTGAAAGTTTGATTTACTAAAATCAATAATATAAGTACGTTTCCTCAACACTTCGTATAAAGAGCACTAGCATTGACTAACAGGCTTCATGCTACCTGATATCATTAAAGTGACAGATCAAACGATCCAAAGTTCCTTAGCAAACGACAAAATTATTGTATCTGATTAATTTTAAATCCATTATTCTATAGTTCTACAGTTTCTATAGTGCAATAGTACACTTCTCATGTCTTTCACACACATTATTCTGTATACGTATCATAGTGTCATTTAAGCTCCCACTTGTTAACTTTTCTTAGCATCTTTACTGCTCAGTAGAAAGTGTTTCCTGAGCAAGTCGAAAATCCACTATTATTTCAATTTATCAAGCGACACAGTAATGTCCTATGTGACACTATCAACCGAGTGTCAACAAATGTGAGGAGCGAGCGCCGCCAGGCACAACCAAACTTATCTATCACGTGACACCTCATGCATTCAATCGACATTTCGACAACCATTATTGTCGTTGTTATACGACACCCGTCCGAAATAAAAGGTTTCAATTCGGTTCCTCAGACTACTGTTACGCTCTCAATACTAATTCCCTTTCATGGCCCCGACTAGCCCTTTCCTAGATGTATATCCCTTTGACATGCAATCCCATTGTTGTAGTCGAAATCTATCATCTGCAATATTATTGGAAGTTTCTTTTCAATATTGTACGAGTAATTGTAGACGAACTCATACGTGACACCAATCAATCGACAGAAGATACTAACTAAGGACATCATACAATCATACTGATATTTTTTGAAATATTCTTGAATTATACATTATTGATTAATATTTTTGTAATTTGAATGGTTGATTGAATACAATCACAGTAATCAGAAACAGATTCATAAATGACGACAACCAATTCGCACGGGCAATCGCGTATTACGGTATAATAATAATAATTCCGTGTAACCTGGCTGGCTCAGGTCTGGTGTCAGAGTTTTCAGGTCACTCCTGATCAGTTCAGGGTCTCTGACGTGACTTAACGACTGTTTTTTGGCAGCCGGGACTTACTGCGTATTACGGTAAGGCCGGTATTTCACTATAATAGTTCTATGTCATACATCTTTTATCAAATAATAAATGATCATATGTTCTCTCTAGGAGAACATATAAGGCTAGGCGTACACCGGTTAGTCAAGACAAGACAAGACGACATTAGTCACGTTTAGTCACAGTACTTTACATAGTTGCTTATGAAGCAACACACACCGATTAGTCATTGCGTCCGTGTGTGCTGCTTCATAAGCAACTATGTGTATTACTGTGACTAAACGTGACTAATCTTGTCTTGTCTTGTCTTGACTAACCGGTGTACGTCTTATCATACGAACATCTTATCATAGTTCAAGTATTATAATATGTGGAACATAACAATGTAATATTCATCATTCATCAGAGATATTTGATAATAGATGTATGACATAGAATTATTATAGTGTAAAACCGGCCTAATGAACTTTTCTAATGAACATAGTCAACAAGATTATTGGATTGAATTCTGCATCTATAAATTGTATACATTTCTGAAAAGAGGGAAAGATACAATAGCATACGAAAGGCTTCTTTCTCTTGTTGGATAATTCGAGAACCGTATGATAACTTCAACTGGTGATGAGATATGACAGGAACCGCAGGTAAATCTCATATTTTTGTACGTGTTTTTGTGTCAGTGTTTATGACAGTGGCGCACGCCCAAAAATAGGATGAGAACGTAGTAAATTACAATTTCAAATTAGGGTGAGGGCATGAGCCGAGGTGTTTGTTTTCAAGAATAATAATTGTGATGTTTGTGTCGGGGGGAAAAAGACGGAAGATGAGATCCGGTGTTGTAGGAGCGTGAGAGTGAAGAGTAAAAGGATGATAACAATAATTTCGGAGCAATAAATCTGGCCAAGGTGTCGTGGATTACTCTGTCTGCCATGTTTGATTTGTGCTCCAATAATATCAGAGTGAGTATCCTGCCACAAGCGGAAGTACGGCTGTTCTTAGCTGGGCCTCACTTACCGAATGCCACCTGTAGGGTTGCTAGTCACGAAACATCCAGCAATAAGAGACGGTCTACATGTTCAAATGACAATGTAAAATACTAGGTTTATTCATCACCATTCTTTCGGAAACATTGGTTAGCAAAGACAATTCTACTACTTAATAGATCCAATAGTCTTTGGTGAAGGTGAAATAATAATGCACAAGCAAAACATAAAAAACCAGGATTAATTGAAAAAAACTAATATGTTACTTTTCTCAACGGTTCGGCTCGCAAATGATGAAAGACTATATCTGTAACTTTATCTTTGCTTCGTTTATGATATTAATCAATATTTTTCAATCAGTATTAAGTGTTCACTTTTTGAGAGGAATAAATTAAATTCCATTGAATTAAAAATTGAACTTGATCATCTATGTTTGTAAAGAACTTATAAACATACGAAGTTAGAATTGGAATCAATGTGACTGAACTCCACAGAATAAGATCCGCATGATAAATATATCTATATCTTATAATCATCAAGTAAGATTCGCATAATAAGAATAACTTTATCTATACTATCTATATCATCATCAAGAACCTTGGTTTGATGGGATGGGATATAACTTGACCAGGTAATGCTTTGTAATCGATTCCATGAGTGCATAATACCGTAATACAAAAATTTCATAGAAACTTTTATCTCAATTTACAAATGAAAGATAGGGTTTAGCTTATAACATCACCGGCATTGACACTACACTTGAACAGGACAGTGAAAGCCCCATAGACAACTTGAAAATAGGTAAACATTGGACTATTCGTCTATGATGATGCGTTTATTTGAACTGTGTGTAGTTCACAACAAACACTTGAATCTGACGAGCAAATACTGTAGTAGTCGGGTGTGTGCCTCCCTAACATAGTCATAAAACCAAATTTTGAGTAGTTTTGTTTGAAGTTCAACTAGCATGCCCGATGGGAGCTCTCAGTCCCCCGCTACATCGTAAACTACTCCAATTGAATTAAATTTCTATCGAAATGCTTCCCCTGTCGCAGTCAAATCGAGTTAGTGAATTAGAGATCGATTGGATTTTCCACTTACCGATGGGAAATACCGAGTTATAGTTTGATTCAGAGTTGAGGCTAGGCCGGCTACTTCGTCAAAATGTTGCTATTCAACAGTCCGAACTTGACAATGAGTCTCTCATACATATTAAAATCTCTCTCATACCATATTACTCATAACTTTATACTTGTACCATAGACTAACCATATAGCTTGTCTAACCATAGAGTTAGTCTATGCTTACACAAATTACTCATAAATCTCTCATACTATACTGAAACCTGGGACTACATTGAGAAACAAATTTTAAAACTTTATACTGCATTTCTCCTTTCACAAAATAATCTCCATTTGCGAATTAATAAAAACCCATCAAATAAGTTTATCAATACTCTCAAATTGAAGCTATCCTATAAAGGTAAAATTTTGTAAACTACATTCAACACTGTTTTCAGAAATTATGTTGAATTTCTTCATAATGAAAACATAAGACAACATTATTGCCTCATTATTTCATTAAGGTTGGATAAATACCTATCAAAGTACCTGATAGAAGTATCAAAGGAGAACAATAGAACCTATATAATCCACATTAACACCAAATTGATCTGAATTATAATTCTCACAACCTTATCACCACACTTACTAAAAAGGAATTACTGCATATAAGAATTTTAATTTGGAATTGAATCCGTAGCTGGTACACATCAAGTTTTCTTCAAAAGCTGTCATGCTGTGACTGCAACTGTCTTGTTTTCAACGTACACGATATCTTTGTTCTTGATTAATATTACACTCACTCTTCATTTACATATAAATTATATTCTCATTTTATCACTTCTCATTATCAAGATAGCCATAATAATAATCTAAATTGCATGCAATCAAAATGTGACTAGTGATAAAATTAATACACCAAACATGTTTGCCTTTTCCTGCTTTTTGTCGCAATGACAGTCAAAACAAGTTTGAGCGAAAATTGGAAATTGATACTGCACTTATAACATCCAATCAACATCTCTACTTCTTTCTGTTGTGATACGAATTATTATACCAGTTTTCCAATATTTTATTAGGTAGGGAATATTTATTACTGGTCTGCAAATGTGGTAATGTAGAATGAAATGTTGCTTTTAGCTAAGACAAGCTATTTTTCATTATTTTGCATTGTAGTGAGCTCGTAACTAATAGAATAACCAAACATATTAGAGATTTGGATTATCTCTGCTAATACTTAAACATTCACAGCTTTGGAAACTGAATTGCATTCATTGAGAATTTAAAGTTTAATAATTCTAACTCATATTCCACTTATTCCTTCAGAGATCTTTCCTCTTCCCGAACCAGTACAATAAAAATCTGGCAAGACAAAAACTCTGATAGAGTTTGCTTCGTCTAAAATTTCAAAAGAAATACAGTTGACCGGTAAATAATATGATAATTAAATTATAGAAAAATGAGCTATTTATTCGATAACATCTGAATAAACTGTATTATAAGCATTACTGAATAATAATGTACTCAAATAAGGAGAAGGGGTAAGATTGGAAGGAGAGAGATAATCATATACGGAAGAGAGATATCCATATGGTGGAGAGACTGAGCAAGAGAGGGCATGAGAGCATTGTGTTTACTTGTGATTGAAATGTCAGCACGCTCCCATGAGGTCCGGCAGTGAACAGTAAACACCAATAATTTCGGGCCTGTTTGTATTGGCATCAGTTCAATAGGCAAAATTTACTGATTGAGACAATATAGCGATGGCAAATGTTTGTCATGCTATCAGTGCTTGGAGGAAATGGGAATTTGAATACCAGACCGTTTCAGCATCAAGATTGACCATTCAAAAATATTTTCAGCCCTTAAGAAATATGTTCCTTCCAATTTATGATCTAGCAGAGCACGATATCCGATCATATCACAAATCATATTACAGAGTGCTAATATTCGATCACACTCCAATATAAACAACAGTGATACGTTCATCTCAGCCTCCAATGACTTGAGACTCAATAACTAGTATAAACCCCGGGGGCTGGAGAACTCGATTGCGAACTTCCGCAATTAACATCTCTGTACATGTTTTGTTCAGTACGGATATGTAAATAATAATTAATTTCATCGTCTAATATAAAAAATATTAAAAAAGGTATTATTCTTAAATTATTATCCTTGAATAAATCTTTCAGACTAGAATACCTATAGAGTGCTTCTTGCTTCTACGGTAAGCAACAATTCTTGCAAGCTAAGATAGTTTAGGATATCAAGGAGTTGACCGTTTGTTTATTCTGGATCAAGGAAACCAACACTTGGTGGCAAACCTCACAGCTTTTGTTTGTATCAAAGGTGGGCATTGGTTGGCTTTATCCACCTGCAGTGCAGTCACAAGACTACAGACATAGTTGTCAAGACATGAACGTCAAAAGGCAAGAATCTGCGGAATCCACGGATCTCTTAATTGCGAGCAAAAGACAGAGCTCAGACGGGAGGGAAGAAGTCGAAGACATGCCAGACATGTTCGTCTCGACATTCTCATATCCGCCTCAAGAATGTCATCAACCCTTGCCGAGTGCAACCCTTCAACTCGGGCAAGTCGTGTGTCTCACCACTAGTATCATTCACATCACCGCAAGACAGATTTCAAGACGGTATCTCATTGGTTCTACAAGACTTTGACCAAATCAAGAATGTTATTCTCATATTTATTTGAAATTGATATGTTTTTCAAGTTTTTGCTTAAGAATAAATCAATACGAATACTTATATAAATTTGATGAAGTAAACAGTGATCCTTGTTATATCTAATTGTCATTCAATTCAAACTTGAGCATTGAGTAATATTTTGTTCTAAGTAAGTTTTCTAAAGATGGAAGGAAATGAGATAAGGAAATGATCCCGCCCGGGCAAAACGTTTTTTGTGCAGCAGCATTCATCGAATTTCCTTACTAGCTATTATTCTGTTGACAATATTTGCAGTAGCAGAATCATCATAATATTATTATCTGGCATTAAATAGGAATTTCGTTCAATTAATTATTTAGTTTTCTAAAATTATAAATCTTTTCTTATGTTTTTGGAGGTCATCAAATCATGAAATTGTATTCAAATGATGATGTCCTGTGAATAACTTATCCATTTATGAACCCTCACTATGATTTGGAAAGTTAAACTATTCAAGCAGAGAGTATAATTCCGAACAACAGCTACGACTAATCCCTACAATGCATGCTCTAATGTGGATATCTCACGTGTTTGTTGGTGAGGGGGTGGAGTGGAGATGGCTGGCAAATTATTGACTAAGAAAGCAGTTAGTCATCCCTGGTTTATTATAATAAGAGAAGTGAAAAGAAAACGAATACCAGTAATAAAACAGAAACGAAGAATTTGTTGTGCACGAAATCGGCACATAACTTGGACGCGGTCTTACCTATATGCGACCTGGTTGCAGTTTATTTATGCCTTGGCGGGGATCCCAGGTGGGGGGTGATGGGGTGGGAGGGGGTGCCAGCCTTGAGAGCGTCTCTCCGTCTCATTGCTCGCATGCTATTGCGAGGCTAAACTTGTTCAGACATGCAAATGGCAATATATGGCAGTTTGTCATAGAAGGTGATCCATCAAATAGCGGTCCCGCGGCCCGCGAAGCTACTATACTATTCTGTCGAAAGCTTTCTCACAGTCTTTCTCGTATTCTCCCTGTATCGCTTGAAGCTCGCTCGTCATTTCGTCATGGAACACCGGTCGTAAATTTAAATCTTGTTGCGGCTCACCGAACTACGCAAGATTCATGTTTCCTCCACTCCAGATCATCTATTCTTCTTCCATTCTTTTCTGTCTGTACTAAAACCAGAGCTCACGATTTGATAGCGTTTCTAAAATAATGAATTTTCTTTGCATGATTAATAATCAAGAATTTTTCAGTCAATACTGAAACAGAACTCACAATTTGATAGCGTATCTGAAATATTGAATCATAGAGTGATGAAAAATTACTTCCTTGCATAATCAAGTGATTTGAAAGAATATGACTAAAAAGATGTCACTTGAAAGAATGTGACTTGCCTCATAATTTGATAGCGTATCTGAAATATTGAATCGTAGAGTGATGAACAAACACATTTCCTTGAATAATCAAGTGAATTTCAAGAATCTTTACTCGTATAATAAATCGAATAAAACGCTTAAGTTATATCAAGAAATATAATGCAAAAGCTTTAACGGTCGTTTCAGGTGATTTCATGGCTTTATGAAAAATTTATTGTTTGATATTCGAAGACTATGAGAACTATCTATAGTAATCTATTCTCATCTACTAATACTACACATAACTACTAATAGCTGGTAGGCCTAATCACCAGGTAATAAATACAAGCTCGCGAGGTGGCATGTCGTATTCATTTGTAAAATGAAAATAATATAGGATAATCTATATAACATGTATTGAATGGAAACAAGGATTCCGTGAGCCTATAAATTTTGTCCAGGAAAACAAATTTTAAGTTGGAGAATGGAGTTTGATGTGAAGCAAGAGAAGATATTGATGGATTGATGAAACGAGAGCGCAAGTGAATAGGTGAGTAGGAAGGCGAGCATTTTAGAGGCCGTAACCCTTTGATTATGGCCGCACAATACGTTCCGAAATGAGCGTCGGAATTGGTTGTTATTTGGGCGACATTCTTCCCAACTCCCCTCCCCCATCCGCCCTGAGAACTGGTGAATGTGTTTCGATGGTAATAATAATAACCGACACAAACAACGAACAGCTGATATCCGTGTCAAAATCTGAAATCTATTGACGTTTTTGAAAGTCAACAAAACAACCTGCGCCGAACGCAGCGCGTGTCCAATTTGTAATAGGGTTGTTGTTTCAGAGTGAAATGGAAGTGCGGCGGTGGGAGCGAGAGGGAGGGAGGGAGTGGAAGCACGTGTACGAGCAAGAAAGAGGAATTGTCCCCCGATAGATGAGAGCAGAGAAACGGGAAATTGAATTTTCCTTTTTGTCCAGTCGCCTTCCATATCATGATTATAGAATGCTCTATCGCACCTGTCAAGTCCACTCGGGTCGGCTCGGCCACTTTCAGATGACCAGCTCGGTGTGACCGTTGCTGGTTCCACTGCAAACCTCCAAGTTATTGATAGTCATTAAACTATTCAGCAACGCTTGAGTAACAATTTCTCTGTTGCTACATTTACATACTTTTACTCATTGTGAATATAATATAGTATCACTGTGAGTACAGAAACAACACTATACTTTGATTTAAACTGCTTTAGGACCGGCCTAGAGCGGTCCACCATTGAGGCCAAGCTGGTCTCAGTCCTAAATTAGTTTTAATTAGGGTATAGTAAAGGTTGTTAGTTTTAGTTTAAAACCGCTCTAAGTAAATACTAAGGCCAAGCGGGTCTCAATCCTAATTAGTTTCATCTACTTTCAATCTAGTTTCAATCGGAGTATAGTAAAGGTAGTTAGTCTTAGTTTAAAACTAGCCACTCTAGTAAATGAGTTACCATATTTGAGTTGGTTATTTCCCTGAATACTTATTTTTGTTTTACATCTATATAGTTTTTTTCGGATTTTGTATTCAATATCTTACGCATCTATTTTTTTAATTCGGTTTTGAAGGCAATGAATTTAATCTCCATTCATTTATTCAATTCATGATAGCATTAATTGAAGGTAGGAAGACAACAGACCTAGTAGTCTGAGCTTAAAAGATAAGCTTATGAGCACATGTATGAGAGACTCACATGCACTCATGCATGTTGCGAGTAATGTTCTAAGCGATCTTTATTTGAAAATTAAAAAAATAATGAGAGTGTGATAAACAAATAATTATATAAATTATAACGAAATATAGTTGAAGGAAAATTAAACGAAATATTTAAATTACAGGTATCTACTAACGAGTATCGCCTTACCGTAACCGAGCAGTCAAGGAAGAAGTAGAATTGATAGCTGCTCATCTTCTGACACATTGTGTTTGTACGTATGAAATTGACGTGTTTCAAATTGAAGCAATTTTTTATTTGGGTCACACAGTTCTTTCGCCGTTGTTCAACGACATTTGTTACAGAAAATTAAGTGCCGCGGTGGAGAATCAACCCTCACTGACAGCGGTGGGGTGGAGGGATGACTGAGGCAAATGGTGTATTTGTGTGATGATTGATGTCCTTACAGCGAGTGATAGGAGAAGCTAGTGTCGGGTGACTCTATGGGGAGCTTGTTAGGCCTTCAACCAACTGATAGGGCCCTCGTGAAAGACGTACGGCCCCATCCACTAGCCAGGCATTGTTGGCATTTCTTCTGTGTTACACCTTCAACTAAATATCATTTGTTATTGGATACCCCATTTTTCTCAAATAAAAATAATGGATTAATTTATCTTTCTAAAAAATCATCATTATAAAATTCATTTATTCATTTGTCCACTTATCATTCACAAACTTCTCACAATCAATAAATCCCAGTATAGTACCCAGCAAAAATTCCAAAATAACCAAAAAAACAAGAGATTTGCTGAAATGAAGCTCCCACAAAAATTTGTTGCTGTAGTAATGAAGTTATTGGGAATTCATTACGATTAAATGTTTCCTTTGAAAAATTAGAGATTTCTCATTATCACTCTGTATTTTGAGTTAAATGAATGAAAACGTAATAAGATCGAGTTTTCTAATCAGATTTGCCTCAATGAAAAACTTCATTTGCAAGTATAGTAAATGCATGTAAAACCATAGAAAAAAAACTCAAGTCAGGAACATTTCATTCATTCAATTACAATTTATATTTATTTCGACGATAAGCGAGTGAGGAGACTGTTTTATACTCATTCAGTAAACTCATAATATTAATGAATTCAGTAATTCATAATCAAATATGTGAGTTGATTTCCAATATGTGAGTTTTCTGTTCTCAATGTTTCTGATTATTATAATGATCATGTAACCTTAGTTGATAAGGCCGAGTTGATTAATGTATAAGTAAGAGTTATTATCTGAAAGGGAAAATTAATTTCTGGATAAATGAGCGAACGTCTCTTGTAACAACAGGCAAGCAAGATTTCACGTTCAAATGAGCGGGAGAAACGTAATGGCCATCGGTGAAAGGGTTGAAATCGCCTGAGAGGGAAAGCTCCATGGACATGGTCTTGGAATGGGAGTCGGGTGAAGGTGTGGCCGGACATCAAAAGGACTCAAATTGCATCCGTAACGAAGCGGACACGAGTCTGCTACGACAACGACGACTCAAAACCATTGTCTGCAGATTCGTATCCATACCCTGCTGCTAAAACGGCACGCGGTGGCGGTTCCCTCCACATGTCTTTGACGTCAAATTTACAAGACCCTTCGACAACCCATTACACCCCACAGAAGAAGTTACCTCCCGTACTTAGACAAGCTCCTTCTGTTTCCTTCTCGGTGTAAATTGCACAGTCATATTCGCATTACCGTCTCCGATCTTCCTGCTTTATTGTTCCTCCCTGATTGATATTGCCCTCTCTCCCTTAGTTAATTCCACTACGTGTTCGGCCGTTTGTATGCATGTGAGATTGTTCATTTACCTTCTCCCCTTTCCCCCCTTATACAGTAATATTGTGTGTCGGTTACACCCTCGTTCCTTTTAATACTCTCTACTAAAGACACACACTCTTCTTTTACACCCATAAAAGATTTCCTCACGAATGAAGTTGTGATAACCATTGATCCATGTATCAAGCGAACGACTCAATTATTTTCAAAAGAAAAACACCCCTAGCACTAGCAAAGCATGTATGGTGAGTTACCATTATATAATAATTTCCCTAGCTCTTTCTTTGTAATCACTTCTACCAGGAAATTTAGAATTCATAGGCCAATTGAAGACATTTTCCATTTTCCATTGACTTTATTGAAAAATAAACTGTTTTGACTTTATCCATGTTATCAAATTTCAATAATTCTCCGAATTCATTTGAAATAATTTTTCACTTCCTTACAATATTGATTAGTTCGATTTTGATCATATTATTGGTTTGAATGATAGATTTCCCTTGAGAATTGTTTGACTCCTTGGAAAAAGGAATGTTGTGGTTCTAGTCGAGTAATACAATTTATGAAGCGGATTAAAATAAATTTTATCGAGTTACTTATAGATTAGTTCGACTTGCATCGTATTACAACGGTGGAAAGACATTCTGCTGTCAGAGAAGGCTCAGGAGATGGGTTGACATTTGAGTGGAAAACTTGTTCTGAGGGAAAGACGAAGCCCTAATGGTCACTGATATTCGAGCTCGCTGTGGCACAAGCCAATTTCCTTGCTTCCTGCTTTTTCCTCGTGCCCCCACCAGCACAACCAGAACCCACCCTTCCTACGATGACAACTCTACTCCATGTGACGTCACAACAGTAAACATACATTCATCATCATCACCGCATCCAGTTATATGTCTGTAATATATACATATCACTGTCCTTATCGCACTGAATAGCACCTCCTATATACTTTACTACTTCTGAACTGCAAATTATTTACATTACACAAATTGGAATAAGAATTCGAAAAATGGGAATAAATCTAAAAAAATATAACACTATATAATAAGAGTGTAATAATGTACAGTATTGTTTAAAAAAGAACATAACCTTTCAAATTGAATAGTTCATCACCCAATTTACAAGGAGGCTTGATATTATTTTTCAACGAATTCAATAACTAAAATATTCTCGAGTTTCTAGACAAATTTTTCATTTCCAATCATCACCTTGATGTGGAAGTAAGTTTTTCCGCCAATAGTCTTATCAATCTACCCAATTTTTGATCTAGGATATATTGTACTATTCCCAGGAAAATAATCACTAGAGCTAATAATAAAGAAACGTATTCTTACAGGAAAATAAATTCGGCCTTCTGTACTTCTAGTATGTATTAACAGTGGCTCTTGGTTAATTCCATCCAGAATGATTCACGAATTCCTAAATTTCTCATCTCCAGCTTGAGCTGCTTCAGGTTAAATTCAACAAATAATCTTATTTATATCTTTATCTGGTATATTCTTCACGTGCTTCAGAAACTCAAGTTCTCAGACCGTTGGATGAGTCAGTGAGCATTATTGTATCCAATTTCACCAGCACTTACTGGTCGATGCTTCAAGTCCATTTCTTCAGCAAATACATAAAGTGAGTCGTGAAGGAGGGCGAAGGGAATCAGCAGAGTGACCGGACGTTTGATGAATGGGGCGAGAATTTGTCCCGTGCCAAGCGTCCAAATTCGTATTTACTTTGATATTTACCCGGACCAATTCCTCCCTTATTTATTTATTGCTTCCAAGATAAGCCGTCTTCTTTTGACATCTTTCTTCTACGATTCGACTCAACCCCTCTTGTTTATACATTCTCATCACTCTGTCCAGTCTGTGAGAAATTTCATCTGACCGGCCAGAAAAAAGGGACCGTACGAAGATGGATCTTCCTCAATCTAATCCTTCATAACAAGTTTGAAAAACAATATTGATCAAGAAAACTAATGGTGGTCAGTTTATGAAACATGTTTCATGACAGGGTATTGTGTAGTATTCTGATGAGAATAAGATGAAATAGTTGATATTGACAATGAAATTTGACAATTATCGAATCATGATTGTCATCGTTGTTGCTGTATGTTCCTACATCATTTCTTAAATCATCGCAAAATTCTGAATCTGCCCTGTGTAACGGATAATCTACTGACAACGTAAAAATATGAATTTTATTTAATGGTGCCTCAACACGTCTACCAATGAGATCACCAAGCTACTTTTTCCAATTTGGTATTGTATTTATAATGTTGTATTGTTTTTGAAAATTGTGTGTGAATAAATGAAATGGATGAAATGAATGAAATAAATTGCCTACTGATCGAAGTCGAACAAAATTATAAAAATGATTACTTTCTCCCTTCTACTATTTCAATATTATTTTATTAAAAATTATTGTTTAGCTTGGAAAATACCATAATCCTAATTACATCTTGTCCAGACTAGATACTACGTTATAAAACTAGAAAAATTAAAACAATTTTTTTTCTAAATCGATGCTCCATATTTCAATTTGATGATTGTTTTAAATTAGTCTCGTTTTAAAAAAAATGTGAAATATTAGAGGATTTTTTAGTTTGTAAACATGTCAGATCAATAGAGAAACGAGCGCTAGGATTGAGCGTCATGTTGCATTGGTTTTAGTATACACTTTACAGAAGCCGGCGCTAATCAAAGGGCCTTGGACAACCTTTATCAGGTCGACAAGATGTGGTTTCGGCCAAACCACGAGACTACGCAACTGTGGCTGGATGGCCTATTGTCAGCAGAGCTGTGATTTGCCAAGAGGCTTATTCCTATTACAGAGGAGAGTAGCTAAGCATTTACAATTTTGTCCTGTCTATTCGAAAACAAAGCTTCTATGACCTTTGCAGTTTCGCTGAACCCCTGAACCTCTTCTAGAGCGAAGGACTACTCGACTACTATCTCAAGAACACTCGAGTACCGACGAAGACAAAGGGACTAATGAAACCTAGCACCGAAATGTATCAGTGTTATTGCCGATTTGCCCTTTTCAAATGCCAAACTCGAAGCGAAGCACCGTTCAAAGTGAGAGGGGCCACTGAGAAACTCGTAATGATATCTCGAGTCGTCCCATGATTAATCGACCCAAATTAACTTCTTCCTCAATTCTCTCCGTCTATTAAAACTATAAAATCAACAAAAACACTATCCACTTTTAAAACTTTCGCTCTGCTAATTCAAATGACTACTGTCAAATAAAGTTAGATTATCACTTCATAGTTCGTTTATCTTGGAAAATATCACAAACAAACTGTATCAAATTACCACTCGCCGGTAAGTCTTCTTGTCAAACTGATTAGTTATGAACATCCAATGATCCGAAAGAATAAGAAGAATAAATAAATCGAAACATTATTCAGAGTAGAGTATCGAATGTGAACTGCATTTCAATCCGACCGCAAAGTCCTTGTGCTTCTTCCAAAGTCGATCGAACATTCTTTGAGAAACAAATGAAACGGAAATACCACCGCTGTCTTTCTTTTTTCAAGTAAGTACTCCACAGAAACCTTTGCGGTACTCACAATTACATACTCGAGTTCACACCGATCAAGTAACGCACAATCGCAGATTATTTTCTGAATTTTTAAAGAAATAAAATCCTAATTACTATGCATGAAACTCGATCGTTGTAGGTAATATCGAATTGTCATAATAAACAGGATTTAAATAATGTGGATATGAAAATTTATTCACTTCTTCTAAGGAGAAGTAGCATCTCAAATTTCATTTCCTGTCATTTTGAAGTGGAAAAATTTATGAATCATTGTAGACAGTAAGCGATAGCCTCTTCTTTTGAATACTCTATTTCTTCATGAATAAAGATATCGAGTAATTATATTAAAGAGATCAGACATGATGTAGAATCAGTATAATGAAAGAGGAGTAAAGGATGTGAATAAGGATTGCTAAATTTTTCAAACTCACCTCTGATCTTCTGTTCGTCCAACAGTTGTCTTTCAAGGCTGTCCTTCACTTCTCGCTCCCTCAATACGTCCATTTTTAGCTCAGCTGTAAAATAGAGAAAACAATAGAATAAGTGATGGCCATAGACATAGATTATAATAGATGAAGAATTTGATAAATCAGTTATTACCAGAGTTCAGGCATACAAACTAACCATGAATTTAGTGTGCATGAGAAAGTTCTTCTCACCAATAAAATATTATTCAAATTCTTTTCTTCTTATAAGAGTACTTCAAGAAAAATGAAGGAAATTCATATTTCAAAACATTTCTAATAAGAATATTCACAAATGTCTCTAATATCTTTGCTATCAATTTCTTCTCACAACTAAGCTCTTTGTGAGCATTCCAAACGCGAAAGTATTCAATTCTTGGCTGTTTTACTGTCCTCACAATCATTCTGCATGCATTTAAATCTTCAGTTTCACGTTTCTTGTTATACGAGTAATTAGAAAAAATTAAGAAAATTCAAAACATTTCGTATGGAAATATCTATAAATATTTATTATTGTTATATTCGCAAAAGACTTCAATTCATTACTGTCCTCACAATCATTCCGCATGGACATGTCTCCAAATCTTCAGTATCAGCGAATTCCACATTGTCTTCGGTATCATTGTTTCGCTCTCTTGTTTCGATTGCATTCGCAGCCTCCTGCTAATCCTGACCGAAACCCAGTAACACGTATTTTCCCCTCGCAAGTAGTGAGACCAGCATTGATTTTTCAGGCACCCTCGTCCCCAACGCGACCACTTCAGCTCGAAATAGGCGGAAACATCTTCTGTGCGATGACTAATGTCCTCCCTTTGTACCACTTTGCTCCTTCAAATACCTTCTTCAGTTGTCGTAACATTCACCACTTGTCAAGTGTACTCACTCACTTCTCAGCTGAATGAAGTCCCAACAAAGAACTGACTATCAGTCTCAGTAAGTAGCTATTCTGCGGTTCATGGAAGTTTAGACAGTGACTGACATCATTTACCTTGCAAACAGCGATTGTTATTTCAGTTGAAGATCTATTTATCATACGGGTTATTGTAAGGAAAAGTCTTTATGATTATCATTAGTTATAATAATTTTTGGCATAACCTCTTTATTTGGACAATATGAATGACTAAATCCACAAATTGAAAGTTTTGGGTGATTGCCTATTTTCCATTCCTGGAGAATATTGTATATGTTCAATCGATCCAACAGAGATCGATCAAAATATAGAGATTACAGAGATTTCCTTTGAAATATACTCTATAATACGCCCAGTAGTTTTTCTTCTCATTACTAGATATCTTTTGAAATTGATTGTTTCCCATTTTTTGATTTACAATATTATCAACCATAATTATGTGAGAAACGAGATACCGTTTCGTTTTTCACCATTATCAATCTCTGATAATATTGGTTTTTTTCATAGATATATTCTAAAATTCCAATATTGCTCATATAGTTGTTTTAAGATGCAACAAAAAAAATCATTAATCAATGCAATTTAAAAAGATAAATGTTGTGGCATAAATCATATTCTATTTGTGGTACATCTTTTATAGTCAATCCAATATAATGCAATGATAATGATTTAGTATTTGTTGCTAGCTAACAAGAAAAATTCAGCAGTCTTGAGATGTTAAAAAAAATTGAAATAACGCACAAGAGATGGATAATTTTTTATAACCGAAAAATTATGATTCTACGGAAATTGGAAATCCCAATTATTGTTTGTTGATGCATAAGAAATTCAAAAATTAATCAGCCTCTTGTAACAACAAGCCAAAAATTATGAATGATGGTGGAATAATATTATTCTAATAAGAAATTCGATGTCAACCGGAGAATGGGATTCCTATCATCGAGAACAAGAGTAAAAAGTGACAGTCCCCTCTTTGAAAATAAGAAAATAAATGAATCTAGCAGAGGAGTAAATAATAAGAGGGTGCTGCACAACGTGAAACGTGATTATGCACGATTCAAAGGCGGAAAGAGACAGAGCAAGAAAGAGAGAGAGAGAGAAAGGAGAAAGAGTAGAGAGTGACAAGGGTCGAGCAGCTTATCCTGGCGTGAAAAAACAACGGCCACGGATTGTTTTCCAGTGTTTTTGTCTTAGCCGGCACCCAGCGGGTGTAAAGTGATGTCGAGAACGAAATAGCAGCAATAGAGGGTGTGACAGAAGAGCAGACCAGGATTTAATCCAAACAAGAGAAATGGAAAAGTAATGGGAAAGAGCACGGAGGTGAGGTCCTGTGTCAACAGTCTCAGAACAATGGCGACGTGCAATTACCCACCCGACTCGTGCCCCACCTGTAATGCACAATGTGGGCCTAACTACCTGTTCATAAATTACCATTGTGGGGCTCACTTGTAGATGTACCAGAACCAGACTAGTTCCTGGTAAGGTTGGAATGTTAACGAATCGAGGAGGAAATAAGTTTTCGCTTTGAATAAAAGTTTCTAGAAAATCAAGATAAATCAAGTGTAGAATAATTATAATAAATTCTACCGATGAAAATTCAACATGGTTGATTGAACTCAAATTTAGAATTCCTCTATTTATTGAGTAGTGTACAATAATTTAGACTGACAAATGATTGATACTGAATAATGGAATGTCCAATAGGCCTACACGCTGAAACTGCCTTTTTTCCCAATTTATGAAAACAGTCCAAATCTAGGTTATGTGATATTTTTACGAAGAAAACAATTTACACTGCGAAAATAGTTTATTTGTATATAAATATTTTTCCATTGTAACATTATATTTGAGGCAATAAATCAATTCAATTGAAAAAAATACTAGCATCACTAATCTGCAATCCACAATACTCTAATCCCGATTTTTTTATAATAATTATTATACAATCCTCTGATATCAAAACATTCAATAGAATGATATTATGGTGACAAAATTAACAGTCTGCTTTGTTGTGAGCTTACATACGGAGTATCATATTTCACCTCATTATTCAAGATTGATAAGCCACAAGAACCTTTTGGATACAACATTGTAAGTGCAAGAGGAAAGAAAGTGTACTCGAATTATTGATACGCTTCCTTTCCGTGATTTCCTTTGTCTTAGTACGAAATTGGGGGAGAAATGTTGAGAGTTCTATGGATGAAATATGTACACATGCATGCAGACTCTCAAGTATGCGTGGAGCGCCTTCGAGCACATAGCGCAAAATCTAATTAGCTGAGAAGAAGACATGCCTTCAAGTTCCACCCACTTCATTATTTCGTCAGTCACCCTTCCACTTGACGTCCTGATTCTACAAAAATCAATTCATTGCTCGTGACGGAAACACCAGATCGTATGTTCGGAAGCATTAATACAATAACTTGAATTTTTCCTGTTTTAGTTGTGTGTTGCATTATCTTGAATGAAAGCACATTGAAAATTTGTAGAGATATATCCTACCTATGATTGGGAACAGAATATGAGAATATTTTAGCTTCAGAATTGATAAGAGGTTCACAGTATTGACTTTCAGTAAACAAAGATGCATAACTATGAGTGAATCGAGAGCAAATTTATAAAAATCCCATTTTAATTTTTTTGAGTTCATCAGACTTAATAAGCCTTGAACCTTTCGATTGATATTATTAGTGAGTTGCATTATGACATCAGCAATTTGTGGATATGGATGCTGACTTCTTGACGTGAATCGCTCTACTGATAACCTCCCATTGAATTTCATACGATCTTGATGAAGATGTCAGCAATCAAAAAGAAAGGAAATAATAATATACAGTGGAAGAAATGTAATGTGTAATGAATGAAAAGAGGAAAAGAGATGTAAATATTATTTGAGGTGGGATTATGTTCGAAAAAGAAATGAAAGATGTTAACAATTGAGGAGGATACAAGGATACTTGTAAGGATGAATAGTAAATATGAAAATTATGGTAAAGAAATTAGATATTAGACTGAGCACAAGAGAAATGAATACAGTGCTCATCATGAAAAATCAAAGGAATTCATTCATCAACTACTGTAATTACTCAAGCCATATAATTCAGAAGATCTCGGAAAAATCTTGTCTTATAACCTCCAACAGCAGTTTTATTCTTGTGTGACATCGAATGAGCTAACCTCTCAAAATGAGTAAGAAGTAAGACCTCCAAAATGTCAACGCATATTAGCTATTGATAGAGAATTCCAAGGACATTCTTATTTCTCAGAGCATAACTGCTCATAAGGGATGTAGTATGCAAGAGCCGTGTAGCGAATAACAGAAGAACGAACATTTATGTAAATTCTATTCCCGCGAACGTAGAGGCGGAACGACAGAGATTCCAGACAAATCCCCTTAGGCGTTTCTCGCTACCAGTTTACATATACATCAGGGGTGTAGGCACGTCATACGTACAATGTCTTCTCCCTTTGCTTTCCCGTTTATGTCTACCACCCCCTAACCATCCTCAGCTTACTTAAAATTCGATCAATGACTGCGATGATAGTTGCTCGACGTCTCCTCAACGGAAATTGCCGAAGACAGCCGAAGGTGCAAGCGAGCATTCACCGTTTGCATGCTAATTAAAACACACCACCATGAATATCAGCCCCAACCTGAATACCCTGCAGCGATCTCGGTCGATCTACGCTTGTCAAATCAAATCGGCATTTGATTACGATCAATTCAGTGATTATTCAAATGTTTGCATCAAATATTTAAACGCATCAGAAACTCAACTCGCTTGCCATCTTAATTTGTGAAAATCAAATTGGTTTCAGGAAAAGTTCTATTCTCACAATGTCATCTCCATTTTAATTAAACTTCCTCTAAAATATGAAATTATTATTCAATTCAATGAGTTATTTTCTTGTTAAGGAGGCTCACCGACGTTCTTGATACGAATCACCATTCAAACACCATTATTTTGAAGTAATATCAAGTTATAATGTCCACTTTTTCAAGTTTGAATTTTTCAATTTTCAGTAAGAAACTTTGTTTTCTCAGGTGAATATTTTTTGAGAGGGCGATGAACGAAATTCAACCAGCGTTGGCTTCTTTTGTTGGAGAATAATTCGGTCCATTGGCAGATAAATAATTCATGTATAACAAGGCAGTAAAGCGAGTTAGTGAAGCCAATACGGCGGCAGTAGCGTGCATCTCTGGTAACATTATAATAAAAACTAAGACGTCGCAAAAGAAGCCAGAATCGGCAAAAGAAAGGAAGAAGATTGAATTTTTAATGGCCGACGAACAATATCTGGCTGGCTAATAGCACATATTTCGGCTAATTTTGGGGCCGCTCTTTTGTCCCCAAATGGATTAGAGAGAAGAAAAAACAGAGCGAAATATGCACCGAGATGGGGGCGGTTTTCAGCAACCCCAGTTACATTGCCGTATTGAGCAGCGTCAACCGATATTGCACTTCTTTTTATAGTTATGAATCATAAATTAGACCTAACAAGATTTGAATAAGCCGAGAACAGATGCGCTACTTAGGTTTTACAATCCGACCAAATGGATAGCGGCTGCGGGTGCGGAGGTGTTGTTAAGTGAGCCGTGAGGGACACATTACTGCTGCCTATATCTTTGCCCATCACGATATCATCAACTAATGTCCGTGATGAGAGAAGGGAAGGGAGGGGAAGAAGGAAGAACAAAGAAAGAAAATTGCTAAGTGTTTAAAAAAGGAGCAGGAAAAACATAAATATTGAATAAGTCCACGATGTCAGTCTCAAGACAGTCATTGAAGATATTGTCATGCTAATTTGTAGTTCATATGGAAATGCAAGCATAGCACTACTACAAAGTAGTACCGTGTTATATTTTTAAATTATTAGGAAAATGAAGACTAGGAAGAATTTAAGACAATTTTGGAACATGCAAGCAAGATTGTAATGTAATGAAAGTATAATGTAAAAGAATAATGAAATATTTGAACCTGGAAAACGGGGTGAATTGTTTATTTATTGCTTAGTGTCTATTGATCATATGAATGATAGAACAAATCTTTAGTTTGTAATGTCATGTCTCTTTTCATGTATCTATTGTGATTTATTATTGATGTAGCTAGTGATACACTAAGGACCCTGAGAGGACAAAATCGGGTATTGATTAAATTATTGTGTCTGGTTCATTGTCTGTTACTATGAGTATATGTAGTCATTACTGTTTAGATCATAAATCTAAGTAATGTGCTAACTCATGTTAGACTTAATAACAAGTAATTACAGTGAGTCGACATGAACATACTTCGTTTAACATCTCTACTCTAGTAAAATTTAGCAATTATTATTAAATGTCCATAAATTATTCACAATACAAAGTGAATTGTATTCTAATTCATTCCATTTAAGTAGAACCAATAAATTGAACAGTAGTTTTCCATGTCAATGAAAAAATTTAATTTTCTTCTTATAAAATTTCTATGTTCTTTACCTTTAATATTCCTGTTATTGTCATGATTGCACATATCAATTACTAGAAACACACACCTTTTTCTACAAACATAAAAATTCGTTACAAATCACAGAATAATAGGCCGTATTACATATAACACAATGTTTATAATACATTGAGAGAGGAACAGAAGGGGCAAAGCATGTTGTACCTTTTCTCAAGAATCTGGTTGTTGGATAAATTGAAAAAAATATACATATTGTAATATTCATTCAATTTGGCGGATGTATGACTTTCATTAAACATTTCTATGGTGACGGGAGATGTCCTGTGGATTTCTTTTTTAAATATGGTTTTTACATGTTATAAGGCTACAGTATTTATATGAGAAACATTGAACAGACATTGCAGACATTGAACAACCGTTAACATAGAAATGTTGAATGAAAGTTATTCGCCATCCGACATGTTAAATTAATATACCTTGAAGATTTGAACTTTGATCTGTTGTACTTGATTTAGCGTATTATAATTTATTATCATATAATTATTAAGTATTATATTAATTATCAATCAAAGTCTAGCGTACTACAAATATTATTATCTTATGTTGACATTTAACAGAATCTTTCAATGTTTCTACATTGACTGTTTATTAATTGTTGTAGGAATTGAATTTCATTATCCCATGCCACTAATTCAACGTTCTCAGCTACTTATGTTACTAATGAACTGATTCTAGAGTATTTTCTCAAAGAAAGGTTCTTGGGTACATGAGCATCTGTTCTAACAATTTTCTAAATCACATCTCTGAAGTTATTCAGAAGACATCCCATGAAAACATCAATACAAGCCATTCTCGATTCCAAGTGAGGGAAAAATCAATATAGCAGAGATAAGAATAATGTATGAACAGAATAATTGTAAGAACAACACACACAGCTATCAAATAAACCATCATCGTAGCCATAATCATCCTCCCGACACCATTAGCATAAGTATTGGAACAGTCGTTGTGTGAGCGAAAATGCAGCATTAAGATAAAAACGTTTCCAATTTATTAAAAGGCTGTTAACTAGTTGATGTTGTGGGAGGCGAAAGGGTAAAGTGAGCGACCACACCAAGCGAGAGCACACTTTACAAGCTGACAGTGCTGTGTAGTTGAGGTGGCGCACACAGATAAAGGCCTGAAAAGTTGTCGATGGCAAAGTTTATGCGATGCGCTCAAGTGCAGGCTGAAGTGCATTTCGACTAATTGTTTTATTTGAGCGTAATCAGATAGCGAGTCGGTCGGGGCTCTGCCTTCTTTATGCCGGTTGTAGTCAGGCATAAGCGCAGACATCGCAAATGCAAAACTTGTGTTTCAGGTAAGGCTAGCTGTTGCCTGTACCCCTCCCTCCCCACCCCATCCACACGCACCGGACCTATATTTCACATCAATGTATGTGTACATACCGCAATACACTCACATGTATAGGTGTGTGCAATACATTCATATGTATATAATTTTGAACGCTATCCAGTCGTGTACACCAATCCGTAGAAACAATGGAGCTCGCGAGGGGTACTCTTTCGCACTTTCTGTGTTTCCCTTCTCTTGCCTTATCGAAGTCACCTTATTCACACGCCTGCCATTCCACAGCGTGTCGCGATCAAGCCAGTCGGATCGATTCACTACACTCATTCATTATTCATCAATCAGTCGGATTCGATTTCAGTCGCACTCAGTAGGAATGTATTATATTACTCGTATTTGTTTGGCATTACGAAGTTCAGGATATCCACTTACTAGAATAGGTTGAAAAATGTGAGGAATAGAATTTTTTGATATTCTACGAGAAGAAAACAGTTCAATATGTGACTTTTCTTAATATTCATAAAACTACGTCTTTCTAAGTTCTTGTACCAACCAATACTGTAATGAGGTAGGAAATCTGAGACCAGATTGCCTTATTTATATACTTTTAATTAAAGTAACGACTGATATTTTACTGTAAATAATTAACGTTTCCACTTACATTATTGAACTCTATTGGGAAGCATTTCACTCCTGATGAGGAGCTTCATCAGCCAGTAATAATATAATAATGTAAGTAAAAACATTAATTATTTACAGTGAAATACCAGCCAAAAATTTAATAGTATTTTCTATAAGTATTTCGTCATGGAAAACATCATTGTTCTCATATATATTATCTTATTATCGAATAGATTATTGTGTCTTATCACTAGAACCAATTAAATTGAAGAGTTAAACTAGTTGCAATTGAACTAGCAGAAAACTTTGGACTGAGAATGTGTTACTTGTCCAATCACGACAATTTTTTTCGATTGGAAGTGTTTGCGTTATAATCACTTCTATGTTGAAATGTCTTCACATTTTCACAATTTTTTCTCACAAGTTTTCACAATCTTGTTAAATTCAGCACAGAAAAAAGGATGAGAACATGAACAATTCATAGAGCAAATTACTCCTTTCAAAAGTCAAACTATTATTGATAGGCGTAGTTTGAATTCTCTTTTGAGCCCTTTTTCATCTTTGAGTTTCAGTAAAGTTTTTCGTCAATTTCCGAAAAGAAATTATGCCTGAGCCTTCATACCCCGAAGGGTACACATTTTGAAATCATCCTCGAAGATGGAACATTATTATTGTTTCGAGGGAAGATGAGGATGGAGATGGAGAGCAAACATGAAATGAGAAGTCAAGTGGAGATGTGATGGCGAAAGAGTGAGGATGATAATAATGAAGGCAGCTAGAGCTGAGGGTTCGCTGCAGGAATATCAGCCACAGGAGAATTTTATGGAGAAATGTGTGCAGTGAGAGAGTCTGACTGGTGGGGTGTAATTTGACGTCATTGCCAAGATTTATTGGACAGGAAGATTGGACGTGGCGGACAATTGTTTTGGGATTCTTTCCACGGGCTATGAGAGGGATAGACTTGGTCAGTCAGTCGAGAGGGAAAGGCAACATCAGTTTAACAGTGCCGTGCAACTTTGGCCAAACGTTTGTCTTGCTTCTGCTAAACATTATCTGCGTTTCACTCCAATAAACATATGAAATTGCAGTCTCTCCTTGTTCATTCGCAAAAGAAACACAAAGAAAATCAACAACCTAAAAAATGGAGCAGCTCAGACATAAATATAGTTTTTCATAATTTTCTATCAATCACTACAAAGTTCAAGCGATGTCTTCTGTTGCAATGAGCACACTGAAACACAGGGTTACGACAGTTATCTTAAATCATCCGCAATATTGACAGTGATTTTTAGACGTGAATTATGCTGAAAAATAACCAGCAATTACTGAAAATTGAGTGATAACTTTACGGTAGCTGCTTCTTGCCTATAAACAGTGCAAAGCTCATTCAAAACTGACAGGCTTCTTCGTCTACGATCAAGGTAGGATTTAATTTACAGTAAGCTTTTTCTTTAGAAGGACAAGTTTTTCTTTAGAATGAGAATAGCTTGACTATCATGCATGAAACTCAACAAAAACAGTAGTTCTCTAGGAAGGACAAAATAATAAATTCTTCTATAATAAACTTCACTCGAGAGTTATTAACAGTACAATAATCCTGGATTGATTATGAAAGTTTTAGATTGTAGAAAGGATATAACGTACAGCAGCTTAATGAGATAATCAAATTGAAAGATAAATTATCATAACCTGAAATAGTTCTTTAATGATAATGAGATTATTCCTTGATGACAATAGTTAATTACAAAACAGTTCAATATATTGTAATCACAGTATAATGGTACAATCTATTCAAAAATATTGAACACCTAAGAAAAGTAATTGCGGTCTCTTTCTCAGGTGTGCATTTCAAGCTGAAGCAACCAGTTTTGTA
Organism: Laodelphax striatellus; assembly: GCA_017141395.1. Taxonomy (NCBI): domain Eukaryota; kingdom Metazoa; phylum Arthropoda; class Insecta; order Hemiptera; family Delphacidae; genus Laodelphax; species Laodelphax striatellus. Next base: position 29,257,598 of record CM029533.1, on the reverse strand, counting down.
TGGATAATATTTAGAAGCACCACAATTCCCCAAGATAGGAAGTGTCTGCAACAATTTGCAGCCCTCTGTTTACCGAAGCCAAAGAAATTGAACACAGAGCCGAAATGGAAAGGATTATAATAGAGATGGAGACGCAACAGTTTCAGCGCGACAACGCAGAGGGATCATTTCTTAATCACTTTACGTAAGACGCGCGCAAGATTCAACAACGCTTTTGAGCTTAATTTAATATGCGCAGGCATAAACAGACATTGAATTGCAAATGGAAACAATATTTAGACACTTAGCGCGGGCGAGACGACTAATTAATTCACCGTCAAAATTGCCAGTTCTTGCAGTCATAGCCTGCCTGCTCAAGACCTCTCTTATCATTCCGATCTCGCTCTAGATATCTGAGCTCTGAATATTTCAATGTTCCACCTCCTTCAAACTCGTAGTGGTTGAACAGGGTATTTTGATTCAATTTCGAACCAACCTATGTAAGATAAATTATTGGAATTTGATGATTGAGATTTCTATACACCGTACGTATTTATTAAGCCTGAGACCTTCTAGGCCTAAACTTTTCAAGTTTAACCACATTGTTAAACACTTTATCATCAAATCGATAATTTCAGAATAAAAAGCCTATGATGCTAATAAACCGCGCAATATCCTTAACTTTCAAGTTCATCTACATCGCGAAACACGTTTTTCCATCAAAATTTAAATTTCTCAACAGGGTTGAAATATGATGCTGATAAATTTCGCAATGTAAAATCTTAAACGGTTTCAATCTTCGTGAAATTTGTGTTTGCATAAAAATTAGTAATCACACCCGATTGCAGGTAATTTCTCATTATTTTGTGTACAAAGGTGAGAATTGACATGTAATCCAACCCACGTAGACCATGTATTTATTCGCAACTCCTTATAGGGCTGTTCAATATGTAGCGCAATGATTAACCTACCAGTTGCCTAATGAAACATGATACAATGATCTGCATTAATAATACTGGAACGTGGACTGTAATAACGACTCTGCAGCCTATAATATTCTTGACAAAGTAGATAAATTGGAAGGCAGACTAATAATTTATTCAGCAGTTAACACGGCACTATAATTGGCCTAACAAGATAGCTGGGCTGCTAGGGGAGATTGGATTTCAGCGAATTATGACAAAAACAGAAAAGGCGGAATGAAATCAACTTAGTTCACGTGGATTGCCAGTACAGTGGCAAGATAACTCGCCACCCACCTCGCCAACTAAATCTCAATGTCGATTTTGCAATTGCCAGGGCGCACTCACTTCATCGATTACATGGTTGTAATAGAAGGCCTACACACAATGCCAAAGTGCACTTAGTTCATACAGCTCTGTATCTCGACGCACATAAGTGCAAGGTGCAAATCGATGAGTTTATTATGCTTTTAAAGAGCCTACTCATTTTTTGAACTTGGATCGCAAACCTACATTCGAATACCGTTTTTATTTATTTTATTCATTTTTACCTAGAAAAATGTCTGCCTGTTTCCAACACTGATTCTTCTCACGTTCTTCTAGGGATTGTATGCTATTATAGTTGACTAGAGATGATTGACAGCTATAGTTGACTAGAAAATGTAGACCAACGAATTTTATGAAAGCATATAAATTCCCATGATAATTGAATATAAATATTTTGCAGATTGCAGAAATTCTAGTGTTCAATTTATCACTCAATGTTCCAATATTCTACTCAGTAAATCAAAATGATCAATTTCATCTATAAAGAAAATTAGGTGTCATGGAGTTGTAGTTTTCAGAAGCTCAACGAAGAAGCTCAGTCCAAAAACCTGAGTATCGTTTATGTAGGCCTACTAAATAATATTTTATATTGATTTTAATTATCAGAAATTAATGTAACTTCAAAGAAAACCAATTTAAATGGCAGAATGAACAAAATAACGCATTGAAGATCAATTGCCATCGAGCTTAGGAGTTTCAGATTGAAGCTCTACATATTGAATTTCCAATTTGCTACATGTATTAAAAATGATTAGAAATGCTGTAGAATTCAGACCCGCTCGGCCGCTCTAGGCCGGTCCTAAAGCAGTTCAAATGAAATTATAGACTTTTCTCTGGTTCCAATCCTCCTAAGAATCTAATCCCTCAACAAATCTGCAGAATTGGTAGAATAGTATTCAGGACTATTATTAGTCTATTATTATTCAGGCCTAATAAAACAAAATAATCACATCTCAAGAAATAACACAGTTTGATGGAAAGCGTAGCCGAAACCATGGATGCCAATACAAAGCGTATGTTTTAAGGAAATGTCTCACAAATTTAAGGGTAGAGCAACTCGTGAACGTTGATTATCTAGTTAATCCATAGTCATTTGCCAGTTATTATAGTTATTTTATAATTTCATAATTCGATGGGCCCACATCATTACATTGCAAAATAGGCGATGAAGCACGTGATTTTTCGTTCTAAGCATACATAGAATCACGATCGAAACAAAAGCTGGATAATTAAAAGCAATTTTTAATTTCGGCTATCTTGGAGGCAGATCGGCAACAGTAGCCAATGTTAGTACTTTTATACTGGACAAGGGTCTCTTTGTAGTGGCCATGAACACTGGTAAGGAAGTATAGGGGTTCCGCTTTCAGGGTATAATGGAGGGGAACTTGTATTTTCTGTTGAAGATAAATTGCTATGAGTTGCTGACACGCGACTTATAACCAATAACTTACTGGAACATAGGTCTCAACATATTTCTTGACGTGGTAAACGGAAAAATTCCGTTGTTGGAAAAATAAGTATGGAACACCTAAGAATAGTTGCAAGATAACGGCGCTGAAAAGGTTAGTCCTATTCACTAGCGCCCTTTTGTTTTGATGGTGTTTCTTATGATGAGAAACCGAAGATGTGGAAATCACAATGAGGAAATAAGCTTGGTCATTGAATAAATTCCCTAGGGTATTTATTCAATGGCTTGGTGCACTTGTTAGAAAACATTTTCTTTTGCTAAGGAAACTACAGTATTATTAAGAATTTCCTGGCGCATCAGGAGTATGCAGAATAAAATATAAAATAGATAATTAGGGATAATTATCAAGACAAACTCATTCAATTTCATCTTACCAGTAAAAAACCTAGGCATTCTCATCCGGGAAAAGAAAATCTCGGTATTATCATAAAGCTTGTTCCATAATGAAGAGATGACTGTAAATGTCAAAAGTGAAGGTGATGAGTTCCTATTGCTGTAAAAATCATATCCACTTTTGAGCTAAGAATTCACAAATTCAGTTTATTATTTAAAATGAATGGGAAAGAATTTCAGGATAAGAGTACTAGGATAATAGTACCAGATAGATAGTAAAAGAGTATCAGACTCTTGAGAGTGTGCCAGTTTAATTCAGTATTATTGATAAAAATAATCTTTTTCACAAGAATGGATCAAAACACACAAAAACGGGGATGATTATTACGTCACATTAATTGTTTTAGACAGGGACAGAAAACATGACCGTCGTATTCTTATGTTTTAATCAGCTGTATACAAATAATAAACAAAACAGTAGAAGCAGGTGATGATAATGATCTAAAAAACGAGACTGACCACTGTGCTATTCTTTTTCTTTCTCTTCTAATTTCTTCTTCTTCTTCTTCTTCCTCTTCTTCTTCTTCTTCTTCTTCTTCTTCTTCTTCTTCTTCTTCTTCTTCTTCTTCTTCTTCTTCTTCTTCTTCTTCTTCTTCTTCTTCTCCTTCCTCTTCCTCTTCTTGTTTCCCCTTCACCACCTCCTCCTTCTTTTATTTCCTCTTTATCGCACCATTCTTCCTCTTCTTCTCCCTAATTTGAAACTTTCGCATGCACATGAGCGCTTATACACTCACACATCGGAACTTCAGTAGCTGTTGCATGAAAAATTACAGAAGCTTTTTTCTACGCCCCCATTATGATTATTATTATGACAATTCGAGTTCATTTCTATTAACTCTGAATGATAATTACAATGATTACTGTTGAACTGAACGGTACAATTGCCAATGCTACTGTGGACTTGTATTGTAATTGTTGGGTGTTCGCCGTTGCTCAGGCTTATTTGCATACAAGATAATGCAATTACGGCCGCGATAAGTACTTTAATTACCCTGATACAACTCATTTGTTGTCTTTGTTTCTGCATTTCCCATTATTAGTTTGTTCCACTACAACAATTCTAAGCACAACTTTTTCTCTTCAGTTGAAACTTATCAGAACTTGAAGCTCACCTATTGATATCATCACTTCCAACGAGTTTTAATTAGTTTACTGGTTATTAAATGAGGTATTACTTCCAATATCGTGAATCGTGATCAAACCAATTACTCTTTCAAGGACTTCTAATATTATAAAATTGGCATGAAATTTGCAAAATCAAAAGCTATTGCACATGATAAATTATTAAGCACATTGACAATCTATATTAATTTTGTTGAATTTAACCATCAAGTTTCTGTTGGATGGTTCTTGTTCAGTAACATTTACTGAATAACATTGAAATAAATTATCTTGTCCTTTGCTGAATAACATTTTCAGATTCATAATTATTATACTAGAAACCTATACTAACTCTTCGTTATAGATTCATCAAGATCACGTACAGAGCATTATTGAGCCAATAATGGCTCAATATTTGTTTGTTTCAAGAGTTATCTCGATTTTTGTACTGTTAACAATTTATATACAGTTACGCTACTAATTTGTATGTCATATTCATATAAAACAAGGTCCATTTTGTAAACTTGAATGATTATTTTTTACAGTTCATTTTATATTATTTTATCATCTCGACACTACCCAAAAGCGGGAAAATCAGTCAAATATTTCCGCAATCATGGATTAGAACAACACGAACAATAAAAAATACTGCTTCAAAGCTATTTTAGTGATGAGGTGAATGAGAAAAACGTTTATCGAATGAAACCGGTTAGGTGAGCCTAATCAAGCGTACTGTTGTTTTGGAGGGACACGTTTCGTGAAGTCGAATAACTGGCACTCAGAATGAAATGTATAAGAAAACCAATAGGACAGCGTCTGACCGCACAACCTTTTCTTATTATCAGAAAACGGTTACACCTAATTGGAACCGACATTAATGGGCTGATATCGATTCCCTTTTACTAGACGTGGAAATAGCATCTTACTACATAGCAAAATGTTTTACTACAATGATTATAGTCCACGACTAAATGCACTGTAGTTTTTATATGGATTTTATATGAAACATACAGCAGCATAATACTTTACAGGTGTTTCATTTCCGTCTTGGTGTGTTCTTTGCTAACGAGCAAGAGATAGGGGCAGACCACTGCAAACGAGAGTCCATCCCTCATGCTGTACAATGACAACAGGCATGTTTCATATCTGCATTGGAAAATAATTGCACTTTGAAAAGAAAACGAAATGAATTACACATTTACAACGGTGGAGGTAATGGAATGACTAATTGGTAGAAGAATACCTACCACTGTTGTACATGAGAAAGCATATTCATTTCATAAACTGACCTTTCCCACAACTTTCATATCAGGGTAGCCCACAGTAAAAATATTCTTTGAAACGTTCCATATAAACAAACGTACGTTCATAAGATAAATGAACAATTATTCCCTCTAGGCTATAAAATGAATAACCTCTACTGTTATCAAATCACATAGTGACATTCATTTAATTTGACGCTTGGAATTCGATAGACAGATAGAGAGAGATCATTTCTCGACGTTGCTGATGACCGTATAGTACGATGACAAAGAAATAATATCTCTCTATCTCTCTGTCTCTCTATTTCTCTATCTCTATATCTCTCTATTTCTGTATCTCTCTATCTATCTAATGCCAAGCGTCAAATTAAAGGAATACTGTATCACTGTACTTATTCTTATATCTTGTAAGGAATTCATCGGCTGATCAATATCTAAAAGATATTCTGTAATTGTTGGAACATATGAAAACTACTACTGTACTGACTTCATCAGATACACCTTGAGTCCTCCATTTTGATTCTATTGGTAAGCTTCATTCGATAAAGTGATCACAACATAAATGGCTTGAAATCTCTAATTCCCACCCCCAGGAACAACTTAACGAAGGGAACCTCGTGTTTGTCAGTTAGGCTAGATACTTAAACCGATGGCATTCCAAATAGGTTGCCAAGCTCGTTTATTAATGTAAACAATATCTTTGTATAGCACGGCACGGCAGGGCACAGTAGCGCTTGGGCGTCCCATTAACGTTAATAGACTTGCAACTTCTCTGTGAGAGGTTGGATCGGGTCTTTTAATGTATTCAACTGCTACTATCTGTGCTCGCGATAGCAAAATAAATGGAAAATTCGCAAAGATCGAAATAAAAGATAAGAATGGCGATTGTAAGATTTCCTCTCATTACTGCAGCACGATTGTCGCAAAGTATTCTTTTGGACCAAGTTGGTAAACAATGGAATTGGTGAACAATGTAACTAAACGAACGGTCGAGAGAGGGAGAGGTAAGTTTTCCGAGAGTAGCAATGCGGTGCCATATTATACAGAAGCTAGCTAGCATCACCCAGTATAGCGCAGCGTACTCCATTCTGCTGCTTTTAACGAGTACCAACAACCATGATGATGTAATTACCGTTCTTATATTCATAGGGACATACCTCTGTGTGCAAAGTAGTTTGTGAGGATTTATCGCGAATTCAGGCAAAAGTGAATTTATCTCTTTGCAACAAACGGACTCCAACCACCACCGATAATGAACCACGAAGCAAGCTGGCATTATGTTTGGTTACTTGTTTTTTACTCACAAGAGTTCTCCAGAGTGGACTCCACTCCTCATACCATGGAAATAATGCTCAATATAACGAGAAAATAGTCAATTTGCACAGTTTGCAATAGTTTTTTAGCACAGTGAAAAAATGGAATAATTCAATTTATCAAATCGATCGAAATGATCTAAATCACAGAGAACAGATTAGTAACTAGAACAGCAGATTATTACTAGAGAGTATAGCTTCTCTATGTCTAAATCAACTGAGAGAAAACGGAATTGGAAATCATATTCCTATACTTCATTTTACGAGAAAGAATTCTCCAGTTTGATATCAAAATAGCATTCATAAAGAAAGATACTTTCGATTGTCAATATTGTCTGTCAATTATTTTCGATAGTCAATGATGAGTCTTATTACTATTGGAAAGGAGAAATATTTATGCACTTTAAACTGAAACATGGTCATCAACAACAGGAAAAATTGGATTTCAACTTGGAAAGACTGTATTTTGAGAGTTCTTGATTAGTGATCACTGCAATGACCATCCCTTCTATAGCCTTCTCTAAATAAAAGTGATTTGCATGCGTTCGGTTGTGTTAAAGTTAAAAATATGAAGTCGAAGAACTTGTTAATATTTTTGAAACAGAGAAACATTTTGCTGCGGACAATTTATTGCCCTGTCGAGGTGGAGACCGGTAATTAAATATCGGGTTGAAAGGATCTGCTACTTTAACGATTGTTCACGTATCGAAAGAGAAGCGGACGAGAATGAGAGGTCAGACTGAGGTCGAATGCAGAATAAACACACGATGAAAGGGAATGTGAAGAGGAGGCGGACACCTAGAGATAAATAATCGAACTCAACAATGCGAGATTATGACGACTGAATGGGAGGAGGTGTGTCCAGGGAAGAGTCAGGAAAGATCGAAATGAAAGAGAGGAAAGGCTACGGGAGAAGAAGGATACCTCAACGAACAATATTGAAGACTTTGTACTCAAATAATATAAGTATTGAAATAACAATAACTTACTTTTTTGATACATTCACAAAGTTCATTGGAAATTAACACTGACAAGATACTTGTGCTTGCACTTTTTTAAGGAAAAGTTGACGGAAAATTCTCTTGAATATATATATTTAAATATTGCAATGTTCGTTCAGGTATGTTACATATTCATATGTATGAACTTTATAGGCTGGAAGTAGACATATTGCTGTCTTATTACCTCCATGCCAGCTAACTCAAATATTAATTAATGTTCAATTGACTGATTCGAATTATGTGGTCTCTGAAACGAATGAAACATTTAAGTTTCCTCACTCCCATTATTGGTTGTAACTGAAGAATTTTTGACTTTGAGCAAAGACGATAGGAACTATTATAAGTATTCCAATTGTCTCTGCTTTTAGCTTTCTGTGAGAGGTTATTAATTTTCTTCTTGTTCCAGTTTCTTGTCACAAAAACATTGTCAAAATTATCCAATACCTGAAAGTAGCTAAATTTAGAGACAATGGAACTTGATCTATCCAACTTGTAGTTAGTTCAATTTGTACTGATGTAGTCAAATATTTTTCGCTTATTGTCTTATTGAAGGCCATTAAGGAAATGGCTTATGGAAATATCTAGATGACGGAAATGCATGTGTGGGCAAAGTGGCCGACTATCTTAGCATGGAATCGTCGGTTGGTCAACGCCACACACACTCATTCACTAAACACACAACACACACGCCACACACGGCGGTTGCAATCAACACGCCTCACTGCACACGAATGCAGCCAAGCGTCTCATTCAAATGCAACGGCGGTGGGTGCATCCCACAGTGCATCACAGAGTGCATCCACTCCACAACCGATGCACTCTCTTCAAGAAAGTGATGACCGCCGAGTAGAGCGAGAGAATCGGGTGCGTTGTGGGCTGGAAGAAAACTGCACGCGTGCTGAACATAACATGGAAAGCGTCCTTTGACACTTCGCGTCTCTGAATCGTTGATCGAAAAAAGTTTTCATCGACTGATTTGATTCAGGATAATGGTAAATATCGGGGTACCGAGCTCTGCTCGGGGGTAGGCCTAGAAAGGCACGGGAATGGAAATTTTAAAGGAAAAAAGGAATGAAATTAAACAATTTTTTAAAGTACAGCCAGCTTTTTTTAAAGTATAGTCTTATGCACTAAATCATTGCACTATAAAAAAATTAATGTCAGCTTTCGAAATATTATGAATAATCGAGTTTGAATGCATATCATTTGAAAAATCGCACTTGAGATAAAATTTTGCTTCATAGAAATAATAATATGAGTTTTAGCTCAGCTGTTTTGATGAACTCTTGACGATTTTTCTCAAATAAATAAAAACAGATCACATGGCTAACTTCATGCCTCAAATTTAAAAATAACAATACAATATGGAATATTTTAAAAATTTCAAATTCGTTTTAATTTTCTATAGATAAATTAAAAACAGAAATGAAAAGGGGAAATAGCTTATGTGTTTCGAAATCTTTCTCAATTCTGGTAATGGAACAGCTGGTTTTACCAAAAAGGTTAGTGTGGTTGAGCATTTCACGAATGATCATGTGATTGAAATGCACTGTCTCAGCTGCTGAAATAATCTTGTCTCACTCCCACACTCACCGCTCTCACTCTTCCTCATTATTTACAGCAGATGGAAATTTGTTTCTGCTGTCAGCTGATTCTTAAAGGATCGATTTTTCCTTTTTAAGGTCCTTTAGCGAGTTATCCCAGGGATGAGACCCGGCGCAAACTAATTTTTGTATCACAAACCTCCTATATTCCAAATTTCGTCAAAATCGTTAGAGCCGTTTTCGAGATCCGTTGGACATACATACATAAATACATATATACATAAATACTTATATACATAAATAAATATAAACATACAGAAATTGCTCGCTTAATATAATAGGATAACAATCTCTGTTTTTCATATTACTTTGAAATTATCTCATGAAAGTTTTTACATTTACTGACATTATTTTAAATTGAAGCTAATGGTCATAACAATTGACGTATTCCTTATGTTACGCCAATGTGATTATCAAACCTCTCCTATCCATTGCATTGAATTTGGAATGACCAAGAAAGAATTGCATTTTTTAAATGATTAGTTATAATAGAATGAAGTACCTCAAATCAATGTCGAAAATGACTTGAATTATTGTAGTTGAATGTTACAGAGATAATAAACAGTTACTTTTAGAGTGGGTTCACACGAACGGTTTTTTGGGGGGTTTGCGGCTACCAGTGATTCCATGTGTGGGAGAGAGACAAAAAACAGCTGGCATAATCTGTCTCTCTCCCACAGAGACAGATTATGCCAGCTGTTTTTTGTCCCTCTCCCACACTTGGAACCGCTGGTAGCCGCAACCGCCCAAAAACCATTCGTGTGAACCCGCTCCTATACTCTCCCATATTGCCTGACACTCTTATACCATGGAAAATGAACATATCTTTATTCCTTAACTCTTATGATGTTATCCTTATTCTCTGCTCTGTATTTTTTGTGCTTAAACTCTCTGAACTTTTCAATTGTTCACTGTATCATTTTATACTCTCTTTATCTCTCCATACATTTTATACTCTTCCATTTCTCTTACATGGAATATTATACTTCAAAATAATAATATTTACTTCAATAAAGATCTATTTGAAGAGATATTTTTCATGAAATTCAGTTTGCTTGATAAGATCACATCTTCCACACAGAATTGACTGTAATTTGGAGGAGCAACAATTCTGATTGCTTACTAGACGTGGAAACCTCGATTAACCTGAATTCTCATTGCAGCCACAAACCACGATAGAATCAACGACGACATGGATGTCGATCATATTTCTCTAAATTAATTATGAGTTAATTTAAGATTTCTAATCGGTGGTTAATTTGGCGTCGACGAAACAAGTCATCGGCTAATTGGAGTACGAAACCGTTCCAAGTCTAATAATTATTTTCAAGACGAAGAAAAATATGGGAAAGTTCGTACTGAGGAAGAAAGGAAGGAGAATAGGTGCTGTAATGGCCTGCGCATATGTACAAACAGTTCAATGACGATAATTGTTATTAATTTACATTTCCATTGAGCGTTTTGAATTTATTATTAAAGGCGTTGTTGGGTATGCAAATTCAGTTTCATCGTCCTCAACAGTTCTATACATTACGGTTTTAATTGAGCAGGCTAATTTGCTCGCTGGCTGAGCCTGAGTTAGGCTACGGTGTTTGGGCGTGACCTGCAATGCAATGCCTGCCCAGTGCCTAACTCATCGATGACTAGTGCCTTCTTACCGCCTAGGTTTGTACCTACATTGTAATTTAACCTAGAAGCCAGTGTAAATAGGCTAAGAAGGGTGATCTCATGTTCCCCAGGCCCTTTCACTTTTCACTGGAACGTCGTAAGTTATGTTCATTGCGTGCTAAAAATTATTATCAGATTGTTGTTCAGATATCGTGTAATTTTTCCGAAATAATCAGCTTCGCTTTTCGAGTGGAGCAGCATGTTGACATTTTAGTACCTATTCAGTTGTAGTATGAATCAACAACAATGTCCCCAGCTTAACTAAGCTAAAACAGTTCTAATAAGATTTCAATGTTTCATTAGTTGTTATGGGAGACCGTTTTTTTAAATCTATTGAATTTGAATTTATTCAGAGGAAGAACATTCTACAGAAAATCTAAAGGTTAAAATTTAATATTCAAATTTGAATTCGAATAATTAATACTTAGAAATTAAGTAGCTTGAGAAACAGTAGTATTTTAGAAATTTCCATTCCAAGCTGTCAACGTGGTTTTATAAAGTTATCTAATCGAAGTGGCTTGAGAGATAGAAGAACGATTCTTAATTTATCATTAATAATATTGGTTTTAAATTCGAAAATGGACAGTTTCCAGCGTCAGCCTGTTGCACCTTCCGACAAGTAACATCTGTACATTACTAATAATGATATGAATAAGAATAATTTTCTTTGTGAACACCAAGTACAGTGAGCACCAAATTTTTAGCTAAAGAAGAGAAAAGTTTTCGATTATTGATAATTTTGTTCTCCTACCTTTCTCGTAGTTGATCTGCCTCTCCTGCTGTCGCGCATTGTCGGCAGCCACCTTGAGGAGGCCCTGGATGTTCCTGAGGAGGGTCTCCGTTGAGGAGATGCCTGTCGCGTCGGGAGGTGCGCCCAGTGTCGAGTAGTTGAGGGCGTGAGGAGACACACTGCCCCCTGCGCTGCCACCTCCGCCTCCCGTCTCGCCCACATCGCTCAGATCACCTGTTCAAACACAAACATGAATTGCGGAATGAATAAAAACACCACAAACTATTATTTACCATTGTAGCAAATTGAATTAAATGAATTACGGTGGTTCGGAAATAACCTAAAATGATGGCTCCAATGTTCCCCCGGTACATAAATATACGTTGAGGTACGACTACGTGCAATGGCTTCTTAAACATTGAATAGTCATTAAACTAACTATATTACAAAAAAATGTTAAGTCTGTCAAGTCTTTTAATCACCAATTAACAATGCAGATTCTTATGAGTGATCAAAGATTTATTTCAATCCCTTAGTTTGTGACAGCGATAAATTTTGATTATGCGGTTGTGACAGCGAGCGATTTTCGTCGCTCAGCTAGGACAGGGCCTTAGCATTGTTGATTCTTATAAGCAATCAATGTCAATCTTATGATTTTGGCTACTTTGATCCCCTTTTGTGCAATCGAAAAATCTGAAGGAATCAGTTACTTCAGAACATTGAATCAGTTCAATTTTATTCAAATCTGTAGCCTGACATGAATTCGTTGTAAATTTGATCAATGCTTAACACGCATTTTGGGTAAAACACAGACAGGTTGATTAAAGTAATAAATCAATGATGAATAGAATAATTAATAATGTTGAAAAATAAATTATAAATAATGAAAATGATGTGTTGAAAATCAGTAATACAGAGAATAATATTTTGTATGAGAACAATATAGTTGGGTACGGTATACCAGTGTAATGAGATTTATCATTAATTCATTACGAGAAAATATTTATTGAAATATTATAGGATTTGTAAGAAAATAATAATAATACTGCATAATACTGTGTAATACTACATCTCATTCTTTACTCTATCTATACTCTATGGTTCCATTTGTAAAAAAACACGATTAGTTCAAAAGTGAAGGAGCAGATTCTACAAGCAAAATACCAAATGTAAAAAGGGCATAATGCCTGAATATGCGATGAATATTCTAGCTAGGGTTAGTTGCTAGTTACAAAGTTAATTAAAAAGTAAGTGAGCCTGCGGTTGTGAGATTAATGGCTGCTCATTAGGTCAGTCAGTCGACCCGGAGGTTGCAGGTTGGCGAGCAGGGACCATGAACCTGCTGCGGCCAATCGAATTAACTTGTCTCAAGTCTCAAGCCTGTTTCTTGTTCAACAGCTCACGAGTCCAACTAATTCTTCTGTCTTCTCAAAATTTAATAGTATGCTCAACAAAATCTACAGAAGGCAAAATTGGATTCACCTTCATTCAAATGGGAATATCACATGAACAGTACAGTTCTAAAATAATATAGTGGATGAGTTAGATTAGTCAATTTTATTGTACACTGCTCGTATAATTTTAAGAAGTCTAATCAAGGGTTGAAGCATAGATATTGTACGACTTGAATCCCGATGATATAAGATCTTTAGTAGACACAAATAATGAGTAATGACTAATGACTTGGGATAAAAAATGAATTATTATTTATTAATTCCTTAATGTTGATCTATAGGCCTTAATATATAGATATAATTGAAGGTGTCCAGTTGAAACTTTCCAACTACCAATTTATTAGAAATTGATAGGAGAACCAGGCATCTGCACCAATTACATAATTACTATCTAATTAAAGCTTTAATACAGTATAGAAAGAATTCAATACAAAAATACGTATTGCAGGAAGAGAGCTCATGAGCATTATTCAAGAAAAGGAGAATCGAGTCATCTCAAGTAAAGTATTGTTAAACTAGAGCCTGGAGAATATAAGAACCAATGACTTCGATTCTTTACACTTTAGCTATGTAACATGACGTGCATTATCTAAACAAGAGAAGTGGTTTGACTAGTTTACGCGGATTATCCACACTAGAGTGGACGGCTAACATCTGCTCTGCAGACTTCTTGTGAACAGCTCTTCTTTATTCAGAAGTAGGCTATCCTTCATTCAGAATTATTGCAGATCAAGTCAATAAATAATTCGCTATATTCTATATTATTTAAGTCATTCAGAAATAGAAAAGCTTTGATATGTCTCTTTACAAACGCTTTTCAAACGTTTACATAATATTTGCAAAACTTCTGTTGTTTAGAAGGATACGTTAAGCCGTCGCTTCCGCTCACCCAAAGAAGAAGTCGGTCAATTCATCTTTAAAAATCGTCCTTCAAATCACCCACACCCAAGCCTAGAGCTCATTCTCCAGAATCTATTTCTTCATTCTGAATAATTTTTAATGGGAGAAATCAAAACAAATCAGAATTGATTCCCACATTCCCTAATAATTATTCCAACTACATGTAGAAGAATTCAAGTTGAGCTGAGACTTGAAAATTTCATTTCTCCAAGTGAAACACGTAAGTATAACTTGTATAACTTGAGCATTGGAACGGAATATTCTGACTTTTTCATTTGTTATCATTTCTCAAGATTATTCCAATGACTTCCTTTGCGCAAACATGTAATTACAACTGCTTCAAGTTGGAAGAATGCAAGCTACAATCGCAAAAGACAAGAGCATGAGCAGAGATAATTCAGCTCTCCTTTTCTGAGGCATGAGTCTTGTTGCACACACCATAATAACGGTTGAGTGCCATTGTAAAAAGAATTAGATTTCAGACCGATAGCCACAGAAAACAAGGTATAACTTTTGCATGAAAATTAACTTCTCCATTTGAATGTTAATTTCAATGTATACTGTTATTCAATACAGTTATCCTTGGTCTTTTTACAATGATAGACACTTGGAATTAATTTGTTTAATTTACTGTGAATTGCTAGCATATACTAGTAGGTATCAGTATTTCACATATATGCTAATTTCAACGCAATCAGGCTTTCAGTTTTTCGTCAATCAGTTATTATATTTCTCAGCTGCAAACCCTTGTTCGTTTTTATGAGTACTTGGATTGGATTGATTGCGAGTGGAAACTATCAAGCCTGATTGATGTAACACAACAAAATGTCAAGATGCAATGATCATATACTAACGGAATACTGGTTAGTGGGGTTTTGAAATTTTAGCAGAAAGGGCATACTTGAAATAGCCTACCTTAAAAGCTTAGTCAACTTTCTGCCTAGCCTATTAATTACCCTGGTATCAGAATATTCACTTATTATCTGTATGAGGCTATATCTAGGATATTTTTATCATAAATGGTTCTTCTAGAACATTCTTGATCTCACAAATGATTGAATCGACCCTTGTGACATGACGTGATTATTGATTAATGATGAAATCACATTATGTTGACACTCAATCACAATTACAATCAATCAAAAATTACAGAGTAATCAATCAAATGATGATTGATTAATCACAGTATAAAATTTCATATCACCCAGAAGTGAAATACTAAGAAATCTTTATCTTCTGCCTCTTCATAACAAACTTATCATCAAACGTTATTGCGTACAAACTTTATTGCATTAACTAATCTCTACAGAATATTATTTGAAATATTAGTTTCAGAACAATAAAGTAGTATGGTTTGTTTCTATTGGTGCCAATCTAATTTGAAGAGCTGTCTGTTGATATCAAGAGACTGTTGAGTTCTGAGTTCGCGTGTAGACAGACTGTTGAGTGTCTAAATGACATCGACTGAGGACACGAACCGATTGTGGACTGTGGGAACCGCACAGCGCGGTAGCAGTTGGTGGCCCAAGTACCCCAGCGGGGGGCCCTCTGCTCCCTGTGCCCCCCTCTCCCACAACACTGTGGTCCCCTTCTTTTCTCATTGTTCCAATTCTCTCAAACAGCATCCAAATGTGAATTATCTATTCGAACACGTAATATCCGTCGTTGGCAAGATTTACTGTACGACTAGACGTTAATGGAGGCAATGAACGTATTGTACAGCGGGTAGCAACACAATGCAATCGCCTCTGCTGATGCAACCTGTACTGTACCAACAAATTGGAAAATTATTGCTGTCGTTGTTGTGACTTGTATTCTTGAAAAAATTGGCACTACAATGAACTAAATTTCCTATAGGAACGAAGTAATATCCTAGTTAAAAAATTTTCCTAGGAAAACGAACTAATTATGGAATGATGAATTTGATTCGAGAATTTTCAGAGTATTTCTAATAATGAAATAAAAAGAAATATATGTTTATTTTTTTCCCAATATTTGGATGAAATTCAGATGAGCAGACACTTCAAGCTACGATTGAATGTTTTCTTCATAAGCCGATTGTACACGATCAAACCTTCATTAAAAATGAAATATCACCAAATTGAATGATAATCGAATGAAACACCAGACATTCACTACCTAGAAAGGCGTTATTAACATTCATGTCTAGAGTGCATTCCAATGAATCTAATTACGTTGATAAAATTTTAGTTCGACACTGAGGTCGAGTGATCTCATCAGGAAACAATATCTCAATAATTCCAATTGATATTCATCTAATTAACTTCAGTTCGACAATTCTTTCGACTGTCCCTATCAATTAATTAACATCAAATAGAGTATGATACTGTATTATTGTTTTGGGCCTACCTTGGTCCTTGTCGTCATCATCATCGACGTCACTGAGGTTGTCCTCGTCGTCATCATCGTCGTCATGAGTGGCCGCTTCGCCCGCCTCACTGCCCGAGTGCATCCCCTCCTGGTCAACACCCCCTCCACCACCACCACTCTTGCTAAGGTTCAGCACCGGACTCTGTCCGTTCGACGAACCTAAAAACAAATACAAAATTGATAAACAGATAATTAAAAGCACTCGACTAGTGCTCGTTTTATTAAAAGTATTGTTTTCTGTGTAGGAATTCTAGAATTGACCTAACTCGGTCTAGAAAATCATGGAATTTGTTCAAAATTGTCTTGAATTCTCTAGAAAATTTTGTTTTATATAATTTGTATCTTGGAAGTCTTGAACGTTGTTATGAGATAATAATTAAAGATGTCTTGGATTCTGGTTATAACCGCTTGATTTGACTAGAAAGCCTTCACTATTTTCAATGAGGAGTCTTAGCTATTATGAAAGGGAAATAATCATATAGCAGGATGCATTTAATTTGGCGGTTGGCGATCAGTGAACAGCTGATGTAACGCAGCTTTGACACAATAATCCAGAGACTTTTTAAAGTCTTGAAGACCTTCAAAGTCTTCAAAAGACCTTTTTGAAGAAGACCTTTCAAAGAATACCTTTTTAAAGTCTTTGCAATAATCTACGAGACTCAGCATTTGTAGGTTGAGTAATGTGTCAAAGCTGCGTAACATCAGCTATTTACTGATCGCCAACCGCCAAATTAAATGCATCCTGCTATACTTGTCGATTACCAGGTCAACATTTTCAATGAGGAATTTTAGCTAATATGAAAGGGAAACAATTTTTCATATTTGGCGATTACCAAGTCATATTACCAGAATTATTGGTTGAAGGAGTGGAAACTATAGGCTAATGAACTAAAAAAATATGTAAAGAATCTCACCGTTGTGTGAACTGAGATCTCGAACTTTGTGGTCGAGTGCGAGCGCTCGCTCGGCTTCTCCCCTTTCTTCCCTTAGCCTGAAACAAACAAGACAAAATATTATTGATTTCATTCAATCATTCTGTAAAAGATGTTACAATTTTCACTCGCCACCATTACTTCAGTACTCTTCATTATCATTCAAATTGTTTCAATTATCAATAAAAGAAGCTATTACATTTCTTGAGAAAGTTTGATTCGTTAGTGCATTGGTTACAATAAAAAATAAGTGATGATAATTTAATTTGACATTGATTGAGTTAACAGTCCTTCGAAGATTATCATTTTAACCATGAGAATTTGATTGCAGATGATGCAAGTACTTTAGTGAACCTTTTGACGTATGAGTGCTTTAGCATTTTGACTCTAATTGCAATAGAACTCAAGAATAGACACTCGAGAAATTCCACATTTTATGTCGTCGTTCATATAGAGGAAAACAGACGGCTGTTTAGTGTCTACCTGTTGGGTTTTTATTATTATCTACCGAGTTAATGCAATAAACGGAACGATTGTTTGCTATGAAACACCTGCTATACGATAATTGGCCAAGGTAAAAGCAATTCAAGGGCTAAGTAAACATCAAATGTTGAGTTTCACAGAAAGCTGTCAGACATAAAATTTTGTCAATATTTTTCAAACTCGAGCAATAGTTATTGATAAAAAAGAAAAGTGTACGAGCTAGATTTTCATAATCTACACGATTTGTGACAATGCGTCTCATCCATGTTTTGTAGTGCTTAAAATCAATAGGGAAACTTACTCATATTTTTTCTTTGTTATCAGAATATCAGGTATAACATCGAAGTAATTATATACGGCATAATATTATACGAGGTAAAGAGATGATGAAGTAATTGAAACATTAGCAAAATATCGAGTACTGATTACAAGGAGATAGAGTTCATAAAACAAGGATTATGTGAAAAAATCGTTTGAATGATTATATAGTATATGATTCATGGAAGATAGATAACATCAATATTTGATTTTACAATGTTTTTACTTTTACAATTTAACTAAAACAATAATATTTCTTTTCCATTGAACAATAAATTTAGCGTTCTCATTTGCTACGTTTGAGAACCGCGACTTGAAACGTGATACAATAAATTTTGAAAAGTAGCCGTTACTCATTCATGTGGTGACAAGAAACAATTTAATAACAAGAGAGCACAGTCGAAAAAGTGCTAGACTGAACAGAGTGCAGTAATTCGGTGGCGCGGAGGTTCACTCAGTGCACATGAGCCAGGCATTCCCTCTGGGAGATGGAAGGAAGTCGCGCGAATTTCGCGGTTGGATTTCATCGCGCGAGGGTTGTAAGTTGTACTTACTATATAATTTATTAACACATTTTCCGAATAGCAGAGACCCGAACTTTCTCCAGCTGCTGCTTCTTCTTTTTGTTCAGTTCGGTGTTGTTGCTCTTTTGCATGCCAAGATGAAGACGGTATCGCACATAAATTCAAAAAGCCATTAGAGTTGGGAATGATTCCTCCCGGTCGCTTCTTAGGCTACACTCGTTTATCGTATTACAAGGCCAGCTCAGCTAAAAGCATTTCCTCATTAGTGGAGGGAGGCTGAGAGGACGGGGGGAAGCAACATCTTCATTTTCCAGGGAAGAACGGTGAGGGTTTGCCGATGGTTTTTCTCGTCTAATTCGACTTCCTCCTCTGCAATACGATGACTTTTACGCTATATTTGTTTTTAACTGTCCGTGGCCAGCCCATGCAAATGGAATACTGCCACCGAGTGGAGGGGAAATGCGTAGCTACAACAACCAAATCACCAGAACTTCCCTTTTAAAAACATTATTATAATTTCCTATTTCCATTCACCTAACGGCATGGAAATATGCATGTAGGCGCGAGCAGCACCTTGGGGGTGGCAGATGTAAGTGCACCACAGCAGCAACGAAGATTCATGCTTTTGACTTTTTAATAAGTAAATACAACTACGGACTTGTAAGTGGTCCCTCAACGAGATGCAGAGCCTCGTAGACGTAGATTACATTCGCTTCCTTCAACTTGGCTACATCCCGTGGTTTATTATTCTATATGCGAATGAATATTACTTCAATTTCCGTTTTACGTAGAGGCCGCAGCTTTCGGACCGGACACTGAATACTAATCAGAACGCTACTGTAAACTGTAGTTGATGATGATGATGTTTGATCAAGAGAGAGGTAAGTTTGTTTTATCAATGTTATCAGTATTGAAATTTTCATCATGATATTACTAATGGATAGATTTTGTTAAAGTATTGCAGGGAAATCACAAACCCCCCTTTCCAATGAGTTTTACGTTTTCTAGTTGCCGGCTTAGTTAATAGTAACGTCAAGACTCATCAAGGTTTGATGTTGATAAATTTGAATAAATTTAATGAATAAATCAACCCATTCACCTTCTAAAAATGAAAGAATTGAAGAATATCTAAAGAGGAGCACTTGCACAATAATTTGAATAGAAAACAATGAGTCTTTCAAATTACAGTATTATCATTGCTAAACAATTTATATGAATTAATATTTCCATGTTCTCCACTTGATCAGTTCACCCTTGACTCCAATTTATTCAGAATCAGAATATAATAGGAAACACATTGAAGTTTTCCTTTCAATTGGTAAAAATAATTACTATGATTGAGTACAGACAAGAAATGTTATTCACAATCTCACACACGTTACCTTTCTTAATAAAGGGCAATAGTTCTGGAAATTAATAAAATATTGATCAGTTGCAATTAATCAATATCAATAATCTAGAAGGGACTTTGAAGAAGTTCACAGTAGTCGAGTTTCGACTTTCACAAAACATGAATATCATTTGTGGCGTTGAATGTTGAAAATCACTGGCCTAATGTCCCGAAGGGATTCATCAAGAGACTGAAAATGAATCACTGGAAAGACGACTAAATCTAATCTGCTCACAGTTTGCGGAGGGAGCGCTGAACGGATTTTGATGGTGCGTGGTGGGGGGGGGGGGTTTGCAGAGTAAGGGCTAATAGGGTAAGACAATAACCGACTTGGTCTAATTGATCTTGGCATCGAAGATATTCGCTCACTCTTGCTGCTTCTTGTTTATTAATTAACAAGTTCCTGGTCCAAGACTTTCACCCCGCACCATCCACCAAGTTCTCATTTAGCTCTGGATGCCCCAAAGTCCCTACTGACTACTGAGCCTGGATTACTACTTACTTCGGACGGACAAATCTTGCCTGAGCCAAACAATTTCGATGTTCGCTACGGAACTAAATCCACCGCAGTGATTGACCAAGTTTGATGCTCACATCAAATTCATAGCTTGAACGTCAATAAGTTATTGTATCAAATACCGGTAGTGATCTCACTTCACTCTTCTTATAGAACCTCTTTTTCACATTTTGAGCTTAGAAAATCTCTTATAATTTGACTGAAACTTCGTTATTATTTTTATCTCCTTCTTTGAATTCTCTCTGTATATTTCTCATATCAGAGAGAATAAGAAAAACTATTCTCAATCAATTTTCAAAATTCAACCATCATTAATTACTTGGGAGACACAAAAGGCTTACGACTTACTATTTTTCTGAATATGGTTGAGCCTACATTTCTAAATTATATTAAATTTAATAGAACCAATATACGAGGGTAAGTCAATTATTATCCGCAATAGAGGTATGTTTTTGTTTATGTTGGCAGTACTGTTGTTTTGCGTTGATGACACGGTTTTTTGAATATTTGAGGTCACATCTGCGCATGTTTCAAGCTGCTAGGTTTGTTTCATTGTCGCTGCCTTGCTGTTAATCATGGCCGCTCTGCTTTCCGGTTGCACCAATGAAGAGCAACGGTCAGTGATTCGTTTTTTGTGGTCGGAAGGTGTATTAGGGGCCAAAACTTATAGATGAATTTCGGAATAATACGGAAATAGTGTTTCGCCACAACGGAGTGTTTATGAATGGATTAAAAATTCAAAAATTGTCGTACAAGTGTTACGCATGATAAAGGAGTCGTGAGCATCGTTTAAAACTGATGCTTACGGTTTTTCGGAACTCACAAGGTCCAGTATTGGAACATTATCAGGAAAGGGGGACAAGAATAAACAGTAATACGTTACAGTGAGATGCTTACTGCCAAGCTAAAGCCTGCAATTCGAAGCAAACGCCGAGGATTGCTGTCAAAAGGTGTTGTTTTGTTGCACGACAATGCCCGTCAACAAACTGTTGCCCACACTGCTGAAACGCTCAGGAAATTAAAATCTGAAGTACTGGATCATCCTCCACATAGTCCCGATCTTGCTCCTTCTGATCATCACTTGTTTGGTCCATTCAAAGAGGCATTAAGAGGCCGTAGATTTGCCACGAATGAAGCATTGAAAGAAGTGGTGCATTCTTGGCTTGCATCTCAACCAAAAACATTTTTTTATGGGGGTATCAGGAACCTTGAACAACAATGGACCAATTGCGTTGAAAAGCAAGGAGACTATGTCGAAAAATGATGTACTTGTAGGTTTGCTATTTGATTCCAAAAAAATGTTATAACTGTATTGCGGATAATAATTGACTTACCCTCGTAATAGTCATGTACAATATTTAAAACGTGTATCTGAAGTGGAATGACGGTGATTTTGGTTATACATTGAATGAATATTTGAATTGTTTCTTATTCCAAATACTGTGATTGGAAGGAGGGAAGTTCAATTTAGAAATAAGTAATTATTGCTTTTTTATAGCATACCCTGTTTTAGGTTCAGAAGCAACTAAACCAAGATCGATCATAGTTTGAGACAGATATTATCCTGTTGTCAACCCCAGTGATCCTCTCCTACTTGTTTGTATACAGCAAACTTGGAGTAAACTTTGTTAATTCGCATCATGTTTGCTATTGCAGCGTTCCTTTGTACGGTGGGGAGATAGAACACGAGAACATGGTTTCGATTCCTCTCCATTATTCCGCGGGGAGTCCGCCCCATCGCTCAAAGATCAGAACGCCTTATCACTGGCAAACTCCTTGCTTGAGACTTACTTCGAGTAGCTGTCATTACTCATGAGGTTTGTAATACAAAACAAGACAACATAAACGAACGTCTTCTCACCCCCTCTCACTCTCCCGTTCTGTCTCTCTTCAAATCTCTTCTCCTCACATTATTACTCCTTTCCCTTATAAGCGTCTCCTCCTCTCCCATTATTAGAAATTATTTCGAATTGATAACAAGTGAAATTTCACTTCTCACCCCTTTCGCAATCTCGTTGATATTATTTCCATCGCTAGTAGAAACCTCACACGATACGAGTCTTCACTTTACTAGCAATTACCCACTGATTAATGAAAACAAATTGAAAGGCTCCACTTCGATTCACTCTAATTAATTTCAGCGTGGATCGGAAGAACGGATGAGATTCAACGTAAGAGTTAAACCGGCAGCTTCGCTCTAATATTGTCATGAATCTTCATCTTCTTACCACCAAGAAACCAATATGCCTCACAAGAGACGAGAAACACTTTATATCATGATAAATTACTCGTTTCACCCTTGAAACTCTAATAATTCAGAATCAGAGTAAAACAGAAAACACATTCAACATAAATTCACATTCAATTTGTTTCATTGAATATTACTTTAAATTATAATCTGCGAGCAGCAATTATTTCCTTTCTATCTGAAACTGAATTCTGAATTCTGAATGAATTTCAAGATGCAGTAGGTTCATAGTTCATATCATTCTCAATACTACTTGTTTCAATGCTGTGTATTATTTATCAATTTACTCTATTCATATCATTAAAAATATTGGTTTGAAAGTCCAGACAACAGATTATAAAATTAAGTCATAAAAAAGTTAGTTAATTTTTTCAACAATGATGATTATTAATGGAAGCTTTACGATTTTCAAACTGTTCTAATAATTGAGTGACATAACAACTCAGTGGAATGAGTAGAAGTCAAAATGTCGTTTTAATTCTACTGGATCATTTTCTTCCTTTCTTCTGTAAGTATTCCAGAAAAATTTTTCTCTAAATTTAATTAGTTTTTTGTTAATGATCTCAACAAGAACATCCTGTTGACCCTTGGATTCAGATTCACCTGGAAAGTTCAAGACTTGCGAAAATTCGAATGACTTCAGGAAAGTGATACAGGCCTCCGAATTCAATGATTACGGAAGGCAGTTGACATTTGTCTTTCTTTCTCCGACTTAAAACGTCAACAGGAAATTAAATCCTTTGGCTTCTCTACCAAAGATTATGTTAGCACCTTTCTTAGGTCAATTCCCAAGCAGCGCTGTTAATCCTGAATCGTCTCCTACATTGAGATCTCCTGAAGGAAATGAAATGGATTTCGCCAACTACTAAACAGTAGGTTTTTACGGCCCGGCATCCTCTACTTCTTTTTCCTCTGAGCGATGAGTTATGAGTTATCGAGCATTTCATTCAGAAATACGTCCGTCTGAGCTTCCTTTTTCATTTCATTTCCTACTAATCCCGACGAGAACGACAAAAATCACTCCGGTCATTTGTAAAATCATCTCCTCCTCCCATCACAGACCTCATCAACTTCATATATTATGCATTCATCGTGTCTCCGTTTACTTCATTCGGCAAATAACACACAGTCGCATGCACGCTTAAATAAAAAACTCAATCCATACAATCAAATCTCATTCTCATTCAGTTTTATTCTTATTTTCCATCACGAAATAGAATTCTAAAAATATATTTTTCTATCAAGCGATGTGGAGAAGAGGATCTCATCTCATATTATGAGATCTATCAGTATCTGAAATTGAGAATCCCAGTTGTTTTATTTTTTGGCGGTTTTAGAGACACACATCAAACGAGCCAGAAACTAATAAGAAACAAGAATTTCCATAATTTTTTAGCAGAAACAACTTCAGCAGGGCAATGTTGAAAATAAGTTTGTTTTTATCTATCGCAGCTTCTGTTTTAAATAGAAATAAGCACTCGAATGAGGCAAACGTATCACAATGTATTCATATCTTCATGTATATATCTTCATTCATATCTTACATACTTCATCATACATGGAGCCTTGAAGATATCCTTCTGTGATGCATTTTTGTCAATCATTCAAGTGTAACAAATTGAATAATGTAACTTACTGAAATTTTTCATGTATAGACACTAGAAATGAATATTAATAAGTAAGAATGTACTCACAAATTACTTTGTGAAAATCTCTTGTGAAAACATGTTCTGGTGATGCAGCAAAATGTGAAAGCGTGTTCTGATGATGCACAGCATTGCGAAATGATCACTACCACAGTAATTTGTGAGTACATTCTTACTTGTTAAATCATTTTTAGTGCCTATATATTTGATCATGTGAGGAAAGTGATCAATGGATCCACAACAACTAATATTTTTCATTATAAGTGCAAGTCGCAGAATGAATCCATAGTCGAGAATTTATTTCAATGCTATTTCTTGTTTGTTGTTTCGAGGGTTAAAGCAGCTACAATCGGAGATGCATGATTGTTACAAAGCACAACGCCCAATAATTATCATATGCCAGTGAAGGGATTATATCAACTATTCTGTATACATAGCAGACTAAACCGACCATAGTTGGCTTGTGATGTTGATAGAGGCCTACAACTATGAATATGTGTGGAAGAGATATCTTTATCGCAGTTTAGGGTGGTTGGTACCCTCTCCTCACCGCTGATCGCAGAAGGATTAACGCTGACAATATCCATGTATGGTGGTCTGCTGTAACACTGCTAATGTATGTGCTGGCTGTTTGTAGCGTTTGCTTTTGTTATTGTATGCAAATATAGATAGTGGCCAGTACCACTACAACAACGATATCGAATGGAACACTGGAGGTGAGATGTTAGTGATAGATAATTGAGAGAGACTGGTAATCCGTGGAGAGAGAGAGATAGTTGATACGTTCATGCTCGACTGGCCATTGTTTATTTTGTTAGGAGAGAAATAAAAAAACATGGAATCATTCTCTATTCTCTGTAGATGGGAATAATAGTGTTATCCTTGACTCGAAACTGAAATTGATAGAAGCCTTCAAATTGGATATCGTATTATCATTTCAATGCAACTTGCCTATTTCAACTAATTTCCAGATGGGAGCGTATTAACGCTATTGAGCTAAAGTAAATATACAACCAGAATCCAATACTGATAACGAAACACACACTTATTACTCAGTGTTTTACTCAACTATTGAATAATATTCTTGTCAAAACATGATATCAGTTATGTTATTCGAATATTATCAGTGTCTGTTTTTGTTGTTGATACGACTTGCGTTATGTGACAATTTAGCTAACTAATTAATTAGATTAGTTGATCATTCCGTTTGTTATCAATCCAAACATTTGTAGAAGTTATCACTCGGAGTCTACTATGAAAATCGAATACAGCAAAATTAATCAACTTTATTTTGAATAAGAACTTGAAGTTTTACTTTCTAGCTACTCTGTTGATTTTGCAATCCGAACATAACATCAAATCAAATGGTTTATTGCTAAAAAAGACAATAGCTCTGGTTTCACTTCCGAATATAATATTTTGCCTCTCTGAAGATTTCTGTTGAGGGGGACACATAAATATTATTTCAGTGCATGATGGACAAGGGTTTATCTCAAAAACTTTCAACATTATTTTGGAAGAAATCTTTTTCAATAGAAATGCAGATGTTTTTAATAATTATGAAGGATATTGTACATGTATGCATGACTATTGAAGATTGTATATCTTCCAATCTTCAGTCAATAATGTGATGCTAACATATTCCTTATATTTTCGATTGTTGTTTTTTACAAGATTTTTATATGATTTTTATATTATTTATACGACTTTTCCCATGCAAGAGACTGTTCTTTGAAGAATGTATCACCAATAATTATTTCCAGAATAATTTCAATGAGCTGTCCGCAGCAATCATCCATCACTGGAATGATTGTAACCAAACCAATTCCAAGTTTGTGGATATTCTGAACATCCTAGTAGTGCATCAAGCACGAGAAGAAACTGTTTCCAACAATGAAAGTGAATTCTGAAAGCAATCAAAAGCTTCCACAAGTTACTCTGATGCATTGGAGTACTGCGATTAAAACACGAAGAGAAAGCGAAAGTTTCGAATTCCGCTGAGAGGAAAACTGCTGAAAGAGGGACAAACATGGGACAAGCGTTCAACGTTGCTCTCAAACCCCTTGCGCCTTTCCTCACCCTTGTAAAATCTGAAACTCATCCCCGTGATTTCTTACCGCTTTCACAGTCTTCATATCGTTGGCAGTCGGTCGGGGAGGGGGGAGGATGGGCCAGGCCAATCTTCTTTGCGATACGTTTGCTGATCCACGGACACAAAGCTACCATCCCCTCCACACAGCTAATACCTCATAAAGAAACCACCGGCCTATATATAACAAAATCCCTTGAAATTACAAAGAAAGCTATAAATTTCAATGAATGAAAGGAGAGACAGACCGCACCGCTCCCGTTTATAGCAGCGAGCTTCTTCTTCGGATAACTTACAATGCATACATTCAAACTTTCCGAAATTTCCAACCTCAACCACATTGGCGGGCTGCGTCCCTTATGGAGCTGCGTTTAGTAATTTCCGTTCTTTCTCTCATGGCGATATACTGAGCTTTGATAATATCGAACATGCTAAGACCTTCTTCATTCCTTATCTTTCAAGTGAATCTTTTGTTTGAAGATCACAGTAAGAACTTTGTTGAGTGAGACACATGCATATATAGTTTTACAGTGGGATATCATTCTCTCTATAACGTTTTTGCAATAATATAACTATGTTCGAAATAAAATTTGTAATGTGCAAGGTTTAATGATGTTTGTAAGAAAATAATTGGGAATATTATGATTTATCATGCACGTTATGAGCCTTGAGCTGGATAATGGAAGACAATCATGAAAAATTGGAATTAATCGTATGCTCACAAGTGAAATTTATATTGTTAGCCCACTTCAAAAAATGACACCTGATTGATTTTCAATCAAAACATTGAAACGGTAATCAATCATTTAAATTTTAAATTATCATTGGTTACAGCTTTTGTGTCACAAACAATATTACAATATCACACAAATTCCAGTTCTATCATATTCATGATTACAAGAACTGTAATCCGAATTTTGGACCAAACAATAATACCAAGCTGAACAGTAATCAATCTGTCTACTCTGTCACATCACTAAATGTCGCCACGTTCAATCGCAATTATTAAATTCTGCTTTGCTCGGTGACATTCCAAGCCCAACTCGACGGGAGGGTTCCCCTCCCCCAGCCCCCGCTGTCCAATAAGCTGCTGCGATCGGCATGATCGAGAGATGACACGCTGTTCCTTTGAAGTCGATGCCAAATTGCAGGAAGCGCTGCAATGCAATAGCAACGACCAACAGCAGCACATAGAGAGGTCGAGTTGGTGCATTTTATTAATTCCCACGCCTGCTAGGCTCGGCCGCCGAATATTGCATTTGATGTGGCCGATGAACGAGTAAACAGTCCGCCGCACTTTTATTTAATTAAGCACATACCTGGATGCACTTTTCACTCGCTAACGCTATTGCTGCTGCAAACTAATTACTTTGATTAATATCACAACAACATACCGTTACTCAGATCCATGTTTCCATTGATGCTTCACTCTGCCTCACCGTATCAAATACTAGCGTGATTATGACATTCCTGTCTATAGCCTAATAAAAGCTCAAGTAGACTGGAATAGAACTCACGAGGGAAATATTTATAGAATACTAGTCCCATCCTTCAACTAACTCTTCAAATAATTAGCTTTTAAGTTTTTAGAGGGTCCTATAAGATATTCTATTTAGTTAGTCTACTGGTCCTTGTTCTATGATCTATGACCTACGGATGTCTAGGAATCTCGAATTAAAGAAAAAAGTTCCAAAAAGTGAGAATCACGAAAAAACCTGCGGAAGTTGCTTCAACATTGAATGATGAAATATGATTCATAGGATCATCGTTAATATGATTCATATAGGCTATTAAGGGATCGTTAAACACTGTGCTATAACAAAGTTCATAACCATAGATTATTGATGTTGTAGATAATCATAATATTAAATTGTAGATGATTCATATTCACAATATTTTTGTTTCTATACTAATCTATTAGGCCTACATCAGATTATTGTAGTATGCTTTGATTATCAGGCAGTGCTGGGGAGAGATAAGTGATTCGGAGCTTCCTCATTCATTTACACTTTACAGCATTCAAGTGCTACTCAATGTGCGCCATAACTTCACATACGATTTGGTATACAGTTTAATGATTATCTATTTATGCTCACACGAGATGGAACGGGGATGTTCCTTAATAGAAAGCTATCCTCAGTAACAACAGACGATGACGGTTTATAGGTGCTGGTGCGTTGCAACTCAAGGCAATAATAGTTCAGAAGGTCGGTTTGCTAGGATGGAAGGGAGCTGCTACAATGAAAGGCGTAAATCAGACATCAAGAGATGTCCTGCGCGTCCCTTTCTCGGGGTTCTCAGTAAGGAAAGGCCTAGTTTACGATCCTGGCACCGAGACGTAAACCCAAGCAATATTCTAAGAGGACGCACATTCATATCTTCCTTTTCCTAAGGGCGTAAACTGCCCTCAGCTCATCTCTGCCCTCCTGTTATTGTTCGTATTTATTATTATCATCAGCGTCCGTCGTAACAAGGCAAATGCCAGCTCAGCATACCTTCGAATCAAGATATCTCTCCTACATCCAACCCTATAACTTCCATGGACGACTTGACAAGTCATCAAATACAACCGTGTAAGTGGAACCATTCTTTTTCAATCATCATCAAGAATGGGACAATCCACAATGACAGCAGAGAGGACTCGATTCATGGATTTTCTCAGAGGAATATTGGTTGAAGCAAGGAACGGAAGTTTCCTCTTTTCAGCCCTACATTCTGAAAGAACAACTCACAAAAATATTCATACTTATTCTACCAAATAAATATTCATACCAACTCTATCAGGGTGCAGTATCACAAATTTCTGATGAATTTAACTAATTCTGAACTTAATATTCAAATTCAAATTGATTATTCATGAACGAAAAACATATTAACAATAGAATACAAATAATAAATCAGAGAACCCGAAGAAGATAAGTGTGGTATATATTCTTCCGAAATTCAAGGAAATAATGGAAAAGTATTTACTTTTGGGAAATATATCTAAATGATTATAATGTATACGGTGGCACCCCTTCCTCCACACCGAATAAAATTCTGGGTTCGCCTATGCAGGAAATGGAGGGCTGAATAGGGTAAAATAGGAAAGTTACTATAAAACAACCTTATGAAATCTGTAAGGTTTCTTTGTTCAATCAAATTCCCCAATTCATATAGACCTATATAGAACACAATA
The DNA here is from genome assembly GCA_017141395.1 of Laodelphax striatellus. Classification (NCBI taxonomy): domain Eukaryota; kingdom Metazoa; phylum Arthropoda; class Insecta; order Hemiptera; family Delphacidae; genus Laodelphax; species Laodelphax striatellus. The sequence goes on along the minus strand of CM029533.1, from coordinate 29,227,720 downwards.
CAACTAAGCAAGGAACGATTCATTCATAGTGTAGTGAGTATTGATCTTTTGCATGTGGGGTCCGTTTCAAATGAAATAATTGTTTGCCTAAGAAAGAGGGGCTGGTCGAGATACCGACTTGCAGCGTATTGCCATTTAGGAATGCAAATTTATACTAAGCCGAAATCTTTCGTCTGCAATCCAAACCTATGCTTTGGCGTCCCTCTTTCGACTGCCTCCGCTGCAACAATCAAATGTTTCTGCGATTGATCTCAAATGGGGTTCCACTCCCTCCCTCACTCCGATGCTCCACAATATTGTGCATTGTTGTTCTCTCTCACTCCAACTTCCCTACACATCGGTTTAATCCACAGTTGGATTAAGTTTTATTGTTTAGTTCATTTCTTGGAGATGATCTAGGGCTTGGAGATGTTTTCCATTGCATTGAAATTAAAAAACAAAAAATTCCATCAGAGATTTCATGGAGCTTCATTTCCAATGCTTTGATCACTGATAATTTTAAAGCATCCTGCAAATTATTGAAATTAGAATATAAAATATTCGCTGATCTACTAATGACCGGAAAATAGTGAGCAATCGAGATTCCATCAAATATGGAGTCCTTTCTTGAATAAGAGAGTGTAAGCTGATTTTTCGACTTGACTATCATATCTTGGAAGTAAGGAATATATATAAATTTTGCAATTGAAATCTGTTATATATTAATGAAACTTAACTTTTCATAAGACATGATAACACGATTCAATTAATGATTCAAAAACGTTTCCTGATAGCAATCCTGTTGATCCAATTCCAAAAAGTGAATATTATACCAGCTACTTATTTCAGCTAAGCTTACAGCTAATACATGCTGATAATTAATCAATCGAAACAATCCTCAATGACCTCAATCAGTTCAATTAAGTAGTTTCAACTTTTTTTCGGTTGATAACGATCGACTGATGTTTATTCAGTTCAATATCATATAAATATTCACTCTTGATGTCTCCTTATCGATCTGTTTTGCACTCGCTGGCGAGACTTTATTATCTTCCATCTGTGACAAAACTGGATTCCATCCATTGTTCTCCAGCTCTACATCTGACTCGAAGAAACATGATGAACTGAACCTGTCAAACTCTGTCGATATGTTTGAGGTCAGGTTACGGCGTGGAAATTAAGCGACGGCGTTCACGATGCGGAAATGGCTGATGGCTCGGAGGTGTGAGGAGTCACATTTTTTTCCAGTCTTGTTTTGAAAAGGAAACGGGAGACGAAATAACCGGCCGGGACGGTTTGCGGTGGACGGACGGGACGGATAGAGTGTCGCCACGGACGGTAAGGATCCGACGTGGGGGGGAGGGGGGAGCAGAGTGGTGGTTGAGCACCACAGGGGAGCACAAAGTAACGAAAACCTTCTTGTATCTTTCTGGTTGGAGAGAGTCACGAAACACATCGACAGGAGCAGAGCAAAACAGAGCGAGACGGTCGACTGGAATTCATTCAAGGGGACAGATTTAATTATGTCGTTTGGTTCGCGTCAACTGAGGAATCCCATATCGGATTTCCATCGGAATATCACACATACACGCCCGTCCCAAAGACACATTCCCCGCTATTCTCAAATGATCGTTTTTATTATTTAACAATAAATACGAGGTCTCCGACACCGACCACTAGCACGTGCGGCTCATCTTCTGCCGACTGTCTACGAATGTGGAAACCGCAGACTAATGAAGCGTCTCTCAATATTAATCAAGGTGGCAGCGGCATTCGTATTATGAATCGATGTTGCCAAATAATAAGAAACAGTTAACTTCCCGATTCAATATTCCAGGACTGTTACAAAACTCGGTAGAAAATTATGTTAATAATACTTATTCGAAGAAGACACTTTCATACATAACTATTACTATATATGTTATATCTTCTTCCTCATAATATGTCATCATAATGTTACTCTTGTATCTTGTTTCCCTTAATGAATAAACAGTTCATTTCGATTCTACAAGTCACAATTTATATATTATCTTATTTCAACTGAATTACAGAAACATATAAATATAATATACAACTGAATATATCGTAATATAATATTCAACTGAATTACAGAAACATATAAATATAATATAACTACACTTTCATATGAAGGCTATTTCTTGTTTGTAGAGTTCTCAATGGTTTGTTGTTAAGAGAAACTGTCTTAGTGATTCTCCTTCATAGTTGGAGATAGGCATCGTTGAGTTCGAGATGAAGAGCATTAGGTATGCTTCTTTAATTCAGACGAAATAATCTAATCTGAAGAGAATATAATGAATTATAATCTGAATAAATTAAATTGAAAAATACAAATAGAATAATCTAATTATCTAAATACTAATGAAGAGGGGGAAGAAGTGATGAGATCAAACTCATTGTAGCCTATTCATGAATGCCACAGTTTTCAAGCAGTGACCGAGTAACGAGAATACAATTGATTAGTGTCAGAAAGCGAAATAGTCGGGAAAAAGGCTCTCAGGTTTCAGGGGATCCTCGTGCAAGAAGGCAGGTCAACAAGACAATGTTTATCAATTACGTGTAATTTGTTAGCAGGAGAGCCGCGCGTCAGTCGTAGCCGGGGACTTGAAGAAGGCGTGTCTGGTTTTTATTCAAATAGCTCAAGGGTCAGAGTGTGTTTCCAGGCAGGTGTAACTTCATTTGGACACTCACTCATTCAGTCATCTATTATTCGTTCGGTAACAGCTTATCTCTGTCCATCTGACATGAAAGCAACAAACAGTTCGTACAATGCTTACTTAGGTTGAGAGTCAGAGTGAGAAAGGAGAGCTACTAGAAGAAAAGGAGGTATAAAACAGTGGAATTGATAGAGTGAGTAAGAAAATGGATATTAGGCGGGAAAGAACGAGTAGTAATATAGGAGACGGTAGAGGACTGAGCTCTGGATTCCGTAATGATAGGAATAAGCTTGGACTAACCCAGTGCAAGCGCTCAACCCACGTTCATTCCCCAACCTTTCTAATCGTTCCGTTTAGAAGGAATTCACTACCCCAGATGGATATTAAAAGCGATAACATCTATCTGTTTCTGTTTTTCAGTGGTTCTCATCAATTAATAACGCCAGTCAATTTTTTCAGTACAGCCTTTGTTTTTTTATACAGAGAAGTGTTTTGTGGAAGTTATCATATCAACACCAAACATTATCAACTGAATGAAAACGGTAGACATTATTAGTGTCATTCGCATGATTAGTGAGTTTGTGATGCAAATGAATTGTTACTCTTATGTTTGAATGGAGCAATGGATTAGCTTCAGGAATTCTATGAATCTGTGAGGAGTCGATCCAATTGTCTATGTCTACACCACAGCATGATCTTCTAATGAAACAAATGATCTTCTTATCAAGCAAGATCTTCTAATATTTGAACAATTAATCTATTTTTATTTGATTTTGTGTTTTTAATACAAATTGCAATATATGAATAGGCATGTGAAATAAGAATACTACAGCCACTTTGGTTGAAGTGGTGTATGGATTAGTCTCATCATCAGAGTTGATACTTGATATTGAGTTGAAAGTGATACAATACATGTGAATTAAATGTACCACTTCCGCTACATTCATGTAGTTTTTGTTGAACAATTGAATAACACTGTACAAAGTATCTGCTTCCACGCTTTCAGCAGTGTTGAAAACGACCGTGCTACGAATAGATTATATCTCGACGTACGCTGTCATGTAGATAAGGCGATGACAGCAGGGGATTTCGTAATGTCAGCCTTACCAGTACGAGAAAGGACGAAGAATTGGAGTAGGGGTGGGAAAGAAAGGGATAGAGAGAGGGTAAAACAGACAATGATGTGAGTTCACCGACTTTACAAAGTGGCTCCCCGGAACTGTTGGGATTGATGTGGAAGAATATCATTTACTTTTTCCAGTAGAAAAATACACATAGATCTGTATCGGACTCACGAGAACTTCTCAAGCCACGTGACCTTTAGGAGAGTCAAACGCGTGTTGCCCGCTTTTGGCAATCGGAGGGTGCCTTATCGGACCTCTCCCACTCATAACCGTCTCCAGTGTTCTCTCTTCATCACTCACTCTCTCTACCTTCTCTTATTCTCTCTCTCTTTCTTTCCATCACTATCATCCACGCGCCACAAAACGATTCGTCTCGTGTTTCCTAAAAATTGAAAAAAAGAGAAGAGAAGCAAGCAACTAATCATCGAAAACGATGTGGAGCGGGATAAGAAGGATATCTATCGTCTATCCACGGACACGCGACCATTACTTGAATTTATTGCACAACCGATAATAGAAGAGAGCCGAAAAAATGCAATGAACTCAGAATCTTCAAATCAGTGGGCTGATTTATTTCAGATCATTGAACAGGCCATTACGTCATACATCTTTATGAGTTGTGAGAAAAGTGTGCTTCACGATAAGCTTTACTGGAAATTATCGAAATAAATACAATTCAATTTGCGATGTTCTCGACTGTTGTGTGAAATGTCACGAACTCATATTGAAGTCTGACTCATCTGAATTGATAAGGAAACAGAACAGGGAGAAATATTTTTTCATAAAAAATAATTAATGTATGAATCCTTTTTCTGAGAACGTCTAAATGATTACCCTACAAAAGATGGCATTCATTTGAGAGAGAGAGAGAGAAAAGTGAGAGAGAGAGAGAGGGAGAAGAGAGTGATTGAGAAAGATAGAGACAGAGAGAGAGCGAGATGGAAAGATTGAGATTGAGAGAAACTCTGTAGGATTAATGAATTTTATATAGCTGTACTGGGTGAAGGGAAAAGGTGATATGAAAAGAAGTCTCTATTGACAGAGATTTGAAAGTACCTTTGTGGGAGGAAACTCATTTTCTTGAACAGTGCGCGCCACTGAAGGAACATGGGTGTTGTTAATAGATACAGAATGGTACTCGGTTTCATGTGGACGCTTTTTATTCTGAAGCACACCGAGCAATACAATTCAAGCACGCAGTCGCCACTCTCACCTTTGATGTTTCGCATCTACTAAATTTTTCATAAGCAGAAAGTGGACGAACATGAAAAGAAAGTGAAATGAATAGTAAAGGTTGGATGGATGAATGATATGCCTTGGGAAGCAACGCCGCCGCCACATCGCACAATTCCGGAGATGGCTTGTTCCGCACTATGAAAAACAAACATTTCTTCCTGTGATAACTTATCCAGTCCGCTCTTCTCAGCACCTCTATTACAGGACAAGTGCAACTGGCATTGCAGCTGGTATTCTGTTTTAAAATCATAATAGTGCCCATAGCGCTATAACGTCATTGAATTGGAGGAATTCCTCTGAAATTTAATATTAAAACCGATGGTTTATTCCAATACTCCAAGGATGAAAATAATACCACTTTCCATTATTCATTATTGTTTCATACTTATTTGCCTTCTATTAGATCTTTCTATAGTGACCTCCTACCTGCCTTCTATAGAAGGAAGACAGACATTTCTTCAATTTATAACTGAATTTCTTGCAGTTGATGCTAATTTTACAAAATTCATATTCACGGTTTCACATTATTTTTTCATCAATTGGCTTCTAAATTTAATACTTATTTTATGTCTTATGTAATTAATTAATTAAATAAAGTTTTTATGTACCATCACGAGTTACAAAGAGACTCCTCTCTCGACTTCGGATGAGATTTGAAAGAAGAAAAACGTGCCAAATTTTTGAAGGTTGAAATTGAATAATTCCTGTTATTGAATAAGAACTTTATGTGCTTTGACGGTTGAGAATAATAAATGCAATGACTGCGGATGTGTTGAGAGATATTTCCATCTACCGCCCGTCTGTTAGGGCGAGTTATTGGATGAGAAAGGGAAAGTTGATGAGTGGTTGAATGGAGAGAGAGGCGAGGGTGAATATTCTTCCCTAGCAATTCTTTAATATTGATAAATGGGAAGTTAAAAGACAAGGACGGCATGCAGAAGTTGGGCGCAAAGCTTATGATATCAAACTAACTCGGTTTGTCATTTGTCAAGGAAGAGGAAGTGGAACATGACGACATGCAAGATGAAGGGCGAAAAGAATAAGTTGAATAATAAGAAAAGAAGAGAAAATGTAGCGCGTCTTGTAATGAGGAAAGGCCACAGATGGTTCTGGCTCTAAATCCACTTTGCGGAGGGGAACATCCAAACATGATGGGCACTTAAATTGCCAGCAGCGGTGGCTGAATTTTAAAGGTGGAAAGAAGAAGTGTTGCAGTTGTAGTGACACGGCTTTCTCCTGTTGCAACATAACCGCCGCCATCAGTGGCACAGGATAAATGATGCAGAGAACTCACTGAATAAGGGAGCAAGCAAAGAAAGGCATTCCGTTTGACAACATTTTATATCCTTTGCCGAGAGCACCCACCGTCTCACAACTCGCTACTTAACAAGTACTTCCACAACCACCTTCTTCCACCAAATTATATTGTTACCATTACCATTCTGCACATCCAGCATTACATTGTAACAACTTGCTCCAGCTCACCAACTTTGTTTAACCACCCCTGAAAGTGTTGCAGTAACCGAATGTGCTACGAATTTCCCTTGACAGTTTTGCCCAATCATGTTTACAGGGACACTTCTCTTTATTCATTTCTGCTAGCTACTGTAGGGAAAGTTATTCTCTTCATTCATCCTAAAGGTGGAATTCATTACTGCGACCGAGTGCCGCAGCGGAGCCCGACCCAGCGTTGCCAGATGCGATTGATGAAAACTATAAATAGTTTGGATTTTCCATCAATTGCATCTGGCAACGCTGGGTCGGGCTCCGCTGCGGCATTTGGTCGCAGTAACGAAAACCCACATCAAGTTATTTGAATTCTCATGTGACATCAAGTGACTGTCAAATGTTTCAATAAATTTTTTTCAATTCTATTTATTTATTTAGCCAAAATGATAATAAAAGATAAGTAAGCCTGTACTCAGACAATGTATTTCAAATCATTGCTCAATATTAATCGCTCACATTAATATTGATCACAACAATAATATTGTAATACACTTTCAATACTCAAAAATACTCTATCAACTACTCTGTCTACAAGCATTTTTACTCTGCTGTCTACTCTATTGTCTCTGCTGACATGGCTTTTGACCAGAGTTTTCGAATACACTATCCTTTATTATTGAAAAAAACTGCGAAACTGAAATCATTCGACATCATTATATGGGATTCATCGGTGATCGTCATTTCTGAAAAACTATACTTTACAAAATAATAATATTCAGAATGTATATGATGAAGCTTTTCAAAAAAATTGATAATTATGTCTTTCTCAATAATTAACAAAACTGTGGATAAGCTATGGAAGAAACAAGCTGCAAATCATCCTTTCAGAAGTTGAGATCAATCACGCGAATGTTGTAGCTCAATTAGTCGCTGCCTTTTTAGAGTTCTCCTTTAGAGCGTCTGTGAATGCGGCGTTACCATTGTGATGAGGTGATTTCGGATAATGAAAGGTTATGAGTAGCTCGTGCCTTGTCAGGCTGAAGGAGAGAGAAAGGGTTTCAATTTCTACGAACGAGTGGAAAGTGAAGTGTGAATTGCGGGCTTGAATGGGTCTCGATTGAGCGCGCCGGAATAAGACAGGCCATGCAGCCCCATCAGTCCACCGAGGAAGAGCACAGAATTCGAGTGAGCATGAAAGGAGTTAATTTCGGGATCTTGCGGGTCCAAAATAATAATCAATCAAGCGTCGGGACGTTGGGACGCTGCGTTATTAAAACTCGTCTCGTTAATCATCGTCGTTTGACGTCGCTTGGCGCCGCGACGCGCTGAGACAATCCCCATCTAATGACGTCTACGAATCTCGCCTTTAATCATTGCAGACGTGCTTGCAAGTCCTGTCGCATCTCTATGGTCGGGCGAAAAACCCTTGCTCAACTCACCGTCCCTTATTCACTGCAAATTGTTATTGACTCGTAGAAGGGGAGCTGGGAAGCTGGTCACCTCCAACCAAACTGATCACCTTTAATTAATCACAACTCTTCTGAATTTTGAATGTTACTCAAAGTCTCTACAGCTTGCAGCAATTTGAATTTCTTGAATTATCGAATACCGTATCCTACCATTTCTAAGCATCCACTTGATTGTAACAAATAAATAAATTAGTATATTTCGTGGAGGAACGAATAAATATGTCGATTTGAAAAGAAATCATCAAAGAAGAAAGAAGTATAATCAAAAAGAAGTATATTGAGTCAATATACGGAAACATATTTCTGTATCCTATGATCTGTGTTTTTCATACAATTTCCATCATTCTCACCAATCATTGTATGATAGAATTCTGAAAAATTGAATCTATTCTTTCAATTTTGAATCACCAAGTATGACTTGTATTAACTTCAACTTGTATTGAAAAAATCCACTTCTAAGCTAGTTACAGAAAATATACTCGAACAAATAAAGATGATGGAAATAGAAAGGTGAAGATTGTTATACATTAGGTGCATTCACTTGATATTCTATTATTGACTTTCTTAAATTCCGATGTGAGCAGTCATTAAATTCCTAAAAAGCAACAACAGAGGGCCATGTGCAAGTGCATAGCCTCCTAAGTTGGTACACATTCAGATGAAATGTGTTTTGATTGTATCTTGTCAATATACAAAACATATTTCTACTGGAGAACGAAATTGTTTACTACTTTTCATTCCAATAAAATCTTCATGACCATAAGCTATGCCAACAGGCCGCCTACTGAAAAACTGAATCACACTCAAGTTTTGTTGTATTTAGCTAGGGTGCTTGAACAGACTACTATAAAATCATTGTTTACTCGATAAGAACGTTTTCTCGTCCAAAACATTTATTTTTCTCTTCAGATGCACAGTTATCTCTCCATAATCTGGATCAATCTGGACTTGATTTGATTTTCAAAGGTAATAGCATAATAAATTACCGTATAATGAAATTGATTTAATATAAACTTTTCAAGAAAATTGAGAAAATTTATTCTCTCGAGTTAGTCACATATCAAGGATGGATACTATTTGATGAATACAGCCTTTATTTTGTAAATAATCACACTCCATGTTGTTATTGATCGATTCAAAATAATAATTACTCTCCATTGCTTATCTAATTCTCAAAACAATTATCTTCGTCAATCGATTAATCTTCACAATGAAATTAAAACAAGTATTCAAGTGAGAGGAAAATAGCATTGGAATATTATCTGATATCTCAAAAATAATATAGGCCTCATTTGATTTCTGAAAGGAAATACAGTGGAATTCATACCACTAGCCTATATTCAAATGGCAATACGTGATCTCAATAATGTAGAAAGATTTCCACATTGAAGAGAATAAAAAGTTATATTATGTCCTTTCACTTAAAAGTTCCATTCTCATCAATAAAAAAAATCTCCATGAAAATTGGATTTAAATCTTCATATTCCTCAACATATGTGTATTTCTGGTTGGAATTTTCCCTACGTGGATTGTTTTATCAATATTTCACATGCTTTGTTTCACTCCTCGTTGAGTAAGTTGAACTTCCAAGTGTGTGGAGGAGCGCAGGAGTTCAAATGAGACAGATTGAGGGGCGCGGGCTGGGGGGGGGGGAAGCGTGGAAAGGGTTCTTCAGACAAACTGCCTTATAAACGTATGAGGTCAGACACTCTAAATTCATGAGATCTCTGCTTTGTTTATGTCTCATAAATAACTTATCCTTTTATTATTTGGGGTTTCCTTCAGCTCTGTGTCAGGCGGTGCGGCAACGTTGCCATAACCCTTTCTTGCTGTTCAACTGCAGCTATCACCAGGTTTCTCACTTGCCGGGTCGCCCGAGCCCCCCATGGGAAACACCAAAGCCCACAGATAATCACGAGACCTGCTTGCCCTATTCAACGCCACGGTTTATTTCTCCCTGAGAGATAGATTGCTGGCGGGAAGCGAGCAGGTTGGCGGGATGGAGGAAGCGTTGGTGGGAGGAGAATAGAGTCTGCGACTCATGTTGACTGCAGTCAGACTATGAATGGATTAGTGCAGATTCTAATTCAGTGTTGGATGAGACCGTAACTCGCTTAGCGATTCCACCTCAGCAATCGAAGACAAAATCCCAACTTGAATCATTAGCCTATATCAATTTTGTTGAGTGGAAATAATTCAAGTTAATGAATAGAATAGAATAAAGAATAGAATAAATTTTATTTGCCATAAACAAAACAATACAGAATATACACTTTATAGATATTAGTGCATTCGATCTATGGCACTACTGGCAAAGAGACTCTTGTTCGCCAGCAGTGAGTCCAAAATCGAACAGCTTTTGATGCCAAAGCAAACTAAATAAAGAAAATAATAAACTAAATAAATAAAGAAATAGAACTCAATATAGAAAAATTGATATTCTCAACTATGAAAACAGATAACAGATAGACAAAAGATTAATAGCTGGGAGTGAATTAAAAATAAATTAATTACTATATTGGAAATAACCTTGAAAATTCGTTGAGATTCTGAAACAGGAGATGTTTGGACGTCTACTTTTTTCCTTGCATCTTTTCTTTTTGAAATAAGTCTTCTATTTTTAACTATTATTTTTCATATTTTTGCCTATACATTTTCATTCATATTGTATTCATTGGCTTTTGATTTAAGGAATCCCATAGTCTTCTATAGACTCAGTAGACCTATGGTACTGCAGTATAACATGGAGTTAGTTAATGCATAATGATACACAGTTTTATAGTCTTTCAGCATTTATTTTCCAGGATTTATTCAAGATTCATGAACTTTCATTATAATAAGACTGCTTCATGAAATCTCCAATAGAGAAACTTCATAGCCTTAAAAGTGATTTCTGTAAGAGAAGCAGATTGAAGTGAAGAAGTTGGAGTGAAATAAATAACAGTTTCACTAAAGTGATTTCTTCAGGAGAAAACAAATCGATGTGGAATATAGCAAGAGAGTAGTCATTCAATATGAACGACCACATTGGTTGAATGTGAATCGTGTAGCACTTGGCCATGAGTGAAATTTCCTTGGTAATAAGTTGTTGTCGGCTGAACGATTTGAAAGAGAAAGGAATGAGGTTACAATAAACTTTGTAACAGCCGATGCAGAAGTGAAGAGAGGCAGTTGCTACTGGAACAGTACATGCGGGGTCGGGAAACAATATCAGCTACTAGATGGGACTTTGATTTCAAGGGTGAAAAGTCTGGAAATACAATTTGTCACCAAGACGTCTCTAGTCACACACTCGCTCAATCGCTTTCACCCTCTCTCACATAATGTTTTTTCACAATTTTTCTCTCTTTTTCTATTTTCGATCGCGATTCAAGACAGAATCACGTGTTACACAAACATGCGGCACAACGTGTGCATGAGCGTGCGTGCGTGAACATCTCTGTATATTACACGAACAACTACAGTCGTTAACTGTACATCAGTGCAGGGGACTTATCGATGTTCGTTTTTTATCCTCAATAACATCAAGCGGGAAAAAGTTTAAAGAAAGTTGTCGTCGCATTATTAGGAAAGCCACAATCAATCATTTTTCCTTGTTTTCAGTTATACACGACATTGATGTTTTTTGTGATAATCAATCAATATTGTGCTAAATGTTAATAAATAATGAACGATATTTGTTTTTTGGGATAATAAATAATGCTAAATTAATATTGATAATGAATGTACACGTATTCTATTCTAATCTATTCTGTTCTATTCTGATATATATCTGTTCTGTAAGTACTCACTCTATTCTGTTCTCTATCTGAAGCTAGTTTCTTCGATTTTGAACTTATTCTCGTTCATTTGGTTTTTAATACATCTCCCACATTTGTGATAACTATAAAATCAGAAATATTATTTCATGAATGATGATGAGAATGGCACAATCTCTCCCTAAACGATCCATTTGAATTGACTGCAGAAACAAACACATATTCAACCTCACTTAATCAAACCCAATGTGAACAATTGGATGCAATAGTGGTGAATGCACGTAATCTATTCATTGATGATAACAGCAAGCAAACCGAGCCATTCACAATGAACAGTGACAGATTATTCAGGAGGGAGCGGATCCCCTTCCTCTCAATGATGCAGAATGCATGCAAAGTCCAGGCCTCTCTAATCCCCTAGTGACGAAACCAGAGGTGACACTGATGTGTGGCCTAGTCCACCGCACATAAACAATCGCCCGATTTAAACTAGAATAAGCCATCCCTTCCCTTCATGCCGCTCCGCTGCACGTTTTTCTAAATCGTACAATAATCTCACCCCGACGCGCTTCGAGCATGTAACTGCACAAACACTGAATCCCTGACTGATAACTGAGAGACAATTTTCAGACACTGGGAATCAATTACATAAGGAATTCTCGAAAACTTAATCGAAGGAGAAAACGTGATTGTCCCGACATTGTTATTAATAAGTTGCCAGTTAACCTATGGTTTAAACATTATTGGTTAAAAATATCTTTTATAGGGCTAAGTAGATTGTTTTAAAGTTGAGTCAATACATGAAAGCTATATTAGTAAAAAATTGTTCAAAATCTAAATCGACATCTTTTTTATCACATCTCCTATGATTGGTGTTTGTGATTCATAACATTGATGCATAATAAATCTTATTGAATGAGATTCATTTATGTTACTTTTACAATACATCTCATCTTTCGTTGAATACATTTCTCACTGATGTTGATGAAGAAAAAACAGTATTATGAAGGCAACAAGCATTCGCGCCTTCAAACAAAAATATTATTTGATATGAATAGTGTTTCGCATATAGTGTTAAGTATATTTTTCAAACATTAATTTCAGGATTTGAAGTGTCAGTATAATATATGAGAATATTGTTTGTAGGATTTGCACAAAATGAGTAGCCTACTTCTACTTGCAAAAATGAACTCAACAGTAGAGTATCTAGATTCTGAATCGACATCTTTTTTATTAAATCCTATGATTGGTGTTTGCGATTACATGTTGATCGATATTTCACCATCTATGATAAAAACAATATCAAGAGAATGGTTTGAGTTTTATAGAACAGAGCTTTAGTATTTTGACAGAAGATGGAAATTTTCCTAATCGCTCCTTCTAAATCTAATCTTTGTCTGAGTGTGTCGAAGTCGATTGAATGGAATCATTGGAGTGGCGACTCGACTGCCTTGGGGTGGAGCGGAGACGGAGGGGTAAATGAATAAAATCAATCAGAATTTTAATCGAAACAACCGGACTGGAAAATACGACGGAAAATAGAATTGATGACATCTAGATTATAAATTCATTGAGCCGGAATTGATAGATAAATTTTCTTCGCTCGAATTTACACTCGCAGTGGTAACATATTGGACAGGGTTGTCTCTTTCAATATTATTTAACGAACAGAATGTGATTTTATGAACAGAACTAAGTGGTAGAGCACTTGTGGAACAGGCTGGTGTAAAATGTCTCTTCTGTATTCATAGATAGTATTTCTTGCGTATAATGTTTTAATGATATTTCGTCGAAAAAAGGAATTGAATGAAATAGTGAATGACGTAGACACTTCATTTTCATGGAATAATCTAATCTGCGACCTCATTCAAGTGAAAATTGTTCAATGAGCAGGGGAAGATAATATGTAGAAACACCTGCTTCTAGTTATAGCAAATCTTCAGTGAATCATTATCTGAAAAAGATACTTGAAATCTATTTATTTTGTACTCATAGAGTAAAACCATGTTCATTTATGATTTCAAAAAACGATTGAATTGGATAATAATTATAAAATCCTACCTTTCAAGGTGTTTCACGATATCTTCGTAGGCAGCACGGCAGTTTTCCCAGACACCTGACCTGTAAATTGAAATGAAAAATCAATAGACTTTGGAAAAAATTACATGAGAAGTGATCTTATTTCAAAATTAAGTTATAAAAATGAGTTTCATCCTTTATCCATTGTCCTATCGTATTACTTGCTTTGTAATCAAAAAGCAGTTTGTAACATCACAGAATAGTTTGTGAATACAAACCCTATTGTATAACGTCCTCTCCAAGAACATGTTTGGAGAGATTTTTAACAAATTCACATTTTCAAGTATAAGGTATTCAATACTATTATTGTACTACCGTTTGAAGGACCTACTAAAGTAATAATATTTAAACTTTTTAATTTTATCACTTTTTCTCTGAGAGCCTGAGTATGGTCATTTTCAAGAAGTATATTCTCATGAAACTCATTAGAACTGACTAATTAATTACGACAATGTTATTTCATCAATCAATATTGATGTAAAATCTTATTATTGTTAATTTTATTCCAGAACATAAGAGTTAACCTTGATTATTTATTGAACTTTAGTGAGGAAGTATTCACTACATAGATAAAAATCAAGGTATGAGTTGTAGAAATTATATTCAAATACGATTCGAACAACCGGTTTTTTTCTTGAAACAGAAGTATCACAATAAAATTTAATGTGAACTGGTCAATTGCTCCAGTTAAACCCTTTAACAATTCATTATTTTCTAATGCTTGTTCAATTTATCTCTATAGTTTTCTTCAAGATCAAATCGTTGATGGATTGTAATTTCTCGGTCCAGTCGTGCTTTTAAATAGGGAAAGAATGATTTCAAAGTTACGAGAGCTGTTATTCATAGGAAAAGTAGAGCAATTACTTTGAGAGATAGAGGAGAGACGGTGGAGATAGACGATAGCCATCAATGAAATGATCGGAATAATTGGAAGGTGAGTTTATAGCAGTATAATAATGAGGTTATAACAAGAATTTATGGCAAAAATAATCATTCTGAGAACATAGACCTGTCAGAAGTTGAATTCAGTGACTTAGCAGAATCTAAGAAACGTCTGGAATTTTTATCGGTTACTCAAGTTATAAATCATGATTCGGATTTTCATAGTTGAAGATAATGTCATTCTAGCAAATTCTTAATTGACATTGTCTTTTTTCTAAGTAGAATGGAATTTTCAAATGGAGCTTCATGAAGGACATGAAACGTAAAGGAATCGTGAAATAGAGCAATTAAACGTTTTAGCGTGAAATGAAGCAATAAACTCCTTGAAACTTGAAATTTCAACATTTTTAGGGTTCAAAATTCAAATACACTCCACAAACATATTGGAGAGAATTTTTTTATTTCAGGAAAGATGTTAAACTCTTATAATTCAATGGATAAATGATAAATTATTCCTTTAAGACTTCGAATACTTCCATGAAATGAAGATGATAACACTGTAAACACTGTATTCGTATGCGTCTTTTATTCGATAAAATACAAATTTCATCAAGGCATCAATCATTGGAGATAAATCTTGCTTGCTGTTTCTCATTCTTTCGTCTGGATAGGGGTTCATAGAAAATGATGGGCATCAATCGATGAAAAATCCAGTCATTATGAAATACAAAATTATGACTAGGAAATCCTGTCGCTAATTATTATTGATTGAAAAAAGGTTTGCATTGATGAACTGTCTGAAATTCTATCACGCTATTGCCATAGTCTGTCTTCAACGGCTAAAAAATCCCTGTTTTAGGAAAATTTCAAAATTTTCAACATCTGGTCAAGTTTTTGAGGTACTCTAAAATGGGTGAATGCTGATTATTTGTTTGGCGTAATAAAAACAGAATACTGTGGTTAGAGGGTGACTGCGACCAAGGGATAACTGAGGGTTAGTGGAAACGGATACGGTGAGAAGAGTTTTTATCGTTCGGGTGGTTGACTAACCTGTTATTAGCATGTGCACTAGGCTATGATGACGCGTGGTTACGAATTAAGTCTCCTAACAGAATGCTCAATCATGCCCGGGGAAGCCGGCTATTACATTATAGGCCTTTTAGCCAACCGTACACAGAGAGCATTGGGAGAAACGATGATACAAATGATTGTTATAGAAGGGCTGAGAGAGCTGATGTGTATTATTACGAGAGCAATGAATTTCCTTTGTGGGATATCTCGCCTTTGATTTTCGTGGTTCCACGTGATGTAGTCTACAAAGAGCAGATGAAACAGAGACAGTTTCATATTCCTCTCTCGTTGCAATCGAGTTTTGATGGAAAGCGAGCAGCCAAAAAGGCATCGAAATCTATGAATAAATTATTATCGATTAAGTTTTCCAACAAACCGCTTTCGCCTACCCTTCGGGAGAGCCGCTCATCCCTTGAAGACTTGTGCTGTCGTGGGGGATGAGCCTGATGACGAGTGAAGATCAAAAGAACATGAACTGTAATTAAAATGCAAATAATCCGAGGGATAAATAAATAAGACCGGCTGCCGTCATACTTGGCAGAACGGCTTTCGTTGAATGCTAAACCACTCACGTCGCTTTCAGAGTCGCGCTTACCGGAATTTTAACGTCTACGATGTGCGATTTACAATAAGCTACTAATGAACGTCGATATACAGTGTTAATCAAAGACGCGATAGTATTCTTTACCAGATTGGTGAGAAATTATATCAATGACTAGAGAATGTAAGAACTTCACTAGTATGAATAAAATGGTTATGATTTTATCTTGATTATCTTGGTTATTATTATAATTTTATTTTGACTTTTTTGAATCATTCTTATCATGAATGGTCATTAATCATGAAGAATTAATTTATCGGCGTCTTGATAAACTTGATAAATCATAATCACCTTTCATAAATTTGAAAAATTGATCTTATTCGAGTAACTAATAATAAGCTATTTATTTATCTACTATCCTAATATCAAATTAAACTCCACCAAATAAACGTAGTATCTGACGAATAAAATCAATAATCAGAAAATTCTTATTTTCAGTTGCTAATGCAACTGAATTTGTGGTTTCATGAGTTTGATTGCTTCAAGAGCCTTTCTATTACCCAAAAATATAAATGTTCCTACGATGGACTTTTGACAGGCTTATAATTATTTGTCGAATAATAAAGACCTTTTTTCAATGCCATCCACGGTCCAGTCTTCACTACATAGAGATTTAATCTGGCCAATCCGGCAGTAATCAGCTTCTTATCTTGACTTTTTTCTTCTCTTACAACGTCCAAAACAGATCTTTCAAAGTTCAGAGATGTATTGACAAGACGACGTCATTTCAACATTAATTTCGAACGGAAAAATACCTCCTGAATGGAACCAAGAAGTTTGATGACATCCTTTACAATTTTTCCCCTTTTTACTTCCCATTTCTTTTGCTTTTCGTGACTAAATATTTTCCTTTAATATCTCCTATCGGAGAAAAAAGAGAGAATTTGCTAATCAGAAGGGTGGAAAATGTCTTGTTCTTACTTTATTACTACACAGTTTTTCTTTGCTCCTATCACTCAAAATCAAAGATGTCGTACTTCCAATTAAATGGTACCTTCTTTCATTATCAGTTTGTGAAAAGGATAATTCATTATTTGAAAGCTATCTCCATTGGATGTTCTAAGAGTTATTTCTAACATATTATTTTCTCATTCAAATATGTCCGGATCGTGTTCAGTAACATTAAATTTCTATCGAATATTCTAATAACTATCGATGAAGAAAAACTTCAAAGTTTCAATTGAATCCTTTCGAACACTGAGTTTTTCTTTGAAAAAGCTTAGATTGAAATGATAGTTTCCATTTTCAATTACTGTGATACTAATTATTTCAGTACTTTTATTGTATTATTTTTGCCCAATATCATGCTCTATTCATACTTCTCAACACAATGAATTACAAATTTGAATTCACATAAGATGAAACAAAACTCGCTCGAATTTATCAACATTTGGCTGAGTTATCTACTACAAAAGCAACGTCTATTAAATAGAGCTATTATTAAATTTAAGGAAGGGTGGATCAATGTTGGAATGTGAGGTATAGGTTACGGGTGTTAATAAGCTTGAACTTTTGTACAGTACAAATGTTTTCTTAACCTTTAACTGACTCAGGAGGCCGCGATTTTCCGGCTTCTTTTCTAACATGGCTCTAATTCTATTAGGAGGGTCTTTTTCTTCCCTGCTTCAAGAATACTATCTTAATGTAACTGAGAACTTCAACATTCCAGTATCACAATAAAGGTATAATTGTGAAGATGATAAGATTCTCTATTCTATTTTTGGACTTTATATTTTTGCTAAATTTGTTCGAGGTTATACGTGAAACGGAATTTGTATTTCTCAAAAATTGTAAACTTGAACACATTGTGTTCTGAAAAATGTGAAATGTGAATTTTTCAATATTGACTCAAGTCTCAAGATTAAAACTGAAATCAAGTGATATGTTCAACTGATTAAACAATTCAACGGCATCATTACAAAATCGAATATTAAAAAATGGTTTGGCAAGTTCCACTTTAAATAACTTTGTTTCGAAAACAACTCTGTTTACTCAATATGTTGCAACTACAGTGACTATAGAAGACTTCTATATAGTCACTGTAAATAACTTGGAAAACTTCTTATAGTCACTGTGGACTTCTATATAACTTAGAAGACTTCTATATAGTCACTGTAGTTCCAACAAGCAGTAATTCAAAGTTGGTGAGATTATGAATATGTGAAAATAATTATGTAGATGTGAATTCAAGCTATCATTGAATCAGTCAATCTATAGTTTTAATGTATTTCATGTGAAGACGTTTGTATTTTATTTGTATAGATTCCAACTTTGTATTATGATTATTTTTGTTGATGAATAAGCTTTTGATGATGTTTAAGAGAGCTTCGATTATATTTTAAGGAGGATGATGTTTAAAGAGAGAGAGACATTTTTTTTAGAGATTAGGCACAAATGAAAGTAACTTTTGGAGAAGTTACTGCAGCGAGCCATTAGAATCCAGTTCTTTCGAAGTTTAATAAGGGTGTTACAGTATTATGTAGGGTAGTTGCATTTCTACAGGGGCTTCTTGAAAAGTCGCGATCCCATTACTGAGGTGAAAAGAAGTAGCCTACAATCCAATTGCAGAATCCATGGATGGGTCTTCTTTGCTCAGCACTCTCTTTTTCTTACTCTCCCACTCACTCTGTCTCTTTCTTACAGATGCCAGCAGCATTATTAGTATTCAAATAACCATTCTCAACTACTTAGGCAGCAATAATTTACGGCTTCCCTTGCAATTCCTCTCAACACCCACGATCCATTTGCTACCACCACCGATGCTTCTTTGAATATTCTTATTCGAGCCGCAAGAAGTTTTGTTTTACTTGACTAATTAATATGACTTAGAAAAAGAAAGAAATTGGGGTGGAATATCATTCATCCTTATGATTTTTTTATGATGAATTGCTTGCGTTCAACTTTAATTAGCTCCTGATCAGAAAATGACATTTATTTAGGATAAATCTAGTTAAGCTCAATCATCAAATTACTATAAAAAGACAGAATGTCAATGAACAATAAATAAGAATCTCTGATTGCCTATTATGATTCATTCAATCTGAATGAAGGAACATGTTTCCACTTATTTGTAGAATTTCTTTTGAAAAACGTTTCTGTCCCTTAAATGGAGACTGATTCAAATCGTCTTCGTTTTACGACTATTTAAAATGTTTTTTCTAAATTACCATGATTTTGAAATAAGAATGCAGTGTCATACTGAATCAAATAAAACTCTTGGCCTGTAACTCATATTGTAAGATGGAAACTTCCATTTTCAAACAGACAAATTATGCTTTCTATCAAGTATGACTGTAGCGGCAGGGTTATTCCAGTCTTGATTCTGAATCGTGTGAATGGTAACCAGTTAGGTTTTATAGCTTCAGAAGTGATGATTCAAAATACTGTGACAGATACGATTATCCTCACATGCAAATGGACGAGCTTCATATCTGCTTTCAAATACCAATTTATATTCAGTTACTTTTCATTCAGAATGTTTCGAGTTTATTGGAAAACTGCTGTATGGTTAGCAGTTTCTTTGATTACAATTATTTTCTTCATACAACTTGAAGGTCAATGTAAATTTTAACGGATTTTACACTGAATGGCGTTTTGTCAGTTACACTAATGAATGCTATTCACCAGCTAATGATTCAAGCTCATGAACTGCAAAGAATAAATAGAGCTGATAATATAAACTCTTTTTACTATTATTACTTTCTCTCCAAAATCCATAAATAGAATTGATGATGGTTTTTGTTTTGGGAAATAAAAAAATGGAAGTTTGGGAAATATATTATTGAAGGATATAATTTGAGATTATTACTCCTATGCTATATTTTATTGAATAAATACTGAAATTTTCTTATAGCTATCCAAAATTTTGTTTGTCATGTAAATTTTTATTCAAAGGTATATTTCCTATTTGCAATTTTTATTCTGATAATTATTATTATTATCATCATTTGTTGTCATCATGGTTCTTTTATATGATTCCGTTTCAGTTTTGTTTATTCTAAAAAAAATGTATTCATGTATTTTCGTAATATTTTCATTGTATTTCATCTATTGTATACTTTTCAAGGTTAACTTGTAGAGAGAACTATTCTCTTCTCCCAATTCCCCCTAGTGAATAATATATTCATTCTTTCGAATTATGATAAATCAAATAGAATGTGCCAAAATTTGATTGATTTTCCATATTTAAATCCATTTCCATATTATTTGAGACGGAATTTATTTAGTAAAGCCAAGATTCTGTTCTCACGAAGTTATTAGCAAAGTTTTAGTTATTTTCCATTGCAAAAAGAAGAGAATAAAATAAAATAAAATGGATTTGATAGAGAATATAAAATATATTATCGAGTAGCTATATTCCATATCCATACCCCTTGAGCCAAACCATCGATTCAAGCCAGACATAAACATTTAAAAAGCTCCAGTTAGTGTTTACTTATTATAGTACATTTCTCTTATGATGATTACTGAATACTGTTTCTTCTTCATAAGCTTTTTCGATTCCAGTCGCTACCTTAAAACATCTACTTTATAAGAATTAATAAAGTTTTAAAACAACAATTTATAACTGGAAATGTGCACAACTTTATAAGAATGTTTGGACTCACCTAGCAAGTGCATCGATGCCAGGCATGGTCTGTCCCTTGATGATGGATCCGTCAGGCCTGGGCAGGCCGTGGTGCGGAGGCAGGCCGGGGTTGAGGATGGCCGTGTGTGCCGAGCCGGGGTGGTGCAGGAACTGCATGTGGTTGAGGTGGGGAGGGTGGTTGTAGCCATTGGCCAGCAGAGGCGACTTCTCCAGCCGGGGAGGCTCTGAAAAAGAGTACACTGCTCACTGTCAGACTCATTTCCAAATCAAATACAAAATTCAGCACAAAGGTTATCAAACATAATAAAAATTTTCAAAAGTATTTTTGCTCAGTAAATTTCATAATTTTTCTCCTTTGAATTATTGCATGGTTATTAAGTAGGTTTCTAGATGAAACACCACAATTCCACACTATGAAACACCACACGGACAATTCATATTCGAGGATTTCCATGTATTTATCATTGCTCGTCTGAAATTTTTGCAAAAATTTGAGTTATACTAATTCAATTATTATTTATTCATTTATTTAGCGTATGGCTTTTAATAGTGGGGAGACCCGAGTAGGGTTGTTCCACTTCACCAACATAACCAATTATCCCTTGATAGGGAACATGGTGAAAGTTTGTTTTCACTCAGAAAAATTCAATGAGAACAGAAGATTGACAACGTGTTGTAAAAAAATTCCTACTTCATGTGAAGTAACATGAAGTATTATACATGTAACTATACTGTACTTGGCGCCTACATTTCTTGTTCTTTTTTGTCGCAGTGGTTTAGTAAGCTATGGTGGTTTTGAATAATTGATGCCAACGGTTCGACTTTCTGTCGACAATCAAGCTAGAAGGGCAGACGATGGCAATCCGTCTTGGGGTGGTCACCCATCCATCACGCGGCGTCCAAGGCTCAGCATGCGAGTCATGACGGCTCATGTCAGCCGCGTCTTATCAGCCATTGTCCTCCCCTCCCTCCGAATTAATCTCATTTCTCTCTTTTACCAACCAAACATCCCCCCTCAGAACTAACTTATTTGCATCTTCCAAATTACAAAGATAGTTGATGAAAGAGAAAAAATATGTTCTCGAAGGGAAGATTCAATATTCATTTCACATTTTGTGAGAATAAAATAATTTATTGATATAAAATATAAGTAACTAGTTTCAGACTTGAATGATTCTAAGATTTCAGAGATAATTTCAACTTATATTATATTTTTGAAATTTTCTCAATTGAAAAAATAAGGGGCAGTCACTTCTGTATTCTCTTTTCTCTCATGTATGAGGTTCTGATACATCGTCTGAGTTGAAGTACTATTATACTTTACGTCTGTACTGTACTAGTACGAAACTTCTGATATTAC
This sequence comes from Laodelphax striatellus, assembly GCA_017141395.1. Classification (NCBI taxonomy): domain Eukaryota; kingdom Metazoa; phylum Arthropoda; class Insecta; order Hemiptera; family Delphacidae; genus Laodelphax; species Laodelphax striatellus. The sequence continues at coordinate 29,205,449 of CM029533.1, read as the reverse complement.
TCTATGCATCTGAGAATTAATAACATCGATAGATTCAAAGAATAACGCTCTATTGCGGATAATATTGGGTTGAAAAAGTTATATATGTCCTCCAATGTATTCATTGTGAATGATCGGTTTGAGAATGATAAATTTCATTCATACATTTTTTTCTGATCTTTGAGATCGGGTATAAATGATAGAATATTTATATTCCACGTTTAAAAGCGTGAAAATATATATAGTGAGTAAACCGCGTGTTGATTTTGAAGGCGAGACGAGAGTTGAATGAGCGTTACTTTTTCATTACAAGTTGGAGCATTCTTCGGCTGGAAAGTGAATATACGGCCAGTTGTAATGGGAGACAGTTTAAGGTGAGGTGAAAAGGTGTTTAAGCAAATAAGACGAGACATGCATTTTATGGCTGGGTGTCAGTATGGTAACTGTCGTCTGGATTGAGAGTTCATGGTGGGAACACGGAACGTAGCGCCGCACGAGAGTTCCCCCCGGGAGGGGGGGAAGGGGTCGATTGATGGGGACTCGACCCCAGGCCAGCGGGGGTCCGCCGGATAACAACCTTCCACACGGGGACTCCACGGTACTTCTTCCTCCTCTGGACCACAACCGGCTGCTCCTTCGAGATGCTCACAGTCAATCATGCTTCCAACAATCTCCAGCGCTGTAATCTTTCAACAACTCCTCACTTGTTGGCCTGTCTTGTTCACGCCTTGTTCCAACACAGCTTCGAGCCGCTTTTCGGCGCTAATTTCTATTTGCCTACCGAACACAAATAACTTGTCAAGCCGTTCTTTATTAAATAACACCGATTTTTACTTTTTGTGAGTTAGAATCAAATCCTGAAAGAAACTGATAATTAATTGAGTTATTCTATGGTTATATATGTAGGATGAGTTTGTCACCGTGATAATAGGCCTATCAAAGACAAATAACTTGTGTTTATAACTTGAATAACAAAGATTTTTGTTTTTACACGCTCAAATAAACTATCATCGTATAACTTGAAACAGATATATTTTTTCTTGTTAGATAATGTTGAGTAAACTGGAAAAATCTATAGATGTAAAAATTAACTTCAGATAAAATCTGCATGAGATAGAACTAAGTATTGAACTCTAGAATATTTGTTTAAGATAAAACGAAGTATCAAACTTTAGAATAAAATGGGTACTATGACAATAGGCCTACTGATAGGCCTCTTCCATTTTATCAGCGTAATAATCGATATCTATAATCCTCAATCATTTTTTTCGTGGATGAATATGATTCAGTTCCACTGATACGGGACTTGAATATAAACTTCACATTAATATAGTGTTTGATAAGAAAGTATGGTCTTGAAAGATTTACTATTAGTAAATTATTGAAAGCTGTTTTCTTGTATAGTAAAATTTGAGCAGGCTGGCTGCAAACACAATGAGATGTTCTTCAGAAGTTCATGTAGGCTACCATACAAAATTTATATTCCCTGATGTATTATGAGAAGTCATGTCAAGTATAAAAGGAAGATTAGAACGTAGAGAACATGAGAGCTCGTTATAGTCTCCGCATCATGTTTTTCTTAGTGAGGAATCAAGTCTGCATATTATTTCTCGCATTGCTTCTTTTGCTTTCTGCTGATAATTTCGGGCCTGTACAGTTGTAATAAGAAAACAAAGATATAAATCGAAGGCAGCTGTGCTATGCGGGAAAGAAATCGGAAAGGAAGTGCATTGGAAATGATCAAGCGGGGGCTAAAGAGTGGAAAAGACAGGCTGATCGTTAAGGGCAAGGAGGATCGGGCCATGTTTTATGGCGTATTAAAATGCCACAATGTGAGAAGTAGTAATTTGGAGTCTCGCCGTTGCAGCCCATTGCCCGTTGCCAGGGCACAGACAAGAAAATGATACGAGACTTGCTCTTTCTGAGCCCACTAATCATCTGTGCTAAACACTTTCTGATTGTGAGTGCTCCTAATCCTTCCGCTCATATGTTTGGACAAGTGTGTCTCAGGATTACTATGTTTCCTTCTTGGAATATTCTCACACACAATCGGAATCATTATCAGATGAATGGGAATCAAGAATCATCACATATGGAGAAAATTCTCACATTTTTTTCAAGCAATGACTTAACTCTAATTGCGTATTATATTTTGATGGTAATAGATTAAGAATGAATCGTCTTCATGAATCGCCATGGAAATAATCTGCGCGTAATAGTCATGAGAGAGGAAAAACATAAAGGCAAGCATTCGAAAATCAGGAGAACAATAATATTTGTTTTCATGATCAGTTCAAAAATCTATAATATCGAGAATTTTTTTTATCGTATGGCTTTTTTTATCCGTGGTGAAACTCTTACGGGTAGGTTCCACCTCGCCTAATTGCACAATTAATATACAATCTCTAGAGAAAACATTGGAGCTACATAGACTACATATAGACTACATAGATTACGGTCGCATAGACTACATAGACTACATCGTACTACATAGACTACATAGCTACATATTATACCACCAGCTGATTCAGCTGGTGTTCTTCACTAGAGTTCTTCACCAGCTTATTCAGTAGTTTTGTGCAGTTTTTTCATGGCACCAAATACACTAAATGAAATCTTCATTATGTCATCTTGAAGGCGCATTACCATTTTCATATCATTAGCAGCCAGAAACAGAGGGTTTTCAGGAAAATTCAGTGAAAAAATATATAAATTTACGATGGATTCAATAGATACGATAAATAGCAGAATAGTATGAAGTGGAACAGAACAAAATAATTTGAAAAATTACAAATGACAATACGCTTCGACAATATCTCGTAAGCAAGCGATAGTTATTGGTTTAGGTTGACTAGACGTTGGGACGACATGCAAAGAACACGAGTAGAGGCATGCAGGGCGCCCGATGGGAACTGAACAGACTTCAGTTGCCAATGCAGGCGGGAGACAAACAGGCATTTTTTCGTATCGGGTTTAGCAATACTAATAATAATTATTGCCAGCAATCACGCACGAAAACTAGAAACACACAGAGCGACGGCATTCCGCGATGGGAGACCGCTCGCGCGCGGAAAACGAGACAGAGATACAAAAGGAATCCCTAATAGAAATCGACAAGGCCATATTTCCTGCTATGAATACGAGCCTGCCGAGGAATCACATTCGTTGCTGTGCTTTCGGCTTGCACGCGAGCTGTCCTGAGTCGCAAGTCCTCTCTCTGCCCGCTCGCTCTTCATCACTCGGCGCGGCCAATACAAGTCATGAGCAGAATAACAATGTACTACAAGCAGAGTATTGAGTGTTGTTGCATTTTCACAATAAAATTGTAATGCAGGGTTGTTGTTGTGAATTGGTATTGTGGGGTCGGTTTTTCAAATTCTGAGATTTCAGATAAGGTATACGAATAAGAATAACAACATTTTCAACAGGATAGAAAATTTCCAACAGATGTGAGAAAGAATATTGTGATTGTGTTGCACATCCATACTTTTTTCTACTGATAAAATAACACTATTTTAAAACAATTTCAAGTCAAGTAGAAAACTTGACTTGCATCATAGTGACGATCGTTTCGGACATCTTCAGACTCTGAGTGTTTAAAATATTATAAATAGAATAGATATTATAAATAGAATAAATATTATGAATGAATATTAATGAATAGAATATTGTGAGTTTCAATTGTTGAATAACAAAATTAAATAAAAATGGGAATGTTGAATAACGTGATATAATAATTATGATACATGTTTCGATCCGGTATATGCGTAATTAATGAACATGCATATTGCTACCATCACATCAACTGATTACTGAAGCGAGCTAATGCGTTTTCGAACCGAGCTTGTGATTGGTTGGATGAATGAAAACTCTCAATCTTCTGATCCAATCGATACTATAAAAAGTGATAAAAATTGTTGGATCCTCGCTTTTCACAAAAAATCTCTTTTCATTGTCTTTTTGTTTCAGCGCATGAATAATTGTTGGCAAATAAATCTGCGAACAATAGAACAATGTGAATTCAAATTATGGATCATCATGATTGTTGTTGGAACAATACGGCCCGTGCTCATTCACAAAAGAAGTTATCTGGTTTGGTCTTTATAATCAATCAAACAATAAAAAATCGATTTTTCTGGCAAGCTGTAATTAGGAACCACGCCTGAATATGAAAAGTTGAAGCATAATGTGTCTGCTCATTGTCTTGTTAAATAAATTAGATTTTATTCATCTGTCTGAAACTTTCACTCATAATATGCTCCAACATCACATAATGTTCAGCGCTCTATTTCTGAATGTTTATCCAGTTACATAATATTTCATCCTGATGTTGGTGCTCTGCAAACATATGTTGTTTTAGGTTATAGTATTTCAGACAACATAAGATCTAATTAGTCACGTTTAGTCACAATAATTCACATATTTATGAAGCAGTACACACCGATGCAATGACTAATCGGTGTGTGTTGCTTCATAAGCAACTATGTGAAGTACTGTGAATGAACGTGACTAATCTCGTCTTGTCTTGTCTTGACTAACCGGTGTAAACCTAGCCTAAATGTCACATACCATTTCATAGTATTTCAGAAAACATAACATCTTCTCTACTATTCGAATTCATAGTATTGAATTCAAGCGAGTTTCCACTGTTGTAGATGGAGCTTAAACTTCCAATACCGTACAATAGCTTACAAACTTCTATTCTGTATTGTGATAGTTCATTCTGAACAATTATTATTGAAATCCTCCCAACAATAGAATAACGCTAGTAAAATGTTCATTGAGACACTAGCAGAAGTAATTTATGAAACCCGCATAAATTAGGAACATGCACTTGAAAAATGCAGAGAACAGTTACAAATGCAGTATCATGAATTAACTTGGGATGTTGAGTTATAGTTGTCCAATAAATTATTATTCCAATGTACAGGACGAATTATTGAAGAAGATGACACTTGAAAGAGGAAACTTCATGGTGGGTCAGAAGATCATAAAATATTTGAACCACCCTTTCCAAGTACATTGTTGCCTAGTGCATAAATTAACGCATGGTGCTCTATGTCTTCTTGTACATGAACATATTTTATGAATTCATATTCTCCATTCAATTTAAAGCGATATGTTCAGTGAAAACCCATACGAGTTATCACGATGCACAACGTAATTTTTTAAAAGTTTAATTACTCTTAGTAAAAAATATCAAGACAAGAACAATGACCCAAACAACAGAAATGTGGAGTGGAATCACTTATATTATGTTGATTTTTCTAAGCAGTTGCACAGCAATAAAATATTCTCATTCAGAGTAAGCGAACTGGTTCCATGGAATTCAATCCTTTCAGATGGAAATCAGAGCTGTAGGTACGTTACCGTTCGACTACCGCACATGACCGACCGTTCTATCCAAACCCATTTGAAACGGATGTGCCAATACCATTATCACGACTATAACATGCTAACTTCACATTCCAAAAGCATGCTGTCCAATTCAATCAGTTCGAACTCCCAATTATCACTTCGAATCTAATAGCTCCAGATATTATTGCACACACGTTGATCACTAAACTCTCTCTCAGAAAAGGTAACTTGTATAACTCCACAAAAAAACATTCACCAAAAATAATCAAATGCAGCACGATAAGAAGTGGTAACTTGTAGAACCACAATAAAAATCGAACATTCATGAACTATCGAACAAGAAATAAAACTATCGAACCTCGAATAAACTATTTATCGAACAAGTGATCAAAAACCGCAGAAGCATGAATGTACTCGACTCTCAAAGAGTAATAATATGATAAATTGTCTAAAAATTACTTTAGTTTTGAAAAGCATACTGGATATCTTAGTGAGTTTGAATAATCATTGATTATTCAATTATTATAGGTTACTGGTTATTACAGACTTTATTTTCGAGTAGATAATAAATCACATTTATAAAATTGTATCCACAAACCACTATTTTCAATCAGAAATGGAGCTCCTTTTTGAAGTCAAAGACTTATCAGTAGCAAAATTATAACATTCTTGAGAGCCAACTTTCCGCTAACAGTGAATAAGAATGTGCATAACAATCACTTGATATATTGTACTAATTATTATAATAATCACGAGTGTGTACGAACCCATTTGAATTCATTAGAATATGCGTAGACTGAATTCAATTAGGAAATTGAACACTGTTATCAGAGTTTAGCATTACACGGTCCATATACTTCAAAGCATTTGGACTCAATCACTGCCGTTATTCCAAGCTCAGTGAGAGCTGCATTTCAGTGCACTTCAAGTGTGGTCTAATCAGCGAATTGATGAATATCATCAAAATTATTATTACGATGAGTGTGAGCGGCAATTATTTATTTATCTATTAACTTTGTGGGGCGTGGAACCGGAAATAACTGTTGAGAAAATTACGGAAGCGGTTATTAAATTGTGTTATGGTAAATTTATTTGTTTGTCATACAAGAGCTGGAACGTTGTTCTGTGAAACTTGATAATAATCAATTAATCTGATTGAGATATCATATTAATGGTTTAGAAGTATGTAGTTAATAAGTAATGATATATTTATTAAATTTCAAATTTGTTCATTGATATATAATTCATATAGATATATTGTTCATTGATATAAAAGAGCGATAATTCACTCTGGTTAACGTAATAATTGATGGAATTGTTGGAAAGTTGAGTATTTCATAAAAACTCCTATGACGGGCTCATTATTTCCATCACCTTATTTGATCTATTTTCTCAAACTATGATATAGAATGGAAATATATTTCAACAAAAACACTATTATTGAATTGAAAACAAAATACAACAGCCTTATATGGTTGGAATCAACAAGGTGGAAATGAAATGAATGGGCTCTGAAATCAATTCCCTTCTCTTAAAAATATGAAAGAGGTAGTCATATAATAAGATTGATGAGGAGGTATATGAAAAACTATGATAATATTAAAACTGTATGATATAAATCATGGAGTTCGACCCATGATGAATTACTATATTGAAGAATGCATCAACTCTTTTATCATGAGGGCTCAGAACATTTCACTGATTACTGCACAAAATACGGATAATGGTCAAGACAAAATTGAATCTGCAACATCCCTTGTTCCCAAGTGGTGTTGTGATTGTTGATTGGAAATGTAGTGATTATTTTGAGGATAAGATTAACTTTGCAAATGAGGAAGAGTTGCTAGTAAGTAAGTCCTTGGTCTGATAATAAATTGGGGAAACCTCTCACGATCTAAAGAAGCTTGCAGTCAATAAATAATCATAAAACAGGTACAATTTATTGTCGAGAGCAATAAATTGAATTGGGAAAGAAATTATAAAATTTATGTGTATTCGAGATTGTTTTTTCTGAGCAACATTCGAATGTCAAAAATAAAAATCAACAACACGCATTTCAGTTCTCATAACCTTTTGACTTGATAGTGGAAGACTACTTATCATTGAGCTGAAACTGACCCATGCGCTCACGTCTATGTGTGAGCCTCGATCTCGCACGCACACACCCGAACCGGTCTAGAGTCAGAGAGTGTAGAAGGAGAAGTACTTCACTTCTCTGTCTAAAGTCCGAACTAAAGCAGCTGACTCCACCTATCAAATTAATTATTCTCGACAGTAGAGCAATTATGAACAATTTATATAATTAGTTTCAGTGCGTGCTCCGGGAATAGTAGAAACAGAACTACCCAAACGGAAAGAGAACCGATACAGGTGACTTGGACTCTGAACAGACGAATATTTATTGCAGACCGAAGCTCTCCTCTCAACCAAATATAGTACTTCAACCAATAATCATAGCTCTCAAACTGAACAGACAGTGGGAATAGTTGTTCAAAGCTCAGTTCTCAGTTCAGTTCAGTATCTCGCATACTGAAATTAGTAGTAGTAGTAGTAGTAGTAGTAATAGTAGTGAAACACTACTATTGGAGTATTGGAGAAGCCTTGTCCAATTTGGATACCTTATCACAAACTTTGAATCAGATGCAGTTTGGAACTAAAAGTGAAATAGACTTTATAAACCCAAGTTCAATCCAAGAAAGAGGTTTAAATTATAGTAATAAACTCCAGGTCTAGGATAGGAGCAGTGTTCATATAATAATGAAGTCAGCTTTCAAATTAGCACAGAAAATATACGGTGAATGAATTATTTTAAAAGAGAATTGAAGGCTAAGGGTTAAGTGGTTGATTTGAAAATAGTTAAGGAGGTTCAAGTGATTGCAAATTCCATGCTATCCATAATCGATTTATTTTATTCAATCGTTTATGAAATGGAGAGCCTTTTTTAAAATTGAAAATAATATTGTAAAGGCCGAAGCTAGAGCTTTCAATTTTGTTAGAACTACTTGTGTTAAACAAGAATGAATTTGAGGTTTCAAGTTGAACAAAATGTTAATTTCCATTATCCTTAACTTGATTGTTTTATCGAAACTATTATGAAATGAAACGCTGCTTTCTACAAAATTAAGAACTAGTAATTATGAATCTCCCACTTAATCTTGGTTCAACTAACTAAATAAATAATAAATCAAATTATTAAATGAAAACATTTCACGGCAGTGTCTTCGTCATGAGTGCCCAGTGCAATTGTTTGATTGGGGTAGTCCTCTGCCTCTGAGTCCAATTGAATTCTCATGCAATAAAAATTATCATAATAATATAATTAATATTATAAATATAAATATAATGTTATGTTGTTATTATTATTTGTATTTTATTATTATTTTATATTCAAATATAATGATATGAATAAAATATTTTATATATAACTGGCTTCTTTCTCGTATTATGTGAAGATATTAGGTGACTTTTTTAATAAAGGAAATAAAGAATAAGAATAAATAACTTGATTAGAAACTGCTATTGAATAGATTCTGACCAGAACAGAGCTATGAATGGATAAGACATAATGCATGCCGTCTTGTCTTTCACCGTTAACATCAAATTGGATGAATCAATTTGTGTTGAACTTGGAGCGAGCGAAAGGTCAAACAGTGAGCCGTTGTAGCGGGCGAGTGAGTCCGTTTGACAGTAGTCAGTCGGCGTCAGCCAGCCTTCAATTAGCTGATTGACGATCAATTGACTCGCGAGTCCACAACTGCATCGTCATGAGTGCCCATTGCAATTGTTTGATTGGGGAAGTCCTCTGCCTCTGACTCCAATTGAATTCGCAAGCCCCGGCCCGGAAACGTTGGAAATCAAAGTGATTACAGTTAACTGCTTACTTCCTCTGCAGTCGGGCTGTTGCTAACTTAACACATGTGGGGTGCTGGGCAAGGCCTGGCCTCATATTATGACGACTTGGTCTAGGCAGCGGCAGCGAACCGACCTACGACAGACCCCGCTACGGTCCCCGCGCTCAACCCTCGATCGCCCCACTTACTGCTCTGCAACACTGACCCACATTCAGCCTGCCCAAGGGGCACTCAACTCTCAATCCCTATTTTTCATTTCGATCCTATTGATTGAAAAGCTCATTATACAATCTTACGTGATGAATTATCAACAAAATTAAGTCTAATGCCTGAAAGCCTAAGGCCTAAATAAAATATGCCTGATGGATCACCGAGATTGAAAACTATCGATTTTTTATCTATAAAAGGATTCAAACCGTAAATTATTATTGTATTTCATAAGTTGTTCATTTTGTTGTATCGTCAAGAAATCAATTGAACTTGATTTTGATATAAATTCAAACTAAGGTTTGTTGATAAAATTTGTTTCATTAAAGCGTTTAAGTTTAATTTTTATTTTTGTTTCTCAATTATTTTGTACAATTGTGTATAATTATTATTTCGTCACTTTTTTGTATTGAGGATAAAATTCAATTCAAAATTCAATTTGTTTTGATAATATTATTTTCTATAAATTTTTGGAAATATTTCCTTCTTTTGATTGGCAAAGCACATCACAATATTATAATTCGCTTGATGTGGTGCATCTGTATATTTCTTCTATCATTATTTCAATATACAGCCAAAGACAATGTATATCATAGAATTTTTTTAAATAAAGCGTTCATTATCTTCCAAGCATTAGAACGAGTTTTCATGGATGAAATTGGATATCAATATCTTGTCTAGAGAAAATAATAGAAGACAATAGAATAAATGAAGCCTTCTATTACAATAATACATTAGAATATTATTAGGAAATAATTATCAATTGAATAAAAAACTAGTCAATAAACTTCAATAAGTTTGAGTACACATTTGAAGCAACTTGGGAATCGAATTCACTTGAGACTCAAGATTGAAAACTATGAATCAAACGCACACCGAGAACACAAAACAAAATGATTATAAACTATGTTTTTAAAACGTTTGATTTCGCAATCCATTTCAGAACAGGAGAATAAATGTTTCATGTGTCCGAATGTAGTATCGAGCAAATCAATGAGAATGGGCCATAAAAGATCACATTTATTTTAAAGGATACACACCTGAAATGCCAACCAGTTTTGTTTAAACTGGACGCAGTAATTTATTTTATGAGTCGTCTACTGAAATCGATCAGTCTACGGATAACATCGTGCAGGTTCTGAAGATTGTTTGAAACTTACAAGTTTCTGAACATTATAATATTCTTATTCGGTTTGACGATTTGCATGAAATTGATCAAACATTCTCAAATTAGCGCTCAATGATGTTGAACTACTCTTTGAACCGGATTCCATCGATTGGGCGAGTTTTCAACTTCACAAAATTAGGATTCGAAAAAACGGTTGATAATGATTCGAATCTATTCTCGCACTGTTTGTTACAGCTGCTTGCATCGCTTCAAAAACCAGAAATTTCTTCAACAAGGCAATTAAGCCCACTTGGAACGGGAGCTGGGGAATATTTATATTCAGTTATTAAATAATTATGAGTTATTAAATGCACCCAGCTCGTTCTTTACAATATTTGAAACACATAAAATTAAGGCTGATTCGGAATTTGGAATAATTTGCATAAAACTAATCATTCATGGCCTGAAAGACAAAATTTAATCTTTCATGAAGGAATTCAAAAATATCAAATTTAAGTTTCTCGTCTATTCATCACAAGCAAACCAATACTATAACAGGTTGTCATTATATCCAAATAAATGTGAGTAGTGTAGTTCATTGTGCAACTTTCGAATAAACTACTGGCGCCAACATTTTCGTTCCATTTATTTTTATTTTTTTAATTGAAATAGGCGTTGGAGAAACAAGTTTATGCTCTAAAAGAATCAAATACAGGTAGCTCATAATGAATTGGTTATGTTATCTAAAATGAGAAGTGGTCATGTAGTCCAATGATAGCTGAGGATTATGTGCAGAAATAATGTTAAACTACCTTCAAATCGACAATATTTTGAGTGGTGAGTTAATCTGTGGGCATCATATTTTGAAAAAAATTGAATAAATACTAACTTACGTGAAGAATCATTCAATTTATTATAATGTACGGTACCTCAGACTCAGTATTCTATTACCAGCTACTTGTTAAATTTGAGTTGGAAGACTAGGTACTGGGAATAAGTACCAATTGGTTCTCCCACTCCCAGCCCACAGATTGGCGCCAACTGCCGTAACATAGCCGCTGCCGTGTTTAACAAGAGACAAGAAATTGTTCTATCCTATTGATATCACGAATGTACTGCATAAAACAACGGGCTGCCGTTCGCTTACGTGCTCTATGCTTATAAATATTTATTGCACCAATAAAACAGCTGACGACCCTGAGAACCTGTGTAAAAATAAAGAAATCAATTAATTACTGATTTTACTCTCTTCCCCACCTCGACATTATCTCCTGAGGATCGTGGTACCGGCCATTGCGATTCGACGACACGGCAGACATGCTTCTAGTAGGTTCGATTTAATGTTGCACAGTCGCCGTAATAAACAGTCTGGCTCATGCTTCTTTATTCGCGGCGACCTAAATCATTTCGCTTGCTGTAAACATGATCGCTACATAATACACGTCGACAGTGCTCTAGCCGCCAATACAATCCTTGCCAATGTAATGGTGCGCGGTTCGCCAATTGTGTTCAACAAACTATTAAGGCCAACCAAAGGCAGCAACTAACTGCTGCTTCTTGTTTTCAAGTGGGAGGCTTGTGTTTGCTCAGTTCAACTCATCTTGGAAACTAATTTACAACTTTTAAAGCAACAATTATTATTCTACTTCGATGTTACCGTTGAAATAAAAAGTAGGTTGAATTCAAGGTTCATTAAATTTTGTAGTAGTGATTAACAAATTATTTATAGAAACTTCTAGATTCATCATAGAAGACGATGATAATTTGATAAGTTCTTACTAGAATCGAATTAAAAATTTAAATGATGCCAATTATTTCCCTCGTGAGGTGGAAGAATGCTGAAAAATTCATTGACTCAGTACTAAGCAACTGAAACACTGTTTTTGAATTTTGCTGTATAATTTATGGAGGATAATAGTATAGTATTTTTGTATTAATCAATTATCCAACACATTTCTAACGTTATCTATAAGGCCCAGTACTCAGTAAATTGAACATAATTTCTTAATTTCATCAAATTCCTTGAACCATATACCCCTTGGTACGTATTGCATTTTTGTTCACATAGCATTATTCATATTCAGACATTCTTAACTAATGACTTGAATATAAATGATTAAATCATGTAATGATAAATCATGTAAATCATGATAAATCTTAATGATTAATCATCTTCTGTTGTGAATGTTGTTTAATTTCTACTTTAAAATTGGACAGTTTTTCTGAATAAAAATCATGAGTTCAATCCAATTTTCACATTTCCTTCATTCATCTTATTTGTTAAGCAATCCATAAGAGAGAATTCGCCGTCAAGGCCGTTAGCTCAGTGGAGATTGTCTGAATCCACGTCTGCATCCTACACCATTCACTGTTCGCCTCATTTTACGAGTAAGTTTAATGCTAATCGGGTAAAAAAGAAAAATCCCTTCCATTCTTAAGCAGCCGTAATAATGCTTGCTTTACGAGGCATAATGAATGGTCGCTTCTGCTCCACCAAATATGGCTGCTGCTTGATGAATGATGCAACAACATTGAAACTACTGCTTCAGCTAGTAGTACACTGGCTTCTAAATAGTACTTACTATTTATGTAGCCTACTCACTGACTTTGTTTTACTCTGCAACGGTTGGCCACATTCCGCTATATTATTGTACTTACATTCAAGTGAGAGAAGTCTATCCCCAGGCTGTCTAGACCTATCCTATCCTATTATGCTGTAACCCCTCCCCCCTCCCACTCCTCTAATCATCATCGACTTGTCCCTGTTTCTCTTCATCATCGATGTAATTGTCACTCTTCTTCCTTTGTAAAATAATATTTTTATCCTTGTCACGCCGTCCTTTTATCCATTTACACACTATTTACATGACAGTGAAAAATGATAAGTAAATTCCAAAGATCGTAATTTTGGCCAGTTCACAATACCCTTCTGCAGAAAACTACCCACAACAGAAAACTCATCTCATATTCTGTCACTTTTTCCGTGATCCACAGAATCGTCAACGTGTTCAGATAATATTTGACAAGATATTCAAGCTGATCGATTGGAAAAAGATTGCACGAAGCGGTAAAATGAAGCTGTGTACCGAATACATGTTTGCTGAGTGAAGTACATGGGCTGCATTGCATGAGCAAGGTAAAGATGTCGTAGTAAACCAGTAAACCGTGATTGAGTTCTGTCAAGTCTATAAACCCACACCCCCGCTCCGGTTCACGGGTTTACGACCGCTGGTGTCTGATTAGGAGGTCCTTGGCCGCCTTTTAGCCATGACTTCATTGGAAAACACCATCACACCTATTCGCCATCAATATCACCTCAACACCATCAAACAAGTGTACCATCCTTGCTTTAAAACTTGCAAAATATTGGACCAGCGTAGAAAAATATTGGAAAACATTTCCAGGATATTTTATTGCGATAAAATGTTATCGTGGACCAGGATGGCTGATTTGACATCTGAATATTGAAATGAAAACTCTCGTGTTCTACTTTGAATTTGATAGACAACATTTCCAGCTTGAAAAATATTCTTCTATTGATATGATGTATCGGAACAAGGAGATTTCTAAGGGATATTTGTGTGAACAATAGATGATTTGTAGTTGGAAGACTGTATCCTGTAGGTAAGCTTTTGAGAATTTTTTTTATATGAGCTAATTTATGCATATCATATTTTAAGAAGAGTAGATTAAAAGTTTATTGAAAAAAGCTATTCATGGCCGAAAAATAAAATAATATCATTATAAATATCATAATGATATGAATTTGAATGAGGACATGATTATTTAATATGACAGTATTTATATGAGTTTTTTTTTGTTTGTTTATCCTAGCACCTAGTCTGAGACTAATAAGCTATTGAATATGAGCTGATAAAGAGTATAATAATTATGTATGAGTGAATCTGTTTCCTAATCCATTGTTTTATTACCATAAGTTTAGAATTAGGCAAAAAGTCAACACGGTCTGAAAAAATAGAATTGTAAATAATAATTAAAGTTACATATAGCAGGCTTTCTTTATCCACCGAATGAGATAATCTCAGACACATGTCCTATCAACTACACCTGGCACAAATATTAGTAAATTAATATCTCATGTTCACTTTGTGGTGTCATTCTTTATCTCTTATTTGAACAGCGTATGAAAATGAATATTAATAATGAAAATACCAGACATGAGTGAGTGCTCTGTATAACAATACAAACATGATAATTTTTTATTGCTTTTTGTGCTTTCCTCTTGAACGTCATAAGTATCAAGTCCGCATTTCAAACGAAGATAATGTGACCAAAGTTATCAGCTAATGGAAGGCTTATGAGTTTGAGTTACTGTTATAATTATATCGATCATATCATTACGATAGTCTCTTTTCATTTGAAAGTTGAAAGCTCTGCTGAATCATTTCTATATTTTATGAAATATTCTTCTAGAATAAACAAACCATATTTCAGGTTCAAGTGAGTGTTCCAGCTTCTAGATTTCTAGATTTAGATTTAGAGTTCTAGATTTCAAATTTCCTACAAATAGTTACAGCTATATCCAGGTAACTTCGATAAATTAGAAAACGTAATGCTAGAATATAGGCAGGTCTTTAAAGGCAGGAATATAAAGGTAGTCTTCCTGAAGGCAGAAATCTGGTGTTAAAAAAGGGTTGAAAGTTGTTTTTTTTTGCAGGAGAAGGAGTAAAATGATAAAAGGTCAAAATGAAGATGTACGACACGAAGCGACAGAGCGAATAAAGAAGCGACGTGGTCTGATAATGATAATGGTGATGATGAAATAATGCAAAATTACGGAAGCAAGGTGATGGATTTGTATGGTGCGGGGGGGGGGAGGACGGTGAGGCGAGAAGCTTTGAAAAGATGAGGAGAATATGCGCGTTCAAGGAGCGAGAGAAATAACAAAAAGAGAAAGAAAGAAATCAAAGCTGAGTTATAAAGGGGTGTACAGCCCAAGTCCGACTCCCCATTCTCTGAACTGAATAATTAAGCGAAATTAACGCCGAGTTTCATAATGAAAAGACTCATTCCCTTCTTCCTTACTTCTGTCTGTTGTTGCTTCCACCAAAGAAGGCCTAAACAATAATAACAACAGTAACGAAAAGTGAACCAAGTCCTCGTGCTTGCGGGGGTCTTTGCGTCTGAAGTTTTGCCTACAAAGCATGGGTTGGATCAAAAACGATGACTGACTCCACCCACCCACCTGACAGAGGGGAGTTGGACCAGCTTTGTTTCATATTTCCTCTAATGGTCTACTAATGGACTGGACTCGCTTTGCTCGTCTGTAATTGTCTGTGGAATCGCATTACGTTTCCCCCTTACACCCCCGATCGGAAGCTAACAACCAAAAACTGGCCACAGTTGATGATTATCATGACCATTGCTCTTAATACATTGGATACGTTTGATGCAACGTCCAGAGATGATAACCAACCAACCATCACTCTCAGCAAACTACTTGCGCCGCGCTTGTCCAATACAATTAACAAGGTTTTTATCGCTCATTTCCAACAGCATTCAACTGGCCATCACACGATTCTTCCAATCAACACGGTTTACTAAGCGCTGAGTGGCTGACAATCAAACCTATATTGGCTTGTGCTCAGTGAAAAAATCAGGATGAATTAAAAAAAAGTGGAAAACATCAGCAACCGAGGGCTAACCTTACTCCCCCATTCAATCCAACCTCACACCGGAACTTAGGTGTACACGTGTCGTGTCACATAAACCGACTCCTGCTTATTTCCTGTTCATTTTTTTCGAAACAGCCAATTAATCTTCTATTATTTGTTGTATACGCTTTTCCATTTCCAATTTCACACTTGAAACAAAAAATTCATGCTTTTGAAGGCCATAAAAGCAGTAGAAAAATTGAATTCTAATTATCGTTGAATTAAAAATGAAATCCACTTTTTCAAGTACCAACTTAAAAAAGTTCATGATAGCCTGCAGCCATTATAATTTAGGAGAAAATTTCAAATTTCAGAAAAAAGGAAATTGAATACGTGAATGTTGGAATGAACCTGATAATGTGTTTTAAAAGACGCGAAATGGTCTTGTACGTTGAATTAAGGTTCGCGAATTGTTTGTTTTTCGGTTGATTGAGCTTTTGAAATGGAGTTCACAATAAAAAAATTATTGGAGAATATTGAGGGCCTTCAAAACTCAAATCTACCACCCAAGTTCTCGCCATGTTGTAAGTCTGTTACAATATATCCTATGATGGAAGATTATCATCCCTAGGACAGTCTTACTTTCTCTGAATTCATCAGTTTCAATAATTTAAAAATTAATTCTCAACCAGTTGCATTATACATTTTCAAAAGTTTAAAAACAAAATACTAGTTGGTTCATCAGAGTGCTGGATATATTATTATAGTGTTATTGTAGAGAATAAAATACTTCCGTAAAATAATTATTCACATTTCAATGGAAGGTTTTCAACAGGAATTCATTCATTGTGAATAACGATTGAAAATGTTAAAGAAAATCCTTATTGTTCCCTTCTATTGCTACAACGTAAAATGAATCTATTACATTATATCATCTGTTGATACATTGATTTTTTTAGCCAACAATTGAAAAAGTTATTATTCTATAACAACTTGATCTTTTCTGGGCATGATTGGGAGTCAGAAATTCAATCAACACTGAGTTTACTCAGACAACGATTGAGTCTCTTATAACAAACTCAATCAGAAAAGAATAGCACAAAAACCTTGTTTGCATATCATCTGCAATGTGATTAGGATGAGAAATGAATATTTTCAAGCCAGCAAAAAGACGAAAGAGTGAAATATGGACATGTGCTCGCTATCTACAAGGTACATCTAATAATAATGAGACCCTCATACATTCTCGTACTCTGAAGGGTCAGAGCTGGCGCGCGAAAAGAAGTGAAATGGAGAGAATTGCTTGTCTGAAGTGCAACGTGCCTTTGAATACGATTAACTGGTGAGTAATGAGAAAATGAGTGAGAACTGTGGTGAGGTGTTCTGAGGGTTACTTTCTGATTTGAATCGTGGACTTTGGAATGAACTGGAGAAAGGGACACAGGACAAAAGTGTGGATGACTTGTCCGTTTGAGTCTTCTGGGTAAACCAAAGGGTAAGAATGATTTTGAAACGGTGTGTGGGTGTGTAGAAATATGAGTATGGACAAACATTGCAGCCCTTTGCTTCCGAAATGACCCGACAATCAATAGAGGGAGGAAATAATAGAATATTGTATGTTGGGGAAGTACGGCACTTTGCATCTATCTGCATTTGTTGGTGGTGAGGGTTTGGGGACGTCGGTTTTCTGAATATGTGTAAATGACCGTCGGCGGCTCGTTACGTGGTCCGGTGCAGGGGAGACGGCAAACGCCGTACGTGACCTATCTAAATCAGTGTGCATGGGTCTCACAAAACACCTTTCACTTAATAGCCGCTTTTCTCCTGGACAAAATTGAACACAATACAAAGCGGTGCGCTGCGAATTGCGCTGTGTCCTTTTCTGCTCATCTGTTTCCCCCATGTGTCTTCTCTACCCAGCCATAATCCGAAAATGCCCTTTGTACACCGGCAAAACACTTCGCGATAATCTGCACACACCTCATCCTGCAAGGGTCTTCTCGCTGGCCAGAATTCCAGCTCGCACCCGCAAACAAATTGCTGAGAATACCCTTCCCAATTTATGCGCCGGATTCCTTGAATAGTCGTGGCTATTTCTGGCCAAAACGAGCGGCTTTTAGTCAACGTTTAAGTGATTTCCACCTCAATGTTAAACGGTTCCCCACGTTTAAGCAGTACACCGTTTACCTCATCAACAAGATAACATCTTCTGTTTGCCTTGCACTAATATCATATACAGTGCTACCTTCAAAAAATGAGCTTATTCTCAGTTCAATAGATAAAAATATATGACATAAAAAACGGGGAAAATATGTGATAAATAAAATCTGTTCCAATCAACTTTTTTTAATTTCTTTTGTAAAGTTACGTAGTCATCATTCAAACACTATGTAGTTACTAATCGATTCTTATTGAATCAAAAAATTATTATCAAACATCTCTAGGTGATAATTAGGTAGATAATCGCCTGAACTAGATCAATAATAACCGAATATGGACTTATACGACAAGATTGAAGAGAGAAATTGAATTCACTTTCTACCCATACAACTCTATTATAACAGGGTTTATGAGTAATTTCAAATCATTCAATTAGATTGCAAACAAGATATTCGTGAATTGATTATCCTAACCCATTTTCTCTGCAACTGTGACTTGTGCCATACATGGCAATTCATCAAGATCCATTCAATTTCAAAAAACAAATTGAAAAGAGTTGTTAAAGAATTACTTAATAATAATTTGAGCTTCATCATGTGCTCTGATTTTCCTGTAATATTTAAGCTTACTGTTTAATACAATGATAACATCTATGAATTGGTTACATATTATGGAGTTTTTCCTGCTTTGGAGAAACTTGAATTTTTATTAAAGATCTAATTGTTTGGAGAGTGTGTGAGTTCGATTAATGTCCCCAATGCTTGTAATTAAAAGCACACTCTTCATTTATCGACCAGGAAACACTGAATAACTAGATGTGAACCACTGTTTTCGCAGTGCTTTGAACGAGTGAAAAGTCAGATGCACAAACAAACTCCAATTGACTGACAGATCCTCCCCTTTGAAAAGCCGTTAACTAAAGGGGTAAATAAAGCCACCGACAGATATTATTACTTATTGACTTTTGTCAAATCCAAGAAAGGAAAGCTCTCAAACTTCGTCAAGAAAACTTTGCCATCCAACCACCCCACACTGAGTCAAGGTCTTAACAAATCCTCTCACACCACTCACGGCTCAAAGTACTTTCTCTCAGACAGCTCAGCGTTGTTGTTTACACAACATTCTTGCCTTTCACTGAACAAAATGCTCACTCCTGAACTCTTGTTTACTCTTCCAATTCATTATGCTGTCTACTGTTCTCACCAATGAGTGTCAAAACCCAATTCAAATGTTCTGTTGATGTGACATTCAACGTCATTAATGATCACATCGCTATTGAAATGTTACAACGTCTTTTCTATCCCTCTTCTTCCAGCTTTGTACGATAAAATTTTGATCAATTAAATTCTTCATATAGCGGCTATTCTTGAGAGTCAAATGTAGTGTAGGATTAGCGTTAACTTTCCTTTACTTGATAGTTGTGTAGAATCATATCCACCTACAATATGCTCTCCCGAACATGAAATTTGCCAACTTTTCTTCATGTAGTTCAAGAAACGTTTTATATCTTAACTCCATACATGCAATATAATATGATTTTCTCAACAATACTTCTCTGAGTATTTCTTGTAGCATTCAAATTTTTCATGAGATTTTTAAACAATTGAGTTATGAAAACTATGTTGATAATATTTCAGGTCTCCTAGTAGTGGCGAAGCGTGGTATACTTATTTGGTTATCGCCGGGTATATTTCCTATAGGATATATAGGAAATATAGGTATATAGGATTGGCGATAACCAAATAAGTATACCACGCTTCGCCACGGTCTCCTAGTCGAACAGAATTTGTGATGCATTGTGTTACAAATGTTGAAATTCGTCCTATTCCAATTTGTGAAACAGGTGGTCCAACAACTTGACTTATACCGTGGTAGAACAATATTATAATGGAAACACTGTTGTGACCTGCACCCAGATACTTGAACCATTAATTACAGCCAGCCTCTCGCAAATTATCGACAAATACAATTACAATAATAGGTGGCAAGCTGAGTGCGGTTGCATAAACAAATAGCTGGTCACTATTCACCATAGTGTGCACAAATTGTACTTGAGGGAGAATTCGCTAGTTTTAGAGGGCGGTGCCGTAGCAAATCTATAATATCGATCTTCAAAAACAGAGACGAGAGGGTGCACAAAAGCAATATTGATATTTGGCCAGTGTGTGTTTTGGTTAAGCCGTGCACCTACTGTTACAGTGGCACGGCTAGTAGTTGCATATCAATAATTGGTGGTGGTAGTAGTTAAAACATCAAATCGGTGAAGTGCGGGCGGTATGGAATGGGGCTTTTAGGTTAGGTTAGTTGCTGTTAGGCGATTTGCAACGTCGTGAGTTGATGGGCAGTGGGTTTGGGGGGAAGGGGGCAGTTTGCACTCTATGTTTGTGTCTTCGCTTGGTGCCAGTGTTGCCAATGACCAAACACTCGCCCGCTCCAACGGCTTGCACCAAACATAACAATAATAATAATGGTCGCCAACCATTGTTGTGCAGATGCGGTCGTGCCGCACTTGTAGACGAGCGCGTTGTAATTGCGACAACAATGTTGTCTATATATATCGATAATATTCTCTTCTGTCCAGTAGACTACACCCCCTGCACAGCCATCGGGCACAAACATCGTATAGGTAGCAGTGGCCAATGTAATGCCTCCTGTTCTTCCCGCCGAAATACAAAGAGGCCAAACATAATCAAGCAATACGTCAACAAACTGGCTGCTCCTTTACATGCCCCACTCGTCTCCTCTAATTACTTACTAACAAACATTGCTCGCTACTGCTTCATCATCAGTGGCTACAACAACAGTGCAAGGCTAATCGCAGATCCTGTCGGTGATAACTGAGCATTAAATAATAATATACCACAATATCATTAATTAATCTATGAACTATTTGACATATGCATTGTATTAGTTCAGTTTCAGTGATTAGGGAGAGTTTAAACAATATAAATTGTTCATTCATGAAGGAACCTTTGGTTGGTCATCTGAATCTCACCGCAATAACAACCTTGAACGCAATTTGTGTTCTGATCTTCCGATGGAATAATATCCAGTCTTTCTATCCTACCATTCTCACAATTTACTTTCTTCGATAAATATATGATCAGGTTTCTGACTGGTACTTGACCAGTATTTATAAGAGAATAACATATTAGTAGTATGACAATATTTTATAACATAGCTTTTTAAATATTGTGGCAAACACTGAAAATCAACAATGTACCAAATGACATGTTGAATTACTGGTATGTCATCCAACGGACGTGGCTCAAGCTCAAGCTATAATAATTATTAATTGAACGAAAATCCTAGTTAAAAGCAATTGAATAGTTGCAATATCTCATTTCCTACCATCCTCAAGCTGTACCTTACAAATTGTATAAAATATATATTTATAATTGTATTTTGCTAAGGCACCTGGATTGACAACGAATTACTTCATTACAACTTTTTACAATGTTCAAAGCAAGGTTATTAGAATAAGAATTATTCCAATATCAACATGACTACGTCGTAGTGGATAATGATTCTTATAAGAATTATATTACAATTATTATTTCAACTATTGTTTCAACATTAGAATTGACGACATGCAGTCAAATTTTACTGTAAATGACATAAATGGTACTCACTGGACTGAAACGCTTTCAAGTTCGTTTGAACTTTTTTTCAACAGTGAAGGTCTTGTCGATCGGTATTATTTAAAGTTAATCGAGGTGCCTTAGCAAAATCAGCTTATTGTACATGAACGTCATTTTCAAAAATATAGCTTTATAAACGGCAATTAAGAGTGATTGGTGACTTACCGTTGAGATGTCCGTTCTCCGGATAGGGGTAGTCGCCGTTCTCGAGGCGGTGCTTCTTGAGCTGCTGGCTGAGGTGGCTGGCGGCGAGTGAGAGGCCGACTGAGGGCGCTCGCTTCGGGGGCCGCCCGGGTCTGGAGCTGCACAGTTGCACAAAGTTACTGGCGTTAGACAACGTGCCAAGGGGCACACAACGCATGCACACTCATGCCATCATCAGTTACAATATAACATTATCATTGTTCCACATTTCATGCAATGAGCTCACTCATCAACATCAATTCATTTTGATCTACCAGAATATAATTTTGTTTAATATCAATATTGATTATCGTGAAAAATTGTAGTGTTTTCTTTGTTTGCATCTATTAATATTCTGTTAGCCACTATTTATTTATTTATTATTTATTCATTATTTTTCGGCTGCGGATGATACCCACAACATAAGTGTTTTATTTGTGTGTTGGTAATGAGGTGAAGGATGATACGGTGAAAAAGTGTCAAAACTAACGGGAATCGAGCCCGAGACTGGTGAAGCGATAGCAGGCTGAAGGTGTGACGCTCCAGCCAACTGAGCTACACGGGCTTTGGGTTACTAATGAACACCATTTATTATTGGTTTATTATTGAAATAGTTATCACTCATCTGAATTATTATGTTTTGTAAACATAGAGAAGAAAATTCTATTGATTCTTTGTGAGGTTTAATACACGAGTAGCGTTGATAAACTTGAATACCATTATCAAATTATTTATTGTTGATCAGGTCAAAATTGTGATTATAGTAGGCTATTTATTAATCAACTTCAATATTATTTGTAGAATACTCATGGGCAATAATGTTCAATCCTTAAAAATCGGGTTAAAATAAATATTGGGTCTAAATATTCACTTGGCCATTATCCCTATCAATGAGTGTTGGATAATTTTATCAATCAAGGCTCCATCATGTATCATTATTGCAATGGTCAATATTATTATTCAAGAATAATTTCATCAATTCAGTTATCAATACTGTTTAATTATTATCGAATATCAAACTGTTCGAGTATTATATCTTTTTAATTATTCGACAAGTCTTGAAAATGGATATTGTCACTTCAAAAATTAGCAAATGTATGTCTAAAGATTATTCATTTTGAAGTAGAGAGAGACATAATTATTGTGATTGTTTCCCGATTAAAGGCAAGTGGGAAAGTTAAAAATGCATAGTAAGGTTTGGAGGTATTTGCGTTGGTTGTCGTATTTTCCCCATCAATCTCCCCCATGGTTAGTAATTAAACGCCCACCTAACAAGCAAACTTATAATATTATAAATGGATTCCATCGATGCAGACTACAATCAGATAAAAAAATGACACTCTACCAAACAAATGAACGAGCGCGACTTTAATTAAAAAAGTTTCTACTAATTGTCGCGTGAACTTTGTCTCGTGAATAATAAATGGAGTTGGTGGTTTTCGGAACTTTTCGCTGCTTCGGTTTGCCACTGTACAGTGAAACCATTTCGTTTTGAATGAGAGAACAACATATTGAACCAAGTCATGCAATCGGCGAAAACATCTACTGAACTACGCCCAGGGCGATAAGCGAACGTACCCGTGAAGATATTAAGTAGAATAGCAAATTATGTCACAAACGTTATCACCGTAATTATCACTACATTAGTACGAAATTACGTAATACCAGTATGCTTTCGCAAATCCAGAACAGAAATTTTCAAGATTTTGAGATATTTAATGTTCAACGAATGGGATCAAGCCTATTCAGTTCATTCTTTATTGGAATCGACTTGGATGATCCTTGGATGAAATCACGATTGAACGAAATCACAATTTATTATCTCGATTTCACAACTTCTTCCCATTATTACGTCATTATCTTTATAATATTATTCAAATGCACCCCAAAATATAACTTAATGAATTATATTCCAAACATTTTAGAGTCCAAAATGATATAATATTATTCAAATGCACCCCAAAATGTAACTTAGTGAATTCTATTCCAAAAAATTTTAGAGTCCAAATTGATTGATTAAATTAAGTTTGTTAGTTAGTTGATCAAGTTAAGATTTAGTTGATTATTACTATCATCCACCATAATATAGCTCCAAATAGTATAAAGAGAAAGCTGAGATTCTTGATCTATCCAATTGATGGAGAAATTTATACAAATGAAAGTACTGTTTTTCAATAATTCTTGATCAATTCAACAGATGGAAAAATTCAAATGGACAGCACTGTTTCACAATAATTCCTTCTTCCCTCCACTTGATTCAAATTTCTCAGAGAGGTATATGAGAAAATGTGTTACTCAGTTGTGTGTATGTTGCGATCACGGTAGAGTTGGAATTTACTACTCAGCGACGGTCTGTTATTGGCATTGCAGTTTTTGAAACAGGCAAAGAAACAACAAGTGAGAGCCGTCGAGTGTCGATAAGAGATGCTAGTTAGTGTCGCATGGATACGGCTAACAGGAGACTTCAATTTGGTTCGCGATTATCAACATTCTCGAACAAGTACACCATACCAGCCAGCCTGCATTGAATCTGCATACGAAACCACTCCACTCCCGCCTCCCATTGCCTTGGGTGGTCATTGTGACTGCAGTCAACATTTTCGCTATAGAAATGCGAGTCCCTTCATTACCTTCATACAAATGAAGGCGAGTTGTATTTTAGATTAAATCCGCACACTCACACATACACGTTCAATAAATGACCGGTCCATATTCTTGTCGCGGATACTCTTACAATCATTTTCAATTGGTCTGGTCCTGTGCCAACAGTCTAGTTATCTACTGTCGTGATCAATAATTGTAATTGATGTTTTTGATTTCACTTGATTACTTTCGTGCAACAAGGATCAGCCTGGAAATGGTTTTGAGATTGAATTTAATTTGTGAAATTATAGGAATCGATTAGTTTAAATCCTATGTACTTTGAATTCTAATTCTAATTCTATGTACTTTGAATGTATTTTGAATTCTAATTATAGTAATGTATAAGTTCAATCCTATGTAATTTAGAATTCTATGTAATTAATTGTATTCTCTTGACTCTAGTAATGTATGAATCAAGAGGAAGAGATCTTTACTGAAAAAATATAATAATTATAACTATTATTTTATTCGCAAGAATAGAAAGATGTAAGGAACAGAGGACTAGTTCTGCTAACTGCTTACATATTCTTCATACAGAAATTTATTGAAGTATCGTCTTCTGAGATGCAGTAGAGGAAGGGAATCTTATTCGAAAAATGGCGATAGATTTGATAAATGATTTGAAGAAAATTGGGATGTAAGCAACAAAGGACGAATTCAGCTTATTTTCAATCTTATTAATGTATTTCAAGAAAAAAGTATTCTTTCCTATAACTTTTAAATGTTGAAAATTTGAGGACTTTATATTCCACTTTGAAATCTCCCGCCTCAGATGAAATCAAAGCAAGATGATTGGTGAAAAAGTCCTGTCCATTTCTCACAATCTGCAAAATTTGAGTCTTATTTATTTCATTAGTGAATATGTATGCAAATTTAAAATTGAATTTCTGTAGACACAGATTTTTTATTGTTGATTTTTCCGGTCGGCACCTCAATTTATGCAAATTTGAATAATTCATATCACAGTCGGCACAATTCGTTGGCTCATTATTCAAAACGGAAGCTCACTTTCCATTTCGGGAAAATTGATTTGTTGATGAAAAATGAAGATGTATAGACGATCCATGTTATAAATTCCATGCTGAACAAATAATACTCTTGTAAAGAAGATCTGACCACTTATTAGGCTTCATTATAGGGGCTGAAGAGTTATAATGCAGGCATGAAAATACTATCTACCAAAAGAGATATCAGGAATTATTCCCTGAATATTCTACAAAATTTAAATAAGAATTGAATTGACATTTCATTTGAGATTGAATTTTCCATCAAACTGGCAGCAGAAAGTTTATAATGAGAATTGAAAATCTGTGGATTTCATAGGTCTTTTCGAAATTCGAAATAATTTTCTTGTTATGTCAGTTGGGAGTAGAATACATTCCAGATTCAAAATTAGTTTTTATTGGTGAATAGGTGACACAACTCAAGAGGTCTGACAAATGTAGCATCATTAGTGATAAATTAAATATAGTCTGACAAATATAGTATAATTCTCAGATATGTTAGTGTAAATAGTGAGAATTAGTGCAGCATCCCGAACAATCAGTTACTTGGACCTACCTAGCAATGTAATATTGAATTTTTGAATGAAAATATCAGTCTCTCAACTCATTCCTATTTGAGTCGGAGGTGTAGTACATCATTACAGAATATGAACTATAATTAAGTTTCTAATGGCTTTCAATACAATGGGAGATCAATTCAAGTCTAAAACAATGAATTATTTATAGACCTATCAAAGCACGCAATTATTAGGCTCATTCTACAATATTAGCCTTAACATTTTGATTGTCTCACCTATCTTACCGGATACATTTACATTGAATGATGTTACGTTGTATAGTAAATGCCAATAACAGTGAAAGCTATTACAGACCACAAACGAAAATAATATATAAAAATGATAATATAATTATAGTAAATAATTTATACTGTATAAAATACGTCTATTGATTCCATTGATGCCATACAAGTTTAAGTAGTTACATTTTTTTAGAGAGATGAAAAAATCATTTATCTAAAACTCTCATCGCAATCTGATTAGGCAATTTTTCTCTAGAATTTTCTTTATTATTTGTTGTTACATGTTTTAAATTACAGTTTCCCAACTGATAAACTAAAATCTCTCATGAGTATCTGTTACGAATCAATTTACACATTCCTTTATTCTCTAAGTATGATTATTCTTTTATTATTTTTATTTTATGATTATGTATGATTATTCTTTTATTGTATTTGAGTATTATTATGATTTAATATTTGTTATTCTGCAATGATTGCTATCAGTTTGAATTTCAATAAATAATAGTCTACTATTTCTATGTTTTGGAATAAATATAATAGAATTCACATATTCATCTCATCGCCCAACAGGAATTTTGATCGTAATCATGGAAGGTAGAAATCTTATCACAATCCGATAACAGCTAAACTCATTATAAAAATATAATATTCTCAAACAATAGAACGTTAAGTTGTGTTTCATTGATTCTCTATTGTCATTTACATTGATGAGAAATATTTTATAATATTTATAATTGATAAGAATATTTTATAAATTATTGTAATAATGCAACAGGAATTGAGTTCATCGGGAAACTTCGACACCAATCAATAACTTACAATCCTCACTAATTATAAACAATTACTTTTGTAGAAAATCACTTTATTACAGATATCAACAATTAAGCAATAACTAATAACCCTCATCAAAATATTACTAATTCATTATCTTTCATCAGAAATAAGAATCAACCATACAAATGTATTATCGAGGAAACACATTTTATTATCCTTCTTTTCTCATAATATTGACAACGTTAGCAGCCATAAACTAGGATGTCTGGAGCCAGTTAAGCCCGTTGTAAAGCTCGATTTAATTAAGTTGTCGCTTCCAGAGCAATGATAATAACAGAGAGAGACCAGGCGTTAGTTTTATATCTGTTGGTTTAGAGTGAGCCGGTACAGAGCGGAGGGAAGCGAGTATATGAGCTATAGACTGGTCACAACACCTCCAATGGGAGAACGGGATAGACCAAGATAGGATTCGACCATAAACTATATAAATTCGTTTTAATGCAATATAGCTAATCCAACGGTATTGGTTGGAGAATAGAACCTTACTAGTCTGCTGGTCTTATTGTTATTCACCTACGGAGTATCATAAAATCTAGCAATGACAAATATTAGTATATCATATCACTCGATAAATGAGGCTAGATGAGCATTTTTATCATTATTCCAAATATTCAATTAACTATTCGTAACCGTTCATCATCTAGGAAAAAGTTAGTAACTAGTTAGTTAGCATCATCTAGTTTAGTTAACAAGTAAATGAATAAACTCTGTTTAAAACTGCTTTAGGATTGAGACCCGCTTGGCCTTAATGGTGGACCGCTCTAGGCCGGTCGTAAATCAGTTAACAGTTTTTCAAAGTATAGGGAAGTTTAAGATTGAAATTTACCAATGTAGTAAAAATAAAGAATTTTTAAAACGGCACAACTCTTTAATGTGCAATACAGTTGAAAAAGTATTATAATTATGTGTTGATGACCATGTAGTAAAAATAAAGAATTTTTAAAACGGCACAACTCTTTAATGTGCAATACAGTTGAAAAAGTATTATAATTATGTGTTGATGACCATGTAGGATATTTTGAAGCTTCAAAGTTCATATTTTAAGCTTGGTACATCTGCATGATACATACATAATTCCTGATTCATAAATCAGAGAAATCTAAGGCATGCCAACTTGAAGTGTTGACATGCTTGTAAAACCAGGATCGAATATTTCAATTGAAGTGGAAGGGTTTGCTTGTAAAACAAGTGTTGCCAAATAAAGTGTGAGTACTAGTGATGTGTATATTTCCGCGGTCTATTCGTGATAAGAGTAGAAAACGAAAACAGGAAGAAGAAAATGAAATAGAATAAGAACGAAGCCTGATCCGGAACTTTAACCCGTACTTGATAAGCAGAAGGGGATGAAACCAGAAAAGAACAACGGCCCGAAGGCAGACGAATCATAAACAGACACGCATAACAAAACCCGACTTTCGCTTACTCTCTTTTCCACTTCTTATTCAATTTTCACGTTTCTTCGCAACCCGAAAGCGCTGCTTGTATGTAAAACAATGAAACTCATTATACGGGCGGCGTTCGAGCACGTACGCTCGACACCGCTTGCATTGCGTTATGTAAATGCAAAAACGAACGCCATGTAAAGGGTGAAAGATGGAGCAGCAGCGGGGATTATGCGTGAATCCCAAGATATCGCCCACTAGCTGCCGCCGGTTGATGATCTGCCATGCAGAAGATGATTGGAAACTCAAGTGAGCTGCCGTCATGCTACACTGGGCTTCCACTGAGGTTTTCAATCTCTGAAGAGTTTCATATGAGTATGATAATGATTATTAGGGCAATAATTGTGAATATCATAGTATTAATACTTGTATACTAACACTGATAGAGAACAAACTGATAACAACAAAACATAAAGAAACTTACATTATATTGTGGAAATATTTTAGAAGCTGGACCTCCTTCTTCAGCCCATGCCAGAATCAGTAGTATTCCAATTAGTATTTATGATTATTAGGGTGGTGTTATAAGATTAATTGATATCAGATTGACTTTATTAGGATCTCAGATATTCTCTATTCAATAGTATTTAATAGTATTCCTATTGGTATTTTTGATTATTAGGGTGGTGTTATCAGTTTAATTGATATCAGATTGAATTTATTAGGAATTTAGATACTCTCTATTCAATAGTATTCACGTATTCAGTATTATTCCTATTGGTATTTATGATTATTAGGATGCTATTATCAGATTAATTGATATCAGATTGACTTTATTAGGATTTCAGGTACTCTCTTCCACATAAGCCTATGGATAAAAGAGTGGAAAGAGGAAGAGTGAGCTAAACAACAGTTGAAATAATGAAGACGACCTGGACCAAGGGCAGAAGTCGTAATTTAGCAGTGGAAGAGGATTCCTCTCTCCAAGACTAGGGTCACAGTAGATATTGGCCAACGGCAGACTAATGCTCTTATATTGCTTCCACCAACACTTAGCTCCAAATATATTGCCAAAGCAGACAAACACTACAATCTATCGTCTACCTTTGAGGGGGCTAGTAAATTAGGTAGCTTCTAAATTCCTTCACAGTCAGAAACTAGGAATTAGCAAATGATATCAATCTAGTACATATTATTATAACAGTTTTACTACATTTTATTCAATGTGAATTTTCATCATAACTGAGATTCATCCAGTTTCACGTGGTTTGTACAAAGCATGAGATATTCATCTTGGCATGAGACAACTGAAACGATTTAAACACCGATGTCAGGATATCATCCTGATACAGAACAAATGCAATGATACAATGAAACAGATTAACAGAACAAATTATTATGATTTCGGTTTTACTGACAAGGAGTGTAACAAGTCATTCAATACTAATCTTATCAATGAAGATTGGGAATAAAGAGATGCAAATAAATGATTTGATAAGAATAGAATGCAGCTCGTCTTTTATAAATACGGATATTCAGATGAGTTTTGATAATTATTCGTATTTGGGAATCAGTATTTATAATTGTTAGTATTGATCAAAATTGAATGATGAAATGTAAATTATAATTGAAATAATGGGTATTTTGTGAAATAAGACAGTGGAATTTATCCAGATCAAGGCAGATATCAAGAAGAAATTACGAGTAAAATAGTGGGCCTTCATCGTACAAATTTACATGTTTCCACTTGATTGCTTATACTCTGGAGCGAAATATAAGAGAGACGTTCCATCCAACTTTCAACAAAAAACTTCTAGAAAAATGATGCAGTCGATGAAAAATGTGCATGAGAGAAGTACCGAAAAGTATTATGTTGAGTAAGGAAGTGAATCAATCAATTTCTTGGTGAGATACACAAAAATGTGAGTGAGGGAGGATAGCCGTGTGTGAGTGTGGGGTGCAGAAACTATCACCATCAAGATTGAAAAACTCCTGAAACCACTTTGCTCGAACATCGGAATACTAATCCAAAGTTCTAAGGGAGCGCGCTTTATCTCGAGGAAAAACGACGAAGGTAGAATGCTAGGCGAGGGATGATGCTGCTTCTGTCCTTAGGGTTAAAAGCTAAAAGCGGCCTTGTCAGAGGACAGATGGCAATGTGGCCTAACAAGAGCACAGGCTACAATTTTGTCGATAACAACCACAGACATAAACGCTCCGAACTGCTACCACTCATTCGATTCATCTTTTAATAAGGTTTCTTTCCATTCCACCCACCCCTCCAAAACACCTATAATTTTCCAGTTATCTCTAATGCCCCGTTCATTCGGTATTCACACAAATGTTTCTGGTCTCATGTTGAAAGATAAGAGCAGAAAATAGCTGGATAAGTGGGACAGCACACCAGACACACTCCTGGGGTAGGACATGTTTTACATCCATGTTATTCGGCAGCTCCTAATAGACTAAATGAGTAGCGGCAATAGAAAGTCCCCAACAAGAGACCAACCTCAACTTGCTATGCATGGAGATTATTGAGACAGTCCAGATGATCAACCACCATCAAAACTACTACGCTGCTTCATAATACTAGTACATATTCGAAAATAGATACGCCTTTTATTTCTTCTGAAATAGAACTTCACATAACATTTACAACAATAAAATTCAACAAGAATTTTGAGAAGTATGGTTGAACTAAAAAGCACTACAGTAGAAAAAAAATCAAATCAACATCTCAATCTCATATCATCCCTGGTTGTGGCAGTGT
The DNA here is from genome assembly GCA_017141395.1 of Laodelphax striatellus. Classification (NCBI taxonomy): domain Eukaryota; kingdom Metazoa; phylum Arthropoda; class Insecta; order Hemiptera; family Delphacidae; genus Laodelphax; species Laodelphax striatellus. The sequence continues at coordinate 29,173,915 of CM029533.1, read as the reverse complement.
TTTCTACAGATTAACATCTTAATAATGCCTAAAATTATATAAAGAAATTGAAAATATTGAAGCTTGTTCGAGTCTAAGCACAGGCCAAAGTTGCCCATGTAGGCTTATTCCTCTAGTATATTATTAGAAAAAAATTATTTCTATTACTGTATCTATATAATATTTTTGTCATATATTTGTATGTACTATGTTCTATTAAGGAATAAATGAGGTTTTTACTGATTGTTATTTAATATCCAAAAAAACACTCTTACTATAATAGATCAATTCATTCAATTACAACTCAATCAATAAATCGTGTTGTACATAATAAATATGTGTTCCAAAAAGCAAGAAAATATACATTGTTCAATCCATTTATTGCTGTAATTGTCTAGTTATTTATTAATTTATCTATTTATTGAGTGAACATCATACTGTAATTTTGAATTTCCTACCTTAGCAGGTATGGTTGATACTATCAATGGTGAGGCAAATTCAAATTCCTAGCCAGGATGAAAAGAGAAACTAAAGTAAGTAAGAAAAGTAAGTAAAGTAAGTCTCACTTGCTTTTAGGTTATTATACTTGTACTCATAATTTCAAGGTAACAAACTTCGATTCATAGTAGGAAGTAACTGTCAACTCATGAAACATTTTCTTCCCGTACATCGTACAGTATCAATGAGAGCTCATACGGTACCGTTATGTGGATACTATTTTTTGATTTATTGATCTTCTGATTGGAAAAATTGAGTCCAATCTTAAGAACCGTTGAAACTTGAGAGAGTTTGAAAGAATATCGTTCCCAGCGACGTCAAAACGGACGCACCATCGAATGAGAGTCGGAAGTGTACGCCAGATCTGAAGCATGCCACTTTCTGGATATCCTGTCCACACCGTGCGTTCGTTTGACCGGAAACGCATGGACGTCCCGCTCTCTTTTCGCCATCTGTTGCTTCCAAGGAAATTAACCCTTGTCATGTATTTGGATTGACCTTTGCTTTGCGATGTATGTAGAAAAAGTCCGGATAGAGTTTTTGTACTATTAGAAATTACCTTTGGTTCTGAATCAACAATTATTATTGAACTCCGGTTACCATGTTTTAGGAAGTTGATGCCTAATGTTCCATCAAGTTTCTAATGTTTCATTTTCTCTCATAAATCACCTGACATGACTAACATAATAATTGAACTTTGTCATTCTTCTCTTTTCTATCTCATTTTCACTGTTGAATTACTCCATCCAATCCACTTCTTTGTAGGAAATAAATCAAATATAACTATTTTTTGTACTTATTGTGAAGGGTTATATGGCGGAGAGGACCCAGAGTCCATTTTCGCTTGCAGCTTATAATGTGCATTATCCTCAGTAGAAAAAAATGAATTGGAAAATATATATAATTGGAATATTTGACCGAAATTTAATGAGACCTTACAAAATGGAGCATTGAGGGACGAGCAGTCGATTTCGTTTGCTCCATGGAAGATGAAAAGTAAAAATAATTCGCTCTTTGTTACTGCTTTGATTTTTTTCGGTTTCATATTTTGATAGAGTTCAATTCTTGGTTCAGTTGTTGGTTTATAGATGATCAGACACAATCAGCCCTCTGAATCACATAGTGATAAACGACAGGCCACAGTTTACAACAATGAGTGGATATAAAAGAAGAGATCACACAGTTTGTGAGCCGTAACAAGATATACAGAGAAAAGGGAAAACATTGCAATCGGGTGTCGATAAATATGTCGCAAGGACACAAAAGTAAGCGAGCCGACCCGTTGATTTCGATGAGAAAGAATGATACGTCAGTCCACCCTTGTCGAATGAGTAAAAAATTACAGAACAACCCCTTCCGAGTACAATAAAACGAGTCGTTTTTCCCTCAGTTCATTTCTAGTAACTTGATACAAGTCCGGAAAATAACACGAGAGCCAAGGCGGGAATGAGAAGAAAGCGTTCTGTCTATTAAATTCGACGTCCTCGTTCTTTATTTTATATTTACAGAAATCGAATTGGAAGTGTGCTCTGCGTTCAGCCCTCTCACTCTGCAAGAGTCTTACTTGAGATCGCAAAGGGGTGACAACCAGGGGTGTGCGATGACGATAATCCAATACGATGGAAAAATAATACAATAACTCCCTTATGTCAATGTGGACTCACGCGCACACACGCACACACACATGCTCTCCCGATACATCTCCGTTGCTATCTTTTGTGCGAGCTATTTCATCCCTTAAATAAACAGTCTGTATTAATTTCCATTCTTCAGAACTCGAAGCCGGCAGCTCAACCATGTAGTACCACCAATACTAGGTTCAATAACAAAACAAGATACAGTACCTACTTGTACAACTTTATACTATTTCTATTTCACCCCAACATTCTATGTTATCTATTGTTGAGTCGTTCCCATGTCTATTCGAGCAAACATTATGCTTATACATATCTCTCTCTATTTCTCTCTCTCTCGCTCTCTTCATAGTTTGTTCTTGTTTGCACAGTCAATAATTGAGATTATAAAAGAGTATTATACTTTGGGGTAATAATCCGATGTATACAAGATCTCATGTTGCACAATGCGTGTATGCTGTCTGTCATGTACGGTTCAACAATGATACTGAGCTGATTCAAGGTGAGGGTCACCCAGTAACTGTTTTGACAGTTGATCAGCATGTAGTTGAACGTAGCTTTGCAATCTACAAAATAATATTGAATGACTACTCTAATAGGCTATCGAGAAAAACAGCTTTGAACCACGCTGCAGATGATCAATTCTGCATAGAATGATGGAAATAGTGTAATGAGAGATTTGGTATTTTCGAAATTGTCTTCATTGAAGTGAAATTCAGTGAAAACTCTGAGCTTCCTTATAATAAAGATTGAATTATGATCACGATTATCATCCAAGCATGGACGAAGAATACGAATTTCCCTTGAACTCGATGTAGGAATGCCGTGAGGGTTGTTTCCTCCACATGAGTATAGGAAACAAAGGAAAGATTCATAAGCAGCAGGTGATCTGTTTCACATGTGTAGGCAGAAATTGTAATTCGAGAGAAAAGTTGTGGGGAGGTTAAAGATGTTTACTTTTAAACAGCAAACAAACCAGAACAAGACTACAATATCGTGGCAGAAGTTGGGGCAGAAGCAAACGGGAAAGAGATTATATAACCCAGCGAATATAATTAATATCCGGGTCTCGATATAAATCCACGGTTATTGCACTGGAAAAAACAGTCTCTCATCAGCATAATTCCTTAATACGGCCTCAGCCGTGTTCCTTCTAACGCTGATGAAACCAAATTCCCTTCTGCTGTTCCGTTCCTTTCCTATTCCGTTTTTTAATTTTACAAACGGTAGGCACCGGTCGCTTCATTACAGCAGTTTCCACGTGTAATATAAATATAAATAGCCACAATCCGCGTCCTCTTCCAGGTACTATTTCTGGGATTAGCAAAACCCAGGAAAGGGAAATTGTAAGGAGATTATTCTCAGAAAGATGATATCCTTAATATTATTTTACTATTATTGAATTGATTAATTTAGGATTTAAAGCCGTGAGGGAGTTTATTGAATACAACCCAATGCAGTTGAAATGGAAGGAAAGTTAATTTGATGTTGTGGTATTTATCACAATATTTATTTCTTTTTTTGTCAATTTTGCTAGACTATATTATGAGATATAACCACTCATTCCCCTATTTTCAAACTGTTAAGCTCAAAAAAATTGAATGCTTGTAGGTCTGCTGACGTTTACAGAAAGCCCGTTGTACAAAAATGCATTGAAGATAAATTTTAATCTCTCATAAGAATTAAAATTGTTGATTGAAGATTTCAAGATTAAGCTCAACAGATCTTTATGCAACTAGGACTTCATCCTTTCCAGATGACATATCTTTTCCAAATACATATATAACGTTATTGAACTTATCAAATAGATAATATTTTTTGAAAATTCGAAGCCTCTTGAAGAGGCCATTACCCAATCTGTACGATTATGACAATTACAACAATCGATTTTAATCTTATTCTGCAATGGAATTGTAGTTATTACCAATGTTTATCTGTCTTTTCACCGAACAATGCAGACGAGGAGACTGGGTTGAACAGGGAGAGAATGCAATTGAACAATGGTGATCGATATTTGGGGCATGCAGTCTGTGCTGAGAAGGGGCCGATAGGAAGAAGGGTAGCAGTATTTTTTAATCACTCTAATAAGTCAGTCGTCGTCGGCGTAACTATAGCAACAGGGCCTCATGTGACTCATACGCCTGTTGGTCTTCAGGCATCGATCCACTTGGCACACTTTTATTATCTTCGTGGTCCTCCTTTTGTTTACAGAGCATTGAACTATAGTTGCAAGGGTGGAAGGTTCATTTTGGTAGATTCTAGCTCGATCATTTTATTCATTCAACTCAAATTCACACATGGGCTGTGGAAGAAATTGAGTTCAATTTTTGAAAATTATAGTATTTTGATTGGTTGGTTGTCGAATTCAGGGATATAAGTCATCATTTTATATGAATCTGTAGAAAGGTAATTACTTCAAAAAAATATTATTTTAGTATAAACTACAAGAAAAACATTTTTTTAGTCTATTTTGACAAGTAGTCATTTTTGTAGTCTATTAACAAGTGTTGATTGATTGTGTTTAATGAGAATTCTGCTATCATGATAGATTTCTGCTCTACAATTGTTTGGAATATCAGTAGCAGTTTGACTTTATTCAACAGAGTAAAAACTCACTATGAGTGAACAAAATAGTTCTTTAGAGATACTGGAATTCGAACTTACAAATATTGAAAACATACGGTGATGTACCGAAAATCCTCTATAAGGACACTTGGAAGAAAATCGAGTTGCTCTTGGATAAATAATTATTTGTTTTTGAAAATTATTTGAATATACAGTCCATGTTCTTTTAAAGAAACTTAGTTTGTATGCTCTGTTACTGAGAAATGAAATTCTGAATATAAATGTTCAATGTATTTGGATATAGAGAGTTACTAATATTCTTATACAAGTGGTTCCATAGAATACATTATTCCACAAAACCCGTGAAGAAGTGTTTTTGAAGTAGATACGGCGATATGTTGGTCTATGGAAATGCAGGAGCATCGTCTGAGGGTAAAAAAAGCTTTGACAGTTTCGAATATTTCTGAATTTCAAGGGGCTGCATCCACTTGAATAGTTTATACACTGCTGTAAATCATGGAAACTCTTGAAAACTTCAGAAGCAAACATTTTTTCACTATGACTTCCAAACATTTATCCTGGATCTCCTGTTTTCAATGGCACGTGAAACTATACAAGCTGAGCCTTATCAGGATCATATACTGAAGACAAATCATTCGAAAATCGAAAGGAGAATAGTGAATGACAATAATGGAAGTTAAATGATGCGATACTCAGTATTATTACAATAAATAAACGTGTAAAAAATCAAATAAAGCATACATATTCTTTTGAATTTATATTATTTTATTTTGATTTCAATTTATATTACGAAGTTCAACAAGGAGCTTCAAAAAAAGTTACGTAAACTTTTTTTTGCATTTTGTATTGTACTTTTTTTGTATTTTGTTGGAAAATCGTGAATGGAATAATATGATGATTTGACATATTTTGGGTATTCTTATGATAACATGAATCACAAGAAGTTCATTCTTCGCCACAAAATAGAGGAATCACGGATGAAATCGATTTTCCAAACGAAAAGAAAAATATATAATGAAAACACTGGAATGTAGTCAAAAAATATCACTGTAATTACAGTGATATTTTTTGACTACATTCCAGTGTTTTCATTATGTATTATAAATATCACAACATCTCACCAGACACTGTGTCAGAAGCGAAAAGAAAAACATGGGAGAGCCGTGGCAGCAAGAAAATAGGGAGGAAGCAGAATAAGTATAAGGCCCGGAGGGTTTCCTAATTAGCCGAGAAAAGGAAGGAGAGGGTTATAACTAATTCAGAAATTAATTACAATATTTCTTCTTATCAAAGTGTAGTGTTCTTGTAGTCGACTTGTTTTGTTCCCCACCTATCTACTTTTTCACTCTCATCCATGGCTTCCCGGGCATCCTCTTTGTCTTTTCTCGCTCCCTCCAATATTATTTGCACGGCAGAATAAGAAACAATGTAATTTGTGAAATTAATCTCTTAATATTTGTGTTCGGAAGAAAGTAGAAGATTCAAAGTGGGAGAAAAGATACTTGTCGACCTCCCAAATTAATTTCGCTTTTGAATCTCAATTAATTAAAATATATGTTCTGAGCTCCAAAAAGAAAAGAAACGGAAGCTTAATAAGGGAAAGACTGCTGTACTTCTTGGTTTCTCTGGATAGAACAGCTTATTTTACAAAAATAATACCAATTTCCAACAAAGTACTAAATTTGCGTATTCAACTACATAAATTTTACGAACACGTTGGTGACTTAAATATTAAAACTCTAGTCTCTATAAATTTTTCTTTTTCATAAATCCTTTGTTCAAAAATATTTTGTACATTCTCTATTTTCCATTATGTTCTTCAAAAATTTGGTGAAACTCATTGGAGTATGTCATTAAGCTCGAAGAAATGAAGGTCGACTAATTTACTAATATTAGAAAAATGGTTAGCGAAACTAGGTAACGCCGCTTAGTAAAATTATTCAAGCGACGAAAAGCCATAAGAAAAATATAAATCGAGGACTATTCGTGAATCAAATACTATTTCATGAATGGCATTTATACTGGCATCAAACTATCCTTCATTCATAACTTAAATTGAATGAGATTATACCTCATTATAATTTTCACTACATGGATTTTCTTAATAAACGTTGATATTTCATTGTAGAATTTCAACTGTTTTTTTTCGATTTAAGGTTGGTTTTAGTTAATTCAATTTTTGGTGTTCTTAATTGAAACATATTAGCTCACGTATAAAGAAGGGAGGAAAAAGATTGAGAAAAACAGTAGAAGAAGGTGTGAGTAGACATGTGAGTAGCTCCGCTTGATTTATAGTGCAAAGCCCATACACCAGGGGCAGACCTATTCCAATGTTTCTCGGCAGATAGTTTATTTTTTCTCCATTTATTTCCGAGACCCCTTCAAAACTGACTGCAACACAGATAGGAGCGAAATCCCAACAAAACGGTGCAATGTAAACGTGCAGGATTCACTAGAGATTTTGAAAAATGGTCCTTGGGGGGCGAGCAGGCTGGGTTGGTAGCTATCGCATTCCACCTTCAACTAGTTGGGGAGTGGGGATGAGGAAAGTGCAGGGGTAGAGGCTCAGACAGCACTGTTAGGGATGATTGCCAAATGCTAGCGACTATGTGGCATGAAAAGACAAATTTGTGGGTTGATGGGGGAGCCAAGAAAGCTCCATCAGGAACTGATGAGCACTCAATCAAAAAGTATCATAATAAAGCTAGTCTAAAAAGTAAAATGTTGAAAATTTTTTTGAAATTAATCAAATAATGATCTCATAATGATTTATGAGAATTGTTTATCTTCAATTCTTGGAATTGAAAGATTCAAAGATCAAAATATTATTGATTGAATTCACTCACATGAATCATAAAAGTCAAATGTTGAAGAATGAAATACTTTCAATCAATTGAATAATGATCAATAATTGAGATTCATATGAATTGTTTCAAACTTGAAAGATCAGAGATTAAAAGTTCCAATCTCAATCGAATATTATTGATTGAATTTACTCACATGAATCATGAATTATCCTGTTCTAGCAATTGTTCGAAAACAATGTACATCATGAAAACTCATGATTTTTCATTCATATTCAGATTCCCACTTCCCTAACACTGTTGTTTATTTCTGTATAACTCATAAATGACAAGGTAACTGTTCTGAGATGATCTATGAATCATTGTGAATATGGGCTCAAGAACCGGAATCAATTCTACCTTGAAAGTCGATAATCCGTTAATTATAAAGTTGTCATGAATAATATTGATATCGTGACAATGATTTATCTGATTACTCATCGGATGAGTGGGATTCATCCGCTTAGCATCTCTCGGATAGAATAATGTGTACTAGTACTGCAACTGGAATGGATTGAGATTGCCTCAAAGTTTTCGTTATTCTACATGGTAATTATTTCATTGTTTTGTAAAGATCTCTCTATACTTTATTTCAATTCTTACAACGAATGATGTGTATCAGTTGTAATAGATTGGGATTGCCTTACAGTTCTCCTTATTCTATATTGTCATTATATTAATAAAATTTTTTAGAGAAATTCCGAAAATGCCGTACAGTTCTCCTTATTCCATATTGTCATTATTAATGAATTTTGTTTTGAGAAATTCCGAAAATGCCGTACAGTTCTTCTCATTCTACATTGTCATTATTAATGATTTTTTTAGAGAAATTCCATATTATTTCAATATTGTAAACCTGACATTCACAAATATTGTTCACTGTTTTTCTCAAAACATTACTATTCATCACTGCTCACTCATTGGTCAAATTGTGTGAACACTACTAATGAATCTCCTTTTTAATAGTATTCTTTCAAGCATTGAAAATTTGCATTTTTTACTTCCCCAGAACACATAATTTCTGGCATCCTGTCTCTCTTTTCACCATTCTTAAATTCTCCGATTTTCAATCTGCCACTCTGTTGTCATCATCTCTCGCGAGACGGAGATCTCACGTAGCCGTCCTTCTCAAAAACACGATCTGTCTTCCACAGAACAGTGACAAAACGAAAGAAGGAAAGGTGAAACAAATTGATTATTAAGCAGAGTGAAGCAAAAGCAGACGATTAATCAAAACGTACCGAGTGCTGGTGACGTGCGAGCTAACCCTCCTCCGATTTAATGAACTCGCAGTTTGATCTATCCAGAAAATCATTCCTTGAAGTCATACCCGAACTTGAAAACACCAAATTGAAATCGTTCACCCCTACTTCCAATTCAAGGAATCGATTTCTGTATACTGTGACAGCAAATATAAATAGGAGAAACATTTTTACAACATCTTGTTTGACGCATTGAAAGAATTAGGGCCGGTTCATGAGCTCGGGATTTAGCCAAGTCCTAGACTAAAACATGTGGCTATCGTAGCATCGACAAACGTTTGTCTCGACAGGTTAGTGGGTTAGCAGCATAGAGAGCCCTTAGTACATAGTTTCGAGGCTGACGTTTATCGATGCTACGGTGGCCACCCGTTTTAGTCTAGGACTTGGCTAAATCCCTAGCTCATGAACCGGCCCTTAATGTTACATTACAAAATATCGAAGAATTACAATTCAAATAATTACAAAAATCTTAAAAAATAAATAGAGAATCTAATTAGAAATTTTCTGAACTCGATAACAGTCCAAGAGATTTAGGCTACGTTAGAAAAGCTCAATCTGGACATTGAAAATATAATACTTATGTCGATATTGACAATAAGTAAGTAATTTCAGCTTCAAAGAAATTCCAGTTTCAAGCGAAAAACTTTCGAAAGAAATTTTGAATTAGAACTTGGGTTTGAATTTCCAATCAAAATAAGTTTACTTTTTTGGTGAAACCTAATATTCTCCTGGTGGATTGAATAACAAAATGTAATTAAGGTATTTGAATGAAAAAGAACAGTACAGAAAACATTGTAAGTCTCACACAACAATGAATTTTATTATGATTACATACATTATTGTTATTATCATAGCATGATCATTTATATCCTCTATTTCTACATAATCCATTTCCGCCGCTACCATTCATAATCAGAATCTTCTACGTGAATGGTAAACGATTGTCTGGTTATAAGAAACGAGTTTACTATGAATCATTGCTCATTGATATTGATGAAACAAAAAGGCTGCGTGGATGTTCCATGAGAGGGAGGGGAGGGAGAAATAAAAGATCAATTCAAAGCGAATAAGCTTGAAATATAATAATAAATGGATATTATAATATGCGAGATGACTAGATGGTTATTTCGCTAAGATGGCCGATTGAAATAGAAAGACAAGATAAATTGTGATGAAAATTGGACGTGAAATTATATTGCCAGTAGGCATGCATAAGAAATTGGAGGATATAAATGCGAAAAGGAGATACCAATAACGCTTTCAAGGAGTCCACATTAGAACGGCTAGCCGGCTACCGACTATTAGATAAGTCGTAAAGGTTGAATTCAGTAAGTAACGGCTCAATCACAACGATGGTTGCGTGAGAGTGGAACAGAACAAGACGGATGAGAGAATAAGAGAAGAATAAATGGAGGAAGAATTGACTTATCATCGTAATTGGTATCGATTACGAAATGGGCAATGTAGAGGGCGGAAAGAGACTATAGGTGGGAATCGATTAGATGCAATCGTAAAAAGCATCAATTTAACAAATTGTATCCGATGTATCATGGGAGTAAGATGGCAGTGAGGAGAGCGAGGAGGGGGGCTTAAACAATAGAGAGACGACATGCCATGTCTATTTCCTTTTCCCCCTACTAAAATTAATTTATTTAATGTGTTTCCACCAACTTATCATAACGCACGGACTTGGTGTTTTTTCAATGCTTTTAAAATACAGGATAAGATCCCCACATGAACTATTGAGCTTATTGAGTGGTGAAGACAGTATTAAAACTTTGTTGCAAAACTGAAAAACTGACCCTCTGACATACTAAAGTTCAGAGGAGCTTGCATTTCGGAAATTGTCATCGGCCACTGATTTATTTGGAGAAATTCATTTTTACTTGATCAACAATTGAATTTTCATCTACAACAGTTCAACGTTTGGTGAAATTGATCACTTATTTAGAGAAATGTAACTTAGACTTATTCGATTATCTATCTATTTACACGGATATGAAAATCGAGTAGGAAAACTTTTTGACCCCGAAACAGTTTTCCATAAATAAAAACTATAGAGTTTAACAATGTGAGTGTTTATCCTAATACCAACTCAATAACTGTACACGAATTGAAACTCAAAAATCAAAATTAAGACAATACAATCTTTTCGCCGATGTCCACTCTGTGAGTCATTATTGAGCAATTTAATAGGCTATTTTAACAGAGAACAGACTTAGTAAATGGAAACTTAGTAACTAGAGAGTATTGCTTCTCTATGCTATTGTACTTGTAAAGTGGAAATGGGCTGACGCTGATTCAAGTATTATGAACAGACAATAAACAATTCGTTTCATCCTCATCTAGCAGAGGGCATTTTTTGGTAGGTGATGAATTAAATAATGAGCATTCAAGGAAAATAATTTCCTGTAGGCGCAGTAAACCAATGAAAAACTGGCTGTTTTTGTCAGTGCACGTCACGCCAGTGATGGAAATCATTTTCCATTGGATGTCCACGATCTCGATTCAGCTATAATTTTCCTGTGTCTATAGATGGACGCACGACAAACCGATTGAAAGGAAAAAATGTATTCCAATCTGATGGCGGTTTCTTCATCTAGATAAATATCCGCTCCTCGTTCACGATTCGATGGGCACCTCTTTCAAGGCGCTTGTGAAAAGCAAATTCGTTCCACAGAAACCATCCACCCGTAATATTTACTCCATTTATGAAAGCGAATGGAAATTGTTTGTTCGTAGCACTGGAGCCATAATTAAAGTCAATTTAATAAAATCGAGAGATAAAAGACATGGCCAGTCTATTCAGAATATGACTGAAAAGATTCAGTCATCCAGAACGTGGAAACGCTGGACTCCACGAATATAATGCTCAAAATTGACAATACTTCTCTTTCATACTTATTGATTATAGAGCCTTTCGAAAGAGAAATACAATTCAACAATTTTTTTTCAATCTATAACGAAACTTTCAATTAATCACATTCATTCACAACACTTCAAACAAAAGCTGTGATTTACCTTTTCAATTTTTTACCAGGTCAAAAGTATTTTTCTTCCCTAGTTATCAAGTACTGTAAATATAATATATATCAATGTATCAATATTTGTGAGGGTTAAGTGTAAGAGAGGGCCGACTGCGCCCGAACTACGTTCTCCCTGGTACAAAGTAAAGGCTGTCATTCGATTCAATATTCAATAAATTTCTATCAAGAATTAACCTATATCAATCTTCATAGGAGTTTTTGTGAGCGAAAAAAACAGAAAATTAATAAGTAAGTAGAATTTGAATCTTATCTTCTTATCTTTTAAATCTAAATTTTTTTTTAAATTATTGGGATATTTTTTGTAATCTCCATTCCATACGTCTAATCTTTCTCTTAAACTCTCATCGAAGCGTTATGGACCTGGTATGCTACTTAGCCGCCCGTGCTTGATGAGCAGTGGAGCACACCCTCCAATAATAGGACAGGTGTTGGATTTCTCGGTTTCGCAACCGAAGAGCGCAACAATGTTCCGCAATGTTGTCGCGAACCGTCGCTGCGACACAAAGACGCCGTGCGTGTTGCAGCCCTTGTAAGTGCACCGACTGAGATAAGCAGACTAGAAGTGATTCACGGACAGAATGCGATCGCAGAAGCCATTAAAAGACACCCGAAAAGAATGAGAGCAGCACATAAGAAGATAAGAACGACAACCGAGTATAAAAGATTGTCCCACGTAATCCGCAATTCCAGGTGTGGGATGATACACCTCACTTGCATTCAGCAGACATCTCCAATTAGGGCACAACTTGCGAGATGCTCTCAGACCAAGAAAAGAAATCATTCTTGTCGTGTGCATCCAGGTCTCCGACAAAGAGCAGCACTCTCCCGAATCTTTTATTCTGCTCCCTGAGAGAGAAACGATAGTAATCTGGACAAATCACACCCCTTAGTCACACCCACGCAACTATGCCACCATCTCACAACATTGTTGCTGAAAGACAACATTTATCCCTCACTGAATAAATACGGGCGGATAAATTCTCTTCAAATGCAATTCAGCTCCTGAGAACCCAGTTTTTTAGCCCACTACTCAGCAGAAGCATTAAAAAGCATGGATCGCAGATGTAGCGAATCACATTTTGTAGGTTGTGTTCCAATAGCTTGTCAACCCAGAAAAAAAACTGTGTGGGAACTGTATGAGAGAACACTGCTCTTCTCTACTTTTTAACTTGATCAGATTTTTTCAACTTAATATTATATAAGACACTAATTGTTTAAAATTTTATTCTGAAACAAGGCAATGGATAGTAGAACTTTGTTGATTGAATAAAGCTAGTAGAAATGGAAAAATGCCATGAGAAATACAAATCGTAGTCAGCTATCCAAACACTTCAGAAATTTCAATTGTTTCTTTTCCTCTACAAACTCTGAAATTCCACTTTGAATTGTTGACCAAAAATTGTCTTGACTAAGAATTTTAACTCCAGAGTTGTCAATTACTTTTTCAAAAACTTCGACTTTACCAATTATTTGGAACTTTTCTACAAAGAAATTTATATCAAACTATCCACGAATTTTGATTGCACCATGACGTTTTGAACTAGAACGCGGAACAAGGAAGTCAAGAGCTCATCCTCTTGAATGTTTTATCAAGCAACGGTAAAATGGCTAGAAAACTGGTTATTTTGAGTCCTTAATCGCTTTCGAATAGTCTTAATAAATCATTCGAGTAGGAAAAGTGAGATGAAAAAAATTGAAACTCAAGACAGCCACAAACCAGAGAATTGACCGCAAGCCAGAGCCGCGGATCATCATTAATTACTGGAATTAAATCGAATCACACTGTTTCACACAAGCTTGTACGCAAGCGCACACTCACACTGTGATCCTAATCATACGCCTATCAACAAAAGGTGTCTATAATTGATGCAATTAGCGCTAACCATGAGAAAGAGAGCGCATCATTTCAATGCTTATCACTGGCAGAGAATCAGTATAACTGTACGGGCTGCAGCACCCAATTACATATTAAAGTTATCATTCCTCATTTGGTAGTCGATGGTCAGTAGTTCAAATTCAAGAGTGAGCAAAATGCACCATAGGTTGAGAAAGTTGTACATTATAATGAGTTGACATGTAAAATTTTTCTTGAGGACAAAACTTAGGAGTAATATTATTCACTCAATGAAAGTAAAAAAATTGAAAAGGATAAACAAAATGAAACCTTGAAACTACTGAAGTTTTCAAAAGTAGTTTTCTTATTAAATAAATTTATTGATTTATAATAGATAAATTTTTATTATCATCCAAGCTGCTGTGGAGAAATGTTCACAGATTAGACTAATTAACGTACACTTTAAAGTATTCCAATTAGAGTAACATGTAGAAGAAAGATTGTAATAAAATATTGTATGTTTTTTATATGACAGGTTTACAAGGTTTCCTCATAACGATGACGATACTCAATTGAGCGTGACCAATTAAAATAAATCAATAAACTTTTATAAGGTGTAATTTCCAATATAATAATCAATTTGATATGATATTGATAATTATTTCAATAATCATTTAATAATGTGCGTAAAACTGAAGGAAAACGTTATTAATAATGAAACCTGTGGAATGCAGTGTAATTTGAGGTCGACATTAATGTCACACACATTCTTAAACAGAATATAAAACAGAGTATTGTTGGAGCTAAACAAGGGAATGTATATTATATGTTCATTGCTACCCCAGGTGTCTTTCCCTTTGGATTCTGCTCTGAATGTTTCAAGTCCCCATCCCTTTATCTTTCTCTGTTCCACTGGTGTGCTTAGTTAAGCTACAGGCTGGGGGTTGGAAGGGGTGAGGGTGACGTACATGGGGTGGGTAATGTTGAAATAACCACTGACTACCCACCGAGCTCGATTCTAAATTACTAACAATATTACTCCTAATTAATGGCGAACTTCTGAACACCCCTTCTTCACCAACCCCCCTCCCTACTTACAGCATCCGACTCACCTCAGTACGAACGCGACATTCTCGAAGGACTTTTTAACGACTGACTAAAGCACGGAGTGCGGGTGAGAGGGGGTGAGTGGGGAATGTCACAGTAAAACTTTCTCCATTTCCAGCTCTAGAATCCACTCAAGCGAGCGATCCTATTTCTCCCTTAATATCTCGCCACCGGTATGCTTGATTGTGACCGCAAAATTGCGTCTGTATTATTCAAAAGTGTTTTAATTGAGCCTTGTCGACATTGGAGTTGACTGCAATATTTTTTATAAGCTCACGGAAATTCCATTCCAACAGTTGATTATTTATTTAATGGTCATGATGAAAATAAAATTTATTCTTCCAATACAGGCATAATAATAACTTATTCTTTACCTTCATTCAACCTTGATAATTATTATTTTTGAGCTAAGAAACTCTTAAGAATAGTAGAAGTTGGTTGAAAAAAATATTAATAGAAGGATTACGAATTTTTAAAAAGTATTTATAAATTTTCTTGCACACATATTTTTGGACTGGTAATTATTGTGATCAAGTGAAGTGGAAACTCAACCTTATTTTTGAGAGAAACAGTTTTGGACTGAGCCTGTTGTTCCTCTCACAATCATATTTTAATTATTTGTGCTTGTACTCGTATCAAGTACTCGTATATAAGGCGAAGTTAGGACTCGCAGGTCCTCTCTTACAGCTGGAAATGGAGAAAATTTTATGTATTTTTTTAAGATAAAGTTGAATAGTAACACTCTTTTCAAAGAGAAACTACAAGTTTCATTGTGAAACTACACAACTTCTTTACAACTGCTGTTTACTACTGAATACAAAGCTACTACTGTTACGTGGAGACATACTTTCAGAAACAATGAACCATAAAACAAAGCCGAATAATCATTCTGCTGGTTGCCTGTGATGAAATGCTATCCACATGTTTCCCCTCCGAATATAATAAGTAAGTGGGCACCTTCAAGTTCGTGTTCTTGTTCTCAGTATCAAGAGGGATGTATCGCATCCAGGGTTATCCACGATTTCCGTATACAGCAGATTGGCAAGACTATTTTTTCGCTTTTGTGCCTCATATACGTTACAAGATGTGTCATTGCAACAAAAGATACGTCCGCGGAAGATGAAAGGTCTGGGGGAAGTTTAATACAATAGGATACGGGACAATGCCACGAACACTCAGGACTTCTAGACCGAAAGTAGCAGTGCTTCAGACCTTCGGTAGCGGTGGTGTGAACATATAGCATCAACCGAAACATTAGAAAAAACGGCACCATCCAAACAGGATCTTATCTTGAACGAGTATAGTGGTCGTATAGGTTTCGATTTCTTTCAGAAACAATCGAACTCTTTGTCTTTCGATAAACAAAAGATCGCCTGATATCGAAAGACCAGCGTCAATCAATGCATGACGTATTGAAAACAATAAAGGATAGTGTCTCCCCGTATCCTGGTGCCCGTATGTAAAACACACAAACAACTGTTTAGCTCTATGCACGTGTGTTTTATGAGCAGGAGCTGTTAGCATCCAAGAAACAGGCATAACGACAAATGAAACTTATTCATTAGTACGTCAGGTACTTCAAATGAATATTGTACAACATTAGCTACAAACATAACAAATGGACCAAGCACCCTTGACAATTTAATGGAAATTTTATTGATCAGAATCAGGCTCTCTATCGATTTGGTGAAATAATATTCTAGACTTCTAGTACTCTCCACTAAATTCTGTTGTTTGAAATTAGAAATTGAAATAAGATTTATTCTTCTTCGTATACAGTGTTCAGAAAAAATACTTGAACGTCTCTATTTCACACAATGTTCAGAGCAAAATTCGTTTTCCTTTGATATCTTACAGTAACGTATAAACAAGATTAGGATGTCTACTAGCAATATTATTATTATCACTTAAAATTTAAACTAATCTCAGTTGATTGTTTCATTGATATGAGATTGAAATAATCATATTCCACAAGCAGCATACAACTTAGATTGTAGAGATTCAAGAATATTGACTCCAATTTAAAAGTTATATTCTCAAATCCAAACTCAAACATACATGTATTTATAATACACACAGATTTTGTGCCAGCGTTTTTATCTCATTTGTTGGATGATAATATTTACTGTATATACTTGTAGCCTATCTTAGAGATGAGATATGATCATTATTATTTGAATTACCTATTGAAGCTCTAGTATCAAACTAGAAGCTAGAAATAGAAATGTATCTTTTTTTTCATAATAATTTACCAAACCCTGATAGACTTCAAACACTGAATGTTTAGTTAGCAGACCGCAGCTGCTCCTAACACCTACTCGAATGCTCACCGTGGACCTGCAATTATAACAACCGCGCCATCATTCGGAATCAGCCACGTGCTGAGGGTCGAAATTATACGGCCTGACGCCTTTCTCAAACGCCTTTCGCTTTGATCAGCGATCAGCAAATGAACGGAAAAACGCGACGAATTCTGCGATGAAGAACAATCGCGATGAACACATCAGTGCCGCTCTATCACCTACACACACACTCACAGTCTCTCCTCATCTGTATTTATCAGTCGACACACCAATCTTTTATTATTTCTCTTTTAATCTCTTCTACTGAAAACACCAATGTTCTTCTCCTTCCCTCTTTATTCAATATTTCCAATATTCATATTCTTCTCTTTCATTCTTTGAATAGGAAATGAGGTCCTCTCTTTCCTCATCATTCAATTCAATTTGAACATTGATGAATCCTTCCCTTCCAGTTCATCAGTCTTCCTCTACGATTCTCCCAATTCTTTTTCTCTGACTGTCATTATATATCTTACTTAATTTGAATATTATCCAAGCGAGTACTTGTTCAGGCCTTCAGACTATCCCAAATAGCGACAGCATTTTTTCGCTAATATTCTACGCTCTCAAAAAACTCACAAATAATATTACTATATGAATTTTTCAATAACTCTTCTACATCATCATCATTTATCATTCATTATTCCTCAGCTCTCACATTCAAAATTCATTCTATTCACTTATTTGACGTAGAATAAATAAATTTCTATTGATAGTAAGTAAAAGTAATAGTCAAGATAATATTCTTAATAAAATAGATAATCCATCCCTAATTCCTCTGGGCATAATATCAATATCAAGAACGTAAGAAGTGTTTCAATGTTGTCAAAAAAAAATTATCAAAATACGATATATTGGTATTGTATTACCATTACATAAATATCTTCCTCTCATTCTCTAAATAAATATTCATCTCCTATTCTGCAACTATTTTCCTCCTACTCCTGATTATTCTCTCTCTCCTCCCACCAATCGCAATCTTTCTCCCGATTGTCAGAGATTGATTCTCAAAGTCTTTCTAGCAGCCAGGCGAATTAATCGAAAAGCATACAGAACGTTTGTAAAATTGTCAACCGTGAACGTTTGCTAACCAATCATTCTCGCACAAATCGCGGCGTTCTATTCTCACACCACACCAATAAGCACCCTGCTCTTTCAACCCCACCTCCCACCTTTGTCAACTCTTCCATTCCACGCCTCGCAATTAGTTCTGTAATCGGCAACAAATGTAGCGCGTTGCCCCCCTCCCCACCCTCCCAACACTCACTATTAATTGCCGACAATTCGTCTCCGCCACCTCGGTTTATCCGGACGACCCGGCTTATCCGCACCGCTACTCGGCAACTTCGATTTCGACTCGAAAGCTGGTAATTGAATTCATTTATTGTTCATTTAACAGACTGATGAACTTCTTCTGGGGCCGCCTTTTTGGGGATGAATCTAATCCGCGAGTCGAACGCTTCAACGCCTTGACTGATGTGTTTCCTTTGCACTTGATAAACGTGCGTAAACTCTCTAATCACAGCAATGATCTCGAGTGAGTGGGCTACAGAGTTTCTGTTTGTACTTTACTGTATGTAAAAATGACTGGAAAATTTTATTTCATTTCTAAATACTGTAATAAGAATCACTGTAATACTGTCATTCTAATAACTGTAATACTGTAACTAGAATCCATCATTCTTCGTGATTTTTTTGCCCTCGTCTATTCTTATCAAGCTTTTTTTCAATATGAAATAAACTGGATTAAGACTGAAGAGGAACAGTTCTGGACATTAGCCTGTTCTACTAATATCTGATCCATGAATGGCTGATTACCAAAAAATGGAATAATATAAATGTGGGCTGAAGCAAATTATGAAAAACTTAAATGGAAGTTGCAGCACATGAAGAGGAACAAATTTGTCGTTCAGAAAATTTCAAATGATACTAATACAGTATAATTAATTTAAATTTGTAGTAATGGAAACACAAAAAACACATAATTGCTCACAGAAGTATGGTAACTTATTCCATTTTCTACACCTTTTTTCTATGATAACTTTTACTAATTGTAGTAACTAGTTCGTACATCTCAGTTTTTCCATGTGAATACTTTCATAGAGGTATTGAAAACATTACTATATTATTGAAACAAACTATAGTTATTCCCCATTGTCCCTACTTTTTTATCAAAAGATTTTCCATGAGATAATTAATTTAGAATGAAGTATCAGGAAAATTAAGAATATTGTGCTAAGACTTTAAGGAATCGTACACTGAATCAAGGCGCTTTGAAAATATTGAATCCGAGAATCCATTAAAACTTGTGAGATTGAATAACATGCATATTCTATCCCTTACATGTGAGGGTGGTTTGCGAGTGAGTTGAGATGGAAAGGAATTATTGAGTTGATGAGACTAGGGAAGGAACAACCCTTTTGCACCACCCTCAATTCGCATTTCCTTTTTCGAATCCGATGAACTTAAGTAATAAGCAGGCCAGAAGCAACTGCGGGTTTCAAGTTTAATAATACCGAAGGGAACAATAATTATTTATTCATGATAAGTAAGCGGGGAGAGAATGTTTGAGTTGCAGTCTTAGAAGTAACTTGAAACAACTGAGAGATTCTTGAGCACCTGAACCACATACGATCTTCAAGGAATGGAGGCTTTCCTCATATGAGACTTTGATGTACAGTATGGGATTGTTGTCCTACAAGTTGCAGCAATTAATGAGTTTTGTTCGCCTTTCATAAATTATTTTTAAAGTTATATCAAGTTCATTTATGAAAATTATGTCTTTTTTCCTGGTGGGAGTTTTTTTGTAGCATCAAAAATCTTTGTTCACTTATATTCAATATTCTAATTATTTGATATTATAATAATATAGATTCAATATTTTAATTCGACTAAACTCTTCTACCCTATTTCAATATCTGAAGACGAATTTTATGATAGAAGGGCTACTCTCGTTGCGAAATTTGCCAAAAGGCTGTTGAACCAATGCAAATATGGTTGTTTCAAAGTCATAAGCCATGCTATTTTGCTAGGTATTGGGAATCGAAATTTGCTATTCAACTAAACTGTAACCATTGTAACTAGTTACCATGCAATGTGTATTATTTATTTGTACATTATTTGTACAATTTAGTTGCAACAAAGCAGTTGTTTTGTAATTTCATGGCAAATAAATTTGATTTGAAAGCAACCAGAAGTATTCTGAGGCTCAGTAGATATTATATCGATATCATGATTCAATTGAAAAGTAGATATAACCGACATGGGGAATTAATTTCGCTTTCAAAACGAGATAGGAAGAGTGAAACAGCTCAAAGGTAATACATTTACACAGATGTGACGCAGTTTCAATGAAGTGCGCTGTTGAATAAACTGAATTACACGAAAGCCTATTATTTTCAATGATCAGTGAGAGAGCTTTTAGCCAGATTCTGTTTGCGATTGATGAGCGGAAAAGAGACAGTCGAAAGCGGGATAGTGGATGAAGCCAATTAGAGTGGTGGAAAGGAGGTCTTTTATCCGCGGGTGAGGGAGAGAGCACACGGACACTCAGTCGGGGATAGATCTCTCTAATGGAGACGGCTTTCGAGTTGACAGCGAGCACGAGGGTTGTCCGCGACGGGCTTTTAGGTATCTGCGGTGCAGTCAATCAGAAGTAATAATTAATTTAACATGACAGCAATGGAAGTCTAACGAAGTTTTTCTCTCTCGCTACACCCTCACATGCCTTCTCTCCAATTTAACGCGCTCCCACTTCCTCATCACGTGGGTGATAGGATACCGAAATTCCCATCTTTGATTTAGTTGGTCTATAGAAAAATAGTATTCTTCTACTTGAATCACGGTATGTCAATTGATTTCCTTCTTTTGTGTTTCCCACCTTAAATTCCCTCATTCCTCTTACTATAAACACATTATTGATGAAATATTGTGTAGGCCCTACATGAAATTTGATATTGTTCTCTGTTTGGAAGCCTAGTAAGATACTATAGTATCAGATAAACTCTTCAATGGAGCCTTTAATTTGTTGGTGTGTACTGTGTCCAAGTTAAAATGCTGAAAAACCTTTTTTTAAATAATTTCAATTTCAATAGTCATATATTAATTTATCCAGTTCTCATAAAAGTTATGACTTAACATTTAACAGCCATGAAAATAGCTTATTTAATGCTTCAAACAGAGTTTGATTAATAGATCTGTGTCATTTAGAGGAATTCAATTATAGATTATAATCATATCTTTTTTAGATGATTGGAGTATATGTAAACATTCTAAAAGAATAAATTACTGATGCACTATGACTATCCCATCAAATTTCTGTCCTTTGAGTTATAATTCTCCATAATTCAGTAGATTCAATTCTTATTCTATTCTTTCCTCCATCAATCTTTAGTTCAAAAAGTTTCTTTCTGTTTCAAGTATTTCATTTGGAATGAAGTATTTGAATTGAAAGGAAAAATGGAATCTTGTTCTCAGCAGACAATGAGGTCCCTGAAGTTGTCCTACCATACTTTTCTTAATACAGGGGAAGGGGGGTTGACTGATACTGGATACTCTTCTATCTTGACACACCCTGATTCCGCCCTCAGCATTGGATTAATTACCAGAAGATCGACAACACTCCCTTACTGCTCAAGGGCCTTAAGGGCTAACCCTACTCACTCCCGAATGCCATGCATCTTTGTCTCTGGCTGTGCATTGCACCTCATCATCATACATCCATCACTAGCTAGCATACAAACACATCCAAAATGTAAACAAAGACAAACACGTGCAACTAAAAGATAAAACACTCAAGCAGAATTAATCATTTAAAGACGACTGTTCATTTGTCTTTGCTACTCTAGAAACATATATACAAAAATTCGTACATTGATAGTGTGTAACGTTAGAACATTAGTATATTACTGTATCCAAAATCATCAGAAGAAACTAATTTGTTACTTTGTTTCATCTGAAATAACAATGCAGGAAACTTGAAGGGAACGAAAAATGAAAAAAGCATTTCCATAATATAGTTAGTCCCAGCTCACACTTCACTTTATCGAGTTTTTCCCACATGCCTAATTCTACGATTTTTAGGAGGATTGTTGGTGCTTCAGAAATCACATAAGAAAATAGAAAAATATATGCTCTAGGACCTCTAGGTTGTGTCCCCGACGCAGTTTGAACAGAAAACAAAATTGAGAAATATTCATCTATAATGGCAGTTTCAATTTATTCAATTTTAAGAAATTAGAGGTAAAACTTTCTGACTAAAAGTATTGTAGTGCTTAAAGAAAAGTGTCTTTATCAGTATTGTATTTTAGGATGAGATAATTCGTAGTGGCGTACTAGAATGGGTGTTATTTATTATTAATGAATGGTTTCATTACCTCAGTAGCTTCAATCAAACTAATTGCAATCGAGCTGCTACAAAATGAAAGAGGTTGATAAATCTAGTCTAACGAAATAAACAAAATAAAAACCACACAATTACCTTCTGTGCTCGATTGAGCCTGAATTGGTATAATATAAAGACCCTGATGATGATTGACACACGTACCTGTAAAAAGAGAAAACTACAATTAGAAAGTTAAACAAACATGGTTTGAATAGAACTGATAAATAAATTTAAAAATCAAATCATAATATAAATTGTAAGATGGAAGGAGAAACTTGATATATTCCCAACGATAGATGGCACATATGAATCCAGAAAAATAAAATTTGTTCGAGGAATTTATTGACCGAGAATGTTTCAGGTTCTGGATAAGAGAAATGGGAATTCTCTTAAATGGGAACTGAATAAGTCAGAGAGAGGTATTCAAGATGCTAAACAATATTTCAGTAAGGATAAAGATTAAAACAGAACTCTACTCCAAATTGATATTTTTTTTAAATCATGGATACCTCATTCATTGAAACTATGCAGTAATAAAATCTTGTGATACAGCTTGTGGTTGTTCGAACAAAGACTGAAACCATAGACAAATACTTCTATTAATCAATAAACTACTTCTACTTCTATTAAACTAATTCTATCCATTAATTAATTAATTAACTTCTAGTTGATTTGTCTATGTTCAAAATAAACAGAACTGAGTTTGGCTTCATTAGAACTCGCAACAATGATCATTACTTTCTCAAGGACTTGTGCAATGTGACTGACTAAGATTTGGAGCTTGGAACATATAGTTACTGAATATTGCCACGGAGTCAGAGAGGCCATTAGGAGAATCCCCTTAAACGTATGTCATAACGATGAGTCTAAAGCTTTCTGAGGAAAGTTGGGGCGGATTCGAGGAGGGAAAGGTGCCGGTGAGTTAAATGATAGCTGGCCTTATACCTTATACAAATGGAGTAAGTAAAACATTGCACGAAACAATGTCTTTCAGTAGAAGACCAGTGCAGAGCCCCTCCAAGGCGAAAGCCAAGAAAAAGACTTGGCGCCTTCCAAGGAGGAAATTGCAATGTATAAATTTACCTCAAAATGACGTTAATGAAATTTTCTGTTCCTACCATCCGACTTCCCCCTCTGCTATTATTCTTATTGCACTTGTTACTCTCACCATTCTCCTCCCTCCTCATCACAATATGTTTCTTACTCTCTCTTACCACCTTTATCCCACCAAACACCCGAAGATTAATGTGCCCACGGTTTCAAAGAGCAGAATCCTTATAACGAGAACCGGAAAGCCTCAGGACTGGCGAAATGAACGTTTCCAACTATATTTGTCTCTTTATTGTCGCCTGTTTAAATCTCATATATCAGTAGCCCTTCAGAACCACAGATGGATGTGAAAACCTCAAAATGTTACACCTCATGATATTCAACTTGTTTAGTAGGTAGTACAATAATTGCTACTTGAATGTCTTTAAAGTACTACTCCATAAACAACAATACCAATATACACGTAGACTAGTTTAAAAAATTCATTCTTTTATATTCGAATGGTTAATATTAGAAAGATTTATTTTCTACACCAATCAACATATTTTTTTGTTTTGTTTGAGAGGTGGCGAGTTTTTTAGTTTTGGTAATAACCAACATTTCAAATGCTTACTGGTACAAGAATATTTCACTACAATAGGATCCTGGCAACGCAATATAATTATCACTCTTCTCAAATACGTTAAAACATTTTTAGAAACAATTAGAACAAACTGAATTTATTTTGAAATTGCTTATTTCTCATGCTCTATCAACTGAGCTTTACATGAGACATCATTGATTTGTATGATTTCATTCTATTGTAAGTAATATTCGTTTCGTGAATTACGTGAAGAGCACAGTAGACTGATCAAGTTTATTGGCTACTTGATATTAGCCACATAGCCTACATATTGTGATCAGAAAGATCACTTATTATAGTATAATACAGTAGTTAAAACATGCAGCCTGCCTGATTTATTCTTAAGTAATAGATTTCTACACAGTCATAGGGAACTAATCACAGCATTGATTGATCTTAATAATATAGTTTTATATTCTACAAAAAAGGAGAAAATTGTAGCATTCTGTTCACAATAAAATGGTCATTCCAAATCATAATAATGAACAATACAGAGAACGCCATAAGCAGATTTGCATTTCACTTTGATTCCAACAATATCAATCAAACTTCGTCCTTGACACACTAATTTCGTGTTGTGGATGTGGATAATAATTTAAAGTTAACAGGAAACGTATGTGCAATACAAGATCGTGTGTTCGTGCAGCCTCATACCACTACGGAATAGTACACGAAAGGTAGTAGGTGTTTGTAACCTCCATCCAGCTCTCACAATTCAATAAAGTAGCCTACCTTACTGTAATCAGATTTCAGAATGCAATCAGTTGAATATCTTAAACATTTTTCTTCAGTATTAAGACCTAGGAAATGATGAACCTTTATTAATCAATAATCATAGTTTCATACAGTTTTTATACATCTAAATACTGTATTAATAATAATTGATTTGAATCAATTGATTTATTATTAGAAACAAGACTGAATAATTCACATCACTTGAGACAGAACTGCTAGCTAAAGCAGCATTCTCATTTATTTGAACTCTATATAATAAAGCGAGAGGGTAAAAATGTATCTACAAAGTTATGTATCAACACATTATTCTTGAATGAAAGAAATATTGTAGTCTACCTGAATTTTATTCTCTTTTCTCGTAAAAAAACCAATTACTGTACGTTCATTGTTTGATATTAATTGTTAAAGGAGCAAGAAAAATGAATATTACAAGAGTATTTTATTGCACCATGCGAGTTTGGAACATTTAATTAGAACCATATATACAAAAATCAAGTAAGTTTTTTGATTAAAAATAATTTTTCAAGGAAGTATAATTGAAAAACAATTACTTTTCTGACAGAAAACTTGAAAGCTGAGTTGATTGGGAGAATTCCAAGAGTATTGAATTTCATCATCTTGTTGCTATGCCTGAGGTCTATTTGTGCAATGAATTAAGAAAACGAAAACTGGCTGCATGCTAAGACAACGGGTTGTGCCTCTTTTTCGAGGCAAATGAAAATTAACGAATAGGGTTCACTTCTTGGGGGAAGATTCTTTTGAAGGGATTAGAAATGAGGGACGAACAGACTTAAAAGAGTGTTTACATGATTAATTAAGTCACACAAAATTACAAAGCAAGCCCCGCTCCTCTGCTGGTGGGCGCTTCCCTCATTATAATCGTACAGAAAAAATGTGCAAAACGAAAATAAGAGATGTTTAAGGGGATTAAAGTGAAATGTACAAGAAGAAATGATAAATAAGAAGACGCGGCCAATTTAAGTTACGTTCCGTTCTTCACGTTCCTTCCGAAATTAATTCCCACTGCTCTCTGTCTTTGATACGTCTTCATTACGAGGAAAGAAACAAAAAAGATGGGAAGCAACATTCTTTATTGTTTTTTCGTCGTCTCAAATCATCTCTCCTTTCCTTAGCATCTGAGGCTTGTTGTATTTTCCTCCTTCCTGTGATTTTCAAAGGGACGCTCTGTCATTTGCCATTACGAGGATAAAACGATGAATTCCAATTTGACATCTTGACACATTATCATTACAAAATCAGTATTTAGTTAAGAAAAAAGCATTTCTATACAGCACAAAAAAACTACTTGTAGATCACAATTGTATGTGTTATTGTAGAGCTATTTTCAATGCATTCCATGTGCTTTCGAGCAGACTTATCCCAGCCTAGTTGGGTTTCTTCCTGTTCGATATTGATAATTCTCTATGAAGGGGGAAATTTGTGAGAAAAGTAAGGGAACGGAGAATAGAGGGCAATTTTTCAACCACCAGTCATTTATCACAATAATAAAAAACACTGTATTTGCTTTGGTTAGCAATAACCTGATAATATTTCTTGTGCTGAAATGATGGTGGAATCTCATAGTTACAACTAATAGTTATAATGCCTGATTTGATCTATCAATTATTCATGAATTCTCAGAAAAAGATACAAAATAATTAAATGAATTTGAACAATAAATGTTCAATTTTCACTGAACATTTTCATAAAAAAATTTTGAAATTGGAGCAATTTAAAAAAAAAAAATATTCCTATTAAGAGCGACCATACTGGGTACTCAAGTTGCTCAGGCATGTTAACTGATTTCAATAGCAGAATATATCATGACACAGGATAGGAGGAGTTTAATAGTCGAAAAGATAGATGACCCGATGCATTCTATTTGAAAGCTTTTAAACTTCAACTCTAATGATTTTACAGTGAGGTGGGCTGCAAGAGACTCGGCTATTGAAGTGAAAACGTTGTAAACATATTGACAATGGAGTTACTAGAAATTATGCCTTTCCTCGTAATAGTGGAGTGCAGAATAATAATTTGTAAGACAAACCCCCTTCCATGCAACTTCCAGTGGGTGTGGTGGGTTGGTGCAGCGCACGATAAATTATTGCGCCTGTAAATACGTTCACAGACTGCAGATGCATATGATAGGTGGTTCGGGTGAAAAACTGCAACGATTACAATTCTGCAGCAAAAAGGATTTAGCAGTCTGACACCCTCAACTGAAGCCGAGCGTGACTCGCAGTGCAGACTGTAATTGCATTCTTGCAATTGGACTGGCAGCTCTTACCAACCGTTCAATCGGGTCTCTGTTAAAACTCGTGCAGTTATTCGGAAATTACTCCCAGTTTATATTTACACGCTCGCTTATTTCGTTCATTACGAATGAATGGTGAAAAACTACCTGTCATTCATCACAAGCCAAGCGTGATAGAAATGCAACTATTTTGATCAGCTCATTAAAAGTTGAGCGTTTCATCTTCAGTCCAGTCATCAGTACTCGACATTTTCAAACCTAGACATTTCACATCAACTGTGTAAACTGAGCATTAAAACACTAGAAATCGTGCACCACACAGCAGAACAAATTTCAATCCACCGGATCGAAGAATTAAAAACGACTGAAATAATTCATAATTGGTATAGAAATTGAGAATACTGCAGCTAAAAGTATCTTGTGTGACAAAATATTTTTAAAACTATGAATATTAGAGTCCTACTGCTCTCAAATAATGAGTTATTGGTTCAGTCATGGTAGTCAAAGTAGGCTACCAAATGAGCAATATTCTTTCTAACAAATCTATCATATTCTATATAAATATTTATGAAACAGTGAAATTGTTCAATCATTACTATGAAGTCGATTAATGATATTGTTGGAAAATCATCTTATTTATTTATTTATTCTGATGTCAATATCCCTTGCATTATTGGAATGAAGTATCATTGTTGTCAGTCACAGTCCCAACAAATGAGTTTTCTATGCTTCAATGAATTGGCTAATATCCAATCTATATCAAATATGCTGAAACTTCTTTGACGTGAATCGCACTATATAAACTATTTCAATTCTACATTGAGATTATTCACGCAACATAATTCTCCCTCAGACTAACCTCTGAGATAGCTATTCAGAACGGATTCAACTGTGACCACCACTACTTGTTGTAACTTACTAAGAGCAAAGTCATGCAGAATTCAAAGGGTGCTTTTAGTAGCAAAGATAATGCTGCTCAGCCCAAGAATAAGGAACAGGAGATTGTGTCTCAGTCCCAGTCTCCCTGCACTAAGCAACAAGGTCTATCTCCTTCCAGAATAATATTCCGATGGGGTTATGTTTGTGTCTTCTACGTTTTGATTACGTTTCCGGAAGAGGCAACATCGACTCCGGAGATAGATGGAAACATGAAAGGGGTGGGATGCTGCTTGGAGGGGGGGGAGGAGGGTTGCTCACTTCATATTGCCTTATTATTATTGTATTATAGGGTGGTGGAAATTTCTCTTGTCCAACCAATAATGTGTTCTGTTACTTCAAACCAACAGTATTTAGGAAGCGATATCAACTTACACATTCATCAATGTTCATTGGTAAGAGTTGTTCAACGGTGATTAGGATGGACGTTTACTATCTGACGTAATATAAACATAGTTATGAATAAAAAAATTGATCAACGTGAGCCCCATGAATGAATTCCAAAAAAATTATGATGAAATATCAATGACATTGCCAGAGCAATAAAATAGGCAATATCAGAGCAATAATTATTGAAACCTCCTTTTTATATAAATATATTTGATGCAACAGATCTAACTGTTAAATTTTTATAAGTAAGTTACATTGATTTTAAGATATTCGGAACAGTTTGTGAACTGCAAACTGTGAGTTACGGCAGATTATGAGTAATCATGTGCAATTCTATATTATTCAGATTTCAGAATGGTCCACAATTAAGAAAAAATTTCATCTTATATGAATAGATAAAATTAAAGTCAGTCAGTCAAATATATAGAAAATTATTCTCAATTCACAAACTCATTGATTAGAATAAACTATTGGAAATGATTGACCACGAATCAGCCGCGTCAAGACAAGGAATGAGTGACTCTTGGTAAATATATTGAATTTTCAATTATGGAAATTTGAAGACTCATAATAGGAGTGTAGGGGGTCGCTGAAAGTGGCAAGAGGAGAGAATTCGAAAAGTGGAGGGGGCAGGGCGTTGGAGTGAAAATGAGCTTTTCGGCAAGAAAAATCCAATTGCATCAGTATCCATTCCTCTTGTCGTAAAAACAGGGAAAAAATCTGGAAAGTTAATTTAGCAAAGTCGATGAGACGAAGCTTTATCAGTCTTGGACGAGCTAACTCTCCTTAATTTTGTTTCTTTGATAGCTTCTTCCGTATTTCCTTCGTCTGTTTATTCGGATTAAAGTCTCGAAGGGTGAAAAAACGAGGGGTGCCATTTTAATTTTGAGACCTCTGGACAAATAAGGACGAATAGGGGTAGCTATTTCTTGGCTCCATCCATATTTATACTGTTCGAAACATTCACCACTGTTCAATTGCGATTCCAATAATTTCTACCTTACAAGACCTTCCTTTGTTCATAATCAAAAGTGCATCCACTACAAACTCATTCGTTCATTGTGTTACAAAACATACCCATGTTTGAAACTACGTAATGAAATTTTCCTCCCTTTTTTCTGTTATTTAATTCCATGAGAAACCTTCTTCTGAAAGTCATACTCATGTTTCTGGCTCTGATTTTATCAGCATCCAATGACGATATTCTCAGTTGGGTGAATCACATTTCATAAAATACGAAGTTTCCAATATTCTTCAGTCTTTGCAACTCCCCGTCGAAATTTCGCTTGATTCAATTATAGTCTCACTTCAAAGAGTTTAGAAGAAAAGTAATTCACTTTTACATACAGACTGATCAAAACTGAATTTTAAAATGAATCCTAATCCAATCAAGAACGCTTTTTGAGTTGAATCGTGAGACGGAATCATTGAAGAAACGAGTGCAGTATTACTTGAAACCTAACTGTGGAGATTGTGTAAAAGAGCTTTTAGAAGACCTTATACACCATACGGCATTAACTGACTAGAGATTCTGTAACAGAGGATTTAAAAGGCTTTATATACCATAAGGACTAGCACCGTACATGATACAGTACTTTAGAAAATTCCCAGTTATATTTCTAGATTGGTAATTTCAATTCAAACATAGATCATGAAAATATTTCCCTATAATTCTACTCTACATATGTGAGCAAAAGATCTGCAATTTTCAAATGGATTTGATGAAGTTACGAAATATTCACTATCTTTTATTCCATAAACTTTTTCAAGTACTGAATATACCATGAAAAGCGAGTTCATAGAATCCTCCCCTAGTTCAATTCTTTGCAGAAGAATACGTTATACATAAGGAACAAAACCCACCAGGCTTCTCAGTGGTAACAATCATCTAATAGGGTGCTGTCATTACTTTTGAGTAACTAGCATGAACTTCTGTTCAGATGGGTTACGCTTGACAAAATTTCCAAATCCGATATCCCGCCCTTTTTTGAAACACTTAGCAGGGGGTCGAGGATTTTCAAATATAGCCTCTACAGTAGGCAAACTGGAAAAAAATGTGCATTGGGAAAATGGAGTTCCGGACCCATAGTATGAGGCACTGTAGCGTAATAAGACCCAGTGTACCAATGAGCCAACTGCAATGGGCCATGTACAGTTGCATAAGTGACAGACCACGCCTATTGTCACTTATTATTGTCACTTATTTCCGCTTTGGAAGTCATGAATTGTAGCCAGCTACCGCCATTAATCTTTCTCTCTCTTTCTCTCTCTCTTCTCTGTAACATCTCTGTCTGTATCACACAAGCTGTTACATTTTACTATGTCAATGTGTCAGTCCAAAAGGGAGGAAAGAATATAAAACATCAATGAAAACAGCAGGATAAACTGCATGGAGTAGCACACAGATACAATCTCGAATAGGGAATACCCATATCAGTAGTATTTTATTCGGCAGGAAGTTCTCTCCTATCGATTGTTTTAACTTTATTGTCTTATTTTACATTGAAATTATTTGACAATACTCCTTCTCTAAGTGTCATTATTATCGTAATTTTGCTGCATAGACTTGAGTCTTGAGTCACTTTGTCCACTTTCAAATTGGCAATTCTTTATTTTTGAAACAATAGAGCGATTTCACCAATTACTAGCCCAAAATTTGTATTTGGTTGAGTAAGTGCCCATTCTATTGTATACAGTGATTGTATGTATATCATTATTAGTATTATAACATCCAAAATTGTATACATTCGGGGTTGGATTGAGTTCTGAGATTGTATAGTCAACTCATAAACGGCTTCCAAACAAGTCATTGAATAACTTAGAAAAGTAACGTATGAATTGTAACTCAGCCTCATGATTAAACAAGTTATTGAATTGATAAACTTTATTTTCATTTAAAGGGGTTAAGTTGATTGTTTGAGAAGAGAGAGTGTGGAAGTGAGTAGAAAACACGTGATGCTAAATGTTCCCCTCTGCGTTTCCACACCGAATTCGAATTTAATCTTCCCAAAAACTGTTTTAATAATAATTCCCAACTCTTAGCAAAACAATTATCCGGCAGTGAACTTGGACCTTGCTTGTCTTTATCTTCTCCTTTGAGTAATCGTATTAAATGTTTAGATTCGAACAAGGGGATTGAAGAAAGGGTGTTGGAGAAGAAGGGGAAGGAGGAGCAACAAAAGGATGAAGGAAGGCAGCTTTGCGGAAGAGAAAGAGAGAGAGAAGCGAAATGAGATTTCTCCGGTGAGGTGTTGAAAGTTCTGATATCGTTTGCGTGTTTAGTACGGTACATTATATAAGGAACTGCAAACTAAAATGATGAGTCAAGGGTAGAGGAAAAGCATTGAACAGTTTCAAGCCTCATTGACATCAAACGACACTAGAAATGGAACGTGTCAGACACAGCACTCCATGTATTCCTACTCCATGTGTCTTCTTCTAAGTAATGAGAATGGCCATTACTTTTTTGTATAGGCAAGGTCAATACACGGTAAATATCGATGAGAATTAATCTGTACGCGGTCGCTACGTGTCGTACATGTTTGGTTCCGCTATGCATACAATAATACTAGATGACGTATAATAATTATGATTTCATTTTCCAATCTGATTTATTCTATGCTAGTTTTGTACTATCAACTGCTGAAGCCACTCCTTTGATAGTCTACATGACAACATGAAATAGAATCGAAATGAATACATCAAATATAAAAAAATCGTCAACATGTGTACAAATCTAAAACCTTGCCACTTACTCAAGACGTTTTGGTATGGAGCTACCTGTACGGTCCATGTAAAACTGTTTGAAAGCACCCAAATGTTCAAATAATGCACAATCGAAACGATGATTCTCCCACTTTTTGTCACTGCAGCTCTCTCACTCCAAGTATCAGTATTTCGTAATATTTTCAACAGCGAAAGGTAGGCCTAACAGAATAGGTAGCAGAAGAGCGATTAGCAACACAAAGAGGGCGGAATAATCCGAGGATGAGTTCGGGAAGTGCCGCCGCCGCCTACAAACGGAAGAGGGTTGAAAGAGGAAAGAAGAGGAGATGCATTGAAAAGAAGAGAGAAGGAAGGAAAGTGGAGAGATGCATTTCACGCCGACTTGATCTGCTTCAAAGACTGAGATCGCGATCATCGCAAAGAGAGATAGAGAGGAGGGAGATGGATCAAGTGAGTAAGGAATGGACACCCCACTCAGAGATGATCCCACACTCACCACCCGCTGCAACAATCCCTCGGAACTGTTTCTGCGTGAAATCATTTATCCTTCTCCTTCGGCACAGAACAGTGTCAAGCTTCTCGGCTTAGACAGAGAACAGAGTTGCCATCGCATTGTAAACACAAAGATTTCGTCTGCGGATTCCTTCCAGTTAACGCCAAGCAAATGCAGAAGTATTTATGTCATCGCGTCTGTTTGCCCCAGTGTCGCTTTCAACTGCTGGTTTTGGTTTCTCACTCCGGGATACTCCAAATGCATCGAGTGGGACCACCCACTTACCTGGCTTGAAAAATCGTTCCGATCACAACGTAAACACAGGCTTCCAGTTTCCTAGTTTCCCTTTCTCTCCTCGGGAGATTTTCTTTATTATTCATTGGTGAAAGAATTAATCTCTGAGAATATGCAACTCTTATAGAGTTTTCGTAAAAACTTGCATTATCTAGTGGCAACTCAGCAGAACTGTATCGAGTTTAATTGCCATAGTAGTGGGAGAGGTTAATAATCAATTGAAATATAATATTAGATCTGGGAGATATTTTTGAATCACTGTACTCAAGACTTTGGTAACAATCAGAATTAAAATGAAAAGCTGATTAAGAATATTTGAAGTATTCCAATTCTTGATTGGAGTAGTTGGAGTACAAGTAACATATTTATTTTTTAAAGCTCCCATATTGATTTGTTTAAAAGATATGCACAATGGACTTATTTCCTCAATCTCCAGGAATTGCACTTTCCTTGAGAATATAGTTCACATTCTAATTTGTGATTCGTAAATTATTATTTTGATACTATTTTTAAGAATTCTAAGGCCTCTTCTGCGATGAATATCAAGTATAGAATATAATGAAATAAAAATCACTGGAGTAGCCTAGGAAGGTTTCAGACAGTTTGACCTTCTTCCCCAAGTTATACTGTATATAATCAATCAGTGTGCAACCAAACCCCTCTTCATTTCTTATGTTCTGGTTCAAAACTCAACAATCACAAAATTTTTGTTGGTATGACCCATCAGTCAGAGTTAATAATAGTATTTTTTTATTCATTGATACATTTCCGAACTTTTTTCTAGAATATCGAATAAAAACTCTTATATTTGAACCAAAAAACTGGAAAAGTGTTTGTTGGGAACTCAATAAAATTACCATTTGAAAAGGAAGCTGCCATCACAGCGCAAGGAGGGTTTAATGGGTCATTGCTTGTCACCCCTCTAAGCTGTTGTTGTAGTTTTTTGAGGGAGTGTTTATAAAAATATAGACGTTTTTTCAATAACCGAGTTTCGATGGACGAGAAAGACGGTTATGTCACTTTGTCATTCAGATGAATCGGGATCTATCAGCTTTATACTATTATGCTATGACGTTTGACACCACGAGGAAAATCTTGAATTATGTAGGTCTAGGTCTATAGAATTTTTGACTTATCACGGAGTCCATTTCTGAGTGAATGAGCTAGAATGTTTTTCAATTCAGCTACTCTATTGTTAGACTTGTATATTGTATTTTTTATTGAATGCTATAGTCTCGAGATGGTACTGTACTATGTAATTTTTGAAAAATAAAAGCTTCATTAAAGATCTGAATGGGTCGTGAATGATTTATGAAAATTTATCTCATTTCGATAGGGCTAAATTCATGAACAAACAGTTTAAATTATTCACTAAAATTCAATATACTAGAAATTATTAGGTCAATTTTGGTTTCATAATAAATTTCGAACAAGTTACTTGTTCCTAAGATTTTTGAGATTTTTGAGCTGAACGGGAGTGTATAAATTCTTCAAGGCACTTGTTGATTTTCCAGTAACTTGCCGAATCAGATACCAATATCCTCTGTGTTATATCGACTTTCAAACATTTGATCAAAAGCAAGAGCAGTTGACACAGGAATGACGGCCAGACATGCTGAAAAGTGCTCAAGATTTCCGTCTATTCGAATATGCATAAGCTACATGCAGGGTGACCTAGTTTTTACAAAATGTGCCTTTCAAAAGCATGCAGTTGAAAGCACTTTTCCTAAAAACATATGACTATTTTTTTCTAATTACCATTCGCAGATAACCTTAATATAATTGATTGACATATCCAATTTCAAAAATTCAAAGCTCGCTGTCACTCATGAAGTGAGTATTCAGAATTATCTTTGTGAAATTGATAGAATTCAAGTCGATGTGATGGAATTTCTTATGATTTCTTTTCTTTGATTAGCTGATCAAATTAGATTATATCAAATTAGCTGATTATAGATTTGAAAAGTGGAACATGTCGAGTTTAAAATTGATTAAACTAGTTCTATTTTCAATATTTAGAATAAAATTTGAGAAGACTGTATTGGATTTGAATCGTCTCACAGGAGAATAGCATTTTATTATTATTGTTATTGAAAAGTTTTTGTTTGTAGAACAAATTATTGTTATTGATTTTCTTTTGTTTACGAGAAATAATATAATTCACAACTGTTATTGGTAGCATGGTTTTTGGAAACTTGAATGGAAAGTTTGTTGTATGTGAAATAGCAACATCATAGTATGCATTCCAGTTGGGACTATTAAATGATAGCAATCTTAAAATTAACATCGATATCCATCATACATACACACTGAACTTAGGCTAGACTATCATCTAACATCCAAACTACACACATAGAACATATTTAATGTTGAGATAAGATGAATTACACCAAGATATTTAGAAACGTTAAACATGCTTTACATCCAACATATAAGGTTGAAAAGGAAAAGGTGCCTGAACATAAATCCAATTGTATATATAAAGGACAAATATATAAATAGAGTAGAAACAGAATATGAACAAGAAAACATGTAAGACATACCGTGTAGCCCAAGAAAATAGAGGGCTTAGGGCCTAAGTCCTACCTGTCAGTAGAAGATTTGTGGGTCATGAGACACCTGTGAACACAGAAACCAAAAATGTCTAACTGCTGTGTTTGATTTCTGACCCAAAAACATAAATATTCTCAAGTATCACAATTAAATTATTGTTCCTAAAACGATTGTCACTAATATTACAAGAAGCTTGTAAATCATTTGAGAATTCAGATATGCCTCTAACAGCTTAGTATGAGAACAGATTAACAATCTATTTTCAGATTTCAGAAAATTTCCTATCCAAGAATATGAAATTTGGCTTCTAAAAAGATGATCATGATTTTTTTCAATATGATTTGTTTCCCCCACACTTTTGGAAGATCTTTTCTCAGGCTTTCATACTGATTAATTCCATCCAGGCAGTTTCAAAACAATAAGGATTTTGTGACTCATATCTTCATCTATTCTGTTCACTTTTAGACCTCCATCTTTTGAACTATTACATTTTGAATGCGAGAGTTTGCATTGGTCTCGATTAATCTGTCGGTCAACATTGTGAAGGAGAATCAACAAAGAATGAGGAGTTAGGGTAGCACCTCATAACCACAGATTGAATTGGATTACAATCTACTCGAATATTACTAGATTTGAGATTAGTCGTGAGAATAAAGGGATGTTAATGGGAATCTCTTATCGGTAAAAAACATTTTCATGCATGCATGTAATTGTACCTCAATTTAATCAATATAATCTATTTTAGGTGAAGTTTAATCACTACATGAATTTGTTGGATGTAAAACAAAGTTTAACATTCCTAAGATAGTAGGATTGAAGATGAAGTTCCACACTTTTTATAGTGGGGAAACTGATAAATTATTAAAAGGAGATATATTGAAAACTTTTAGTTTCCTCATTTAGTCTTGCATAAGTCCTCAACTACAATAATATAGGATTATGTATCACATGATATTTCTCTACAAATCCGGTTCTCAAAACTAACAGATTAGTGATAGAATAATTAATATCAATGTTTTCCTTGAACGTTGGAAAACACCCTACCTTTCCGGTGTTATGTTGCTGGCGAAAAAATACGGATTCCTTCAAAACAAAATAGAATCAGAACAGTTATTCAAAAAATGATGATTATCAAAGCAACTTTTATACCAAAGGGTTTTCTGCGAATGATTATCAAAGAAACTTCCATACCAAATAGGGGATTCAATCTAATTCATATATTGTATTCGATGGGACCTTGCTGACATTCACAAAAATAATGCTTAAGTGGGGGAGATAACTATGACTTTTATTCTCAATGAAAAAAGTACGTAGAATTTCTTTTATCTATAACAGTTCAAACTATATAATTTCAAACTTACAGGCTGAAATTAATTTTTACAGCCTATATTAAAATGATTGATGCATGCATGCGGCTTTCTTCAAATGAATCAAATGGATCAAAAACTTAAAACATTCTGTTAGTATGATCAAATCTTTGGCTCTCGGCTTTTCAAATGATTGAGAATTTTGACAAGATCGTGTATTACTCTTTCACTTATAAAGATGTGTCTTGTGCTATTATTAATTGAAAAGTCCAGCTCAAAACAGAAAAGGATGGAAAGCTGCCAACCAATGAAATGATTGAAAATCACTTATTCCTACATCTATTCTGTAAAGTCAAGAAGAGAAATTCTGAATAATATTTCTCGTTCCTGCAATACAATTCTTGAAGCTACATTGAGTAGAATATGTAATGGAAATATTGGTTCCCAAGATCTTCAGCCCTGAATCTGAGCCCCGGCTTGGGTTGAGTATTGTTGCTTTTATTGTTGATCTTTTGTACCCTCATCTCATCTGTTACGCTCCGCTTGTATCAGAACAGTGTAGGCATATAGGTTAGCAGGACCTCTGTAACGACTAGGGTCTGTGGCAAAGCTGAATCATGAAATATTCTCATTTTCAATGTGCTCCATCTGTCACAATAAAAAACTGATAATGTGGAAGTGCCACTCCTTACCATCGCAAATAGATGCAAGTTACGTTTTATGGTCAAATGGGATGGTACCAGATCTCAGAATACCAGATTAAAATAATAATTTTTAACCACCTGTCAAGTACATTACACGGAATTATAAAGATATTGAAATTTCATATCTCTGAAATATCATTTCAAAGGTCCTAATCTATTAAAACGATTCCTTGAGGATTAGAATGTAAATCCATAGGAAAAATGTAAATCAGTAAGTTACTACTAGTAATTTGTTGATAAGATATTCTCTTCATTCAACAAAATTATAGAAAACGCAGTTGGATATCGTCATGAAAAGAGCAAATTCAAGTGATGAAAATTGAGTTTGAATTCAAGATACCAACCAACAGAATATATTCAACGCCTGGAATCCAAGAAAGCAAAACTCAACGACCAGAATCAATATATGCTAGGAAAACGTCAGTTTAATATGGAGGA
Organism: Laodelphax striatellus; assembly: GCA_017141395.1. NCBI lineage: Eukaryota > Metazoa > Arthropoda > Insecta > Hemiptera > Delphacidae > Laodelphax > Laodelphax striatellus. The sequence goes on along the minus strand of CM029533.1, from coordinate 29,135,898 downwards.
TGTCGCATATTTTTTGTAAGATTTATAGTTTTCAATTAGAGAACTGTCCATTTCAAATGTCCGACCGAGTAGAGGTTGAATTTGGACTGTAGCTGTTTGACCATTGTTGACGATGACGTAGATGATGATTACCAACATCCCGAGCGGATGAAGGCTTGACAAACGACTAATTTCATCCGAAGATCCGTGTCGTAGAATTATATTGTTACTATTCATAATAACAACAGCGGCCTGTGTTCTGTTGTTACACTGGTCAAGCAGCGAGATGGTCACGAGCGAAATTTGATGGATCTGAAAGGGGTGGTGGTGGGGGGGAGGGTTTAGAGGGGGGGAGTTCGTGTCGGGTGACGGCCTTCATTATTCAAAATCAGTCGTCGAACAAATAATTCAATAAAATACACGTTGGAATTTTGATAGAAAACGACACGGATGAATATAAAATGAGACTCGAACCGTGAAGAAGCCTGCAAGCCTTCATATCTTTTTCATATCACTCTCTTTCACTATCCACATCTCACTCTTCAGCGTAGTTGCATCTCTCTTTTCCAGTCAAGCAGTCAAACAAATTGTTTCCCATTCAACCTGAGCTCATCACTTGGCAGACTTGGTCATTTCATTATCTCTGTTGGTTTGTTCATTCGTTTTGCCATATTCTTTCTTCTTGTCTAGCCTAATGCTTTTCATGTTGTATGAGGATAAGCTGCGCATACAAGTTTGATATCTACTGGAAATGAAACAGCTAGTTTGAAACATTTGATTCCTTGAATCAACACTCAAACTTCGTAGGGATCTTAACAATTCTAGTACAGTTGTAGCTTATAATTCAGATCTTTATATTTTAATCTTATAACAATGATTATGAGAGTGTGTAAGTTTAGAATGAACATACTATCATGAAAGATTTTCAAAATAATATTTTGAAATCATTTTTGAACATGAATAGTCTTGTAATTTGATTGAATTATTAAATGACAAGATGAATAATATATATATCCAGCCTTTTTTCATTATATTTCTTACAATATATGAATTTGTTATATAGGCCTTACAATGAGCTAAATGGACACCGGTATGTCATTCTCTCTTGTATGAAATTTCATTACCGGAGCCCACAGGCTTTCTAATTATGAAGTACATTTTAAGCTTCATTATAATTTCAAATCGATAGATCTCTTTCAATGGTTTTCAATACACTATAAAGTTAAGCAGTGAAGAGAACCAGTCAATCACCTACTAAAATTTGCAAGTAACAAGTATTACAAGTAACATAAATTGTTAACTCAGTGATCCAGGAAATGTTATTCTGATTGAAGCTGTCTATAGTACGTAGAGAAAGAGCACTTAACATAGCTGAGATTCTTGAGATGAGAGAAGCTAGAGGTAATTTAATGCAAGCACTTTTGCAACGTAGAGGCTATAAAATCGGAATTAAATTCTGAGCCAAGTCTTTCTCGGGATGATTCCTTAGCTGCGGCAGCATTGTCTCACAAAATGTCTCCCTAAACGGATAATAATTTTACAAGCGAAAGGAAGCGGATAACAGGCCGATCCTTGGGCGATGCTCATCTTGGCTGCTGCTGTTGCTGATACTACCCTTGTGCTTAGGGACATCCGCGACAACATTCAGACCGTGAAATTAATATTACAACAATGAGCTCCTTATATTTCCTATTTAATCATCCCCCGTCTCCCAATCATCGACCACTCCAACATCCCCCCTTTCGGCAACAACCCCGAGCTACAACCCCCCTCCCCTCACCCTTAACACGCTTTGACACGCTCTTTTCTCCCAAGTTTACGGCCCAAAAAATAAAGGATTTAACCGGGTTTTGATTTACGCTCTTCTCCTTCCTTCAATTATTATTGCTGCCACTGTTCTTATGCGAGCGCATTCATCCCCTTATTCCTAATAATAACAAGACATGTACAGAAATTAATACTGTGATTTGTAGGCACTAATTATCGCTGCGTGTAATGCTCAGAGCAATTATAATTGTTATTGTGGGGACCGAGGTGGAAGCCCTTGGGATAATAATCAAGATAATACTGATTTACGTTCAATAACAAGCTGAGGTTGAACATTTTTTAAGAATTCGAATTAATATTTTTCTGTAAGGAAAATAAATATTCCTTCTATAATTGTGTACAAAAATCAAGATCTGAAATGTTGAATAATGTAACAATCCCCCGCCTAGACGTTTAGAATTATTATTATTTTTTTAATACAAATTAACAAAAATTCCAAATGATTACTTAGTCTAATCAGCTCGAATATTGTTTTGTCGGGTGGATATTTCCTCACCAAAGTCTAAAGTAGTGATTTCGACAGTCATTTTTCTCCCATGCCTTTTTCTTTCAAGATAAATCAAGTTCCCAAGTGTCTTCTGCCGCAAATAGTTTTTATAGAATTTTCCACAATTGTTCACAATGCTCGTCTTACTTGTGCTTAGCTTCTCTATTTATGTTGTATATTTGCTCTAAGTTTCCAATTAGTATTAATTCTATCAAACTATTACAAGTTTATTGAACACAATTATGAACAATCATCATCGTATGAACAAAAACGACTTTCGACTAAGCTCAAGAAAGTAACAAAGGACTAGTTTCTACTCTGCTCTGTTCATTTTAGATTGATCTTTGTACTAACAACACTTCTTACCACTGGTAACTAATAACTAATAACTAGTAAGTCTGGAGAGTAAATAATAAACTGAGAGTACGTGAGTGACTTGAACCAAGGCTACACTAGATACCTGTTCATCTAGTGTAGCCTTGCTTGAACAGGTAGATTGAACTCGCTTGAACTAGAAAGGAGAGAAATAGTTGGAGTAAGACAAAAATCATCTTGTTAGCATCAATAGATTGTATTGTATTCAATCGAATTGAAATAGAGATTCAAATTCATTTGTCTAATGTACTAGCATCTCATACGATTGCTGGCATTATCACAATCATAATAGTTATCTTCAGCTCTATCAATATCATCATCAAGAGTACAACATAGCAATCATAGTTCCCATGTTCGACTCCACAGATTAATCTGTTGATGATTTATTGTTCTCCGTTAATTAAACATTGATGGGGACAGTCCAACAAAACAAATCTATCAGGGCCGTGACTTCGTTCTTGTTCACTCAATGGAAGAAACACAATTAGAACAATTGGAATTGAGTCGGGCTGCAATGAAAACTAACATCGTCCGATGACTAGGAAAAACACCTCTCAGATACTGCCTGCTGATAAATTAGTTAGGATCCAATAATGACATTTAGATGATGTAAATCATCATTAAAGCAAAACATGGTCAATCATAAATAAGGACGGAAACTAGTGAAATGATAAACTCGCTGAAGAAATAACACTCAACTGGATAGAGATATTAAGACCTCAATAAAAAGCAGTTTTAAATTTCAAAACATAACTTCACATTAAATAATAAATTTATCTCTTTATTTTTCCATTCTTTACCAATCTTACAAGATAACTAATGCCATCTTCTCAAATTGTAAACTACTAAATTAAGTAACTCCAATAAAGAGTGGAACATATACTCTTACAGTCTTTGACAATGTTTTGTGAATGAGAAGAGTACAAACTGTATTATGATATTGTTCAAATTTTACTTTATACATGAAAGATTTGGTTCCATCAAGAAATTGTATTGAAAAAAAAATTGAAACTGGAATGATAATGTATTTGATATAAAAATACAATCGATGTAATCTATCTTCATTGTTTTTTGAACAATAGAACGAAAGAAGAATACTATTAAAAATAAAAAAAGGAATATCCCCCAAAAATCATCGTTACTTGGAACGGTCCCTCAATTTTTCAAAAGCATGCCACTATTGTTTTGCACAAATCATTAGGCTATCGGAAGTTCGCTCCAATCAAACGGAAAAAATATCATTAGCAGATTTGGGCAGCATCAGAAATAGCCTCTGCTTCTTCGACACAAGAGTGTAAAAAATTGATTTCAAAATACAGGCGCCAGTAGGTTATAGACTAGTCTAGCGATTTCATTGCTGTAGATAGTGGAGGAAAGAGATAAATACTAGAATGACAAGAGATGAGAGAAACAGAGAGAGGAATGAAATAGAAATCGATGAATGTGCGTGCGGATAAGGTGATGATGATGAGTGTGTATTAAAATAATGCAAATGAAAAAGAAGAAGAAGAAGAAGAAGAAGAAGAAGAAGAAGAAGAAGAAGAAGAAGAAGAAAATCATGGTATAGGTCTGTTTTTGGCTAGGCGCCGGTGCTACTCCCCGGGGGTTCCACCACCATCTATCAACAGGAACGATTCTAATTGTTTCGGAAATATAAGACGACAGACAGCACGGCACGCTACGGCTCGAATTCAGACTACCAAGATCTTTTGAAAGAACTACACATTTGTTTGATCAGATCATTCACTACGGTTGTAGTTACAGAATGATTCAACTTACAGGCCAAATTCAACGAGAGCTGAAAGCCTGTAATTATATGGTGTTAATGGCTTCAACAATCATGGTGAAGAATATTATGTGCAGAATTGAAAATTTTTCCAAAGATAAAAATAATTTCACAGGGCTCAGGATCAATTTTTTAATACAATTGATAGTTTCAATTAAGTAAATTAAAAATTTAAATAGTTTCATTTAAGAAATAGTTTTCAACTTAGAAATATTACCACTTCCAACTTTCAATATTTCAACTTTAGAGAAATTATCACCTCTAAAACATTCAATTTTTCATAGCGCTCATAGTCTGACAGCCTCAAAGTAGAAGCTTCAATACAGCTAATAGTGAAAACTACTTGATTCTGCACATAAGTACTAAAGACATCTAACAGGTCGATGAGAAAATGAAAGAACGAATTCACGACTACAGTAATTCAAGGAGGATTGATCTGCAACAGGAAAACTGAGTAATAAAAAGCAATTAGCCAGCCAATTACCGAGTATGCTATTAGTGTACCAGCACATTTGTATTACAGAACGAATAAAACACCTGCTAATGTAATTTCAAGAGCTTTTGATAAGTCTCATTTCGCCAACGCGTATTAGGACTGCAGCAATATTCCGAAGGGTGCGGATCGCTGAATAAAACCAATTTCAGAATGCATATGAGTGGGCGTAACGCAAAGCAGTACGATGGACAGTTGGCGTTTCAAAGGGCTGGGAAATGGAAAGCACCAAGGACACAGAGGAAAGGAATTCGTAAGAAGAAGCAGCAGAAAGCAGACCCTCGGGCTGTGCTAAGCGGGATTTCCTCTTTCCCCTTTTTTCGCTTCTTCATTATTATGTTTCTTGGTCTGTCTCTGGGGAGGAATTATACAAATAATGGATAGAGTGGTCTGCGAGAGCACGCCCGCAGAAGAGCCCTGCCCCCGGTCAGACCGAGACCTTCAGACATGTCTGGTAAGTTATGCGATTCCAATATAACTCTCCCGAATCAGACAGGCTTGAATGCAGTTCTCTAGGCATTCTTTTTGCCATATATCATTATTAAGTCCAGCTCACTCGCGAATGAAACAAACAAGAAAAAAGGTATTTCGCAATTATGTTTCTCGTGCAGAACACGTTTTGAGATGTGGCTTATAACTGTTACTGTACAGGATATCAAAACAAAAGACATGGGAACTTCAAGTGAATCTCGATGTAGACTTGATATGAATGAGGATTTCATATTTTGAAAATAAATTATTTACCAGCATATATGAATTATTTCAGGATAATCAAACTGTCTACTTGGAGATGGAATGAAATTAATGTTACTTCTTCAAATTGCTAACATTCACTTCTAGAGAAAACTTACTTTATTCTGACTGAAAACTTGATATCCTGGTAAAACTATTATTCAAGACATCAGCTAACTGAAAACCAGCTAAATTATTCATTTCTAATTTTATTCTCCGTTTCATTCTCAGGTTATTATTTATAAATCATTCTTAATTTAAAAAAATCATTTTTGCAATGTTGGAACGGGCATACACAGGTACATGAAAAGGTATAATGACACTCAAAAACATTTCCAACCAGGGGAATTTTGCTCATACATTCCATTTCAAACCCCTTTTCCAATTTTATTTAATCATTCGTTTTTATACATTCATCTTGTCATTATTTCAAAGTATTTCCTCTACAGACCTAGCAGCAAGATTACAGCTTTTCAATAAGATCCAATAACAGTTTTGGGAATAATGTCACACGTCACTGATAATCAATCGATTCTTAGTGAGCTAGCATTTTTCTCCCCATCATCAATATTTTTCTAGCTACTTTATGCTGAGGTCTCATTAGTATTGAATCAACATAGGATGTCAATTCAATAATGCAGTTGAGGTATTCATTAGTATTACATCTTCGAAGGATATAAATTCAATAACGCAGTTGCAAGTATCTCATGTGTTTGCAATGTATCTCATGAATCTCAATGTACCTGATGAATCTCATTTGTTGCAATCGGATTTTAAACTATTGTAATATCACAAGAGAAGTATTCACGTACAGTGAAGTCTGACAGTGAACTTGAAGTTGAAGAGTGACGAGAGCTGAGAGAGTTGATGAGTGCGCCCCAACAGAAGTGGAGCGGCGGCTGAGCTCACAGCATATGGCACTGGCCTCTCACAATCATTTCAAGCTATAGTCTGTTGTTCTCAATAGCCGCAAGCATCATGGCTCACCGTCCAACGTCCAGTTCGACTCGCTAAATGACGGCCGGCAAGTGCTACTCTTCTCTCTTTCTCACTCTCTCTCTCTCCGTATCAGTTTCCCTCTCGCACAACGCCCCCTCCCCCTCCGCTCTTAGCACGCCTCAATCGTTTTGTTAAAATTATACACCACCAAACAGTCGAACATAGGCATTAACTCGAACACGGCAGGCTGCACAAGGGCATATAGAAGCCACAGCTGCAGCTCTTCAGACGACATTTTTGTTTCTTTTTTCATCGACAAATTCGAGCAAACACAAAATTCACCACTGCAACAGCGTAGTATACTTCCAAATCACCACCACTTCTCATTCATAAGAAAAGATTGAATGGGGTTTGGAGTTGGGATTTGGATTGAAACTGCTCTACTTATATAAATTTATAAAGTATATTGGTCAATTCAAACTTTCTGCACAATAACTTTTAGACAATATTGTAAATAAATTTATCAATAAAATTTTACACGAATGAAAAAGTTGCAAGTTTCAATAGGGAGTCAATGCAGTGAATCATTGCAATCAATCATTGAGTAGAATGATAAAATAATCACTGCTACAAAGTATATTATGTTTTGTATATATCTGAGTGTTTTTGTCTTCGTTTCATGCTCTTGGTGAGCCATACGATAAATAAATAGATAAAATAATATATTATCATTAATGAAATACAAAAGTTTAATATTATTATAGTATAGAGAACAATACTATAATATTGATCACTTTATAATCACTCAGAGTCTTTGCTCGACTTTGCTCTCAAAAATCAATAAGAATTGTAGTTTGATTTGACCTTTGAGATTATTGTGAGTTTTCTTTTTTGTAGGATTACACAATAATATATAGTTCGAGTCTTAACACATTCGACCTTACATTGATACATACGAATAAATCTGTAGAAACAATTGTTGAATACATGAAATAAATAAATACATTATTGCATGGGACTGAGCTACTCAATGTTCCAGAACATGAGGAATTTGCGGTAATGGAAATATTGGAAATTACATTTTTTGTATAATATTTATTGTGGATTGTCTTATCTTTACTCAATGTTAAGAGCAGGATCTACTCATATAAATTTTCTTTGCAGTCATAAGGAGTCTGATTAGTGAACTTAATTTCAATTTAAATTCACCTTTCATGAGCTCTAAAAATCTCACATCTTATTTCTGACTCTCCATCACTCACTCCCATTATCTCTTGCTCCTCTCTCTTCTTTTCTGCTCTCATTGACTCAGACTCGTATTTTTTACAACTTCCCCTCTCATTCATATTCGCTCACACCTGAGCGTCAATAACTTTTAATAGTCCATTTTCGTTTGTTTTATTACACACCAAGAACAGGAAAACAATGCATCAAGAAAAGCCAAAACGAAATATGAGAGCGCAACTACAATACTAAAGTAAGACAATGTGGATGAGAAAAAAGATTGAGAGGAGAGAAAAGTAGATGTAATAGCATGATAAAGACGGAAAAACAAGGAATGGTGTAGTGGAGTAAGGGGAATCGGCCTATGAGCGAAGACTTCAGCATCATAAAATGATTTGAAGACATAATTTTTTTTTCTTGTCTGAGCTCATTGAAAACATTGTGAAGAATGTGAAGAGACTAAACACGCGCGCGCACTGAATATTTGTAGGTACAAGCAATAATTTCCCATGTTCCGTCATGGTCTCACAATGGATCGATTTGATCGAAGAACGGTTGGTTCACCAGGCTGCTTCACCAGGTGCGTCTACACGAAAAAAGGAAACCAAGAAGGAATGAGAGGTGGGTAGGGAGGGGGAAGGGAGTACCCTTCAATCAAGTCGCATTTCGCCTCGACTAATCGCTCACAACTATCACGTAATCACATAATTCCCAACCGAAATTAAACTCTTTGCCCGCTCAGGACGGACTTCGACCAGCCATCAGCAGGTTATCCACACCATGTAAAAGAATAAATGCTGGCTCTTTCAATAATTTTATATATAGCCCACCTCACAATCCTCGACCTTCTTATCTTCGTAATGCCTAATGTGAGGGTTTGACTCCTTTTAGAATAATAAAATGATCCGAGAATCGTGCTCTCGTACTCGAGAGACTCTCTTCTCATCCACGTCTTCATATTGTCTGTGTTTAGATAATTCGAGATGGTTCATCACAATATCCGTTTCGTTGGTGATTACTATATTTCGGATGATTGTTCGTTTGCGTTGCATTCCAGTGTTCACAATCGATCAATGTTTCAAATCGTTTGGAAACATTTATCGACAATTTCTTGAACGTCTCTCTGTTCCAAAGCGTTTGAGAACATTTCTCACCAATCTTGTGAAATTTTTAACCAGCAATTATGTGAGAGATAACTTTTCCAATGAGAACAAACGATCAACTCATCAGCATCAAGATCAGTGGTACACTTGCAAGTTAAAACTTCTATTTATTCTAGGAGTGTATGCAAGAAAACAAAATCTAGCTCATTCAAAACAAAACAATCCACAGAATGTAATATGTAATTACAAAAAGGTTCATTTCCAGGAATGAAATCTACAAGAATATAATATTGCTTAACAAGGCTTAACAACTTGTGACTCCGTTTTGATAGTCGTTTTGCATAAAGCTTGAGGTAGATAACTGAGAAACAAAAACGTTTGATTGACATGAATTAAATTAAAAGCCAGTCAGGGAGCTTGAAATGTTATTCCCATTCCATTCTTTCCAAGTTTCATCCTTACTAATGGGAGACTTTGGAGATTGAGAGATAGGAGGTTGAAGAATATTGTATATTAATAGGAATCTAATCAAATTGTAATATCGCTGTAAAGAGGTAATAAAGTATAGGTGGAAAAGAGATGGAAACTGGAAGCATGATGAGAGAGACAGAGTGAGAGACCAGTTGATAGGTGAGGTGGCGGCGGTCTGAAAGCATCGAATGCGTGGGATGAGAGTAGATTTTGAGGATTTAGAAAAAGAGGGCCGACTGTGATGGGTCTGTTGATGATGAACAGTCCTGACAGGTCCAACTATTTGTTTTCTCGTTTTGCTCAGACCAACATTCGAGTCCACGCCTCTCTTGTTCTATCCCGATCTCATCCTGAGAACAGTCTCGGAATGTTCATTAATGCATTAAAACCACCATCAGTCATTCGAATTGAAATATGAAGAAATATCATTCCCTTCCAACAACCGAGCGACCGCAGAGGTGGAGACGGCTGGACGTTCTTCTCAACTCATTCGCCCTTCATCAGAGAAGGCTCTAAGACTAATGCCCTGACAAATAGTGAAACGCTAACGTTGGCATAAGTCTAAACACATAAAAAAGAAAGAAACAAGTCTAGCTTCTAAAGCAATGGGAAAAGGGAACTCGTATTTCGAGTAATTAATGCCTCAAATAGGCATTCATCATGGAATATCATAAAATATTTAAACATCTCCAATAAAATTAATAAAATATTAATGATGATTATTGATGTGAGTTAATCATTCAACATATTCAACGTATTTATTCTACTTATATTTAGTTACTCTGCAACTGCATATTTTATCTAGAGTTAAAAATGTACATAATCGAAGAGACGAGTTTGTACTCATCATTATTTGAACTGTTCAAAAATTGTCTGGCTACAATCTCCATAAATCTCTACAATCTCTACTATTATAGTAGAGATAGCTGTGATAGCTGCTTCTAAAGATGGCTGTGCTACAATTCGTGCTTCAATAATGCAATAAATGGCATGTCGTGTGAATAAAAATGACAACAGCTCCTTGAAGAGCAATGTTCTACAAGTTTATTATCTACTCCATAAAAACACTTGAACGAAGTTTAGAATTTTGAATAATGAATCACATTCATTGATTGATTCACTAGAAAATTCAAGGGAAATTGTTGAGTCAATTTTGAAACGGTGTGTATTCAAAGGATTGGAAATATATTTCAAAATGTGAAGACTATAATGTTACAGAGCACAATAACTCTGTGGGAATAACTTTGTGTGACTCAGGCCGTCCTGTACAAACGAATTGGTGATTGTTGGAAAAAGGAGAAGAGGAGCGCATACGTGCGGACAAGCGTTGTTAACAGGGTTGAGGAGAGATCAAAGATGGCTGGCTGGTGGGACAGGGGAGGCGACGGACGAGGATAGGATGGACAACTAATAATGGGGACGAAATCATCGATATGAAAAGAATCGGTAGATAGAATCGATTAGCCGGTCACGTACGCCGGCCGTAAGTCGCCGCGACCAGCTGAAGACGTACAAAGCCGAGGCGAAGACATTTTAACGCCATTATGTTGTGACGTGAACAAACAAAACGTTTCCAGCTAGTAGCCCGTCGTGGAGAGACATTCTCTCGCGTACCAGGAGACAATCCGCGTTTTTTCTTTGCTTCCCCCTCGTCCCCCTCGAGTTGTTTCTTGTGGCTCTCGATCCTTTTCAATAAATAAAACAAACATTCTGATGAGGAGCCCGCGAAGGGATTGTCCGATGACAAAAGGCGAAGAAAGAGGTGAAGTGATCGAGTGGCATTTATAGAACAAAGAGTTCAACTACAGGAAGCGGACGGGAGGCTTTGGTGGCTTTTAGTAGATTGGAAACGGACCGGGGAGTTTTGTGTAGGTAATTTTCACATGATTTCTATGTTAGATACGGTGGCTGTACGCGGCACCTTCATCCCTCCCGTGAGCCAGATCTCCTGTTGGTTTTAATAAATAAAACTCACCTCTCGTAGTCCGAGAAGACGACCGAAAAAAATCGACCGAAGAAAGAAATATCCGAGTGGCTGGTGGATGGCGCGGCAGACACATGATCAATCATTACAATACAATGGCTCAGCTCTGTTTCTTTGCCCTCTGTAACTAATCTCTGCTTACCTTTCTCTATTTCTTTCTTTTGTGCCCGAGCTATATTACATCTGCCTTCCTACCAAACTGAACCCACCCCATCATAGTTGCACATCATCACCGTAACATTCGGAAGTCCCATTTTCTATTAGTAACAACTAAAACAACTTCGATTCTTCGATCTACAGCCTTCCCCATTCGGTAACAAAACACGAAAACAAATAACTTGTTGAATCAACAATGCCAAGTCTACAGCGGCGCTCTCCATATCGAAATCTATTGTTGCTTTCGTCATTGAGATTCGGTCTGAGTAGACGATGTTTGAGTTATCCCACAGGAACACAAACCGTCACGGTGTTCTCTGATAATTGTATTGAATGTTAGCATACAATCAATCTCAATTTGATAAGTAACCGGTGTATCAATCACATCCAAAGAGAAGTTTCAATTCGAACATTAAAACAAACAGAAATGTAAACGCTGAAAAATGATCTTTTCAATTTTTACAAGTCATTATCAATATGTTTTCATTCATTATCGATATTCATCAAAAGAATAATTAACTAGAATCCTGAAAGATTAGGCTAATAATGATTATAACATTCAGGAATCATATTTTCTATTAGTAACAACTAAAACAACTTCGATTCTTCGATTTCTTGGTGAAATTATTCAGTCAACCCAATTACCTTGAATTTTTAATAATTTTGTTGACAGGTAGAGTTGAAAAAGTCGGAATTATATTGTAGATGGAAAATTCTACCAGAAAAAATGAAGGAGAACGTCCACAGTCATCTAACTGACAAGTAATAATGGAAAAGGGCACTCAGCACAGTGCGAAACAGTTGAAGGGTTGTAGAATTTCCAAAAAGTGGAGGGTTGAAAAATTTCAACACCTCCACTAGTCAAAAGCTGTTGTTTTTGTAGTGTATAATGCAAGTAAATATGACATATCTGTTTGAAAACAGGATGATTTGATGCAGTAAAGAATGAGCAGAAAGAAAGATGGGAAAGAAAGTGAAGTTGAAACGTGCAAACTGTAGAGGGTGTGAACATAAGCTGGACTTACGTGACAGCTAATCAATGGATGGGGCAGGAGTAGTAAAAGAAGAGAAGGAAAGGAAGAGAGAGAAGGTAAGGAATGAAGAGAGAGGAGTGATCATGCTATGCGTGTCCAGTCAAGTTGTCTACTGAGCATTTGGAAAGGGTGTCCATCCTTCTCCAAAGTCTAAATCCTACACGCTGTTGTTCTATTTCCATTATAAACAGGTTGACTTGGTATACTAAATTAGAATCGCAGTGTACTCTTTCACTTCTTGTTTGCATATGACGATCAATCTCCTCTAAATAATAGATTACTACTTCTGTTGTCTATTTTCAAGAGTGAGGCAATTCATCGCCTCATTAATGGAGGAGTTCTTCCTCATCCTAATTGATAACTCATCGTTGATAATACAGATCAACACTCAACTTAGAAAATCGATAATAAAATATAAAGAAAATTCATATTTGACTCCTTTAGTTTCTTTAAAGTTTTTGAATTCATGAATACAAGAGTTCTAGAGAAAGAGCATCTACGTCCACTAGAAGTTAGCATATTCATTTATTATTTAGGCTATTTATTTTTTAATATTTATTTATATCAGTTCATATTCCTTTTTTTTAATTAATTCTAATTCGTATTGAAATAAATTTTCTAATTTAATCAAGAATTGTCTCTTTGTCCATAATTGATTAGCTGAAATAATATCATGTTTGAAGAATCGAAATTGTTCATCTTGAGGGGATGTTCATCGTCAACAATTGACGATGAAATGAGGGAAAAGAAAAATGATTTCCAAAAGGAAAAGATAGCTGCTGTTTATTTAGTTGGCTGAGACATGATAAATTATTGAGGACTGTTTATTGAAGATAGCAACAAGGAAGAAGCGATTAACGGGGGTAGTATTGTTCAAATATAGGATCCAAACAAAGAGCAGATTCATTAGAAAGAAGAAAAGAGAAATGAGAAATGGAAATAGAAGAGGAAAACCAATCTAGGTTGTTTGGTATGGTAAAAGACTACCACCACCGCAAGAATTGTACGAGGCGAGAATTCTTTTCATAAGAAATACGTTGGAGGCCGATAAAGAAAAAAATCAATGCTACAAGATTATCATGGCGCCCCAGATGCTACCCCTCTAGCCTCATCCCCCCTCCCCGACAATGACCCGCCACCATCCCTTCCTTGGTTTCCTCATAATTAATTAACTTGCCGTCAGGATGGAAATGATCCTACGCCTCCTTCCTTTTCAAGTTATTTTGAAATAATTAATAAAAGTTTGTCGCGTTTATTCCACAAAGCAACCGCTATGAACAGGAGATGCCGTGCTTGTCTCACTGCTCAAATGACGGACGTCTTACAAGTTTCAAACAGGTTAGGAAATCTTCAAGAGTTTCCACAAAATCTTCATGTTGAATAAGAAATTGATAATTTTTAGAAATCACCAGAAACGAATTAAAATTATTATCATGATTCAAATAAATTATTGTTATGAATCTTTCTAGAGTAATACGTTATTGCAATCAATTTGAGTGAGAAATGATAATTCTTTCTATGAATGATAAGCAATTATTCAAGATTCACACGCCACGAGAATTATTTCTGGAATTACTCTTTCACATTCCACTCTTTTACACTTTATTCTTTTATTCATTGAAATCAAAGTGTTGTGAAACTTGTGATCCATAACGAACTGCGAAATTAACATTATTGATTCATCACTAGAATTTACTACATGCAGTCAATATTTTACAAGTGAATACATATTTACATACTGTATATACAAACATACACAATACAAATGTATTAACAAGTAAAATATGACTGCATGTCATGAATTCTAGTAATGAATTATTGAAATCATCTGAGCCCATTTCTAGTTAAAAATCAATCCATTATTCATTTATAAACAAAAATAATCTTTGATATTGAGAGTCGTGGGTGGCCTCACAATAGATAAACGCTATATAGATATCAGTGATTTATACCAATTAGTCTATTTGAGCAGCCATCAACGTGTTTCAAAGATGGAAAAACGAGTAAAAAGGTCAGCGAATCATTCCAGTGCAATTTCCTTTAGAACGAAACACTTCTCTCAGCCATTATCGACGTCCTTCCAATCATTGCTCTGCTCCTCTCTCTATCATTCTCTCCATTCCTCTCTTCCTATCTTGTCAGACATTCGTCGAAAATTCTCCAACCCGTTCAATCGTCTATCAATCTCCCTTCGATTCTCCTCGTCAAATTCCTTTTTTTCTTCCAGTCGATGTTTCGATTCGCGGATAGCTCCCTTCTTCTTTTCTCCAGTTCCCTCAGATCACCGCTCCGCAGAATTTAAAAAATCCATCGCAAACCAAACAGGAAAGAAAGAAAACAAACGTTCGAGATAAGCGGGGATGATCAACGAAACTACCCCCCCCCCCCAACACCCCTCATCCCATGATGAAATGGAATCCACGATGCTCTTTCTGCGAAAGCCTTTCAAAAAGACTGCGAAATCCTCTACTTAATCAAACTAAACAATTTTCAGCCTCGGCTGCCGTACGAATTATTGAACGAAATTAATAAAAATATGCTCCCCTCATTTCTATACCGAATAATTTCTCTTTGCTTGATTCGGATCCATCCTTCCTTGAGTTTTTTATGCGAATACCTTCAGACTTGATTTAATTATAACATCCGTATTGTTCTCAATTGAATAGAGTGCCTCCAGGAATGTATTATCATTATTAATGAACTTCACATTTTTCTCCCTCAAATTATCTGATACTCTCAATTACTACAACTCCCCTCCATATGTGTTTATATTCAAGAGGCCGTTGAAGAATTAATACCACTCGTTAAAACTTCTTCGATCCCAAAAATGTGAATCCATCAGCCTACATATTTGATGTAATATGAATTAGTATAACTCTGTAGTTTTTTTTTCTTCAGAGATAGATTGCTATCTAGTCTTGAGACTAATGAGCAACTTTTTTCTAACCTAAATTACTGAGCAAACTCTGTAGTCTAACGAACAAGATTTTCTTGTTAAGATTTTGATAAAAAGCATTCTTCCAAGGTGTTTCATTATCAAGCAAGTAGTCTAAGTCTATATTTGAGGAAGACATATTATACTAAGTCTATTTCAAGTAATATTTAAGGAATCTAAGTCAAATTCACCAATTAAGTACTATGAACATGAAACGTAAGAATATGAAGATTGTATTCATGTTACGGATTTGATACAATCATCATAAGAGAAGAAAGAAATCGAAATTCATTTTTTAAAGTTTTGAGTTTTATAATCTTTATATATTACACCCATTGCAACACGACTCAACAAAGAATAAATACACATACCATAAAAATTTCAAAACTGCATCTGCGGAATGACGTCTGAAAGTGCAAATCCCAGATTGGATTTCACTTAAAAAACATTGCAAATCTTGTGAATCGGCAGCACCAATAAAACTTCGAAATGCTAATACGGCAGCCAGCCGCGAGTGGCAAATTATTCAATTCGGATGAGGACACCGACTTTACGATGTTGGAGAGACGATCCATAAAATACTCGACTCGATAAAAAAGTGGCTTGATATTTTTCAAGGTTGAACTGAGTGTTCGACAAGCAAAGGGAGGTAGCTGAGAAGACCAGCAGAATGCAATAATGGACGCTGTTCTTCCTCTTATTCTGGTTCGCAAACTTCAAAATAGCCGGATTAACGAAATGGAGAACTAACAATGTTCGATCATCGCTCATCCGTAGCATCATTCTATTCAATCGGATGGGAACGAATATTACTAGTAAACTCTATAAAATGTGAGGAGATACAAACTTTATTTTATAAATTTATTATACGAATGCTAGTGGAAATGAATCTTTTTTCCGTCGCCGTGAGTAGTAAAAAAGTCTGGTTATGATATGGAGAGTGTAACATAACTAAAGTTTAACTGTATTTTCCAAAACATTGATGATTAATTAATCATAATCTCTTCTGATCGATGAAATTAATTTATTAGAACAGGTATAACACAAAGAATCAATAACATCATGTATCATGTGAAATTATAATGAAGTTATCATAATGCGACTGTTGAATTGTATTAATACTTCAAGTTTCTCTCTTTAAGAGAGAAATATGTTATGTGAACATCATGATGAATATTGTTTATATAATAATGCTTTACAATTGCTTGAAATCATGTTCAACTAATAAGCTACTATTCTTTGAAATACAACAGAATCACAAAAAATTGCCAGTTGAGGATAATATCACAAAACAGCCTATTTTTTGTTTTATCTGATTGGTTGAAGAGGCAATTTCCCCAAAAAGTGCTTGCAAAGCATAGCCAATCACATAATCGTTTGGCCGGGATTGAAACGATCCTACGAGCTTTACCGTTATTAGTCGGTTCTCCGGTTGCCATTGCCCTGTTGAATTCAAGCGCCAGGAAACTATTATTTTCCAGGGAACAGGAAAACGCAATTGAGGGGGAAATAGAATTCGGTGGGAGCAATGCTCCTTATCAGGCCGTCTTGACAAATTGTACTCGTCACGAAATGTAGAAAAGCTGTTTCCATTCTTCAAAGTCCGTCCCACTCGTCGAATGATGGTAATCATCCAGGCCTACTCAGATCAACAATACAACTGAAGGCCAGCGAAGTAATGCCCTCACTGATTGTCCCATGCAAATCAGTGGTACCAGCTAATTCATGCTGGACATGAAGAGACATTTGTTTGCTTGATTACACTGGAAACGCTCAAGCGCAATCTATTACTTTTAATGCAAGGTATCGTATCACAAGTCTCTATATTATAAAAGATTCAATATTCTAGGTTTGAATAATCATGATACATTGATACGGTGATGAGTAATACAGTCCAAATCAACAGCGGATAGAAGTGAAGAGACATTGGAAACCACATGTAAAATGAAGTAGCGTTGTAGTGGGATTTTAATTCTATGTATATTATCCATATGAAAGTTTGGTAGAGAATAAATAATTATTTTAAGACTATTATCTCTTCTTTGAAGACTATTATTATCTCCTAAATAAATACAATATCCTGGATAAATGACAATCCCAAGTTCTCAGTAGAGATTTCTACTTAAAGTAAATTTATATTGTACAAATTTGAAATTTTGTCATGAAAAGTTTCTGAAGTCTCAGCTCTCAAATAGGAAATGAATTAATAATAAATATCGGTTCAGGAGAGGATGAGCTGATGATGAACTCATAAGAAACAAGCCTGAGATCGATATTCAAGGTAGCGATCGACTACCTGTGCGTCTAAAGCAACACAAAGAAAAAAAGCAAAATAATAATAGGAAGGAAACAAACGTAGCGTTCCGTAGATTACGGTCATCAATTAAAAGCGAGATACAAACAACTGAGAATAATACAACATCAAATACAACTCAGGGGGAGGTACAAACCACAATGAGGATAAGACAAACTAATTCGTCACTGCTACAATTATTGTGGGCTACAACGACGACTCTTAATGGATGTAGAGGTGAGCCTTCGATAGAGGTAAGCCTCCTCAAGGTAATAGTTACCCTATGACTTTGTAAATAGTTGAATGGAAAGATGTGTTGTTCGTTTCTAGACGATGGGAACTAATTACAGCAGACCAACTTACAGATCAACTTGACCCTTCGCTAGAGCACCACTACAGCCTGAATTCAGCTGCAGCGAACCACCAAAAAACAATTTTTGTTTCTGATTTCCAATATTGATTGCTATGAGCTCGTTTAAATTTTGTTATACATTCCATTGCATTATTATTATGATAACTGGTTAAGTATAACATGGTTTTCCTATTACAAATCAATCATATCTTCATTCAATTGCTTATCAGACACTGAATACTAGGTTGTACGCTTGAAATATGACTACATAACACAATCACACTTCTTCAAGAAACTACATAAATCAAATTTGTAAGAAAAGTGAGTATTTTTATAGATTCATTATATGTTTTATAAACTTAATCATTCCCAGATAATATAATTATTGTGAAACTTGAAAATTATTATTTCAAATATAGTATTAAGATGGAAAGACTTATCAAGAAATAACATAATACCAAATAGTTCTGGAAACTAGACAAAAAGCTCACCTGCTCCAAGAAGCAAACGTTATTTTTCAGTTACTTGGCTTTTATATTATTTAGTGGAGTCTATTAGGGTATTTAATATGTAAAATGTGATCAAAAATTTTGCAAATCCGGATTATTGGAGTCGTATACTTAGTAGTATCAAGGGATTATAGAAAAGCTGAAAAATGTATAGGCCTAACTACAAAGTTTCATAGTCACCTTCGTCCAACCACCTACCAAACTGTTTATCAAGTGGAACTAATTTTTGCATAGTTTGATAGAACACTTTTAAAATATGCATATCCAAAGTTTCCACGTTCATAAAAATGATAATTATTTTGGAGATATGATTATAGTTTTTCAGCTCCTTTCTACTCCTGAACTAGCAGATGTGAGTAAACAGACGATGATGATAAAAGAAAACAAAAAACTAAACTGTAAACATATTGAGATGTCGTGTTGCAAAGGAGTTACTTTCAAAATAATATTACAGAAACGAATGGATGAGTCTTTCTGGAGGAAGTATCAATAATATTGATGAGTAATATAGGGAAGGTAAGGGTTGTTGAAAGGTGGAGAAATAAGAAGTGAGAGAGATAGAGAGAAGAATTTGATATTAGAAAAGGCAACAAGAGGGAGAGCGAATGATAATGGGAAGGGGGTAGAGAAGCAGTCCTTCACAATGAGTAGTGATAAAGAAAGAGCAGATGACTGGAAGGAGTAGCCTAATCTAGGCTTTAGTAGCCTAATCTACCAAAACGAAACCGATTACAAGATTCACGCAACCTAGCCTATTCTGCTGCTATTAGGAGCATCAGCATCCCAAATTAGATTCGAGCTGACAAGTGTGTTCGTGTATGTGTGCCGATTTTGCCAAAGGAAGAGAATTTTGAGTGAAAGTTTAACTGATGGAACTAATGAATTTATGGTTATAGAAAGAGAAACTATAATTTTTCAAGTAGTAAAACTAATAAATTCGTATTTTGTTGCAAAAAGATAGGTAATATGGGTATTATGATTGAACTTTATAATGCCACTATTAACATGATGAAGACTCAGTTAAAAGACTTTTTATATTGTATCTGTCTTAATTAGTTACTGAGTAGTTTTCTCATCAACAATGGAATTCAATTTGTTCAGTTAAGTTTACTGCATTTACCTTGACATTTTGAACACTGATGAATTGCAGAGTGATGATGATTGATAACCAGTGACATACCTGCAACAAAACAAATAACAATGATTGTTAATAAATTCACGAAATCAAATTAAAAGAATTAAATGACAATGGACATTGATCATCATATCATGATCGTATATTTCGGACCAATGGGAATTCAACTAGAATTTTACATGTTTATTGAATGATAAAAATATTATCAGTCAAAAGACCAATAGACTGATTATAAGATACGACAGTCAATTTTTTTATTTTTCCAGTTTAAAAACAATAAGTTGAGCTGGAATTATGATTTCAATTAATCATAATCAACCGTAACATTATCTGTATCATAAACTGTAATAATTTATCTATTCTTCACTTGAATTTGTATTAGCCCATAACTAAATGAACATAATTGTAGGAATAAATGGATATTTCCTTGATCTTTGAATACCATGGATTCGTTTTTAAAGTGTCATTCGAGGTATTCTAGATAGTTCAGCAAGATATTTAAAATAATATTCCAAGGGTATAGAAGGGTATAGTTTTCAAGTAGTCTAGAAAGAAAAGATAGAACAAGTAGGCCTGTATTTATGAACTGCTAACAGCCAACCAATTCTTACATGGAGACGCGATCAAAATCTATCAAGTTCAATGGGATGATTGAAAATATAGGATTTTCAGCGAGCATCTGGCCCGAAATGTAGAAGGTGTAATGGCCCATGAAAATGGTCGAGAGACAGATGAAATGAAAGGCAAGCATTAAAGGATTATAACTGTAATATCTGGTTTACACATTACAATATCATAAAGCAGCATCTACAATGGAGGATTATATTGTAGCTACTGTGATGTGGTATTGTGAACAGAAGTGCCCAGGTGCTGCTGTGGCAGGGAAATAAGAGCAGCTTTGTCGGAGGTTAAATTGTAAAAAATACTCGGCAACCCCAAACGTTGATTTCGCGTTTCGCCGATCACAGCGCAACCAGCTCTGCTTCGTCATACGATCGTGACAGTGCACATCTTCCCCCTCCATTTCTAGGAGGGGGGCAGGGGGAGGGCACAATTTTTTCCCTGTGTACATTTTTTTAATTCACTATCGAACACTGAAGATGGATGGGAGATAAAAATAGGGAAAGGTCGGAGGCTGTCGAAAATTAAAGGGTGCGTGTGTATGTGTGTTGGGGTTGTGACCTAGCAACTGTAAAGCATTTCGGTGAGTGTGACTGTATGTATCAAGAGCGAAACATGCAGCACAGCTGCTTTTGTAAGGGTGGTGCTTCCTGCCATACAACACTACATTTTCGATATCTGCCACAATATAAACTTGAAAAAATAATATTCATTCATATTCGGAAGATATTTTTTATTGTGATTCATTCGCTCATTGAAATGATGAATGATCATTACATTAAAGTTAATAAAAATCTGTAAAACTTGTTTAATCTTTAGTCAATACAAATTTCGAGCTCCCGCAGTTCAGTTCCATCAGTTCCTATGGATTTTTAACTGCCAAAATTCTCTAGTACTCCGTCTAGGATCAGCACTATTTCAGGAAAAATTTTTTTTTGCTGTGTTGATGTCTACATAAGCAAGAGATCCCAAGATTATCTACAACTCCGTCTAGGATCAGCACTATTTGGGGGAAAAATATTGATTTTATTTTTCTGTGGTGATGCCCACATAAGCAAGAGCTTATGCCCACAGTAACACATGTCCACATAAGCTAAGAAGCTTGTGCGTGGGTAATGGGAAGGATGATAATAACAGATGAGTGTTAAACCTGAGTACCGAACCACCAGGAAGCGATTTTGATTCTCATGAATGAATGTCATTCAGCGGAAAATGGCCTTAAACTGAAGTGGTCACCCTCACAATGGGACTAACAGGTGCAAGTCTCTTATCTTATCTTGCGATTGGAAACCGGCACAACCACGAAGCCAATCGCTTCCCTCAGTATTTTAAATACTGCCATTATGATTGAAACACAGTATTATTTAACAACAAATGAGTAGCACATAAATCATTATATATGCTACTGAAATATGAACCCATTCGAGTTGATTTGTAGACACTATGTTCCCAGCCTATGATTTACTGAGTTCAATTATGTTGCTGTGGTCACATTAACTATCCAAATGGTTTAGGGTCAGCGCGAAAAGCATGTTGACCAATATGTGGCCAGGGGTAAGTTTTGAATAGTTTCCAACACATTGCTCTCTCTGATTCAAGCTATACATAGTCTCAATACAGTGCCGCCAAGGCTATGCATCGCAGTGCGGTTTACTGTACATGGAGTAAATGGATTGTTCCAAATGTTCATAACATTGGGAACTGAAAGGAAACAACGCAGTAAATCTTATTTATCGATAGTCAATTAAATAATTAGTGGACTCGAGCTGTGGAAGCTCATAAATTAAGTAAGCTAATACTGTTATAAGTTTATTAGTTGAATAGTTGTCATTTTATAGGAAAAGACAACCAAGTCCGAATGATTTATGTAGCCTTAATAATATGAATAGAGAGTAAAGCTTGGAAGCTAATATGTATTATGAAATATTTTATGTATTTTACTTCTAATTGATCAATGAAGACATAATAATACTGAGAAGAAACGTTATGAATTATAGTAATATACTTGATTTGAAATGGGCTCGCTTATCACTCTTTTGACTCTTAATTTCTTCTAGTACGCTTTTTTTTAGAGAATTTATTTATAGAGTAAGATGAGCTCATGAACTGTTTTCTAGCAAACACTCATTACTCAAGACAACTAAGAAACCACTTTCTGTGATGCATTGTCTCTTCCTATTTTCCTGCTCTTTTTAAAGAATCCCGAGTTCTTGCGTGCATAGTGTTGACACATATAAATTTGAATTTGGTATTCCCTGATACATTTGCTGATTCTTCAAGTATGGATTAAGAATATAGATTGATTTTGAATGAGGGTGTACTCAATCGAATAGCTGGATAAAATTCCATTTTCTTATAGAATGACTGCTATGAGGACAAGTTCCACAACGGTGGAATATCTTAGAGATTCAGACTGAGAAGCAGTTCTTTGGAACAAAGTTGCACAGAGTAGTGCACTGCTAGCTTTGAGACCGACCGAGAGGCAACCAATGTCTAATCCTTGCAAAATACATGCAAGGATTCAGATCCCTTCTTCAGTGGCTTCCTAAGCCTAGCAAAACAAATTGGACAAAGACGAAGTCAACCATCTCAAGGAAGCCTGATCAAGTCCTTTAAACTCCTTGTCCGCAAATTAATTCAAACAGTCACTAAGCCCATGGACTTCGACAGTGGTGTTAGCTAAATTCGGAGTCAAGTAAACTCATGAACCAAGAGTAACTTATAGTTGTGCACTTTAATCTAACTGTACGCTACGCAGGTAGGATAAGGATTAGGAGAGCCATCTGGTTCCAGTAATTAATCACTAACCAATGAGTATCATTCAAGTAGTCAAGAGTTATAAGTTGGAGACACCACGGACTATTTCGGGCGACCAAAGGAGTTGGTAGCACAGTGTAATTACAGACTTCCTGAACAGGATTGAAACATTTAAGTCCGATACAAAGCATCTTTTGCCAAGCTCTTGAATCCCTTGTAGTCCACTATTTGATTCCGTCATCATCCAGAAACGAAAATCGAACTTAAATACTGTTTTCATTGTTCTGTATAATAGACATTATCTTCATTATCATTGTTTCTGTATAGTACCAATCATACACATACTGATATTCTGCCTAATCAATCAAGTTCTGAACAGTTACTCACCAATTTCTGAATATCAGAGTCTGATAGTTATCACTGTTAGTAGAGTCTAACAGTCTCATGATTCTCCTCTGCTGAATTTTATGATTTTTTTTATTTTATCGTATGGCTTTTTATCGATGGGGATACTGAATTTTATACTGAGTTTTCCTCACTTATGACTGTCTTGTTATCTCTGAGCACATGGAGATATAAAAATTAATACAAATAATATTCAATGTAAATAAAGTAATACAAATTACGGTATAGAGGTACGTAATAGTTATGGTTTATTTGTACAATTCATCGCTTATATTGTGTTTGGATAAAATTTACTTTCCTAGTAGTTATATCCCCTTGTGAATGAACAACACAACTGATAACCACAATAAGATGAAAAGGAAATATTTTCATTGCCATAAAATCAGAAACATAATGTTATAATTATATAAAGATTAGAAAGATATATTTATTTATCTATTCATACATAAAAAATATTTTTTATTCGAAAGCACGGCTTACTGTAGGATAGAAGTGATCGACATACAACAATGATATGATATTTCTCATTATATATTTTTTTCTTTTCATTTTTATCTCCTTGTATCATGAAACTACTATAAAAAAGTATTTGATATTGATTTGAGAATAATATGAGGAAGAGGAACAATTCGTTTCTATCGATGAACTGAAAAAAACCGTAGTTTACAAACATTCGCGTCATGTGGGAGTGGAGCAGTTAGCGCAGGGATGCTTTCAGTAGGCGCGCTCACCGCACTCTGAGCCGAGAAATGCCGAATCGCAGTTGAAATAGCAGAGAGACAGGCAGAGCAATACGAGAAACACTGCGACTGTCCGTTTAGGGACCACCTGTTGCTCCCATACCATTCCCATTCCCATTTCATTCCAATTGAGAGAGACAGCCCGACGCCACAGCGCACTGTTGTGACACTACACCCTCCTCCAACAAACCCCCCTCCCACCCCCTACCGACCAGAGACAGTCAGACAGACTGTTCACACCGCAAATCAAACACACCCCTGTCTGGTTTCTGGCCCTAAACGCCCCAACAGTCTCTTTCTCTCTAATTCCCCCAAACTGAAACCGAATTACTGTTCAGTTTATCTTCCCATTGTTTTTGAGCGACTTTCCCCTTTTCCGGGGATTTTCACTCAATTTCCGCACCGACTTATTCAGCTCGTAAATTCTGTCAACCTTTGTCGCCTGCCTTGAACGCATACATGTAATCCCATGTAAAAAGATCTGTGCAACTGAAAGATCTCCAGTGTTTTAGTTCACCACAGCATAAATCAAGAACTCTGCTTTACAAGAGTACAATAGATGGTCTACCACAATATTCTACAATTCTCCATATTGTTATAAACTAATTTTTTAGGATGTCATATAGATATTATGTTATTGAAATTGATCATGTCATAGTATTGGAATAAATTGGAGGAACCCACAATTGATTAAATTGACGGTAAACTTGATTGCATTAGAGAGGTTGAAGAAAGTTATTCATAATTTTAATCATAGATGAAACGAATATAGAAGGATAATGGATGAGCATGATAAGTTGAAAAAAGATGATGAAGTGATTTTGAAAGCAAGGATGTGGGAAGAATTAAGAGAAAAATGAAGAAAATAAGATGAAGAAAGAGATATAAGAAAGTAGGAGAAGAAGAGATAACGACGAACACAGGAGATATTTTAAAAGAGGAAAGAATAAATTCGATCCATGATTAACTTGAAAAAATTAACAGTGACTAGTTTTGACTGAAATGGATTCAATAGAAACAAATATTATCAGCCCATTTGATCAATGTGAAGCGGTAACTGGAGCTATTTCCGAGCTATCCAGTCTAAACAGTAATCAGAAGAACCGTCAGACTATTACAATGGTGGCAGGTTTGAGCTTCAAAACGATATTTCGATGACTTGAGTTGGATTGGATAACAGGAGTGCATGCATCGTTCCAATGACTGTGCGACTATTAATAACAGGATTCGACTACTTTTTCAGGCGAGTCAAGGACTTGGCCATCAGTTGCATGTTCGATTCGGAGCAAGATGGAATCAAATGGGGCAAAATGAACGTCTACACGAATTAAAAGCGGCTATAGGTGGAGAATGGAAGTGGAATGATTACAGGAATCGGAATAAATACTGCGCAGTCGGAATTGGAGGCGTCAGGGTGGGAGGGGGTGCTTCCCCCGGGTGGGAGGGGGATGGGGGATCCATTGGAAGCGAAAGCACTTTGATAATAGGCCTAATTTTAGGCTGCATTTCAACAGCGGCAAACAATAATTTTGGGCGATCACGCACGTGAAGGATAAAGCAATGGATTAAGTTCAATGCTTCCTCTGTAATGTACACCTTTACCACCATCAATGACGGGGCCTGCAATGCCAATCGTTATTCTTTACTTGAACCAATGCTGTACAGTGAAATACCTCCACTGTACATTGGAAAGTGTTCAGAAGTTTTATTTGATAGTTTGAGTCTCAGACTCAAATTGGCCTATCATAATTATTTGGTAAATAATAACTCTATCTACATTGGTATTAGAATATATACATTTCTTTAGTAGTTTCAAAGGTAAATAGAATAAGAGGTATTCTAGTTACCTTTATTCGCAACATCAAATTGGCTTATCATTATTCAATAAATAATAACTCTATTTCCATTGGCATTGGAATGCACAGTCTACAATAGTAATCGCTTTTTTATAAAACAATAGGATGCTCACATAACTACAATAAATTACAATCTAAGAAATTTCATGTGTTAACATACAGTATTTCAAGTGTACTTTGATATATGCCGAACATAGGAAGGATAACACTAACAATGTTCATAGTAGTTTATCAAATGTATCATTGGCTATTATCAAATTAGAACTCAATCATACTTTATGCAAGGAGTTAATCATTCAAATTCGTGGTTATTTGGTCATCGCAGGGTATATTTCCTATAGGATACCACGTATACCACGCTTCGCCACTACTGAAACTCTATGTTATAATCTTGATATTTGTTTATTCTATCATTATCAATGTTTATTGATGAGTAATTATCATGTTTTGTTCCAAATCATTGATATGAATAAATTAATGAAGCTTGATTCTGGAATTGCGAGTAAAAATTGCATTCTGGTATTCTCATCATTGAAAAAATGAGAAGTGAATTCCTAAAATAATTGCAATTAACATTCCGTTAAGTGTTTTTTTGTGGAGTATTATCACGATTGATTTGATGATTTGATAGCCTTCTCTGGACGGAACCTGACTACCCCAACTGGACAACTATCATAGGCTACTTTGTCGGCCATTACTGTTATACTACTGGATTGTCCTTTTCATGTCAGAAAAAAGGGGTAGGGTGCGACTTTTGAATAGAATGCATCGCTCATCACACATGGCTGATGACAGTTCGAAAGATTAAACGCAACAGCACGCCATCACTCTATCACCCTTTCTCTCATTCTCTCTCGCTCACTCTCTCTCTCCCACCCTCTCTCTCGAATGCTATATCATTTTCCACTCTTAATATTTCCCATCTCTGCATCCATCTGCATTGTGCATTTAGCATAATTGTCCTTGTAAATTCATTGTGCACGCGCGTGTGTGTGTCCATTCATAAAACGCATATAGGATGTAGGTTGTGGGTGGGGTTAAATACAATGCATTGTCGGAAGTACAACTCATGGGGTACATACTGTTTGGTTCGGTTAGGGTAAGTAACAACATGGCGTCACTAATGATCACTGTACGTTCAAAATCTCACAGTTACCAATAACGATGAAGTTAATATAGAAAATATAAAAACATACGTAATCATGGAACAGTGAAAGATAAATTACAAGGAAAATCACAGTAACTTTTCAGTTTTAAATTAATAGTGTACTTGGTTTTACCTTTTTGGAATGTAAATTGTGAAGTGACCAAAAAATTTTGGACATAACCTGACTTTGGACATTTTTCTTGGTAAATTTAGGAATAGAAGAAGTTTTGGGCTGATGCCTGTTTTTCTTTCCAATTATATTGTATTTTGATGGAATAAATTAATGAATGAACTAATTAATAATTTATTTTCTCGTGATTCAATCAGACTTAACATTGATAGGCAAGATTAAGCAGAGGCAAAAATGAATTATTTAAAAAATCACAATAACTGATAAACAATTTATTTTTGTGATTCAATCAGTCTTAGAATAAAATGGGATTGATTGTCTTGAACAGCCTATGAAAGATCTCTACAAGTGCCTCAAATACTCCAGCATAATCAATTACTCAACTTTTACCATGTTCAAAGTGGAAAATACATTGAAGGTATGAAATCAAATTTAAATTCATCTTTGTAGATACGTTCTCAATCGATCAGATTGGCCTTGATGGAATAATTATTCAAGGAGCTTATAATAATTATTCCATCCATGGAAAAAGTTATTGTTATAAAAGTTTATTCTTCAAAGTATTTTTTTTTCAAAATTGAGATTTCCAAGGCTCTATTATTGTAGGGTATAATGTTATCGAATAAATACATGAATTTAAATAGCTTTGGAAGCGAACAACGTTCTAGTCGTGGGACGAAAACAAATTATAGTTGAGTAGAAAATGAAAACACAGGTAGATAATTAGAAGCCAAGAGTTAATCATTTGTTCCATTTATACTTTCACAATCTATCCACACTGAAATATTGTAGCGCTCTACTTAATGAATGTCAACGTTTATTATTGCGTGCGTGTTTTGTATTATGTGTAAGGATGTGCGTGTGTGTGTGATGTCTCATTTCTTAATGAAATTATTAATTATGTTGCAAGGACCGCCCACAAACCGAATGGACGGCGAATCGTAAACTAAGCAAGTTTATTTGCTGCCTAATCAACGTTTCCACTTCTAGCCGAATGTCAAAAATTGGAGAATTAGTTCTCCTCTGCTTTTATAATCGCAAAACATAAGAATGTAGACAGTTTGTTCGCTTCGTGATTCATGACTTGAATCTTGAATATTGTGAATACCTTAGACCGATTATGCTGTTCAGGAAATACTTTGGCCTCTATATTTTCTATTGGATTAGCTCATCTAATACATGTAGACTTTGGCTTGTTCATTAGACTAGAGTTCGTCATGCTACTATTTTCAAAAATACACATATGGATGAAAAATATATTTATGATTGTGAAAAATTAAAGTAATTTATGATATAGACCAACAATACTAAATCACAGTAAAGTACTTTTTTTAAATACTAGGCAGAGTGAGCTGTTTTGCTTCTAGTAATTCTACTGTATAAGTAAAAATGAATAATTATTTTGATGATACAGTGTTGTTTTTCTACTAGTAATTCTACTGTATAAGTAAAAATAAATAATTATTTCGATGATAAAGTGTGTGTAATTATAGTGTGTTCTCAAAGCAATTTAAAGTTCTACCTATTCCTGTATATCTTTATGTTTCTTGAAACACTTTGTTCGGAGTACAATGTTGAAGAGATACCAGCATTCATATTTTCCAGTGGAAATGTGGAGATACAGGCCCATTTTATGGCAATCATAAATGACAAAACACTCAAACAATGTAACAAGATGATAGTTTCCTATCATTTTCCTTGAAAACACGGCTAATTTCTCACTTTTAAAGAGCATACTGTGATAGCGAGGCACGGTGAGTGAGCAATCATGGAAGTTTCTGTACAGAAGATGTACATTTATGTCAAGCATAATTCTAGGCTCGAAAAATTTTACACTTTTATGGTGTTTTGTCTACTAGGTGTGGGTATACTTCCTGTTAGACTACGGAAACTACTTCCCCCACCACCGAACTAACATGGACAACAAAATGGACACGACCACTCATTTCCTACTTTTGATTGCTAGAAGTGGTAGGGTAACGGTCATTCAAAGTACGACATGTCTACTGACCAACCAACCGGCTGATCATTTGACACTAGTCTGACAGTTTCAGGCAACACGAATTAGGCTGTACGGGCTTCCACTGCACTGCTGTCTCATGGTTCCTGCATAAAACAATAATTATCACACCTGCCACAGGCAACAATCAAGTCATTAGTGCATGAAGAACGATTGGACAGTGGACATGCATTGACAAAGGGCTACATGCAGTGTCATCAACTGCACAATGAATAAAAGTTGTTTCCGTAATTGAACCTATATGAAAAACATTCGTTACTTCTTGTATTAGACTCTCATCAAATGAATTTTCATTTTTATTCACTTCAACAATAATTGTAATAGTTGTAGCAGGTGATAACGATGTGTTTAATGGTAAGGAATGAAAAGTAATGCTATTTGCAGCTAACCGGCATATTGTAATGGATAAAATGAAACTGTGCTTCACATAAGGGCTTGAAACTTAAGTAATCAAGCTTAGATATGGGCTGAACTCGTTGGAAAAAATTATAAAAATTTTCAATTGCACAGAATTATTCATTATTGTATATTTCCATATTCCATCAATATCATTTTCAGAATAGAAATCTGTTATCGTCTAGAAACGTTAAATCATCCACCATTTACCAGTACTTATCAACCAACTAAATAACATGAGAGCTATTGTATCCAGAACATTTTAAAATACGGATTGTACAATTTACTTAAATTTGGGGAGTGTACTATTGTACAATAGGGATGGGATTGTAAACTATAACGGAGATTGATTTTTGATAAAGTACTGTATAGAAAAACAATTGCTGATCACTATCGAATGTTATGAAGTGAAAGGGATTGATTTCGGTGTATGAAATTTATTGATCATCCATAAGCTACCTCGGATTCAACTCTCCTTCCCCTCCGCCTTCTATGTCACACTCATAATAATTAATAATAATTATTGAAAATAAAGCTGGGTTATACGAAATCGTTATACAAAATATAATCGTTTTACGAGACTACAATGAATGAAAGGATGTTATAGGCACAAAGAACACATGACCTATGTCACTGAGTATTACTGTAGAGCTTATGTGTATAATTACTACAAATCAGGAGATAATAATAATCAATACCATTATTCTAATGTCACTCTATGACTGACATGTGTCAATCCAGTATAAATGTTGTTTCCATGTAAATCATTTCTCAAGAGTGAAGCATAATATTAATAATTAAGCTTAAAGTTTGAGTTCCTTATTCAATAACAACCATAGTAACTTTCACCTTGACAGTGAAAAAACAATAACAATATTATTACTCATGTTTTTTTCATGATAATTTTTTATTTCAATTTTAGATTTGAATCTTTCAATTCATTTGTGAATTGTCTCCCTAACAAAGAGTTATTTAGAAAATCATCGAAGAATGAATAGGAAGCATGAGAAGTGGATTTAGCTTAGCTTGGTATGAGATGATGAAAGAACTCGCCTTTTCTTGATAGAAAGAATGATCATCATTATTTGGTCACACCGTTTTGAATTTGAGTTGGAATAGATTTTTCATGCGTAAAACACTATCTTGTTTGTTTGTGCTACAGTACTTCAGAATGAAAATTGTTCAGTGAAAAGCATGGAAAATGGATGAATCCACAACGGAAGCAAGACGTTTGTCGCCAATGGGAAAAAAAGCTAGAGTTACAATTTTGTGATTATTTTGTTTTTCAGACACTTTTTTATAGGTTTCATTTTCAAATGGTGCAGTGGAAAAAATATCAATTTAGCATTAGTATCCGGCTGTGAGGGCGTTGTCTTGTTGATGTTTCTGGTTATAGTTGTCCCAGGAAGAGGGGTGGGGGATGGGGGGTACGACTTGCTGACGTTGGTTCTCCTCCAGTGGAGTGTGAAACTACACTGAGAATATTCACAAAATGCCCCCACTCTTGGCGACCCAACAGCCCCTCAACAAGAGGGTACGAATTGGAGCGAGCTGAACAGTAGCTATAAGCGTAGAAATAGACCTACTTATCCTCAGCACGCAGCGAATGATATCCCAACTACTGAGCTACACCCACACCTCGTCAATACCACCCAGTGGGAGAAGACAGTCGGAGGGGACGTGAAAAACTAATATATCTCAAATTTCATCCTGCCGTCAAATTAAATAAGTAATAAATTGAAATTAGGCTCACTCGAAACGTGGCGCCCATCTGAAAAGCCTGCCATTATCACGGCTAAAGTCCGTGACGGAAAAATTATATTATTTCCTGTGCAATTCAGACGTTGCTTTTATTAGCTGACGGTCTCATTCTTTTTACCCACTCCTCTCTAATTAATCTATCGACTCGGTTAGTTAATCTTCTCGCTGAGATTCACTGAGGAAGGCGAAATTAATCTGCAAAAAATGCTGTCCTGAGCCACAAAAACCAGACTCCCAAATTCTGTAGGATTATTCACTTCAAGTTGGTTTCATTCAATTAGGAACACAGCAAGAGTGAGTACTTAAAATTCTGGAGCAGATTTAAACAAGAATTTAGAGAGTAACAAAATGAACTATTTAGGAGTCTGTTCAGTCATTTTCCGAATATTTGAAATTATTCACATTCCCAAATAAATGAGAAAATTAGTAAAATTATTAGTAAAATTCAGGAGAGGAACAGTTTTGAGCCTGTTTTCTCTCCCAAATCATATTGTTATGATTTTTGTGTATGTATCAATGAATGAATTAATACATTAATGGATAAATTTGGAGGGATAATAAAAAAATTATAAAACTACATTTTCCAGTTAAATTTAATAACTCATTACTCTATAATAATAAGCTATCAAGAGTCAAACCAGATCTGAAGATAATCTTCTGTTGCTTCCAACTCCAGCTCCCACCAAAAGTTGTTTGTTCATTCTTCAAATACGCTGATTCACGCTGATGGAGTGCAGCCAGCACGGAGTGAGACCCAAATGCAATTGCAATTCCCCCAACATGCTCGATGTATGTGAAATGAACAGTAACACCGCAACAATAGACTGATAGTCGTCGTCAGTCCATGAACACGAGATGAGATTTGATTCCCTCCAGCGTCGAGCACACATGTAAGGGATGCAAGTCAAGGGAAAGGGTTGCAACTGCGCTCCGTCTCCAACTCCCCATTGTGTTAGGGCACAGTAATAGGGTCCCTGAGGACTGGATGGCGCCTCTCTAGACGCGATTCTCCGCCTGGCACCGTTAATTGGATGTAGTCGAATGCTACTATGTTTAGAGATAAAACATTATTATTAGCCGACTACCTAGCAGTGGGCTATGTTTATTCCCCTGATTATATTGGAAACTACTTGTTTTCCTCTTGTGAGAGACAGTAAACTGAGCACAAGCCACTAAGTGAGCAATTTAGAAAGGAGACAAGGAACTTGCTAATCGTGGATTTTAAATGCAGATTGTATGTAAAAACTGTAATAATTATGAATTCAGGATAAAATACATTTTTGTTCTCTTGAATAAATTTCATAACATTAAACTTAACATGAAACATGTACTTTAAAATATAACAGTACAATAACAGTATAATAATGAGCCTGGTTTTCTCTCCTTATTGAAGACACTATTAAATCATATTGTTATGATTTTAGTGTATGTATCAATGTGAATATATTAATGATTGGGATAATTCCACTTATTTACACAATGTATATCATTTTCAAGGAGAATGTAGGGCCTCCAAGACATAGCCCCTTTTAAGGTTGCTTCTCATTAAATTAACACAATAGGCAAATGAACTGAATGAACTGGATGAATGAATTTGATTGAATGTATGTTGTATATAGGCCTATCCATATTGTATGGTCAAATTTTAAAACACGTTTAAAATTTGAGTTTTTACTATTTGTACTCTCAAGTTTTATCTCTTCTATCAACAACATAATCCCTACCACCATAGAATCCCACCATTTCAATGAACTCTACCGAATCGCTTCTATAGCGACGGACTGTGACGGTAAAGATCATTGTCCCTCACACAAATGTCCTCGCAGTATACGAATCCTCTGCCAAAGATTGAGGCATCAAAATAGTTGTGAAGAGACGTGAAAATGAATTTGCCACACCTCTCTTACGCCTGTTACACATAATTACCCGCAGCCTACTAGTGCAGTGGCAGATCGCGAGGTTCTAGCATTACATCGCCTTCTCCATTACAACGATATGCATACGATTCGGTTCAACTCGTTTACTTGCCTCGTTTACCGGAATCGGAATCGGCCCAGCGTCGATCGTCATGCCTTGCTCAGTCGATAGTCACTGTTGTGGTCTCTAATCCATCACTGAACAGTACAGAGCAAAAGTAGAGGAATAGTTAATTATATTGATTGCTTATTTAATTATGAAATTGAAGAGACTTTCCCCTATTTCAATTGTTATTGATTCGAAGTTCCTTTAATTAGCAATTTATTGAAATCATTTCAATGTTGACTTAATTATTCAGGGGGATTTTGAAATTGAGACACATAAAGTTTACATCTGATGAGAGCCGATCAATTTTTCAATGAAGCCCATGAGTTTCCAATTTGATGGATTAAGTAGGCCTATTTTAATAATATAATATTCTAGAAAAAAAGAGTAATTAGAAATTATAGAGTAAGAGTAATTAGAGTTAGAAGTTATAGAGTTAGAGTTGAGAGTTAGAGTACCTAATTATATGGAATTGGAAACATGAAAACATGGTTCGTTCCCAATGGTTACTGGAAATTGGGATAAGCAATGTTTTTGAAGAGTGTAATATCATGGAGATTAAGTGGGTGAGGGACATGGGCTTTTAGTTTTTTTAATGAATTTTAAAGGAGATTATTAATTTGTAGAGTAGTTAATGTTATTGAGTAGGCGATACCTGTTATGATCAGTAAATTTGGACAAAATTGGAGTGATTCTTGATTACAAAATTACAAAAAAATTCATATTCATTTATTTAAATAGATGAATATGAAATCAAGTCATACATATTCGTTCCAACCTTCGCAGTATTCAGTATTTTTAATTGATATCTTTGCAATTATTTATTTTTTTCTATTCTAAAATTTTTCCACATACTATTAGGCTTGACAGACAACATGATGATTATTCTCTAAATTAAAATGGAGCAATCAATTCCTAAGCTGTGTGGGAACATTTGAAAGCAATCATACGTTGGCTCTCTGTCTACATCTAATAATTCAAATGTTGTACTATCTCGAATGATATTTGTTGAGAGGCGATTACTATTTGGTCTTAATTAAAACATCGATTCTCCACTGCATCGGTCAAGTACTCCTCCCAATTTCTGTAGCGCTTGTATGGATTTCAGGCGAACTGAATGAAGACCAAGATCGCATCTAGAAGAGACACCAGTACCGAACGGAAAGGGCAAATGAATGAGAAAAGAATGATCAGCCATGTTCGGCCATCCTCTCCAGGTACAACTACGTACTACTAATAGGACGACTGGGCCATTTATTAAATTAATCGAGTACATGGGAGTAATTTTTTCAAACTAAACAAGACGAATGAATTATTGGTATCGGACCACCTTGTAAGCAATTACATAATCGTAATCATCTGAGGATGGAGTGAAGAGGAAGCATTCAGATCGGAAGAGGAGACTCGGTGATTATGAGCTTCAAGATCACAACCGATGTACGTGATTCTCTTCTAGCCTCTCACAGGAGACAAATCGAATATTAGCGGGCGATTTTCATACGTACAGGATCAACTCACACACGCTCATGCGCTCGCAAGCAATCTAGACGAAAAATCACGGTCCAATATTCAAGCAGCCACCATTTGAAATTAACAAACACGACCACCTATCTCCTACCTCACTCCCCCACACATCCCCTCTAATTCTCTCTCACTATCTCTTTCTCATCCTCACTCCACTCACTCTATCTCTCTTCTTCTCTCTCTGCCTCCCTCGATATTCTTCCTGATCAGTTCGTCGACTCCGAATCGCTTACGATAGCACTGCAATTTGAAAATCGACTCGACCGACATAAATCGACTCCGTTTAGAAAGGACGACAACCTATGAGAAGCTTATTCCTTCTGACGTGTGGTGTATACACTCTGAACACTACTCCTGTACCGAGTGCAATTTTCTACATCCGAATTTGACGCAATTTAATATTAATGGCTACAAAAAATGAATTATCGCTCACAATCGACGTTCTGACTGGTTCACCAAATCTGGTTCTGGCCAGCCGCTTCCAACTAATCATGCTTGTTTAGAACATTTTTTTTCTAATGATTCGTGTTTAACATCGATGGTTAGAATTTTTATCATAGACTTATTATCTTCAATCTCTGACACAGTGTTTGATGAGATGTTCAATAAATAAGTGATATTTGACAATTTTAGTGTTTCCATTACAAACTTCAATCTTGATAGCACAATGAGCTGTTTCATTGAATATTGTTTTTCTATTTTCAATGAAATGGAGAGGAGAGGTATAACAATTAATAAGTTGGTTTAATATTTATTCAATATGTAGCTCGATAAGAACTTTACCAATATTAAAACATGAATTCAATCAATTTTCAGGGGTACCATTATTATAGAAATTCAAATACCTCAAGTATGAGCATATTATGAAATTGATCATCGAATTTCAATAATTAGGTGATACAACAATAATAATTCACAGATTTGCTACAGAATTTTGGAAGGTTAAACTGATTCATATTTGTAATCTTTTACATAGTTTATGATTTAGTACATACATAATTATTATATAGTAATATTTTTTGTGAGGGTGATGCCCACATTAGCTATAGGCTAGTGAGCTCATGGTATAATATAGTCTCAAATTATAAGGCCAGTATTTAACTTCCTATTCTTTACTTCCTCCAAATTCCCCAAAAGCTATCTGTTTATTGAACAGTGCAATCGCCAATGAAGCGCGTATTCAAATGACGGAGCAGTTAGTTTATCGCTGTGTAGTTACCCCAAGCGATGGTTTTGGGTGTATTGTTGTAGCAGGGGACGTTTGATGATTCAATGCGGAATCAAGGGCTAAGTCCTCCCTCACATGTCGGCAAGGGTGATTTCAATTAACCGAGAAAACAACATTCACATACGGGGACTTCAGAAAGATTTGCGGTCAGTGGTAGAAATGGTGGATATTTATTTTTGTCCCAAAACCGAAATCTCTACTGCCCCACTGAACTTTTGCTATGAGCAACAGAAGTATAAAGGTTAGTGGAGTATAGAGGAATATTGAAAAAGCATCCAGTGTCAAGATTCAATAAATGTGATTAAAACTAGTTGAAAGTTAATTTACTAGTTAATAATTAATAACTTAATTATAATAATTAACTAGTTAATTTGTGATTAAACTAGTTCAAGTTTTCAGTAGAAATCGGAAACGAGTGGAACTTTACTTCACCAAGGGAAGTGGGTTAGTTGAAAGCGATAAAGTTTTCTAGAAGCTTCTAGAATGAAATAAGTTTATTACTTTCGATTGATACACATAAAAAGTTGAACAAAGTACTGTAATACTATTTATATTTTCCAATTGTGAATGACCTTTATTGTTTTAAAAAAGGAAATAACATCGTTCATTGATTATCAATATTCTAGTGGTAATCACAAGAAAGTTTTTCAATCAATTCTGTTCGAATACATTCCTGCTTTGTATCAGATTCTTATGGTCGCTAGAGTTGTATCAGCATTACACCTTTTAATAAATGAAAACTTATGGTAATTCTTGAAAACTATACGCCCCGCATATTCATGAAGAAAACAAAACACAATTCCATG
The DNA here is from genome assembly GCA_017141395.1 of Laodelphax striatellus. NCBI lineage: Eukaryota > Metazoa > Arthropoda > Insecta > Hemiptera > Delphacidae > Laodelphax > Laodelphax striatellus. Next base: position 29,098,671 of record CM029533.1, on the reverse strand, counting down.
TCTTACGCAAGAGCTCAGTTATATTAACTTTCAACATGGGCACACTTTCCGACATTAAATTTTAAAATGCAACAATACGTACAACACGACTCTATTAATAGTGTAATAAAAGGTAGCTTTCATAATAATTCATGAGAAAATGTTCATTCTTCATACTCTTTTTAGGCTGCATATAGCACTGCGCACAGCAACGGATGAAATTTACATTTCTCTTTGCACGCAAATATTCAATAACATTTGAAATAGTATAAAATTTTCAGTAATACTCATTGCCACGAAACAACTGAGGAAATTTATGGTTCGGTTTCCACGACTTTAATAACTTCTTTCTTCTTACTAAATCTCTAAAGTTTCTATGAATAAAACAAAACATTTGAGGCCAGACTAAACATTTATTTATTCTGGGATAAAAAGAGGCATCGACACGGAAAACTCTCCGGATGAAGGAATGAAATTACGATTTGGAAGTGAACCACACGCACAAAAACTGGAGAATGCAATACATCATTGAATATTCATTTTTGTAGAAATTTACTGCAGTGAAATACAGGTTACCATAGGTATCTGTGTACTTTAACTGAATATTTTGACATTCAAACTCCATCATAATCTGTACTACGTTACAATAAATTCCAAATATTTACAAAAAGACAAAAATCTAAAACTTGAACAGAGTAGATTTTGAATAGCTGTGAACTAAAATTATTGTACAATCCAATACAATGAAAGAATAATTTCTCAGTCTGAAAATATTGACTGAAATTTTGAAAATTGATAATTAATTATGCGAATTTATAATAAATCATCTATTTTAACTAAGGGACCATGGTTTTGAATTCATACTCTACTTCGGCAAAAACTTATAAAGTCAAACTGTACAGCCCAACAATGTTAGAACTGATTGAATAAGTATGCTCCTTATTCTATCATAATATCTATTATCTATACATCAGAAATAAAATATTTTTTAAACTTCAAATATTATTTTTTTATTCCAGATAGTACACGGTAAGGACCGATCGTTACACAGATAGTACCGGTAAGATGTTAAAGAAATGATGAATATAATTTATACAAAAATAATTCAGTCTCTCTATTAAGTTAATTTGAAAAATTATTTGGTTTGTTCGGAAAATATTAAATAGCCAATCATTATGAGAGTAATATTTAATCGTTAATAAGTGGTTAAAGAAATGCAAACGCTGAATCAATAGTCGTGACTATCCTTCTTGTACAGGGTAAATTGCATATCTGCATCGATTTATTGGAAGTTGTTCAAGTAGCTCTCTATCCAGTATAGAGATATAGAGATACAGAGTATCTATCATATTGATATATAGGATACGATACCTTGTAAATAGGCCGCAGCCTTCGTTGTAACGACAATATCGCTACGGAATAGAACGTTACCGGTTCATAGCAAACTACTTGTAACATGCAGTGGAATTCAGAAGAAAATTATAATCTATGTTTGTCAATGATGAAAGTTACCGTACTAAGTGGCTCTACATATTTGAGCTCGTAATTCTTTCAGCAGTTGATAGCCTAATGACTGGACCTCAAGCAAGCAGAGATTTATAATCTCTCATTGCATACAGTAAAACAAGGCTTGGAGCTGGAGTTTGTTTACAAATAATAAGGTGGAGCTATTGAGATGTGGTATGACAAAATATTCAAATATCTGCAAACAGAAGCTAATAAAATACACCAACAATCATCACATAAATAAAAGCACAAAGGCTACCTCTTGACAACAAAATAATAATCCAAATATTTGTAAATTCTTAAAGCAGATGAAAAGCGATTGCTTGTATGAGTGATAATTTGCAATTTGAATATGAAAATGTAGTTAAAAATAGTATTAGTTTTATAATTTTTGTATTTTTATATCAACTAATTCGGTTTCTGCTAATTTATGATGCAACTAATGAATGTTATTTTCAAGAAACGGAAGAAAATGTTATTTGGAAAGATGCTATGGTAATTCTATAGTGAAAGTATTTGTTTCTTCATTATTTATACAATTTGTAACTGCCTGGGCTTTGACCTATTACTTTTCATACAAAATAAAGAGCCTGCTAGTATTATGCGACTAAGAAAATACAGTACTGCAATTTTCAAGTAAATAAAATAGTAACCAGCATAATAGGGTAGCTGTTAGTACGTACTTATTCAACTATGCATTACTTAGAAATAATGTAGGCTACTCATCAAAATACCGTATGTAATAAGTGATTGTATGTAGTGACTGAGATTTCATTTGATGTCATGAGGACAGCCTACTCTACCCCTGCAGAGTTGACAAGATTACTCTATTCTTGACATAATATTGTCACTATCCAGATATATGTTATGCAAGTTGTCTATCGTGCCCCTTACAAGCAAGCCATTTAAATTACCACAATAGAGAGTTTAGTTGATTGTTGATTCATGCTTAGCTCATTGGATTGATGAAATTTTTTTTTTCAAATTGGACTTACACTGTAGGCTATGTAGCATCGACTAACACCAATAGTAGCCTAATTTAGTGGTAGTGAACCACAAGTGTCAAGAGTGAAATTATTGTTATACGAGCCGGGAAGTTTTCAATAGGAATGGAAATTCTAAACAAATAGCAAATTGAATACCGAAAGCTTGAAAATTCTAATATTTTAAAACGAGTTTAGAACTAAGTAGCATTCACATCAATATCTCAACCAAATGAGTCACGAACAAATTACATTTATGTTTGATTGTGAATGCACAAGCAGTCACAATCAACGGGAAACTCATTCTGTGATACAAAGAGAAACAGCTATCACATTTCATTGCAAGGTAAATGCAATGTTTATCCACGATTGTACTTGGCTTTTTGAATGTGCATAATTCCAGTCGCATTACTGATCAGGCTTTTGTTGGCACCAAAAACGTAATCAGAAACAAATGGAATTCCGCTGATTGGCTTTGATGATTTGGAATGACAAAGTGTGCCATGCAATGGATTTGATTAACGATCCAAAATAATAATCGTCATTCCACCTATGTCAAATGGATTTCGCGTCTGTAGCAATAATTACAAGACTGCAATGACAAACAGATGAATTTACCATTATATTCATTTGGTTGTTGAAACGATGGTGTTCCAAGTATTTGACTCAAACGTTTGATGAGAGGTTCAATCAACGAGTTTGTATTTTTATATTTTAATTTTGAAATTTGAATTTATTCAAATTGTTCAAAAATGTTTGGTAATTAAACTCAAAGATCTTAATGAAGAGAAGAGAATAGAAGTTTCACTGTTTTAATTACTTCAACTGATTTAAGAGGGATATTCGTTTGCGATAATTTAGTAGCTCAATATACAGTATTATACAGTAGTATTAATTTATTTATTATTCAGGTGAAGAGATTGATTCTATATTATTGTTGATAGACAGAGGTAAAGTTAGTGTTACTTGTCAAACTATTGCGTAAGTTTAAAGTCTCTTCAATACAGCCTATTAATACACCTCTTTATTGAAGTTGTTACTGGTTCTATAGAATGACTGCTTTCTAGGTACCAAAAACAACAACTCGGATAAAGACCGGCTACACTTTTCTCACACCCCTATTAAAGGAATCGACTAGAGACAGTTAGACCAAATTGTACCTTAGATAAACGGTCGAAAAGGTACGGAGGAAAAAATCAGATTATTCCCTAGTTGAACGATGTCAATCATGGGTTATAAATTAGAAGATTACATACTATCAGAACCCATTGGTGGGGCAATAAATTGATTTAATTTGAAATGACACGACTGGCAAAGGAAAGATATCAGATGGAAGAGAAGCCTGGTTTCATGTATTTATCTTTGTTTTTTGTCAGTCGGTCTGGAGTATTCTCACAAACACAGAGCAGTGTAGCAGCAGGTAAAAACAGTTTTCATTCGGTCTGGTAAAACTGATACGACCTTTGTGCGCTGAAGACAGAAAGTCTGACCACAACAGAGGCGGCGGCGGCGGGATTCATTTCAGGCGAAACTAGGTCTCGACAGCTAGTTGCGTACTTCTCATCGAACTTTTCCCATGCTACTCTACGGTTTTATTTCTATTTTGCGGTGGACATCTACAGGAAATGATTGACGAAGAAGGGAATGTGAGTCTCTTTCTGAGATATTCGATTCTGTTCTAAACAATAGGGCCTAACTCAACCAAGGATAAACAGTACTGTAACTTGTGTACTACGACTAGGCCTATAGTATTACACTTCTTCAACAGCATTGAATTTTGATATCCCTTGAACCCTTGCTTTGGTCTGAGTATTTCACCTCACCTAGTTACCTGATGAGTATGTTACAAGTCGACTTTGGCACAACAAAAACAACATGGTCTGTTACGCTATGAGAAACTGATCACTAAAACCACAGAAATACTTAGGCTCTTTTTTTCTCAAATCTCATGAATATTGAATCAATTCCATTCCTGATCTTTCCCACAAAAAACTAAAGTTTCTTTCACACCAGTGCGGTCCGGGATCCGGATCCAACAGAATTAATGATTCATCTTAATGAGTAGACAACACGTATAATGATTCATCAAATGATTTACTCATATGATTAAGACTTATCAAAACATTTGCAACCCTTCCGATCTGGGCCCGGACCACACTGGCACAGAATAGAGAACACACTTATTTTCTGGTACGATTATCTACAGTGACACTGGTATGAAAAAGGCCTAATGATGTATCATATTGCACTCATGTGGTATTATTATAGTTTAATGTAGCCTAAGGTTCGAATATAAATGTTTTTTGTTTTAGTGTAACAAATTTATGGAAATAATTCATTTTTATACATTGTCACGACTTTTTTCAAGAAATCGTAAGCTCAAGCCAATATAGGTTCAATGAAAGCTAACGCCCATAATCAAAATTAATACTGAGCTAGAGAGAGGTGCAATGAAATTAGTCTCTTCATTGATCGATTATATTTGAAAGTGAAAATTTATATGGTACTGTAGCTCTTAATTTGATATTCTCACTGGATTTATCCAATAACTCCAGAGGATGTTTTAAAACATCAACAATGTATTTATTATATTGATATATTAGCATGAGTGACACTATTCAATCTGCATCATAAGAAGAACTAGTGTTATAACTTCTATCTCGTTATACTGGTAAGTTGAATTTTACTAGAATGATGTTTTCACATGTAAATTATTATTTAACTGCAGTGCATATCAAAATACAAAAATACGAAGACATTTTGCGTTTTTGACAACAGAATTCTTCATCATAATCAGGAAAAATATTAACTGTTTTAAAATATTTATAATTTATTTGAGAACTACCTGTACTTCATTCTCTCCCACTTCAATTTTGATTAGCATAATGATTGTGATAAGCCTATAGTGAGTTGGCCTGAATGACGAAAGCCTAATTTAGATAAACCCAACGACGATTAGCCTACAGCTAATAAAGCTTCAAATTTATCAAAAATGCCATGTCATATTGATTTTTCGAAAAAGTACAATTTTGTTTGAATATTACTATCTTTAAAGCCTATTTTCCAATGACAATAGATATTTGATGAGAAATTAGTTTTCTATTTAAAATCGATATTTGAACACACGTTAAGATTCATGTCAAACTGTCAAATTAAAAATGATTGTTTTCTTGAAAATAAATAGGCTAGTAGACTAGCTAATAATCGGAGAGGTGATGTACTCAGAAAAAATATGAAACTTATTCAATAGGTATTACGTTGATGATGCTACAAGGAATTTCAATACGGCTCAATTTTCATGAAAGACTATTTCAAATTAATTTTTTTGATAGCCTACCTGTCTCATTGCAGGTTCAGATAGCAACTGAGACAGCTTCGATGAAACGTTTTATCAAATTTCTAATATGTACTCCAGTTTTTCAACCAATGGATTTTATCATTAAATAAATAACAAAGAGGCAAATGAGTAGCTGTTTTAGTTAAGTCCAATTTGAAAATACCAATTTGAGAATTTTTAAATTTGATGAATTATAAGAACCGATTTGATTTATAACATACACCCAGATTTAAATCAATCATTCAGTTATTTTAGATATATTTTTCTGTCCTCTTATAGGCTTACATCACATCACGTGATAAAATATATTGGTCACTTCATGGCAGACAATATTTTTCTTGAATGATGGAGCTAGATAGAGCTTTTGTTTTGGATATAATTCCTAGAAGAAGGGTGTTGACAACAATAAAATATAGATTACCTAGAAAAATATACTCCAGTTTTTCAAACTATGGATTTTATCATTAAATGAATAACAGAGCCTATACCTATATCTATTATCTATATGATAATTCTAACGTTCTTCGTATTAGGGATGTAGTAAGATTTTTCAGTTTTTTTAAAGATTGGAGGAAATTCTTATAATAGAATGAACGTAGATGCTATTGCTCAGTAAGTTTCTATTCTTGGCCTCTAGATTCAGAATATCATCAACTATTCTTCTTTCCAAAATCAACTAAGAATCCTCTATAAAATGGGGTGCTACTCCCTTCGGATATAACTTATCTATTCCGCAACTATCAATATTGTAACTCTATACATTAAAATTAATTCAATCTCTCTAAAATTTCAAAAATAACAACATTTAATTGCAACAACAATATTTCTCAGTTTAAAGGTGAATGTAACCTCAAATCATAGTTAAAGGATATTGGGATGGACATAGTTTTGTATTCATAATTTTATATAGTATAGGTTAAGATAAGTTCCATTTTGAAAGTAAATATTTTATTTGAACTGTTATTAGGCTATTTATTACTTTTGTTTATGCAGACACTGCATGTAGCCTAATCTTCAGAACAAAGTAGGTGACCCTTTCACATTTTGAAAATTCCGTTGTGTGATTCTATTGTTATGTTTACTAAAATTTCAATTTATTCAATTTATATTTATAATTTTTATTTTATTTGAATATTTCAAAAGATTTAATGTAGGCTATGTGGATTAAATTCATTTGAGGCTGATATTTGAATTAACAATTAAGGTTTCATGACTAAGTTTGGAGCAAAACAATGAGTTATTTTAGTTTGACTATGGTCTATGGAATCCAATAAGACGAACGAAGAATCTGCTTTAGATAAGCACCAAGTTTCACTTGTATGAAATAGTAACAAAAAGTGTAGGCTAACTCCTAAGTTTGTTCACACAAGATCTATGCATCAATTGCCGGTGTATAAAGGGTTAGGAGTCACACGTGGACCTTGTTTAATATATTTTTTGCTCAAGATCACGAAGATGAAATGTCCTGACAGCTAGCCTACACTATTTATTAAGGTGTTAAGTTGAATCAAATCTAAAACAATGAACGATTGAGACTGTGAAGCCACATTTGGGGATCATAAACTGTTATAAAAGCATTAAAAATCATAGCTATAATCCACATCAACTAGACAGGAGTAGGCCTATACCAATTTCATTTCTTTTTAATTTAATTCCATTTATTCATTGATACCATTAAAAAATTATAAAAATTATTATAAGCTGGGAGTGAAAAACTAGGCTGAGCCTGTACTAATATTACTCTTCCGAATATTGATGAGTAATGCAGTCCAAACAAGGATTTCATTGTGGTTCTACTAGTATCACGCTTAAATACCGGATTCACAAAGTAGTTGATTTTAAAATTCAGTAACAGCTTATTTGATGTAAGTAGAAGTATTGGATCTATGGAAATGGATTCAGCTTAGAACACAAAAATAGCACCCGGTGCTGAATTATAAACAATGATAAGGCTGAAGAGCACATGTATCTTTCGTTACACTTTGTTACAATTACTGAATGATTGAAATTGAATTTTGGAAATAATTACTGTACCCATGAATAAATATTAATAAATACCCATTAAATTAAGTGTTTTTCATCTGTCAATTTTTAGTATATTTTTTTCTCGAACAGACCTACGTGTACATGTGAGAGTTGTTCCATTAAATTTTATCTACAAATGATGTAGTGCTGGAAACAAATGAATGGGAATGTGTACATTGATTAGGCTAATCACAAATTATATTATAATCATATAATTATGAATATTATTATTTTGATGATGATTATTATTACTATTATAGAACAATCACGCAGATGAATTTGACACGTGGTTCACTTGTAATGATTGGCACAGTACTGACCTGGCAGTGGTGCAGTCACGATAGAGCACGTCGAAGTCCTTGCAGGAGAGCAGCTTGCAGCGGTTGACGCCGGGCTGGATGGCGCCGAGGCCGCGCAGGATGCGCACCTGCTCGACGTTGCAGACGAGTGGCACGATGTCGAGTCGCTTCAGCTTGGTGTAGACGGTGTGCAGGCCGCCGACCAGGTGCTTCAGGAACAGCTCGAACGCCTGCGGCAGGCACAGCATCGTGTCGCCGGCTATTATGAAGGCAGCCACCTTCTGGCCGCGGTAGTCGACCAGCTTGCACTCGTTGGCCGTCGGGTCGGAGGTGGAGATCGGGGGCGGACTGCTGTAGGAGCGCGGAGGCGCGTGGTGATGGGCCACCGCCATCAGGTCCAACGGAGAGTGGTGCACCATGCCGCCCAGGCTGTTGAGGAGGCCTAGGCCTGGGGGCGGCAGTGGCAGGCAGCGCGGGCCCATGCCCTGGGGCGTGCTCACCGCCGGCGGCGGCGCCACGGGACTGGACGGCGGTCGTCCGCCTGTCAACGAGACCGGACTGCTCGACGGAGACACCTTCATCGCACCGTCGTGTCCGGGAGATCCACCGCTCTGGCTGCTGCGATCGCTGCCCGAATCCATCACCCAACTTCACTTCAATAAGACTCAACTCAACTCAACAACCGACTAACAACAATAATACGCCTACACCTGAGCCGGCCTGTATCACGCTGCTGCCATTCATTGAGCTGTGCGCATCTCGTCCGCGAATGACATCCGTACCGAAACACACCTCCGTTCCGTTTGCGCTCGCACCCGAATAATAAATAAAAACCGGCCGAATGCGCCCCACCGCCGATCCACTGCTCCCCGCTGATTGGTCGAGGCCGCGCACGCTCTGCCCTGCCATTGGCTGCCGGGCCTGGCCGCCCCGCACACTACGAACCGCCTTCTCACTCGAATTATCATTAAAGGACATTTCTCCTCGCGCGCCTTCTTCGTCACCCCCCTCCCCCTCCTCCTCTGCTCACGACGATTTATCACGCGGTGACATAGCGTGCTCCTAATAGCTCCCGCATCTCGCTGCGACTCGGCTAAACAAAACCTCCATCATTTATATGCAAATTGAAACCACGCCGCTAGCTGCTAGGCCTCAGCAGCCGGCACCGCCCGAATGCCAATCGCCAACACACGCTGCGACTGCAGCTACTGTCTGCCATTCTAGGCTACGCTCTGCTCTGAAAAGCGAAAGCAAAACAAAGCAGCGCGGCACGGCGCTAACCCACTTCTGGCCATCATATCCACACACCATCCACCACCGCAACGCCCGAAAATTAATTAACCTATACTGCTGATACACAACAACAAGTGACACTTGACACCATATTCCCTTTTCACAAATAATCATTACATAATCATAAACATTCAACAATAATTCAGTTGGTACATTCTTGATGATTTTTTGGGTAAATTCTTATTAAATTAAAATAAATACAGATTCTCACAATAAATACACACAATTATGTAATTCAATTCTTTAAGCCGCAAATAACATGCAGCTAAGGTTACAAATAAATTATTGTAATTTCCTTTAAGGAATAATATTATCGGAGAAATTATTATGTTAAAGGATTCAAAACATTAATTTTTTGTAAGGTAATCTATACTATTGTAAAAATGAGATGATGTTTGTCTGTCTGTAAGTCCATCACGCCTAGAATACTTGACTGATAAAGCTGAAATTTTGCACAAAGATTGCCTGAGGCTTATTTTCATATTTCAAGGATAGTTTTAAAGGATTTGAAATTCAGCTCTAAGCAGATAAGGTAATGTTGAGATCAAAATCGTATGATTTTTTCAAACTTATTAGAGGCTTTATGATCTATCAAAAATGTAACCATAATTTACTATCAGTAACCTTAGTTAACTCAGACCTTTCAACGAAAAATTCCCATCTATCGAATAGGCCTAATCATGTACACTTTTGGGGGTTCTATGTCAAAGTTAACAAGCAAAATTAATACAGCGGGTTTGAGTTTTATATAAATTAAAATTTCCTTTCAACATGTGCACGCAGTGATTAGATATTTCACACAAATATCCATAACTTCAACGGGATTTCTGAGAACCCTTAGCGAAGCACGGGTGACCTGCTAGTCATCTATATTAAAAGAGTTTGGATCCTGTGCAATCCTTGTAAATTTAAAATGTGTTACAGAATATCTGCAACACAGGGCGGTCGTTGTGTCATAGTGTTTTGAGGTGGTATGATACGATTATGTTCAGTTAGGACTTCAGAGGACAAAAAAGCCGTAAAACTTTCAAATTAGGCTTTACAAAATGGCTTTAATAAATTGAAGTTGTAAAGTATGACTTTCTTTTTAAAATTTGATCATTGCTCCTGGAGAAAACTCAAAACAACTTTTCAAAGAGTTTTTAAATAAATGTATTTTTATTTTTCTGCTTGAAAATTGCTTAGTCCTACTTGTCTCAACAACCACCAATAAAAGATTCAACTTCTTTAGTAGTCACGAATAACCAGAACTTGAACTTCTAGAAGGAAAGATCAAGGGATCATTATCGTGGAACATTTCACTTAGTATTCTAGAATCAAACCACTTGAGAATAAAAACCAGAAGCTTGAGAAAGGAAATAACCTTACATGTTTATTGAGTAGAAATAATTGATTTTTTACGGAATCGATTACGTGAGTAGCGTCAAAAAGTAGTCGAAACTAGAATGAATAAGGAATAGCATAATTCTGGCAATTATCGTTAAAATATTATGAAGCCCGATTCGTTTTTTATTTTTTAAATAAAACATAAAACTGTCTACTGGCGCCGCCAATGATCATATAAAGCAGATACGAAGCTTTAAGCGTTTTGTTTGAAAGTCTGAGGCCATTCTTACTTCATGATTTGTTCATAGTTAAATATGTTGAGATGAATGGATAAAGGTATGTCCATAGTTGTAATAATGGTTCATTTAATCCTGAACGAGAGAAAATGATTCTTCAGCCATCGGAAATGCTTTGTAAATGCAAATCAAGGTGGAACGAATCCAATGAAATTTGTTTTCCTCTCTTTATCACTACAAGGAGGCGAGATCAGTCTCTCTCTTTTTATAAGATGTTTCTCGATTTTAATTTCTGTTCAAATTAGACGCAACCGGTCCCATCATTATTGGCTATCAAGTGCGCCCACAACACCAACCTTCCTTAGCACCACCTTCAACCATAAATACATTCAATAGCCATCGCTCAACAAACCTTACACTCCACTGAAATACATAACACCATAATGTCTTGTTTCATTTAACATTCAAATTCATGGGCATCTAGTTCAACCTTGTTGGTTTCATGAGATAATTCTTTCTCAATGAGCACCATGGAAATATGTCTAGATAGAGATAATATATGTTCATGTTTTCCTGGTACATATTACTTGTTTCATTTAACATTCAAATTCATGGGCATCTAGTTCAACCTCGTTGGTTTCATGAGATAATTCTTTCTCAATGAGCACCATGGAAATATGTCTAGATAGAGATAATATATGTTCATGTTTTCCTGGTACATATTGCTATTTATTTATATTCTATACAGAGTTTATCTTCAAGCTCTTTGCTCTTTGATAAAATGACATTGAGAATGATTCAGTCAAGAAAATTTGGAGTTACAATACAATACTGTTTCCTCATAAATTATGATTTTTATAAAAGTGGTACCAGATTTAAAAAATCACTAAAGATTTAAAAAGGTTCTATTGGATGAATAAGGATCAATATTGAGAAATTGCATATACCATTGCATATGCACACAAAATTACAGTTTTTTTCGAAACTGATACAAATCACAACAGTGTTGATTTTTGTAAACCAAAGGTTGATGGCCTTGTAACAAAAACCCAATAACGTTATAAAATCGTTGGAAGAAAGTTTCAAGAGAGTCATTGACGCTTGAGCATAGAGCAACTGCTTGTCGCTATCTATTTTTAACCATCTAAGTTACTTCAAGTTAGTAACAGTTAGCACAATGAAAAAAATAGATTTAGTTGAAATTTTAAAGGGAAATTCCCAGTTGTGCTGATTTTAAGAGCACCCTATCATGACGACTATTGATATGAATGTATAAGTGAATAAAAATTCATTCACAAGTAGTTGCATGGCCTTGAATAGCAGTGACGTGGAAGGATTCTCAAAGCGAGGGAAAGTGTCCAATCAAGCGCATGTGAGACCCTCAAACAGTACATTTTTCCGTGGGTATAGTGTAAGAAAATATGAGCTATTCGAGACGTCATTAAGTAAAGTAATGTACAATTACTGATACTTAATGGAAGGTCCATCAGGCTTACGCCCAAAATTGCTCCTTTTCCAATTTATGAAAACAGTTCAAATCTAGGTTATGTCATATTTTCCACAATTTTTATTCCTAAACCAAATTACAGCCAAATCACAGCAGAAGAGTTGGCGGGAGACTTATATGGGCACTGGCCATCAATTTTCATTCTCTCAACATTGTGTATCATAAATTGAAAAAAATTTTAATTCTCAAAACAGAAGAAAACGTTGCGTGAAACAATGAAGACCTCGAATAAAGCAGGTTGAATAGTGAGAGTTATGATGAACTAAATAGAATAAAATCTAGGACTGTGGATCTCGGTGTACCATGCATTTGACAGAGTCTAGACAGAGCAATACATCAGCTAACCGTCGCGAGACTGGAAAGGATGTTTATAGCAGAAGACGCTACTCCTGGGCATCATCTGTTTTCTATCTGCCAAACCAACAAGAGTCAGGAGGAGTGAGACGACAACCACAAACTGAAAATAACAGAAACTCTCGAGTTGATGGGTCAGTAGAATGTGGAGAAGTTTAACTAAACAGATATGAGAGACACCAAAAAACGAGAAGGACTTTTAGAGCGAGGGAATGAAATATGAGAAGAGACGTGAGTGATTGGAGAAATAGAAGGAAGGAAAACTTTACTGTTCATATACAGAGGAATAAAAAACTTCCTAACTTGAGATGTGAAGTGTTCCTGAACTATCCAACTTTGCACATGCTATAGAAATCATCCAAATAAAAAATAAGGAGTGATCAACAATAATTTTACGGTTTGACTTCACTCATGAATTTTACCAATAAAAATAAACAAATAGCAAATGTCTTACTCAGGATTCTAAAAGTATGATTATGAAACACTGAGCTTTATTGATTAAGACACAGAAAACAACTGGATGCATCGCAACCAAACTGAGCAGAAACTAACCAATTCATTCTAGAATTAAATTTCTTGATCGCGTAAATCTTACATTTTGTAAGTTTGTGTTTGATAACTTAGAATGTTGTAAACTTGTAAACGAGCAAGTTTGCATTGGATTGTCATCACCCAGTTGTTCCTTATATGAATACATTATCCCCTATATATTCCCCGGAAGATTACATTACTGGTTTTGAATAAAAATATTCAATAGATTAGAACATTCACTAAACATCCAATTCAGGATCGTTTCGATACAGTGGGTGAACTTATAAGCTGATAACTTATGGTCACTGGTCTCATATTTAGAGATGGGATTGATTTTTCATATCTTTATAAATTATTTATTCAATGTTCTTCCAAATATTCAATTATTCCATAACATTATCGATTTGATTCAGTCCCCAAACATGAAAAACAATGCATTTATCATGACTATAATACTTTTAATAATCGTTACATCATTGATAATGTGAATATGGTTATTCAAGATGATTTCAAGTGGAAAACATCAACCACCTCCAGGAAATAGATGTAAACAATTTTCTTAGATGAATAATTTCCTCTGTTACAGCAAATCCCCCACAAACCCTGCGACAGACTGTTTCGTATATGATAGGGGATTAAGACCAGCATGATATTTTGGATAAAGTTCCATCATCTCTCGGGTTTTCAATATTCTTGAAGAGAGACAGACAGACACACTAGTCTGGCGTTGCCGACCCGTTTCGGTATGGATGGGTGGTCGTCATTCCTCCTGGATGATGATGAGGGTGCAAGTTGAAATTTCATCCACTCGAGGGCATTCATTCTTCCAATAAACAGTACAGTTCTGGGTGAATGAATCCCTCAGTGGACCATTTCATCACTCATCATCATTACTTGGTGTAGCATTACAACCACTTACAAACAGCTCAACAGTTGGCTTGGCCGGACAACTTTCAAGTGCCGCACACGATCAGTCGCCAATGATTCGTGAAGGGTGAAAACCGAGCAAACAGTTCATTAAACAACTGCTATCCTCTGGTCTTAATTATAATTAAAACAGTCTGTGATTTGTGTTACTAAGAGAAAACTATGTAGAATATATGGCAAATTTCATCATAAAACATTCTTTAATTACTAGGTCCTAGGGGAGTCGGAGAGTACGATAGAAAATGAAAGTTATCATTTATTAGGATTGTTGTAACATTATTAAAAGTATTAGTCATGAAAATACATTGTTTTCAGTGTACTGAATCAAATGATTGTTGTGGAATAATTGAATACTTGGAAGAATATTGAATAAATTATTTATAAAGATATGAAAAATCAATCATCATTTTATAGGATCAGTGTTTAAGTTATCAAAAATAAGATTTTGTATGGTGAGTTTGAGATTGATGTTTTTATGAAGTATCTCGTTGTTTTATTGAATATTTTTATTCAAAACCAGTCTTTTATTCAATATAATAGTCCGTCTATCATTACGTTTTCATGAGGGCGATGTATCAAAAATTTATTTCTATCTTCTAGAAGCAACTAACAGATTATGATCTATGACTGTTGCATGAATTGTATGAGATGTCAAGTTGTGTCGGTAAGATATGTTAGCCAAATCAAATTCCTGGAAAAAGTTGAGCTTTCGAAGAAACATTATGTTCAATTCCATTCCTTGGAATAATTCTTTCTTGCATTACCTCAATAACCTTGAGAGTCTTGAAACCCATTTTTCAAAATTCATGCACGGAATAAAAATTTTATATACATTCAATGTCAATCCGAGAGATTCGATTGATAAATTACATGGGGTCTCTTCAGACGTAACTTAGCCTTTTGAAGTGGTTGTCAGGTACATTTTTCTGATCCACTGTTCTAATTTGACACGTGTAGCATAGTCTACATATCTCCAGAGTACCTGGTACTCTAGCCATGTTTCCAGAGTACCTGTTATGTGAAAATTGAAATGGTAATGTAATGCAAATACAGGACATCATTTGAGGCGTTGAACAGTTCTGGACAACCGGTAATAATTGAATTTACATCTCCACCATTTCAATAGAGCGTACCAATATTATTATCAATTGCCGGTAAGTGAAGACTTGCATAGCTGTTTGAAGAAGGCAGAAACATCCCTCTCCCTAACTAAACTTTCATTACCTTTCCCCTTTATGTGGGTCTGTAGACAAAGGGGTGAGGAACTCGTTTTTGAATCAGCTGACATCGCTTATCGATTGGGTAGTTGTGAGGGTGATAGTAATGATGATGATGATGATGTTTTTGTAAATTAGTTTTAGCGTAGCAAAACATGAGAGTGCATTCATTGTTGCGATGCGACGGCAAAGGAGAGATCTGAGTGGCAACGACCGCGCTATCTAGCGAGTGATAGTGTAACTAACTCGTCATCAGACTGCACACACTCAGGAGCTTTGAAGTTTCAACGCTCAGAATAGCAGCTAAACACAAAATAGCCTACTTTCGCCTTTCAGTTTCACGTGAATTGTGTTACTAATAGAAACGACAATCTACTTTACCTAAATTTGATTATTTAATAATGTATTTTCTTTGCTATAGCAGGGTCCTTTCAACTTGTCAGAAATCAGCTGTTTCGGTAATAATTAAACAGTGATTTCGACACAATAATCAAAAGGCTTAAAGACCTTTAAAGTCTTTAAAATACCTTTTTAAAGAAGACCTTTCAAAGAATAACTTTTTAAAAGACCTTTTCAATAATCTGCGAGATTCAGCATTTGTAGGTTAAGTATTGTGATGTTGCTTGATGAAACATATGTTTTCTAACAAGTTAAAAGGATCCTGCTACACTAGCTAGTCAATTACAACAATTATTACATCATAACCGTCTTTCTTAACAGATATTAAGTTGAGATATTTTGCTTATCTCTCATGGCTACGAATTGCAGTTTCTATGCAACTGACTGCTAACTCAAAGATTTTATTCTCATTATCTATTTCATCATCCATGATGATCATGAAGAACTTGAGAGGATTTTAATCATACGGTATGAATATTTTGAGATGTTCCTAGAACTGCGACAGAAGTCGACGTTTTGCCCATCCCGAGAACAATGTAGCAAGGAATTTTCAAATTTAATTATTATATTATATTTAAGACAATTCCACTAAATTATTCTGATTTTAGGTATTTCATTAATCCTTCAGACATTATTAAGAATTTTAATTGCTTCCAGCTAAAATATTTTGAATGACTAATTGACTATCATAAATATTATGAGAATACGTGATATGAAGTTCTTAGAATTTAAAATTATAAATTCTCAGTTTTCGGAATGTAGTCCCTATTACGAATTGGTTCATCGGTAAGTTATTTAATGTTATGAAAAATAATATTGATCTCGTTTTCTGTCTTTAATATTATTTCTTATTGCACAGTTTTAGAAAAAAGACTGAAGGAGATAATGTCAATAACGGCAGAACTTTGCAGATTTTCATCCTCCATTAAGTTTCAAGGTTCAAAATGCTTCAAATTACAATTTCATATGGCTTTTTATTTTCAAATCACATGAGCAACGAAGATATGGTTGTATTTTGAATGAACTTGGTTTGTACAGAGTATAGAGAATCAAATGTCAACGTACGAAACACGAAATGCTTCGTTCAATGGAGTTCAAACAAAGCAAACAAGTTATCACCTTGCCTGGGAGAGCATACTCAGTGCTCATACAGTTCAGCACGATTCGAGACCATGATCACGTGACGCTGGCTGCAGGTGAGGGTAAATAATTTACCTAACTTGGTCTTGCATTGATATTAAAACAAAAATACAATGTACAACATTGATTTAACTTGGCTAGCATTAGGTTCTCATGCTATGAGCTGTATGTAATGGGCTACAAATATGTCTTTTGTAGAAAGTGCAATGCAATGCATAGAATTATGTGATAAACTAGAATTTGAGACGAGAGATTTATTACATTCTTATGTAGCTTTTATATATAAATTTTTGTGAAATGGTTATACGTCCTGATGCTGAGCTATTACAGATTGTCTTCTACGTAGCCGCTGAGCAAGAACCTGACGTTCCCCTAGGTTGATCAACTTTTAAAAACTACTCTGCCAAGCTGGAGAATATGAGACCATGAGAGACCAGTCCAAGTATCAATTCTTAAAATTTAGCTGCGTCTAATTATAGAACCAATCACCAATTCTCACGACTAATAAGAAGAGAATCTTCCAAAACTCAAGCTGAGTTCAGACTACTGGTCGGAGCTGAAATCATGACCCCTGTAAGGAATGCAAAATGTAGAAGGTGATACAAGAACGGGGTTGTATCAGTGGAGCTTGAAAAATTCAACGAATGGTAATTGAACAATAAATGCAGATACTGCATTATTTCTCCTCCTCCCTTCAAACGTCACGGGTCATCTTTAAAGGTTTTCAATCTTTCACTGTTCTTCAATCAGATGAATCAATTCCAATTCTCTTGCTAATATATGAAGTATGCTAACCCCGAAATAATTACAATATCATTACCTTCCATTGTAAAATGTTATTCAAAATTTGAACGTCACAACTTTTGCCATCAAAATAACATGATAATAAAAATTCAGCACTCTAAAGTATTAGTCATTCTTATTTGAACCCTAGCTTTCATTCTAATACCAATTTTAATTATTCATGAATAATGTGGTATTCTAGTAATTCAATCAACTAAATCTACTTTCATCAACCAAATTTCATCATCACACCGGCAATTTTACTCACTATACAAAGGTATATATCGTTCCTCAGTATACAATAGGTTCCTCAGTTTCTCTGTCAAAAAAGATTACATGATAATAGTAAATATGCATATTTTTTCCATTAAAAGGAAGTGGAAATTCAATAACGACATATCATTAATAGGGAATGAGTAGACGAATAAGAATAGAGTTTCCGGTAAACCCTACATAAACATAAAAATTTCGAAAAGATACGTAAAACGTATGAGTATGATGCAGTTTATATATTTTTTGATAACGAGATGAGTATATGCGTGACACTGTTGTTTGCCGTAGTCAATAATGTCCAAGTGAATATCATTTTTAACAAGCCGCCAAGTTTGGTGTGCAAATAATTGCGTAACTGGATACGAAGGAATGGGCCTCGGTGAATCAATGACTTGATGGGGTCAATTAGTGGCCATCCGCCACCACACTGCTTACTGGGATTTGCTCATTCACAGTCACGAATTCAACCCTAATACAACAAACTGATCCTGATTAATATGCGGCTTTCATCCCCCTGGCCACCAGCAGTCGCCTGCTAATTACAAGTTCAGAAATTGGCTCCAAGGCTACAGTTCATTTGTCATAATGTCCCTATCCATCCCTCCAATTACATTTACGTTTCATCAGACTATTTTTCAACGTCATTTTAACGCCTATCGCTGAACATTGACAAATACAACGGACTGTTTACGCTCCGCTCTGCTCGGTTCCTCTACCCCCCACCCCACCCACCTACAGTAACAGCGTTTGACGTAACTTGATCCGACGGTTATAATACACTTCACATCAATTCATTGTTGTACCTTCCTGGGACATGGTCACTGGTGACGTATGGAATAAAATTTATGGAAGTCACGAAATCGCTCATTAAAAATTTTAAAAAATTGGTCCATTCTAGTGAATAAGGACCATAAAGAATTAACTTGTAGAGCCAGTTGATATTTTTACTGGAAGGCTACCCACTGTATGTCTTCAGCAGTATCCTCATCTCACGGTTAACTAGTATAGTTTCACACTAAAAAGAACCGATGATCAAACTATTAACTATAGTGGTATATTTTGCTAAGGAATCTGGACTGAAGATTAATTAATGTCATAACGACTTCTTATAAAGTTCATAAAAATTCATCCACAATACAATATTTACATGGAGGCATCACAGTCGATGGATTATCATACACTTCGAAAATAAAAAACTTTTATGGAAAACTTTATAGGGAAAACTTTTATGAAGAAACTCATTGTCAGTTCATGTGCTTTATCAAAATCAAACAAAAATACGATGAAAAGCTAAAATTGAATGAGTGTTGTTCTTATAATTATTATAAGAAGAATGATATGGCAGGAATATATATGAAGATTGACTATTCAATTATTCACTCAGGTTAATGCCAACATAAGCTCTTGGATTGTGCGTTATATGAGGAGAAGAATAATGATGAGAGATGAGTAGACCAACAGCTTTAGGTGGGTTCGAACCACCACGAAACGTTTTGATGCTTATTATTTTGAATATCAGTAAGTAAGAAAAAGCAAGAATACGAAAAAAATTATAAAGAGAAAATATCAAAGAAAGATCTTATATGATATATAATATTTTTATGATACATAATAAGAAGAGAATAATGAGAGTATGAGACCGATCAGTTCAACAGCAAGAGATTGAAATCAATGGTGTTTTCAAGAACAATGAGGTGAATATTTAATGGAAACATGGTAGGATGTTACATGGTATCACATTAATTATGAACATCTCCAAACAGAAATACACCAAATTGCACCAAATAGGTCATTATAATGAGAAACTCAGGCTCACTTTGAATTCATTTCAAAACCCGTCAGTTATACACGTTCCCACCTTCTCGCAAAGTTGGAATAAGATTAATTTTTTCTTATTCTATTCATTTCTTGCTGTAACAGCCTTTTTTACGCTATGTATGAGTTTCATGGAGCGAACATCTAATTCGTGAAATGTATAGCTCAGTCCAATGATTTAGTAATCCCTTTGCCCCCTTATTATTTTCCATGTTACTTTTACGTTCATCTCCGTTTATCTCACTTATAAGAAAAATGGAGTTTCGTGTTGAGAAGAGGACGCCTCTATTGGAATAAGATGTTTGGCGAAAAATAAATAATAAATAAGTGTGATGTGAGTTATGAGTAAAATAGTCGGTACAGACTGTTCGCTTTAGCATCCTTTGCTCGCAACGGATAATAATCATGTGATTTCTGAGTAATAGGAATAAGAAAGGGAAGGGGGTCTGTCAGACCCCCCTGATTTACGCCCCCTGGACACACGAGCTGCCTTCTGCACGCAACTGCTGACGGCCAGTTCTCACCTTATTTACCCCACCAAATGACTAAATCCAATTTTTTACCCTCAATTTGTGCTTCGATTTATTGCGCTATTGTCTCACGGGCTACCGTTCTCCGCTTTCCGAATGCTATTACTCCGACACCCTTCGCCAACGAAATTAATAGAAAAAGACTCCAGAAGCAAAGCAGTTTCCAGCACAATCCCCAATCCAAGCCTGAGCCACGATAGCCAGAATACAAAGATTGTGTACCCTAAATGCTTATCAAAATCTAACATAGATGAAGCGATACAATGAATTGGGATAGGATATCTCATTGTACATATAATACACGTTGTACCGATTGCATCAGTTGTAAGGCACAATGATCGATAGCAAAATTGATAGAGGACTCGAGCAAAGATCAATGAAAGGTAGAGTTTTTCAATCAATTTCTTAACTTATCCATATATTGAATGAGTAATTATACGGGCGCAATGATTGTTTTCATATTGTCTATCTTGAGAGGTTGTTTGAGAAAAGACAGATCTGGACCTTAGAAACGTTTCTATTGAATAGTCTCAATGAAAGATACTCTAATTACTCAATGATACATTAATTAATCAATGACTGTGATTGATGAATAATCTTGATGTTATTGATGACATCAATGATCAATTCCTAATTCAATCGAATATTATATTGGATTGCAAAAAATTAAAATATAAAAGCTCACAATAATATTTTTAAATGGAA
This sequence comes from Laodelphax striatellus, assembly GCA_017141395.1. Classification (NCBI taxonomy): domain Eukaryota; kingdom Metazoa; phylum Arthropoda; class Insecta; order Hemiptera; family Delphacidae; genus Laodelphax; species Laodelphax striatellus. The sequence continues at coordinate 29,077,506 of CM029533.1, read as the reverse complement.
ATATATCACTTTGATAGACATTCGTATCTATCCTTCTTAGTTAATTGAACATATTAAAAATTCTCGATTTACATACAATTACAGAATAAGATTTATAGTTTGTTCATCAATCACCTAAAAGAACTAATAAGAAACAATAATATTCAATTATTTATTATGACAAAATGAATCGCAATGAGCAGTGAAACGTAAACTGAAAAAACTAAACCATTGATAGCGTGATCACAGCAATTGAACTTCTTCAATTATTTTTTAATGTCAATTCGTGTATGTCACCTCATATTAAACGGAAACAAAACCATTCGGTAAAGCTCATTTCACCACATATTATATTACTAGCTAACAAGCATATTTCTCATTTATCTCAATCTGTTCATATTCCTTGATTCTATATGAAATATACAACAAACGACACCTTTCTCTACAGTGATTATAAACAAACTGTATTACCTTATTCAACGAGGAAATTACCAATTTCACTCAATTAAAACGGACGTGAGGTAGGATTAGTGTCATGTTTAAAGGTGCTATGACCTACCCTCCTCTAATATCATAGAGCACTATTATAATACGTTCTATATATGTTATACTATTATGTTGTACATGATGATATAGCACAGTGAACATGTACAAGAGCAGTGATGATAGTAGTAGTAGTAGTGTATATTGATGAGTGGCAACATGATATCGGAGACTGTTTTATCGGAAAAGCATCATGGCAAGCAATAATCAGTTGGGGTTGTCACCAGTCGCTGATGATAATGATGTGTATATTTTTAGCGACTACCCCTCCCTACCCCCGAAGCCATCTCGCGGCGATATCAGTTATTATGGTTCTATCAAACGTAACAATCCCATTTTGAAGGCGAACGCATTGTTGCGGTCTAATGCCATCGCGCTATCACCAGCTCGTATAATAGGCTGCACCCATTGTTGGGAGGCCGCGAACTGGGTCCTATCTATGCAGCCACGGTGCAGTTTTTGGTAATTGACCAACATTAATCAAATATAATTGTTCATAAACAGAGCTGGTGAGCCGGGCATTGTCCCTGCTGCCAGATCCTATCAGCCCTGCATTCAAATCTCGGCCACCACCTGAGTCCCGCTCATATCGCTAATTACACATTTGCCAATGTCTGCTCGCTGCAACAATGAAATGCAAAAACACCCTTTTTTGCAGCTCCGACATGCATTCCATATCTGGCTCAAATCAGAAAATGCGTTTTGCCATTGTTATTTCCATCAAATGGACAAACTCCAATTTACGCATACCCGAAACACATCTACAAACACACACACATACAAATCTTTGTGGTGTGGTAATCAGACAATTTTACATTTAGAACAGTATTGTGAAATCAATCGTTATAAAATTTAACAAATGCTTTCTATTTGTTTCATCGATCTGAATTATACTAATAATTCTTTTTCAACATCATTTTCCTAATAATATTCGTCAAAAAATATGAAATATAAATGTGAGTGGTTATCTTAATTCAAAGGAGTAATCATGTGACTTACATGCTGATAAATCGCGGTTAATCTTCTTATTTTTCTGAGTTGCAGTCAGTTTCAATTTCCAGATCGTTTCGAGTATCATTTATCATTGGGTATAGCACCTGTAATTTGAATAAATTAAAAATGTATGAAGAACAATCTAGAATGTTAATTATTATCTTATCATCTACAAGAAAACTTTCAACCGACGTTTCATTTCTTCGAAGTTTTCACTAAACTTTTACTATTCTACATCACTCAACAATAATTATTATACCCAGGTACATGGGTATACTACTCTACTTCAAAGTTACTAATAGAATAACAGAACAAGAGTTTATCTCATTACTCCTCAAAGATCAGTAGAAGATAGTCTGAGAAACCTGAAAGTATAGAACTTTTCCAATTAAAAACAGAAAAAAATCATTGATAGTTCAATTGAATCGCCATACGAAGTGAATTGAATCTCAGATAGTTCAATCAATTTCGATGCATTTAAACGTTGGCTCACATTCAATCATCGAAAAGTTAGTTAATTCATCTTTACTATTGATTTAAAACCACTGAAGTACTGATATCAAATAGACATGACACCACTTTCACTGTAGCTTGAGGTGATTGACCTAGAACCACTTCAGTTCCATGCAAATGCAAACTCATACACCACATCTTTGTGTGTTGCCGATCAATGATTTCGAAATAAAAGCCGATATGTGCAGCCTATACGCGTAACGGGAGGCCATGGTCATTAGCATGTCACTTTTGCAAAATTGTTAGCGACCTCAATGAGTTCAAAAACACTGTGAGAGGTGAAAATTTCCAACAAGGGAGCAGAAACTGTGCTGGCGTTGTCATTGCCATTACCGCTTAAAACGATGAAAGCGATAAAATTCGAATCAACTGCAAGCCAATTGTTCGGCCAAAATCGGGTTTATCCAACCCGAATGAAAATGACAACATACGATTGAAACCTATCAAAGAATGAAAATGACTGTTTCAATTCAGCTCATCTTGCTAAGCTCATTGTTCGAATTTAGTTACAAACCAGGCCACAATCACAATGATTGCAGTGAAATTTATTCATAAAGCATAATAGATCGAAGAATTGCACTAAATGTAATAAATTCAAGCTAATTTGTAGTAATTACATTGATATGTTATTAATAGTTATTAATATATTATTAGAATGAGAATATTTTTATCGAACCAATTCTGTTGTTAAACGATGAATTGAGATGATTTTTCTTGAGAATGATACCTACATGAAGTCTAGGCTTGTTCGTGGGTCATTCAATTTCAATTTATTTGCCAAAAAAATATGAAAGCTAGAGTAAAAATTATTACTGGATACAATCAATTCTCTAAAACATATCTAAACAACATAAATTTATTTCACTATATTCAGAATCTATTATAGTATCTATCTATTTTAAGTAGTATGGATACAAAATCTATTCAAGAAGAAAATGACAATGATCAAATAACACAAAAGGAAAACAAAAACAATTTGTAAGACGGGTTCAAATTTTTTGACAAACGAGAATTTAGACAATTCATCGATATCGATTATGGAGTGAAGCAATAATTTGAACTGAAACATAACAAAGAAAAATGAAAAAAGCTCTAAGATTTTAAAATTGTTTGAATATAACATTTATGATTTTTATGATATTTAATAATATGACATTTAATTATATAATGGGAGGGAGGGTGATGGGTGGTTGATGATAAAAGATGACGACTGCTTTTCAGGGAGACGAAACTGTTCAACTGTTTTCTAACAAGGAATCTTTTGTTTATCGTACAGCTCATAAGCCACCTCGGCAACTCAAATTCGAATTGCAAGAGAATTGAGAATTGCTAAATAATTATGATGATGTTGATGGGAGACGTATACAATTTAAACCGAGAGACATGCATTGTGTCAATGTGAAAATGGTAATGGAAAGGACAAAAATCATATCATTATTCCAATCTTTTTCGAGCAGCTGTCAGAGAATAATGCATCATGACAGAGGAAGGTGTCACTGGTCATCGCTGTTCACTGTTTGCCCACCTCCGTCATGTCGTGTGTAATGTGACACAGCGAAGAAAGAATAGTCCATAAAAACTAACAAAGAAGCCGACAATGTAAAGATAGGGCCGCGCGCACAAGAGTCCTGCGATTTTTCCACGCTCTTTTTCCAAGTAAACAACCATTTTTCATGAGTAGAATGTTATCAAAGTGACACAGATGTATTCTGAGTCACCCAAGAATAAAGTTCCCTACCCTGTAAAAGGAAGGAAAACTGCGAGAGAAGAGTTTTGGATGTGTGGGACGGAGCAGGATAAGAATAATATGCACCGCTCCACCGGGTTTTCTCGCTTGTTTTATCAACCACTGCATTTGAAGCTTCCAACTCCCCTCATCATCTCTTCACACTCCTCTCTCATACACATAACATTGTAATGATTCAATCTATTACTTGAAAACACCCAGTTATAAATTTAATATATAATTTTGCGAAACTATTAATCTACTGTACAAATGCAATTTTTTATAATGAGTTCTCCAACATAAAAATCATCCTCTAAAAAAGTATGCACAGTGCTGCAAAGATGGTTTTCTCATGCCAGTAAACGAGTAAAGGTCAAATCACGGTCATATCAAGCAGAAACCTCCTTTTAAATTTTATTTTAAGCAGGTTGTGGTATACGAGGACTTTTTAAGATTTAGCTGTGGGCCTACTAACAGGTGGTGTGTTTTAAAATGAAAACTTTGTTTCAAAAAAGATTGTTTCAAAGAAAAAATCTTGAAAAGTATAATAATTGAAATCAATGCTCTTTGCAATGTTTAGGTGATTCATTCTGTCTCTCAACTTTAACAAAAAATTAATTTACTTCTAGATGACAGATGTATAAATTTTACTTGGTTGACTTGATTAGCTTGGACATTTATATGACCAAACAATATGTTTCTCAATTCAAGAATCTTTTCCAATTTCGATAAACCGCATATAATGTTGAGTAATAAAGGTAATTTTCTGCTTTCTGTGCTTTTTTATCGATTCTACAAACGATATCCACTTACTCGCTATCTTCTTGAGTAACATCTGTTTCGTTGAAAATCACCAGAGTGAGAGAGTTGTTGAAAAATCGATGTTTGAAGCGCTTTTGAAAGTGGCATGAGGCTTGTATTACAGTACTGCTGTGTGACAAAGCAATATCAGAAAGATGGATGAAGGAGTTGGTTTTGTCTGGGGTTGTCAAAGAATGATTTATTTCGCTACCCCTACATTAGCTGTGCCACGGTGTTGGGTCCGTTCAAAATAACACAAATTAATTCACACATCAAACTTGCGTCTTCTTTCTCACTTCTTCCCTTTGCTCTCGCATTCTTCTGTTGCTTTTCTTCTACCTTACTTCTTCTTCAGAAGCATTATCATTCCACCCTTCGCGTCTATGTTTCTTTCAGTGCTGGATAAAAAGGGTGAATGTGACTGAAAGACAGGGCGCTGCTTTTCCGAACTGTGGAAGGATTGACGTGATTCGTTCAAGACTCGAGATCCCCTCGAGTTTCTTTCAGCCATTTGCGAAAAGTGGGGATTTTCCAGCAGCGCCGATTTATTGGATCACTGCGATTGAGATTTCATGGAGGGAAGAGTCAATATCAGTCAATCAATACTCAACATTATAAACATTTTCAGTGGAATTCCTCATTCATACATTACCTGAGATTCATAGTTTACCTATAGTTTTTTCTTAGTTTATAGTTTACTACATTACCATTCACAATAGTTTATCATCGTTTAAATAGCCAAAATATTGTTAGTATTTTATAAGAGTATTTATTCTTATGAGTATTGCACTCAAGATACAATATTTACACTGTTGTTCATGAATTATCAAAGTATGATATTTAATTGTAATATCCTATTGTAATATCCACTTTTATTTATGAAATTAACATCCAAGTATAAGATATAAATTGTACTATCCTATTGTGATATTCACAATATCTACACTGTTATTCATTGAATATCCAGGTAATTTGTTAACTTGTCAAAACAATATTCAATTTGTCAAAATTTAAACTTGTCTTTAAAAAATGTTTTAATGCATCAACAAATATTTTTTGCTGAGCTTAACATTAACTATATTAGGAAGAGAATATCTATTTTACATTTAAAATAAGAGTAGAATGATTAAGTGATTTGAAGGTTACTTAACATTATTAGGTAGTCTAGGTGACTCGAACGCCACAGCGAATGATGTTTAAAAAAATGTTCGTTCTCCAAGTATGTAGCCTACATATTAAATAATGATCATTGTTTAGCTTAACTACGTAAGATTAATTTTCATAAGCCGATTAGCTTGCTTACCACCAAAATCAACTAATTATGCTGCCCTTCAAGGCGTGTATGCTTCAACAGAATATGATCTACAAGCAACCAATTAACCAAGAGTTCAAGTAAACCCTTCAGGTTAAAGTACTAAGGCTATGGTTCGAGGTTCGAGATGGGTATTAGCTACATCAACAGGTAAATTCTCACTAAGAAAACAGCTTATACCTGATGAGAAATTCAGTATAAACATCCTCAGCGACCTGAACTGAAGACTGAAGAGGTCATCAACCACAGTAGAGCACACGAGAAAAAATGCATGAAATACTGTAGAGTAGAGTATTGAAGGATAATCATTGTAGAGGATGATAATTTAATAGGTTTAAAATAAAAAGTAAACTTATAGAGAATGATAATGAGTTCAATATTTGAAGAAAAACTGTCTTGACAATGATTCTTTAATACCTTGGATACTAAAACTCATATTTTGATCACATAATAACGAAATAATAACATAATAACGAAAATATTATTTTCAAATTCCAAAACAATAATTATAAACTTATATTTATTCGATTATCAGCTTTTCTTTCTAAACTATAACATGTTAATTATTATTTTCAGGATGCATCAAAATAATTATGATATTCATCAGGCGACTGATTCGAATTACTTAATTGGAAATATGATTATTATAAGGAATATACGACTTGAATAATTAATTTTATTAGAATCATTATATTTTATGAAAATATGGATCAGTAATTAGGGATACACCACATTACAATGATTAGTCTTTTTAAGTTGCTAGCATTTTAGCATTGAAAGATAATTTTAGCAACGTAAAAAGACTAATTTATTATTGTAATGTGGTATACCCCTAATTTTGTTGAACTTGTTGGGTGAAAGTTTATATATTTATTTCCAACATACTCCAAGGAATCAAAATAATTGGACGTGATTGAGATGTTTAATAAAAAAAAGGAGGCTAATAAAATCAAAAGTATATAGTAATGTATTAAAATCAAAATTTTCCAATTCTTTAATATATAGTGCTTCACTTTGATTCTATAATTCAAATTCAACCAGATTATTTATTCATCATATTATGAATAAATTGATATGAAAACTCAATATTAGAGTAAATAATTTCGAATATTGGTTTTATCTGTGTGTACATGTGTGAGCAAGCATATGAAAGAGAACCTGTCAACTGAGATATTGCTTTATATTGGTTGCCACGTCAGATTTTGCTCGTTCTCTGAATTGATCAATCTTTTCCTTTCCAGGAGCTTCAATCGGTCGCTCCTCAAACCTCTTCTCAGGCACTTCTTTTTTCAATTTTCTCCTACATTCATCTCAACTCACACCTAAGATTCTTGGCATGTCTGCCTTCAATGTATTAACGTGCTTCTATGCCTCTCAACCGCAGCTTTCTATTGATGAGCCAAGATTCCATTGATATCAGTCACTTTACCATTTTTCCTTATCAATCCTATCTGGGATTCAGAACTGAATTTTTCAGCAATTCGCAAACTAGCTTCAAGTTTCAAGAGCTTGAATATAGTATCAGTTACAGCAGAAGTTATTAATTGTGATTGAGAATATTATACTTCTGTGCAACAGGCCTGAAAGCTCGCTTCTCCAGATTATTAAACCTTTTTCTACAATACAAATTCTAATAGAATGGGCACTCACAATTCTGTTCAATTCTTATTCAAATAAACAGTAACTTGAAACTACAGAATCATTGAACAGTGTAATGCCGCGATTACACTATGCTAGTGGATAGGCTAGTTGTCTAGTAAACTAGTCTACTAGTTCATTAGTGGGTAGTCTCTAGTTGTGTAAACGCGGCATCACACATCTAGAAAAACATATTGATTCAATGATATCACCAACTTTGCTTGATACTTTCTTGTTTCCTCTAGGTAACTTATATGGGAATAAGCGGTAATACAGTAAGCTATCTAAAGCGCTAAGCGAGCTTGCTGCTTCAATCAATTCCTATCGATCTCACCATATCAATAAAACTTTATAGTTAAGCCTCTATACCAAAGACTTGTTATTTGAGAATCTTTCATACATACTTGAAATCTTTAATCGCAATTATTCCAGCAATAATCGTTAGTACGAAGTTTGCTGTTACTAGCTCTTATCTTGTAGTTGAACAAGAAATCCTACTATAGAGTATATCCTCCATTATTCAATACGATTATAGTCGTAGCACAAAGAATGTAAACACTGCAGCATAGAATTACAGGGGTTATTATTATAATCATAAGTATCAATAACATCGTATTGAGCCTGGTATTATAATTATACCTGGAAAATTATTGTTTGTGTGGGGAAAATTGCAGCATGTTATCAACTAGATCGAAGAATGGAAAATAGTAATATAGAAATATGAGAAACGAGAAGAAATCGTGTAGCATTATTGTTGCAACTGTTTCCAGTCATAATTCGTTGCTTTTTCGAGTGAAACGTAAATGCTTTACTGAAATAATTCCAAAGATGGTTGAGGAAACAAATTCCTTATCCTTATGGAAGATGTTGAAGCTGTAGCCAATCATGCTGGATAAAAACTACGTAATGATAATGTGAAACAATATCCTCGTCAATGTGTCTTCCACGATCATAATACTTCGTTAGATTATGACAATAGATATTTGCTTGTTTATAATTATCTTCGTAATCAGACAAACGTTTTCTACACGAATCATTCAACAAAAATGTGGAACCATAACGATCATGAAATCATAACCATTAAACTTTGGGCCTAATGTTGAGTTTTAATCAAAGTTTGAAGTTTAATTTCATTGAACTTATTTATTCTTTAATTTATTCCACGAAACATATATACCAGTTACCAGAAAAATATATTGGTATCAGATTTTACGGAATCTATGTTGGCAGCATGAGAAAATGAGGTAAGGTAAATGGCTACCTATTGAGAAGTTGAACAGGATTCAAACTCAAACAGAGTCAGTAAAAATTATCGGGTACTCCGACCTACCGCACTGATAGAGTTCTATAATATTCTGGAAAATCATAGGTTGAATGAAGTGTCAAAAATGTTCAGTTGAGAATCTAATTGAAATTTTCAACTATATGATTGCACAGTATAGTGCAGTAAAGTAGTAGACAGTAGTCCAGTTTGATTCAAATGGAAATCATGCAATAATCCAATGGAAACATATCAGCTAGAGGATAATTATTGTGATGTGAATTGTGATTGCGACAAAATTCTGATGAAAACGATTCCCAATTTCATGAAATTCATTCAAGGCGGCCGTTGCATTAGTTAGATCATATCAATAAATAGTTGGTGATCCTGATTAATTATGTATTAATTATTAAGTATTGATTAAGTATTTAATTATTCTCGAAAGAATAGAAAAGGAGATTTAAAACGTATACAACAAAAATAATATTAGAGGATTCAACTCAACTGAAATAGGCTACAGAGAGTGACGTCAGCGAAAGAAGATGGCACACGTCTTCGGTGCGGCACGAACGCGTTTTTGTATCTCATTTCCGGATTTTGTCAGAGCGATGCGACTGTGTGACGTGGCCTATCACCGTCATCGTCTCGAAACGAGATCGGCCTACTATTAATCTTTGATGTCAAATAAAGATCACCGGCGTCTGCTCGCTACTTTTCGACACTTCACACTTCTTCGTGACCCGGGGAGAAAGAAAGTGCAGTCTCCCTCTCCTTAAAAATGGATTTTAGGGTTTGGAAAACTCACAAGTCCCTTTGTCATTTTTATGAGTTTAAACCGCTATCTGGGGTGACAAACGAAACCGATAACTGGCTTCTTTTTAACAGTTTTATGGAAATGAAAGCTACAGACCCCACAATGTCCTATAAGCCGTCGTTTCATCATTTCGACCATTCCAAGCTGTCCCATTTCGTGGTTGCGATAAGCGAGCACCCTCTCACCGTAACGAATCCCCGCCCAAGTCTTTTTCAATATTACCTTTCCTATTCTTGTTTCAATTCGCTTTACCCCCCTACACTACGATTCCTGATCAAATATTGTTTTTTATCCCAATCCGATGCGGTAATGATTGAGCTTATCGTCTAACACACCCTCTACATCTTCTGCGTTTTTGTGCCTTTTCACACCCACATCTCTCCCCAGAAGTCTCCCTTAACGAAACTAATCGCTTTGATAGTAATCTATAACAAACACTATTAGTATTATCCCCAAAAAAGACCTCCATTGCTCCTCGGTTCAGTAATTGAATCAATAAGTGACTTTCCATCAGATGTTTATGAACACACATTGAAATAAAGGACCTGATGGAGAAATTTCAAAATTAAAAGATCATAGCTATATTCTATTTCAGTCCGTGGCGAAGCGTGGTATACTTAACCGGTCATCGCCGGGTATATTTCCTATAGGACATAAGTTTATACCCGGCGATGACCGGTTAAGTATACCACGCTTCGCCACGGATTTCAGTTCATTTGCATGAGCATAGAAACTAGAAACCGACAATACTTTGAAAATATATATGCAAGTATTCAATTAATTTCACTTTAACATGTATTTACTAACCGTGGCAAGATTCAGCAGCTTTTTTGCACAAGATCGCACCGAGGCCACTACCAGATTTCAAGGGCTGGGTGAAATTCAAGTATACTTGAATTCGATAACATTTCAACACATAAAACAATATCCTTTATAAATAAATAGCATCAAATCTAATCCATTTTCAGTTATACTTCCTTTAGGAATTTCAATTGCTGAGTTGTTATGACGATACTTTGAGAAATTTCGTTCTTCAACTGAAGAAGAATCATGGATTTCTCTTTTATGTTTATCACAATGGATCATAGTTCAGTTGTGGATATTGGTGCAGTGAAAAAATGAAAGTAAAAAGTAGCATCTTATGACTAGCAATCTGCATGACTGATAGTAAAGGTGGATTAATTTGCACCATGCACCTCCAACCCTCTCACTGTAAAATAAGGAAATTTCTTATAGCCTACTGTTATTCATTAAAAAAAATGAATTCTGTTGTAATAATTATACAATTATACTGATTTTGTATCCTTGCATTTACTGTTCCCAATACCAATTGGAAATGAGGAATCTGTATTGAAAAGTGGATCGAAAACCTAAAACTGACTTGGTGGTTTAAAATCTGATGCCACAAGAAAATCGCCGACAGCTTTACTGGTGAAGGGCGATATTACTAACAATAACCACAGCCGCACCGAAATAATTTGATGTTGTGTCATGCAAAATGTTACCCCTCGGTCGCACCCCCTCCCCCGGCGATGTCTTTCATCCGCTCTCTATCGTTTCTCTCACCGTCCCATAAGACACATCCATCATATCTGTCAACGCCTTTCTCCAATCCATCCTCTTCCACGTCCCTTCTCTTCCTTATCGTCCTTCTTCTCGCCAATACCCTAGGAAATCCATCCGCATTACGTCATTGCTAATTAAACAAAACCGCACTGAAAAACAGCGACAACATTCGGCAAGAACCCGTCCCCATTACGATGTCACGTTCGTCTTTTCGAAAAATCTTTGGCGCAAAAAACACTCGACAGCCTCTTGCCTGTTCTTCAGTGCCTGTGTGGACAGAGAGTCACACAAGTTGGAGATTAGCCTCGGAAGGGTAGCACAAGTTTCTATCGTTTCTTATTGGCTTCTTGTTATTTTGTAACTGTAATTCGTATTTAATGAGTGGCACAGCTTTGGAGATGATGACAAAATGATATCTTTTGAATGATGGCATGCGTTGCACATACAGATCTCATCTGATTGCAAGAATACATTATGTGTAGTCTATGTGAAAAAGCAGCCAGAAAGTCAGGGTCTTCGATTTCATAATTGCCTGCCACAGAACATAAAACATATTAAATCACCTGAATTATTTAAGCAGGCCCTGAAAAAATGTCGTTTAGACAATTCACTCTATTCACTGGAGGAATTTCCAGTGAAGAGTGCCCCTCATCCCTGTGATGTTAGGTGGTGAATTATTAAAATAGTTTAATTAACTACAAAATTAATTTAACAAGTTATATTCTTGTCAATAGTTCTTCTATTCTTCTCAAATAGTTAAATTCTTAGTTACATTCATAAAATGAATACTATGACCTTTTACCACAAGTGATGAACTGTTGAAGTGATGTGATTTTAATAATAATCTATCTTTACAAATGACCTTCAGATATAAACCTATACTTTTTTTATTTAGTTTCTAATTTTCACAGTAGTAGTGGACTACTTATTGGTCATCATGTCATTTGGATGAGCTACATCTTACTCATAACACAGTCCAAATGAGCAAGTCCTCGAACATATGAGATTCTCATACATCTCTTCTAAGTTTTTCTTCTGAAAAGTTCATCTCACGTCAAGGTCAGGTAACTTACTTCAGTAAGTTGAGAATTTTCGTTAAAGCAAAGAACAAGACAGTATCGAACGTAATCAGATGCTGTTACCATCAGTGAATAATGCAGATCAACATGGACCCTTTCTTGGTATTTGGGCAAACTTGACATTGCTGCCTTAGGTTACAATGTATAATCTGAGGTTTGGGGTGGTTCATAGAGTGTGTGTGTTTGTGAGAGCGAGCGGAGAGGGCTGTTCCCGGTAAATATATACAAACGGTTTAGTCTTGTTGTTGAAGTCTGATTAGTTGCTAATTAAAGGTAACATAGCCACAGCAATGCATCGAACAATGCAACGCCTCGTATGGCATATGCCGCCAGCCAAGTTCAATATAATGACAATGGGCCTCCCTCACACAAACCAAATGCAGTCTCCTCCATTCAGATCCAGGCGATCGCATCTAGAAATAACAGCGCAATCGAACAATACACACGTGTGCACTGCACCGCACTGCTCTCCCATTACCTCTGATTTAATTGAGTCATCGCCATTTCAATGCAAGCCCATAAGCTGATCAACAGTAATTGAACTTGTGGAGCTGTGAATTCACCCGGTTGACCATTGCTTGTTGGTCGAAATTCACCACAAACATTGAACAGACCATAATAATTTCGAGCGAACAATTTCATCCCGTATTGAACGACAACGAGTTTTGCCCCACTATTCTGATTTATTATACTGTACAAAGTAAATGAATCGACTATTGATATTATGCAGTGAAATTTCATACTGCACGGAAGAAAACACATTTCGTTATTTTTAATTCCGAGGCCTATTGGCTTAATAGGAAGTTTTAATATTATTCTTATATAATTAATTTGAATTTGTCATGTAGTAATCTTCGGAATTCAAAATTATTGTTAGTTAATAGTTTTTTGGACTCACAATTTCAGTAAGATGAATCAACAACATAACCTCTGGACTATTTATCAAAATTTGGGAAAGAAGCAGTTTTGGACGAATGTCTGTTGATTCTTCCCACATTGTAATGTATCTTGCCAATAAATGAATGAATAAATATTAGAAAATTTTCTCTGCTAAAGTTATTTATTTGAACTGTTCTTATAGGCTCAACAAGCATTTTAATCAGCTACACACAATATACTATGAACTTGAAATAGGCTAAATTTTCTAAAGCGTTATCCCGAAGAGACTCCATGTTCCATTTGATCAGCCGTGAAAATCACTTTTAATCTTGCAATATTTTCAATGGAGAAAATGATGGTAGCATTTTCATCGCTGCCGTAGCCTAAATTGACTTTTCTTACAGTTAGTTTCAACCAAGCAATATAATGACAAAGCGATCGAAAATATCAAAAGATACAGTAGTAGCAGCAGAAGCAAAACAATGACTAGATTGCTGTCTATTGTGTTATTCGGTTCCCCGAACGGATGCTTGCGAAGAGAGCGCCTTTGAGTGAGGCGAATATTGTAAGAAGTTTGACATTTAATTCAGGCGGCTTTGTAATCGCGCCAGTTTTACATAGGAATGGAACTGTGCAATCTTGCACGTTGTCGGCTGGGCGCTGTGGCAAAGAAAAGAAGCAGCTCGAGTATGAGCGTGCATATTTCAATACAGAATAGAAGCGGGAAGAAAATGCGCGCGCGCTAACGGTGTAAAGAGCGCTCGCATTCACTGCCAAAGTTTTCTTCTATAGCGGCAACGCCTCAAGCCTCAGCTCAGCTCACAGCAGACAAAAACTCCAAAATGATCGATTGAATTTCGAGAGCGCAGAAGTGGAATTCAGAGATTTCCTGGAGTGGCAGGCTGGCTGGCTAAATCGATTAACTCAGAGTTTTACACCATTCAAAACTTGTTAAATATTGATTCAATACACTATTATTGGTAAACATGAACTTCACATTTCCTACTGATCTCTCATTTCCTAATTGAACTTCTTCCAAGACACAAAATACAGAGTGAAGTGCAGTTAACAATCAACTTATAGCAATATCAGTCCAAAATATCACGAGTTCATGTACTACAGAGATACATGATAGAACTGATGCTCTACTTTGTATCATTTTAATTAATTGATTCTAGCATTGTATCTTTTATAGTTCATTGAATTTGTGATGTTATGAGGAACAAATAAATAAAGAGATGAAGAAACATATACTGGATCAATGTGGACATACTTTAAAGAAGTAGACTATGAATCTGAGGCTCATATCCCGTTTTAAGAGGGAGCAACAGAGGATTTGCATAATGCAAAAGAAAGCGAATATGATGATAAAGAAGTGGGTGGAATGGAATGGATAAATATGAGTGGGGACGACCTACTGTACACAGAATAGGGGTTGGAATCGAAGAGTGTGAAATAGACTGAACCCGTGTGCCATACAAAGAAGCCGTGTGTGACAATACATGCATATGCTACAGAGTGTTATTAGAGTGAGGGGCATGACAATCGTGGTCTGTAGTGGAATATCATTGGCAAGCCCTTGGTAAGCCACGTTATCTTGGCGGTACACGCTTCAAGGAAGCATCCAGGTGGATGCTTGTGCAATATAGACCTACGCCATGCCACACACAATCCAGTTGCATTGCCATTTCCCCTCTCGGACACCACTTCTACTCTGTCAACTAGTTTTCCGCTACAAAAAATGCGTTCACGCACGAATGCTGCCTGCAGTAATCGAATTGCACCTTAAAGCTCTGTGCAACTCAACTGAAATGCAGTTCTTCTTCTGTTCAGGGGGTGGAAATCATCAGACAAAAGAATTTTCCTCTGTTCAACTCTTTTTTTAAATACTGTTTTATATTAACATCGTTTTGAAATAACCATATGATTCCCAATATAGGCTCTGTTAAGACATTGCTCAGATTATTCAGAATTGACATAATTTAAACAAATTTTCAACGTTCAGACATAGTTTTCAATTAAAAGGGTTACAAGAGGTGATTCTTGGAATAGGTAAAAAAATTATACGAAAAGATCCTAATAATCAAAAATCAATCACTATCTTGGTTAACAACCCAAAAGAAAAGATTATGCCAAATATCCAGTATCCAGGATGAATATAAGATTTTGACGTTCAACACTGCATTATTTGAGTTATAGGATGTTTTTTCATTTCACTATCAACAATTTTTACACAGCAGGAGTACCAATAACCATGAAGTAGTAATGTACAAAGTGAGAAGAGATAATACTACCTTCAAAGAAACTTTCATACGAAAGGTTTGTCATACGGACAAATAATTATGGAATCTAATAGGAAAGTAAGGCACATGTGCAATTTGATAATAATAAATGTACAAATATTGAAAGCTGTATGATAATTTAAATAAGATGATAGTATTGAATTTAGTGCATTCCATTATTTGTATTGTTCATGGTACATTGCGAATGTGATATTGCTATTTGGTGAAGATAATGAAAAAGGAGAAATGCATTCATTGATCAAAGTTTGCTCATTTTTGAAGAAGACCAATGATAATAATAGTAATCAGTAAACCATTACCACCCTGAATGACTGAGACCGAAGAAAATATACATAAAAAATATAGTTTCGTCTTTGCTAAGACTTTATTATTACTTTGAAGATAAAAAGTATCCAGCGTTATAATAGTGCTCAGATTTTTGCTCTATTATCACCCCAACTAACCATGAAATACATCACTTCCCACAACTAATGGTCAGTGCTACTTTATCAATACACTGACTCCCCTTACTATGACGCTATCAATGTACGTTTGTCAACATTGACCGAGAAAAAACTCACATCCACATCCCTAAGCTGATGCGTAATACACGAGGGACTGCAAAGAGCATCGAGGGAATTGGTTGTGTTTTACCCCAAAACGCTCCCGCTTTCTTATTATTTTAGGGAAGATTTTAGCGAATGTTTTTCGTATTTTAGGGAAAGAGAAAGAAGCGCACATCATGCAGAGCTCTCAGCGCGATAAGGCATTACGCGCAATCTATCCATCGGACATTCCTATAAAAAGTACTCGGCACCCTTTGTTATCCATCCCCCTCTTCCTAGCTCCCTCCCCACCCTTCCTCGGTTTCGCGTTTCCGATAATTCGCAAGTCGTGTCGCCAGAAAGACTGGCCGTATTTTCTCTATAAAATTCCATAAAGATTCGACACTAGGTCCAACCCCAACTGAATATACATACGGGATCCATTATTTCTCACATAAATTGCTATAACAACACGTTTTTCTCTTTGCTTCACCCCGTTCATACTCCATAAAACATTGGAAGGGTA
This sequence comes from Laodelphax striatellus, assembly GCA_017141395.1. Lineage (NCBI taxonomy): Eukaryota > Metazoa > Arthropoda > Insecta > Hemiptera > Delphacidae > Laodelphax > Laodelphax striatellus. The sequence goes on along the minus strand of CM029533.1, from coordinate 29,061,049 downwards.
AATAAAGAAAATGGAATACTGTCCTCCAATGGTTTTCTTTTTTGAGAAGCCTTAGTTTCTAGAAATGAAATACAAAATAATCATGAATAGCCTAAAACAACAAGGTCTGGAAACTAGTGAGTTTGTGGGTGAAAACTTACTCCTTAGGAATAACTTTGATAACAGATAGGTAAAATATTTCTTCATAATATAACAAATTCACATACTTACCATTAAAAATTCAACTATATAGGCTACAACAATTAAATTCATTCGTATTTCATAATCATTTATAGTTGAGTGCAAAATTACTATTGTCACAGAGTCATAATATGTGACTCCATTTTTGTATGTAGTCATGTCACAGAGTGATATTTTAATCAAACAGTTTAATATAATATTATTCCCACATTTGAGAATTAAAACGATACTGCTGAAATAATCATCGAAAAAGATTCAATTAATTTCAGAGTAAGACATTGAAGATGGTGGAGGTACTAAAGAAGATTGATTTCATTATTAAGTTATTAGATGTGTTGGTTTTATAATGGAAACTCTTTTTAAAATAATCAGAATGTTATGCTCAAACTTGAAATTTTACTGTAATTTTTAGTTATCTGAAAGCTGCACATTTTAAAACCTACTTCACTCTACTGCGAAACGTCTGATTAATGAATTGGATTTTTGAGATTTTATGTATTTTATACTCTTTCATAAAATTGTAAGGCGCAATCATAAGTTGTAGTCTAATTTTTTATCAACATGAAATACATAAAAGGAGCTGTGTTTTATTCTACAGTAAATCATAATTCATTTCCAAGATTTATTACTTCACTTCCACTTGAATAGTAAGAAACTAAATAGATTTTGAATAGTCTCTTTCAATTATAGAACAAACCATTCCTCTTCTCAGGTTCAGCCTGATTAGTTATGCACTTGTGATTTTCCCTTAATTTTGTTAATATTTTTTATTATTCTAGTAGAGAAATATATTTATTATAATCATTATGTGATTTTTTCACCATAAATATATACTACGTTTCAATAAATCTGAAATAATGAGATTTAAAAATGAATCCATTCTATGCGCATTTTATTTATTATAGTATGAATTACTGTGACTGTATTATGACTTTATAGAGTCACTGTAGTATCAATATTTGTTTTTCCAATAAATCTATGTTAGTAACAACATTTGAGTCTCATTTTTCATGGATATCTATCACAATATCATCTTCTCCACTTCTATACAAAGAAAGTGGTTAAGTTTTTGGCTGTACATGGTAGTCTAACAGCTCAGACTTCAGAAAGCATGTGTGACTCGAAAATTGTACTGTGATAAGGTGACAGAGTTTGGCAGCGGCAATGAATAATATTCGCTGAGAATGCGATTTACGGAGGAATCGAAGGCGGTTAGTGCATTGCTTAGCGAGCTATAAACCGTTTGTTTACGAACGCGGTAGTAGTGCGACTCTGCTGCCATCTTTGTATGTGAGCGGCCTTATCTCAGTCACACACGCTGCGTATTAAAAAGGCATTAAGTTTTCTCCAGAAACCAAATGTTATGTGAAAGAATGATACGGACGCGGTGGTGGCTGCTGCTCAAGAAGGCTGCTCGACGCCCCCCCCCCTCAACAAATAACACTACCTAGATGACACAACCAACAAGATATCTAGACTTGAACAATTCAACCGGAAATCTTACATTACCCCTGTGGTGTTATAATTGGAGAACAAAACTATACGCCACAGTAGAATATGCATGCATCATACCAAAAAAAAAGGAAAATTAGTTTTGTTACCCCTATAAAATGAGTGAAATGAATGAACGGAATACACTTCTCCTGTGGTGTTACAATAGCAAAACAAAACTAAATTTATACAGAATATGCTTTAATAGAATGGGTACCGTACCATACCAAAGAAGGAAAAATGTATTTTTGTACTCCCATACAATATGAGTGCATTGGGCTGCATATACTGTACCCAATAGTATCCTCAACTCCGCAAGAATTATTCGGATAATTTTTGTAAATAAAAGGAGAACAATAATATTGTATAATTATCATTGAACAATAAGTATAATTAGTATTGTATATTATTGAACAATAATAATGTATGTTCGGGACATAGTATGAGCACAATTTGGTGGTACATAGTCCTCACATGTATATTATGTCCTCCACAAGAATATTTCTGGAAGATTTTGTACATAGAAGGAAAACGATATTCGTTTCTGAATAAAGTCAATATTTCGACAAGAAATTGGATTTTTCACTTTAAAGATTGCTGTATCTTCTTAATTGCAATACTTTTGAATGAATAAAAAGATTAGTAGATATTGTAGAAAATCGTCAATACTGGCATAAATATTTATCAGAATTGATGTTTCAACTACATTACCTACATAAATACTGGAGTATGATTTTCTATTTACTCAATGCTTATATGCGGATTTCTATAATGCTTACGTGTTATGCCTAATAATAGTTATTGTGAGTGGGTAGAAAAGACAATACAAAATTGTTTCACCCTCAAGTCTCTGTTAAATTCAAAGCAAGAAATTCTCCATTTTCTAACAAGGAACTGCTCATTCACACGCCAAAGTCATAACAAGCCACTAAATATTGATAATTGAATGAGATCCGAGTCCCGAAGAGGGAGTACCGGTACCGTGCTGCTTGTTGCATGGTGGATGCGAGTGAGATGGTATCAATTCTCGCGTTTTGGAATTAATGGACTTTTGGCGAGAACAGAGCTCGTTTTTCAAGAGCCACCACGTGACCTGATGCCCAAAACGAAGCTCTCATCACATCAATCAAGCCCAGACACATAGTAGGCTACATAGAAACAACATAATACCCACCTGGAATTTTGAGATTTTGTTTTTGAACATTCAACCTTTATAACAAAATATGGAAGATTAAATATTAAACTCAAAGCTTCCTAATCGTTATCAAACAATATAAAAAATACTGGAAAAGAGGAAATCCGCTCAGATATGGATTAAAGGATGTAATCCCTAGTTTACATTGAATGCAACACGTGATAAAATATTATAATCTGATAGTAAATTGAAATTACTCAAGATTTTTGTTTGTGCCACACACGATACCTACATCGTGTAGGTATGCTCTATGGTACACATTTTGTTTAGCTCCGGAACTGGGAAAAAAGGAAAATAAATTCCTTCTAAATATTACCTATTTTTATATCAAAAATACAAAATTATGATGAAAATTATAATTTATAAAATGAAACTTGCAATTTATTTTTTAATGAGAGGTGAGAGGAAAAAGTATTGGTGGAAAAATTACCAATATTTTTTTATAATATTAAACTTTCATGAGAAAGAATTGATTGCATTTTGTATAAGATTGAAGGTAAAACTAATCCTTTCAGTAAAATTTCCATGCTTTGCTGCTCTTATGAAAGTTTGGAACTCAAATTTTTCAACCTTTCACAACTCATAAATTCCAACCCAAATTATTTAATTATATAATATTTTTCAAAAAGTATCAATTATTCTAAAATTGGCCTAAAACACTGGTGTATATCATAGGCCTACCTCGATCACACTTTATGAGAACTAGAAATACGATACAGGAGCAGGCCTTGGCGGCTTACTAGAAATACAAGAAATGATTTTGTAAACTTATTGTTTACAATAATTCCACTTACCTTCACGCTATTCCGCAATATAAATTTCACTGAAACATCCACTAGGTCTTGTTGAACCAAAACTGGAAAGTAATAATTTGAATAATATGTATTATTTTATTGAAAACATTAAGAAAATAGTTTACTGGTACGATAGTTTGGGTCTTCTTATCAAATCTGAATTTCACAGTTAATATTCGACCTTAAACAGTTATTCGTTTATATTATAGCCTTCCTAAGATTTAAAAATTCAAATACCAAAATGTATGTCAGCAATGTAATATTATAAATGCTAAACAATGTTTTAAAAAATTATTCTCAATTATCCATCTGAAAAAATGTTCAGCTGTAATACAAAGTGTCCTTGAAGTCATGTTAATTGAAATTATATGGGAAAAATCAAAAGTTTTATGAATATTGAAATTTGAACCCCCATCAACAAAACATCAAACGAAATAAACTGTCAATGTTTCATGAAGAGCCATAAATTTATCATTTTAAATATCAGAATAATTTTCCAATTGAGGTGTCAAAATAGATATTATTGAAGCACCATTCTATCTTGCTGGAGAAATTTCCATGATTTTTTAACTCTTCAACTTCCCTTACTGCGCTCAAGAATACTTGTACAAGGTACTTTGAACGCAAATAATATGGAACCGATGTAGATGTCTTTTGGGAGATGAGATTACCAATTAGCGAATATTTTGCAGATATAGGACACTGTAAGGTGGATGCAAAGATTTTACAGGAATCTGTGAATTATATGCGTTGCCAGGTGGGTTGACGTGATTTGTGACTAAGTGGAGCCAAAAGTTATAACTTAGTTCTTTTTTTCAAAGATAAATTATCAGTAAAGCTACGTTTACCTTAAGGTAGTAAAACTGGCTATATGTAACATAGTGCTAACTTGCAAACGAGCTATGTAACATTTTGCTGGAGTAATACATGATTATGTTGGCAAGCAAATGCTATATAACATTAAGTAAGATAACTAAAACACAGTTTTGCTATAATTTTTAGCTGCAGATTTCCAAAAAATTAAAATGCTGCATAATATAAATGTTACACTATGTAACAAGTGCAAGTCTAGCACTAGACTTTGCTACGTAGTGTAAACGCAGCTTACTTTACTATCATAGAGCTGAGAATTATGATGTTATAGCTGAGCATTGTATTATTTTTAATCTTCATTTCCAACAAAAATTACAGATTAATCGAGCTATAATTGATTGAACGAAGATCCTAATTAATAATGCCATATAATACTCTGAAGACTTCCGCTACTGCGAATATTGACAAAAGAATAATAGCTAGTAAGGAAATTCGATTAATGCTGCTGTACAAAAAACTTTTGCCCGGGCGGGAATCGAACCCAGCACCTCTTGTTTGCCGGACAAGTGCCCTTGTGCAAACAGGGTGCCCTCGGAAAATGTTTTGTACAGCAGAATCTTTTGTCAAAGAATGCTTGTAAAGTAACAAATCAAAGGTTGAAACCCTCTCTCGAATGAGCACGGATGGACAGCTGGACATAAATGCTCAAATAGCCAGTCGGCAGCATAAATTCACTACCAATTTTTTCGTCACAAAAGTAATAAAGCCCTGTTCTTCATGAGCTACTCGCGAGAGTGCTTATAAAGTATCACATCTGAAAATTCAACTTGTGAGGCTAAATATCATTCATCGTATTGCAATGAACATTGCAGAGTACAACTTTCAATGGGTGAAAAATGCGAATCTTGTTCTATTTATTTTCATTGATTTTCATTTCATTTAATAAATGAAAAATAATAATTTGTTCATTTATTAAGGTCCATTTATGGACAGTCGGACACGTGACACTATCAAATTATTCATTCAATAAGAAAAGCGTCAAATCTTGTTCAATACTTAACAATACTTTAGACAAGATTTGACATCACTTTCTAAAGTCCTTTAAATTCTTGTCCAGTATTGAAGAAGATCTGGAGCTCTTTTCTTTTATTCAATCGGATGAAAAATTTGAGTGTTCAGAAGTATCGTACCTTTTCACTATTACAACCCACTAATGCATCTTCTCATTTTAAATAAAATGCACAGTGAAATAAAATAGTCCCTGATCGAGTTTAATGCAATATTTGCTTCACTAATTCACAAACACAGTTTTTCTTAAACCACCACCACCACCAGATAAGATTGGTTTGAATTCATAACAATAACAAAATGGTTCAAGAGTAGAAGAAAACCAACAAGTAGAGTTAATGACTTTTTTTCAACTATATGTACAAGAACATTTGCTTTACATCTTAACAAAGACGGTGCATATACAAGATGGTACTTGGAATTTTTGATATAATTTTGAAAGCCAAATTAGTATTATTAGAACATTTTAGATAAATTATATTCTGGCATGTATTGTTACTTCTCTAGCATTTCAAGGCCTGTGATCACAATAATAATTATAATTGGAAAATACTAATTATAATTGGATGGTGCTCTAATTTGCAGCCACAGCCTTATCAATGAACTTTCGAAGTTTGTCAGTGTCCTGAAGACCCACCAAACGCTCCTCAACTTTGCCATTGCGGATTACAAGTAAGACAGGTACTGAGCCAACCTGTGAAAATAATTCACTCTATTCACTTTAACAGCACCTTTCAACAAACATGCTATACGTGCTAAATATTCTTGTAACCATGCAATACCAACTTTTATTATATGTCTTTTTTCAGATTGACTGTAAATAAACTTAAGGTAAAATGTTATATGGAATTCTTTGCCAATAAAGTTTCAAATCATTTCATCACCAACTCATTAAAAAAACTTGACGAGATTGATGAGAACAAACATATAATTACACTAAAGCGTCAATTAATATTATTTTCTTCTCATGTTTTTGCCAATTTGTATTAATATTAATAAAGTAATAATTATACTATTTTTTCTATTCTAGTTGTTATTTTGGATTCTTCATTTTTATTTGATTTCAGTTTTTTTAATTATTGTTCAAATTTTGAGTCAAGTTTATTCATTCATTGTTTAGTTTTTGCTATTATCTGAATTCGATTATTATAAATTCAATTTTCACTCAATGTGAATGAATGCTATAATTTCGAAAATTTCCACTAAAAAGAAAATGGAAGAATTTAATTCCCTTTTAAACTATTAAGTCATGTGTCTCAGTCATTCAGCGCACCAGTAGTGATCATGAGTTTGTTTGACGACTGAGAAAAAATGGTTTACTTAACGACAAAGGAAATGACCACTAAACAATCAGAGTGGTACTGAAGGAGCCTGGCTATACTTTTAATAAGAAGTGTTAAAGAAGATTATGCTTGGATATGTTCTGTTAGTAAATGCTATCAAATGCAAAAAGCAATCAGATTTAGCCTACTAATAAAAAGTTGTGCTCTTCTGAATGCTCTTTGCATTTGATAGCAAGTTTTAACATAACATATTTATGAAATAAATTAATTAGGGCTATTAATTTATTCCATAGACAAGATAAAATAATTTCAAAAACATGGAGTGGAAGATTCAAGCCACAAACAGGGTTGCAAAGCCCATTCCCCTCCCTACCGTTAGTAGCTCAAGTAGTTTTTATTTATTAACATCAACATCAGTGTGGAAAAAACAGGCATGTAGGCCCAGAACTGTTTCCAATGAGTTAAAGTAGACTCTTCAAGAAAAATTTATTTAAACCTCAAAAGTTTACAGTAATTAATAGGCTACTAGGTTAAACCGGACACCAATTTCAATTAATTACAGTGAGTCTTTCAGATAAGCCTGCTAGTTGATGAGAACCCAACCAATAGTCACTTTTGCAAGAGAACTGTAGTTATTATAAAACGTTTTAGGCTACAGTGATTTTCATTTAATCTGATGCTTGGCATTAGATAGATAGATATTATTTCTTTGCCATCATACTCTACGGTAATCAGCAACGTTAAGAAATGATATCTCTCTACCTATCTAATCCTAATGCCAAGCGTCAAATTAAATGAATGTCACTGTACACTAGTTACTGATCCAAGAGCACCAAACTGAGCAATGAAATTTGATTTGAGGTAGGACTCCAAACACCAAAACGTTATAAAAATTAATTTTCAGTAAATTGATTATAATTTGTCTCAATAAACAGTCAATCAATCAGTTTTATTAGTTTTGGAGATTTGCAGCTCAGTTGAGTAACTTCATGTAATAAATAATACAACTACAATATTGCATCATTACAACATAGTACGTAGCCTACCTAACATAATATTATTTCAATCGAAAATCGAAGAAATTCAATAAGTTATGGTACATTAATATTCATTGATGAAAATTAACTGAATTCTTTAGTCCAATATCCAAGTGTATTTCAATGATTATGTTCGAACTATTGATTTTAGCTGTTAATTTTTCCAATTACCAAGATTTTCTTGCTAATTCAAAAATTTCTATACGTTACATACTTTATTGATGATTGTGATTATATTATCAGAATAAAACGCCAAATCGATAGCAGTTAAATTATAAAATGAATTCATATAAGTGAAAAACTTTGATGAATCATTATGATAGGCTAATATAATTTATTGCAATATAAGTTGATGTTGAATATTTCATTAGAAAATTCATACTTACGTCGTAATCAAGAGCTAAGTCTGAATGCTCATCGATATCTACTTTGGCTAGATCCACCTTCCCATTTGTTTCAGCTATTACACTCTCCAAACGAGGAGCTAGTGCTTTACATGGATTACACCACCTAAAACAGAAAGAGAACAACTTATCAATCATTTGCAGAAACCATTTATCAAAGCATCAACTTCTGACTGAGAAGCTTGAGCTTGAACTGTGAAAGCTTATTATTAGAGGTACCACCAAGTGAAAGACCAGAATGTCTAAAATTTCTGATACCGGACCTGATTCAACTCGATTACATAATATATTTTAATTATTATTTATCCAATAACAAGCTAAAATGAGATCTCTGACGACAGATAGGCTTTTCTCGTATGTTATGAATTCTCTTCAAGAACATTTATCTCATTCTCTGACAAAAAAGTTATGAAATGAAATGTTACTTCTGTTGCATAACTGCGTAATTTAAGAGGTTAGGAATTTTCAACAAGAGGAAGCTATGGGGTAGATCTCATGAACTTATATAAAGTAATAATTAAAAGAAAGGTGTCGTAGCTTACGTTGCAAAAAAATCCACGACCACGGGCTTCTTACTGTTTTTCACCCTCTGATTGAAGTCATCAGCGTCTTGAACTTGGAATGAATCCTTCAGAGAATGTGTGGTTGCAATGGATCTCTTCAAGTTTGAGACTGTAGATCTGCTTGGAACGTTTTTCAGGAGATTCACGCCAGATATAATCTTTGTAGCTTGCATTTTAAATTTTAACTCAACTTTCGCCGATAACACAAATCTAGATGAAGTTAATACTTAGCAGACAAGATAAGAAGATAACAACACAACAAGTTTTTCGTTGACCCCAGCGATGTTCTGCGTGAAGATCGTTGCCATATTAATTTCTTTTTCAGCAGTTATCTTGAATCTTCCCACTAAAACATTATCAAATGAATCTAAATACGATAAGAAAACGATATAAAATTTGAGAGAAAGATTGGGCTATCATTCTCATCAAATCAACTTCGAATCTGTGTTGAAATCTTTAAAAACGGAGTAAGTATCCTGAAGAATTACGTTCTATACAGTTGCCAACACTGGTAGATAGCAAGTACAAACAGCTGATCAAGTTGATTGAGAATGGAGAGGGTTAGAAAAGTTGAAATAAATGCTTGAATGTTCACTTTTCGTTCAGTGTCTGAATATTGATGCTGCGGCATTTATCTACTCATTGTGAGATTGAAATATTCCGTTTTGGTGTTGATGAAAATATTAAACTGTAGTTTACTCATACAGATGACCAGTGATTAAAACTTAAATATTGGATTTAAAATGTCTAACAATCATAACGATATACGAGTTTGGTGTGATGGATGGTAACTATGATACTGTAGTATTCTCTTTTGTTTTTTTAGCGGCTTATTTCAAATCAGATACCGTAACAAATTGCGATGTTCTGAATACAATAAAATAGTAATTATTTTCAATAATAGACTCGTACATGACGCAACTGTTACTAGCTTTCCAAACAGTATGATCTGTTCTTATTGATTTTGGAAGTGATAGCAAGATTCGTTATCATTATAACTCGCAAAAATAAATTAGATCCATAGACTTACGTTATCTATAAGTTGCCTAATGCTTTTTTTGATAAATTTCAACTATTTATGTAACAAATGGTCTATAATAACTTGCTGTCGGCGTATTCAGAGTATTTTTTTTGACATTATCTTATATCAAAAATTTACTCTAGTCATGTCTGAATTAAAATAGTAGTTATGTTTAATATTAATAGTATGTACCGTTATTTAGGATATTGATTTAATTTTCAAAGCAGGGTGGTAGGCCTATTCATTTATTTTGATTGATTTTTTGGTCCTAATTATTTAGTGTCAGCACTTTTGGATTTTTACGGATATTTTTTCTTATTACATGTAGATTTTTTCTTGTATTTGAACCTGCAGTGCTCATTCAATGAATGAAATATTTTATTATTTCCCTCTGTGATTATTAATAAATCATGAATCAATTCTGAATAAATTGATTAAATATTCTTTGGATCAATAAATTAAGAAAACAATACCGGTAAACTATTTCATCTGTGAACACCAATATGTTTGTCCTTATTTAGGCTTTTTAGTTGAGCATCTAGTAATGTAAATAACTATTAGCATCTAAAGGTGAGGACATAGAAATCTCAACAATTATCAATTTTGAGCCATAGAACAAGAGAGTTCAAGAAAACCCAGATTATCACTATCAGATGGTTTGAATGTCTGGTCTTTTTAATTTCTCTTCTCCAATGAGTAGGCCTGCCACTTTTGAAAAGGATCTTAATAACTTACTACTCTTGATACTTTTTATTTTTTCAATTTACGGGATGGTTGACGTGAGACCCAAATCATAGAGTAACTATACTATACTGTGCCCAAATCTAAAAATTCCTGGTCATGTCTTGAGATAGTGAGAAGAAATTATTAAAGTAAAATTCAGAGGCGAATGAGAGTCTTGTAATCTCTATTTTGAAGCGTTTTGTTTATCACTTTAACCAGCAACTAATGTCCAATAGCCTATACTTCTTAGAACCGCTTCAGCGTCTTATACTGTATGCTAGAGTAATGAGGGTTATTATAATACTTTGGCCTAGGTCTAGAGCTCTAGAGGAATGTTCAATATTTTGGTTATTTGGAATAAGGATGACATTTTGTGTTCTTACATTTTAGTTCTTTCAAGTAAGTTAAGTCGAGACAATTTTAATAAGCTTCACTAAATCACCAAATATTCTCAAGTTATATATTTTTTGCAGTCATACTCATAAAGATGAATATGAAGATAAAAAAGAAAGTAAATCTCAGTCCTCTTTTCTGAACATTTCTCACGACTTCTATGCTACTATAGTATTATAATAAAATTTTATTATCAATTTCTCTCTTTATCATTGTCTTTGTCTGCATGTTTTCATACATATTTTGATGTTTTCAATTGGTTTAATTTTCCAGTTATGATATGGTTCACTTTGGTCACGCCAACTCTTTGAGGCAAGCTAAAGCTCTTGGCGACTATTTGATTGTTGGAATTCATACAGATGAAGAAATTACAAGGCACAAAGGACCTCCAGTTTTTACTGAACAAGAAAGGTAAGAAAGAATTACATTGATCAAACGTCAACCGAAGTGTTTCAAAAGTGTCCTTTTGAATTTAAATTGTGAAAATCATCGAATCACGTTGTAACATGTTTCTTAGAGCATCGTTAGTGGAACAAAATATGTCTCTACAATCGACGATGATTCACAATTTTATTACTTTAAATTTGATGGAAAGCTACAGACGTGTTTGTCTGTTGTTTTTTATCAGGCAGAATATTTTGTAATGTTAAAGCATATTGAACGGCAAGTTTTTATTTAATCTTGAACTTTGATTAATAGCTATAAAAATTATAATTAAATCAAATTAATAGCTCTATGAAGTTATAATTTCCTGGTTGTAACATCGTATTTTAAAATTCTGTACTCAACAACTAATTAATGTCCCGAGTATACAAGAAGGAACTGCGTATTAGTAAACAGATTTTCTCCTACTAAATCCTTGTTGTCCTTGAAAGACCTGTAACGCATTCTAATTAATAGCTAGTAGAGGAAGATTTTGATGTCTTCTTTACCATATAATTTAGCCAACGTTCACCAAACAAGTTTTACAAATACAGTATAATATAATCTCTCCAAGCTGTAATTCACTTGGGCCTGGTTATTCTGCATTCTACTAATGTTTGTAACTTTATTTTATAATATTGCAAATTATTGAAAATTTCCAAAATCCAGCTCTCACAGCAGACATTCCAAATAAAAGATTCATAATAAATGCAACATGAATAAAACAAAAATTTATTGATGGCATTTGGCCAACAACTTGGTGCTTGTTGTTCGCTCGTGTAAACAAGAAAATTTAAAGACACGTGCGTTGGAAGCTATATTTTTGAAATTTGTTAAGAGCCTATATAGCGTCTCACAAGTGCCTTCTAAGAATGAAATTTAACACTTGGATGAAATTTATTGTCATGCGAATAAAATTTCGGAAAACATTCTTCTCGTCTTTAAAATTCAAATTTAATTTCATTACATTATATAAAGCTATAGCTGATTGAGGTACGAAATCATTGTAACTTAGTAGATGAATTTGCAACAAAATCTCATCAATTTTTAAATAATTAATTTCGCTATATTATGCATACATTCTCTTAGAATTTTAGAGTTACTATAACATTTTTTTAAACTTCTATGTGCAAGTAGATGAACATAAACTATTTAGTAGGTACACTATTAATTTATAAATTGAATTTACTTATAGGCTATGATCATACTTGAGACATTATGGAGTGAATCAATTTCATTTGGAAGTGCATTAAAAACAATACACTTGAAAGATAACTAATTTTTCTTAGCGTTTGTTGCATTGCTATAGAAACTAAAAAATATCGTCTTCATCTGACCTTGTAATATTTCGAACCTGTCTATACGGCTTCCATGTGACGTAAACTACCTACCGTATATTTCCCTTCCTATTTTTAAACGTTTTCACGTTTCAATACAAAACTTAGATTTTCATTTACACCTAGTAGTTATTTAGTTAGCATCCAATTAGATAATTTTATTTTGTTTTACTTGTTAATATATTCTAATTAGACCTATGAAGTTATTGTTCTGATTAGCTATTGTAGAAAAAATAATTTTTTATACTAATGCTGGATCGGTTAGTTTTATTAGTTTTCAAGCAGCGTGTAAGATTTCTTGAATTTGCACTTTTTTATTAAAAAATTACTAATAGATTTAGATTGCTGTGAATAGTTAAATAGAAAAATAACTTCTCTAGTGTAAGAAGATTCAATAATTATTTCTTTTCAGCCAAGTAAAATGCTCCTTGCCACAGATAAAGGACTATTTTTCTTTTATAAATATTGTATTCCTTTATTGGCTCTAATAAAGTTCGCTTTATGCGCATTGTAATAATTACTTGAATGGTTATTTAATTTTAATTTATTGGAAAAAAGACATTCAGCAAGTGGATGCGACAGGCATTTTGCCCAGAACCGCGCTCCACAAAACAATTACATAATTATAATAATTAGATTTTAAGACAAAACAAAAAATTCAAACAATTCTTACCCTATAGCATTGTATCATTATAAATATAGTACACAAATGAACAAAGTCGAGTTCACTTGACATTCTTTAAATGAAATAATGAAGTAAGGAAGAAAACTATTGGAAAAGAAAAAAGAAAGTGAAATGAAAGTGATGGAAGAAAAATAGGAGAATCACTCACTATCAGAGTCAACTTTTATACAGTATCATAAATGTTGGATTGTCGTTTTTCGTTTTAAACTCTTATCTAACAAATTTTAAAAATTGTTCCATGTCTAGGTCATCAACTCACTGGAATAGATTAAAGAGTCACAGATTATTTATTCCTCGGATATATGGTAATCATATTTTCGATAAGTTCATTAGCCTCTCGTGGCTGACTTCCGAAAATTGGTTTCCTTTTCAACAGAACTGTCTATTCCATTGTTGAGTTGTTCTGTTGTCTTTGGATTTCTGATGTTTTCACGTATCCGAATATGTGGGTCATCATTGTAAAACTTTTGACAAGTTATCAATTTATACTTTTTTGTGACATATCATATCAAACTTTTTCAATGATGATAATAACTTACTGAGTGATTATATATTTCCAGATTCATGCTATCCCATATCTTTCCCTATAGAACGGCGTGTTTGATTTACATTGAAACTAGAATAACTCAATTTTCTATTGGAAACCAAGAAAACTGTAATTTAAAAAAATTGCTTATTTTCAGTTTGCGGAAATGAAATCTTGCTAGTTGAACTGACGAATATTAAAAATTAGTATTATTTTGTTTTAATTCGAACTTGGGGCTACTCGAAATTTTAATCTCCCTAAAACTTATTCTAGACATCAAATAATTGAATTATTTTGTTATTAAGGTAACGAAAACTCATTCAGTAATCTACTATACTTGATGTAATAATGGAATAATGCAGGCTTACGCCCAAAACGGTCCCTTTTCTAATTTATCATGATAAATGTGTCTTTCCAGCTTTTTTGAAAATCGAAATATTGTATAGTGTAATATTCTTGAATAGAAGTAATAAATATCCTAATTATATTGATCTGTGTTTATTCTTGCAATCTCTCATATAACTGTTCCAATACATTTTTGTTTAACACGAATCGTGTCTTTCAATTTGATGAAGGTCTGACATCTGATGTATGTTTTATTTTGAAGCGACATTAATTATAATAATTTATAAGCTGTAATAAGAAGGTTTAATCAAACTAGCATTAATCGAATGTGAATAACTGAATAACAATAGTTGTGACGAATTAATTTACTCCCTTCATAGAACTATTAATTGGGAACGTAAAGAGAGAAATGAATTGGCTACAGTAGGTCAGTCAAATCATTTTCAGTTGAAATGTACACTCACAATACACATGGCACAATACAATTTGCATTACACAGTGTTCTAATAATAGTCAGTTACTGTTAACTGATAACTCAATTGACAAGTTTTTATTTTTATGAATTAATCATTTTCCAGGTACAAAATGGTCAGAGGAATCAAATGGGTTGATGAAGTCGTTGAAGGAGCACCTTATATCACTTCATTGGAGACCTTGGATGAATACAACTGTGATTTTTGTGTTCATGGAGGTTAGAAAGTCATTATTTATTTGCTAGTCAAGATTTTTCTAATTTCAGTTCCCATGTCATTCTTTGACAAAAATTCCCACAGTATTCCAACTCCAGCAAATCTATTGACAAAATGTAATTAGATGAAGGACTTTATAATGGACAAACGTGGCTCAATTCAATTGATCAATTACATGAATAAGTTTTAATTATTTCATTGGATTGTAAAAGTGGTATAATTTTAAGGAAGGAAAATGTGCAATAGCATTTTACACCAGTGAAAATTACTTGAATTCAATTTATTCTGAATAATAACTTCAAAAAGTATTAAATTACATTAATACAATTGAATTCATTTTTTTATTTCCAAAAAATATAATAGTGAATTTTATTACTTACAATATAGTAAGCTGTAATCCAACTATACCGTAGAATAGAATAAATGTTTATTCTATTCTTTTTTTAGAAGTCACAGTTCTATGACACATACAATAAGCTGTAATTCAACTAATGGTTTTTAAGATGAATTCTTCATAGATCCTGTTCTTAACATTTATACTTGTATAGTTTATGTATACCGTATTATTTGTATGGTTGCAAGTTTTTTACTTGTATATCTCTCTAGTATTTTTCATTAATAGAAATTCATGAATTAGCTTAGTACTCTTGTCAACCAAAAAGCTGAAATCCCACTTATCGAAAGCTTAGGTTCCAAAGTTTAATTGTTTGGACTGAATCCAATTCTTCATTCCAACACTCGTTTTAATAGTTTCAGCTATCAGTTTCATTTGCTCATTGATCTGATTCATTAGACACATTTGCTCAGATCTTTAGACTTGGAAAATGGAAAGAATTTCCAAAAATAATTGGAGCGTTGATTGAGGTCTAAAGGTTATTTCCCATTACTATTCATCATTGACCTTTCATGTGACAAACATCGTGTTCATTGACTACGCATTTTGTAACTCAGATTTTCCGCTGTATCTGTATTACTTATCAATTACCAATAATATGTAATAATCAATTAAATACTATTGTCCACTACTTGCATTTCAAACGCCTACTATTAATAATTTATCTCATTCATTAATTGATTTCCAATTTTGATATTGAAGTGAAATAAAGATAGCTTTCTACTGATAGACAATTTTATTTACTCAATTATTCCATTGAACTGTAACACTTGATCCACACATTGCCCTAATCTATTACGTTTAGGTGGAGTGACAGTTACAAAGTACGAGTCTTGTTATTCCAAATGAAATTCCTTCTATTAATATGAATTAGTAATGAAATTATCAATTTAAATCCAGTAAATACATACTATACATATTATTACACATTCTTTCCAAGATAGAACATCAATATTATTTTATTATGTCAGATGAAGTATTCATTCTCAGTGTATATAAAAAATTTACAACGATGTAAAAGCATCTCTAAATGATTTCAAAAGATATGCTCTCGTACAGTTTAGTTTCATTTGACAGAATAAACTTAGCGTTAATGTCCCAACTTCAGTGAAAATAGTATGCTCACGTATTAGGGCCTTCAATTTCTAAAACGTGTTTAATGTACAGAATTTTCTTGTTTCTATTATCTCTATTAAATGAATTGTCTTTCAACAATAATCTATGCTGCAGGCTTGAACAAATGTTGAAAAAGTTCCTCCGCAGTGAAATATAGAATGAAACACTCTATCACTGGAATGAAAATTATTTATTAAACAATATCAAGTTAGGCTATTAAACTTCACATGAAATTCATTACAGTAAATGTTGAAAGTGATTTCTTTGTTATTGAGTTCTACACAATTTAATTTGTGCACTGTTTCTAACCAGAACACAATATGCCACCACTCAGCTACTGCGGAGAGACTTTATGATCACTCTGTATATTTATTATATTTTGTGTAAAATTTTGTTGTAAAAGCATTGTATTTGATTTGCGAAAAAAGAACGTCGTGATTGTAGGACGTTCTGAACTTTTCATAAATTGAACCAAGCTTCAACTGAATGATTTCATTTTAAATTAGAAATTATCATTTCAATAAATGATTGTCATTTTAAATTATATGGCAGTTGAACTGCTTAATTAGTTACATATTTCGAAGCCTAGTTGAATTTAATCATCTCAAATTGAAATATGTTTTTTGCGTACAATCTTTCTTGAATGAATACAGCTATTCTATCCTTTTGTTTGAATTATCTTTTGAAATAGCTCCTATTATTACTTCTATTCAATTTCCACAGTCAAAGTTCTCTGTTATGTTATTTAAATGAGAAATTATCTAATTTTCAGATGATATTACTATGACAGCAGACGGGGTTGATACATACCATTTAGTGAAAGCAGCGGGGCGATATAAGTGAGTTTTTCTATATCTATTCCATCTATCGTATATATTTCCATCATATAGATAGAGTCTACTGTATGTACTATTTCATTACCTTCAATATCAATCACATTCACTTTGATTTTTTGGATGAACTTTGAGCTACGGATTAGTATACATGATTACAATTTAATTTTCATTTGTATTACATTTACTTTTGACTTTAAATGAGGGAATGAAATTTTTATATGTATAAAATTAATTAGTCAATATTTTTGTTCCATTGATGCTTTTTTGAATAAATTATTTCTCTACATGACTGAGAAAGCTCATGACAATTTGAAAGCCTCAGATGAAATAATAAAGGTCAAATAATAAGGTTTTTTTATTCAATTTTTTTTATCATTCATCAAATCACATTTTATTGACAATGTTTACACTTATGAAGGTGATTTTCTAAAAAAAATTCTATTCGAAATCGAAAGCCTTTTTCTTATTCTATTGATAGAGGAAACCAGCAATACTGTCTCAATTTGAAAAAATAGCCCAAAAAGCACTTTTTAAACAAGCATTTCATGAATATAACTATTAGTAATCAGATGGCTTACATCAAATCAATCTATTTTTGAGGTCACTATCATCCCTTAGTTTTCAGGTCACTCCTGATCAGTTCAGGGTCTCTGACATGTCATTACTAATATTTATTTTGTTCACTCTGTATAATTGTTGTGTTAGGGAGGTGAAGCGTACAGCAGGCGTGTCGACAACGGACGTGGTGGGACGCATGCTGCTGATGACACGTCAGCACTTTAGGCGCGGGCCGTGGGAGTATGAGGTGGAGCGCGAAGGCTCGTCGGCACTCGGCCAGGACTCGGCCGCCCGCTCGCCGTGGACCGGCTGCTCGCAGTTCCTGCCCACCACACAGAAGATCATACAGTTCAGCGAAGGCAAAGAGCCCAAGGTAACCAAACCTTCTATCACACTTCTCGACATTAATTGATATTAATTATCAATAATATTAGTGTAGTGGAAGCTTTCATAATTTTTCACGGTTATTGTATGAAACTGTCTTTTGTTTCCATGTTTTTGAAATTCTGTTACTGATTTGGCCATAAATCTTTCATTTTTCCAAATAATTGTATGTCATCGTTGTAAGAAACTGTTTATTCACAGATAATTTTTCAAAAATAGGTGTATGTTACATCATAAACTTATAAATTCATATAAGTAATATGATATTATAATTCATTATTTTATTTTTGAATTATGTTTTATTATTATAATCATCGGGCTTTAACTAATATCATATTAGTTCGGCCTCTTTTTGCGAATCTCAATCGCAAGATTTTTCTGTTGTAGAAAATCGAATCCATTGCTTTTGTATAAGTTAGGAATTATTTTTCCTATAGTGAGCAGCTTAGGCATGCTTGAAAATTATTGGGTCAAACCAATAAGCCGCATTTTCAAGCCGCATCAAATAGGTTTTTTTCCCAGTGGCACAAAGTGTTGTTAAGCTTGGTCTCAAATTAACAATGTTACTTCTCATGAGTAATCTAAGATAGATCTCTATCCACTTCTGTGCAACAAGCCCATACACTTTTAACGAAACATGTTTCATAATCACACTAAGCGTTACACAGGGTGAAAATACCCATTGTGTATTTTGTTGAAATGTTATTTTCACTTCAAATCACTTGTTTGGTGCATTTCAGTCATAACTCAGTATCTAGTCTTGATTGACTTATGGCTTCTATTAATAGAACCCTTACATTTCACTATTTCTCAAATTGAGTCATATTGTGGAGCATTGAATATTGTCATATTCTGAGCACTGATTATGAATCTACAGGTCTATCCTGGTTAAAAACGGGCTGAAGATAGACAAACCGGTTGGTTTTCTGCATCATCATCGCTCACTTGGTGGTTTGGAACCCACCTAGAAATTTAAGCCCACTATTTCTTACATGAAATGGTTAATACAGCAAAGTGGAACTACCCTTGGACAGAACCTAACGATGTTTGGTTCAAATATCTAGTCCATAGTTTCTCAGTCAATTCCATGTTGGGTGACATGTTGTCGGATGATGAATTCATGATCTCTCATGAATTGAGATACTTAGGAAGCACGGCAAATGAACGCCAATGGCTCTTAATTAATATAATACTTGCGTGTAATTCTTGAATCGTATAGAATAATAATCATTCAACAACAAATATCGCTCAGTTTTTCATTTCAATAAAAACATTAATAAAAAAATTAGTATGCATTCTATAACAATGAGGATCAACTTGTATACAATTATAGATTACGGCGTGTTCACATAGATTACATAGGTACTTTTGTCATAAAACATGAATTAATCCGTGGCGAAGCGTGGTATACTTATTTGGTCATCGCCGGGTATATTTCCCATAGGAATTAATGTAATGTTTTCTATTAATTTTGCAGCCTGGCGACAGGGTGGTGTACGTTGCGGGTGCGTTCGATGTGTTCCATGTCGGTCACCTCGACTTTCTTGAAAAGGCAAGAAAACAAGGAGACTTTCTCATTGTAGGACTACATACAGATCCTGTGGTCAATAGATACAAGGGCAGCAATTATCCAATTATGAATCTACACGAAAGAGTTCTTAGCGTTCTTGCATGCAAGGTAAGTTGCTCTAGTTGAGTTTTCATATTATTTTCCATTTCAAGTCAGCAGGTTGATTTGATCTGAAATCGAAAGTTTTATTTTATTGAAAAGGGCGATTGTCCTCTAAACACGTGTACAATGTATGTCTTCAAATTTAGGTGAAGTATTATTGAACTTCAAATCAAGAAAGCAATCAAATGATAGGATACGGCCTTTTGTGATCAAAATTGTTCAGATAGTACTAACATGTGCTTTGGAAATATTTTTCAAATAATTAACAATCCATCCCAGTGAGAGATTGTAATATAATTTTTTTTTCAAATGCAATTTCCGCATAATAAATTATATTTTAATTTCCAGTAATTTAAATTCTATTTATATGGTGCTATCAATATATTCTATTTCTATCCTATTATTAATAGTCTTCTTCTTCTTCCTTTCACGGGTTAGGCATTACTGCCTGTTCCGAACCTCCGATCCATCTTTTCATGGGACGTCCCCTATCTCGTCTTCCAAAGGGTTGGTACATGAGGGCCTGATTGGGGATCCGGTCTTTGCTCATCCTGTTCACATGATTGAACCAAATATTCTTGTTCCCATGAATCCTGTCTTTAATCGCATAGCAATGCTCTTATCTCCGTATTCCTGTAGCGATCTAATTAATTAATAGTATTAGTATTAATTAATAGCGATTATTAATAGTATTATTGTTTATCAGTATGTTTCAGAAGTAGTGATTGGTGCGCCTTATCCAGTAACGGAAGACTTGATGTCTCATTTCCATGTGGATGTCGTATGCCACGGCCAAACACCAATTATGCCTGATACAGATGGATCTGATCCCTACTCTATACCAAAGAGGTTGAAAAAGTTCAAAATTATCGATTCTTTCAATTCAATGACCACAGAAAAAATTGTCGATAGAATAATCAGGCATAGGTGAGTGATTTATCACAATACGTGAAAAATAAATAAAGTAATATTAATTTAATTTAGCGGATGGTGAATGAATATGAATATACCTATACTAATCGCTTTAAAAAATTGAATTGCAGTTAATCAATAGGTAATATATCGTTAGCAAACCAGAAAACTTCAAGTTCGCTGTAGTATAAGTGTTGATGATTCAAGAATCATTAACTTCTGTTATCCATGAACAGAGTAGAAAAGAAAAATTTTAATTTTACACAATAAAATAGATTAGATAAGAACACACATTTATAGCGTGATTCAGCCTTTATCGGAATTCTGATTCACGAAGAGAACACGTTTGAGATTGGAAAAAACAGAACAAAATTGGATTATTCATGAAAATTAGTTAATATAAAAACAAAATACATTACTTCTTTTCAAACAAGAGAATCTATTTTCTAATAATCGTGGCTGCTTTTCAGAATAAATTCCTTGCAAGTCACTGTCCTCAGCAGATGAATTTTAAAATTATTTAGAAATTGTTATCAAAACTGGAGAGAGGTATGCACCCAGTTCTAATAATAATATGTTAACATTATAATATTTTAAATACTGTAACAAGAGTTACGGTATCCAGAAGTTCTGCTAATAAAGAGTTTCCCATATTCCTAGAAAATTCATCTACCTGCAGTTAGCGGATGTATATCTAGTACATTCAGTCAAGTCCCGCATAAAATCCTGCCCTGTATGAATATTTCACAACCATAAAAATATAGTAGGCTTATTGCCCAAAGTGATTGCTAAAGTGTCAGAGTAGTGTAGGTATTACTTCTCAGAATGGAATTTAAATTGTCAGTGTCCATTTTTAAAAACTCGATTAGACTTTTTAGATGCGTTCACTGTAAAACGTGTTCTGATGAAGCATGACAACAATGCGAAATGGTCATAAGCACAAAATAATTTGTAATTTTTCACTTTTTCAGTTACATTAGTGTCTATGTGTCTTGTTTCAGGTTGGAATTCGAAGCACGCAATTTGAAAAAAGAGGAGAAAGAGCTAGCTATCCATGAAGCAATGAAGAAATGCAAGCTAACAGCGGAGTCCTAGTGAGCGCTGAGTTGTTCCACTCCACCCCACATTCCATTGTTCTAGCTACGCTTCACTGCTTGGCAAGTTGGACTCCACCGCCACTCATTTATTACACAACATACTAGTCTCCACTAGTGAGGGAAATTTGTAAGGCTATGCTTAGAAACAGCCGAGTATATAGGAGAATATATCGTTAGAACATCCAGACCAAGATGTCACAGTGAAACTTGACATGGTTACTCCATGCAACGGTGCTGCTGTATATACATGCACCTTAATCAACCCATGTTTGTCACACGCGACATTCATAGAACTATATCATAAGGCTATTTGCGGTCAAGCCATGCTTCATTATACTCAAATAATTAGTCACTAATATTCCGCTCAAATTAAAGTTGTTTGTAGATATTTACACAGCAAGTACAGTATGTTAGGCGTTTTTATGTATTCATAACTAGTGAAAAATTATAAAAATTCAAACAATATATCGTGTGCAATATTGGAAATTTTAGATAAAATTGGACTTGATTATTAAGAGTGAAAATTGCTTTGCATGAGCTTGATTGGTTTTGAACTGCGAACATTTATGTTGATGGAATTATCATTGAGGTATACAACTTGTTTTTATTGAAATAATTGACACCACAATAATCTAACATCACATCTAAAATTAAGTACATCATGTTTCAGTCGAGTTATCGACAGTATCCATATTTCATCACATTATTTGAAAAATACTCGTATAATCATAATAATTATCCCCCTTCAAAAATGATTTTTTTTGGCATTATTGAAGAGCTTTAGGGTGAAAACTTGAAATGATCACCATTTTACTACTGCAATCTACGAGTAATATTAGCCTTTTTTATTCTGACTTATTTTTGTTTTGCGATTGAGTTAGAATAAGGCTCATTTCGTATTGATTATAGTAGTTTACTTAGAATTGTTACTAGATTGTTACAAGTTATGAAATTTATGAAAACTTGAAAAAAATTCAAACAGAGAAATTTATTTCCTGGTAATTTCTTTTCAGTTTTATTGATGAAAAACTGTGAATGCCGTACCACTGATATGGAAATATTACTTGGTTCATCATTTCTGTGTTAGAGTTTTATTAGTATCATAGATAGAGATTTTGGAGTAAGAGGCATCATTTTTATTAAAATCAGCCATGACTTTGAAATTCATGATCATTGAATCAAGCACTGAAATGCGGAATTCAGTTAAGAAATTCCGTTAAAGCAATAATATTTGTGAGTTAGTACAAGCTTTCCAGTTTAAAAACTTTCAAACTTCTCGGCTGAATCTTGTAGATGTGAATCGAATGTAATTTTATTCAAATTGAAATTGTATCTTTAGTGTGCTTTTTAGTAATGTATTATCTGTTATTAATTTATCAAGAAATTCTTCAGTTATCATGTTACCAATGTTAATACGGCTATATGTTTTGTCAATTTAATCTTTGTTGTTAGTCACAGTCACACTGTTGTAATTAATTGATTTCAATACTGTCGAAACCAAAGTAATTAAATTATTTAGACATGTCTTCTTTTGAGTGCAGTCTATCATATCGATATTATTTTGATGAGCTAGGAATTTATCTTTAAATATTTCAAATATACCGTAGCTGTTTTCGCCCAAAAATAATTATTATTTCTAGTGTATTTTTGAATTGAAAGTTGTATTTTTGTATCTATCTACAAGAGCAAAAAATCAGTTCATCAAAATTTCAAAATTTTTTAAAAGGCAAAAATCAAATAATTATGAAAAATTATAGGCTACTTTCATGTTTCTAAATTATTGTATTGTTATGTTTGATTATATATTTGTTTTCCTTTAAACGTTTTGCTTTATTGAACAAAATCACCCTACCTCCTCCTAACAATAATCGGTAGAATACTAGAGATGGGATACTCACTCATGAGGGTTACTTCGAAGACAAAGGGTCTTAGAATAGAAGATTATTTATACCTCAACCAAACAATAGAGGATCCATATATTTTCCAGAGGGAAAATTTTGAAAGTGATCACAATTCCCCATCTTACCAGAACATGAAATCCTAAAGGGCGTTTTCTAACTATTTTCTTGATCAGTGTGATCAAGTCTGTGTAATCGTCTAATGCAGTTCATCTAACAAAAAAAAAATAGGCAACTATCAAGGGATAGTTGGTTATGTTGGTGAAGTGGAACAACCCTACTCGGGTCTCCCCACTATAAAAAGCCATACGCTAAATAAATAAATTTGCTACCGCAGTTGTTTGAAACACATTGATCTCTTTTCACATCCGGAACATATCTCAGTTCTGATGGAATGGCACGGTGCATCCAGAACAAGGAATCGTCACAGTTGCGATGGAAATATCACATCAAAATATCTTATAACAATGAAATACTGGGAAAAGGAATTCTAAAAATCACTCCTGAGAACAATGAATCGAGTGGTACACTTCAGGACTGAAGGCATCAACAGCAGACTGATGAGAGAAGTGACTAATGAAGCCTATTATTGGCTTCATGTAGCTTCAAATTCTTCAACCATTTCTGATTCAATTTCTGTACTTTCGTTTTATTCATGTTATGATCCAACTGAACCAGAATCTTATGCTATTATCTCTGCGATCATTAAAAGACTGTATTGTGTAGTTACGTATTACCATGCCTAAAAATAGGAACTTGGGTGAGATGAAACGACCATAATTGTTTCAATATTGTTCCAGATAATTATTTCTAGACCCCACTCGGGTCTCCCTACTACAGTATTAAAAGCCATACTATAATAAATAAATTTCTAGTTGATAATAACCATTGTACAGCCCACTACAATTCTATTGACTACTCTAATATTTAAAATCACAAAGTCAGGAAATTTGGTTGAACAAATTTATTATTCCCATCATACAACATTATAATATATAAGTAACAAAACTATTTCCGAAGTATAAAATATAAAAGTTCAAATTCCAACTACGAACATTTTTTATTCTTGCATAATATATTATAATAATAAAAGCATCAAAAACCGTATAATACAACGCTACTACAATACCATACCATCCTCGCTTCCAATACCTCGCTATTTACAATACAAACACCATTTACTAATACCTTCACTTTTATTGAATAAATCTGCAGTTGAAATCATCCATACAAGAAAAGTGATTCCACAAGTTGTTTTAAGGTTAAGAAAGTAGAAAAATCTAATGTTGAATCTGTAACTTTTGAAAAATCATATTTCTACGTGAAATTACTGGACGAGAAAATAATGAAGGAGAAATTAAAAATTCAATGGAGATAGGATAAATGAAATAAGTAAATAGGAAAGAAAGAGGAAAATACAGTTAATAGCGTAAATTTCGAGAGGTTCGCTTGAAAAGTTATATTCATGTGTGAAACAGAAATAAGATTGAAATGCTTATATAAATACAAGTTTTAATGGGAAAAGCGAAAGAAGAAGAAGCACAATCAAGAGAAGAGAACGAGGAGAAAAGTGTAAGAAAAGATAAGAAAAGGTGGAAAGTAGGAAAGGATTGAGAAAACTCAATTACTACAGATCAATGATATGCCTAACCATCTTTCAGGGCACTCTTCATTTTATGAATCAATCATACTATGAACACAACTACTGGATTTTTGTTGTAGTTAACTTCCAAAATACTTGTAATACAAGCAAATTCTACTCAAACACAGTTACAAAATAGATATATTTTACTTGTTCTAGTTTTATTCGAGTGATGTTTTCAGTGAGTAGTTTTCTGTAGACTACTAATATCAGCACCTGACTGTAACTGAAGTTGTTCTCCGCTCTGGTGATGATCGTGTGTGTGCCCCTCGCCTCAGTCGCTTGAATCTGCCAAACCTAGTCATTACAGTTTAGAAGCATTCGCTCTAGCCGAGGTTGAGTGGGGCGCATCCCGTCAATCCTGGCAGACGGAAAGTGCCTCCTCCTTCTCCTCACTCAGTTCCTTTCCTGTTACGGCCAGTTTCGACTTGGCAAAATCATCGATTGAAAGATTCTGCAAAACGAGAATAAAGAGAAGCTAAAAACTGGACTCTAATATGATTTGTACTTAATTCACAAAATTAGAACTAACTTCGTTCATAAATTCCCAAGCTATTAAAATCAGGAATGGCAAGGATTTTTAAAAATACAGTCCCAACAATAATTATTGGGACCACAGGTTGTTCGAATTTTTAAATACAGTACAATGTATTGAATGTATAATGTACAATGTATTTAAATTGAAAGTACAATTTTTGCTTAAGAATGCAGTATAACTTGATGCAGTTTATTAGAATACGTATCGTTTTTCGAAATGTAAGATGTTAATCGATATTTTTTAAAATAAGCGATAACAGTCGATATTCAAAGCAACAATGCGCGTCGATGGATCAACTAAACGTTGATTTCTGAAGAAAAAAACATAAATATTTTTCTAGGGCGCGTTGGGATTCTTGAGGGTTTGGACTATTTATTTATTCAAGAAAGTATTAGTATTAGTGCAATATTAACTCCAAAACGTCTTCTTTTCCTAATTTTGGTAAATATTTCAAATGAAGGTTATGTTCAGATTCACTATTAATCACAAATTTCCACTTCAGAAGCTAAAAGCGATGATTTATCAATTTAGAATTTAAAAAGGTAGATATAAAAGTCAAAAAGCACCAAAAATAAGCAAAATGATTTCGAAAATATCAAATGTCACTTGAAATCTTCAAGCCGAGAATAAGAAGACAACTACTATAAAAATAATACAGAATTAGTGGAGTTCTTCAATATATATTCAATGATCATCTTTTACAATATCCTTTAGTGTTTGATTTTGTTTTTGGTTGGTGGGGAGACCCTAAGGTGGTTCCTCCTCGCCGTTTATAACATAATTCCATTAGGTTGAAGTTCTATTTCACTTTGCAAAATGTTCACTAACTTTGAAAAATGTTCTTTTTTATATATTAAATTCTAAAAGTTTATAAAACAGTAACACATCACAAAAACACGAAATATTCAATTTTGAACTAAAAATTTAGAGCATGAAATATTATGTTGAAACTTTGTCATCCAATCACAGAGTTGGAATGTTTTTAAAATGGAAAAAGGACAGTTTTGGGCTTGAGCCAGTTGGACCTCCCATTAAGTTGAGTCAATTTTCCAAACAAACACATGTACTGTAACATTTTTGCTTATGTTTTTTTTTTACTAACAAATCTTTGTATTATTAACTGTAAATATTTTTGAATTTGTATTTGTAATAGTTATAGGTTTTATTGGAAAATAAATCATTATTTATTTAATATTATAGTTTGTGAATTACTGAATAAACTACTTACCGGCACAATCTTCCAAACTCTGTCCTTGACTGTGCATGGGAATGAGAACATGACATCCTTGGGCGCACCGTAGGAGCCGTCAGAAATGACTCCGAGTGAAACGAACTTGCCGGGCGGGGTGCCCTGCCACAGCGCCCTCATGTGGTCACCGGCAGCCTTGGCAGCTGACATCGCCGACGACATTTTCCTCGCTGCAATCACCGCTGCACCTCTGTTCTGAACAGTCTGTCATCGAAAAAACAAACAACAATCTGTAATAAGAAGTAAAATGAAAGTGAGTTCATCCTCAACTTGAACTGTTGAAATACCATCTGATAAAAATAAGCGTATTATTCAATCAGTGAGATTTGTCGTTTTCGATATGGTCCCCATAATGTACAATCATAAGACTACAATATTTTGGGTGAATACCCGGTACCGAGCCAACAGGTAAGAGGCATGGTTGTTCACACTCGTCCAATCTTTATGAAGTTTCAGATAATATTAGTTTACAACTTTGTTTTTAAACGGTTATGTAGAAACCAGCGACCACATAATACAAATAGACGAAGCATTCCTATTACTTCAACATTACGGGTGATGAAGCCAATTCTGGTGCCTAGACCTAAGTAAGATGGCGGCGGTTTACATGAGTGGGAGAGAGACAAGATTATGCCAGCTGTTTTTCTATCTCTCTCCCACTCATGTAAACCGCCGCCATCTTACTTAGGTCTAGGCGCCAGAATTGGCTTCAAAACTGAGCCTGAGTGCTCCGTCTATTTGTATTATGTGGTCGCTGGTAGAAACACTTGAAGAACAGATAAAGAGAGAACCGTTGTAGAACACGAAAATAGTTGTAGAAACCCCCAACATATAGGGTAAATTTTCTCTTCTAATAGTTTCTAGTAACAAAACTAGGTGCTTTCTAGTTTCTTCTAGATTTTTTGTAATGACATGAATTTTATTTGCAATTATTTATTCATGTATAATGTGACAATCGAATCAATGTTTCTTGGATTGGAAAGCACAGCAAACTATGATAATATAAAGGGTGTTTCTAAAAAAGACTGACAAACTTCGTGAACGGTTTCCTGGCATTGAAATTAAGAAGAAAGATCCAGTAAACATGGGTCCTAAAATGCTTTGTTTCCCCCTAGTCACCATTTTCTTTTTTCACTTTTTATTTTTTTCTCAAGAACTGTTTGACTAATTTTGTTGAAATTTGACATGGTCAAGGCCAAGGTCTGGTGTAAAAAAAATGAACCAACCTTATCTGAAGAAATATTTCAAAATGGCGGGCAACAACAAGTTTTCGAGTTATTTCAATTTAAAATTTCAAATGCCCGCCATTTTTGAGTAATACTTCAATTTTTAAGTTACATTAGTGTCTACATTATTAAAAATTACATATTTTACGCTCATGGTCATTTCGCATAGTTATCATGCTTCATCAGAACACGTTTATAGTGATCCTACAGATGTAAGTTCCAAGTTTACAGCAATACGTGAACTAATGGATCATGAAAACACGGCGGAAAGCCATAAGCCAAAAAAATGCAATTTTTCATTTTTTTAAGTTACATAATATGTCCGGTTTTTCAGTCGCTCAATAGACAGTTTATGGATCCAATAGCACTATTGAATCAATAACCATGTGCTTTCAAATGCAAAAAAAAAAAGTTATTGATTGACTGAAAAACCGGGCAATAGTGTCTAAAAAACGTATTAATGAATCATAACAATATTGTCGATATCTTACGGGCACAAACTCGTTCTTGAGCCAGGCGTCGTTGTTGACGAGCTTGGGCACAGGCACGAGGCCGGCGTCAGTCTGCACGTGCGCGTGCGTGGCATCGGGCAGCATGGTGGGCGAGTGGTTGCCCCATATGATGACGTTGCTCACATTGCCCACAGGCACGCCGAGCCGTTGCGCGAGCAGCGCCTGCGCCCTGTTCTGGTCCAAATGGGTCATCGCCGAGAAGCTCGACTTGGGAATGGACGGCGCGTACTTGGAACAGATGTAGGCGTTCGTGTTGGCTGGGTTGCCCACCACCACTACCAGCACTGATTTCTTGGCGTACTTGTCCAGTGCTTGGCCCTAGAAAAAACGTTCACAAACATTAACAATTATTCAAAATTGATCATTTACTAGTTGACTACATTGTACTGAACTCAAAATGTTTGCTATTCAATACAGTACTAGTAATCCTGTAAAGGAATATTTTTTTGGCTGGAGTCGTATGATGCCCAAATAAGCTCTAGGCTTGTGCGTGGGTAATGGGAAGGATGATGATGAGAGATGAATGGACCTACAGCTTTAGGTGGGTTCCGAACCACCGGAATTACTTTGAATTTAGCTGAAGTAGACTGATTATTCTATTGACAAGAGAATTTCATTGCCCGTCATGAATGTATTGGATTTTTTAAAATTAACTATGCAAAAGTTTTGTATTTCTAGTGCTATTGATGAGTTATTGTGAATTTTTAAGAAATTGAACTTGAAACATTTCTTCAATATTTTCAAGCACATCGAATGCATTTGTTCAACCTTTCTATAAACATAAAATTTAATTGAAGCTTGCATGAAATAAAACTTCAATCTATGGGTTGACTTGGTGAAGAACTCCCTACACAAGAGACTGTGTATCCCACACTCTTTCTTGTTAGACAAAACATTGATAAAATACGAATTAGTGTTAATTGACTTGGTTTGTGATTCTTGGTCGATCTTTTGTTGTACTTCAGTCTAGTAAGTGGGGGATAGAATCAGGAATTTTCAACAATACAATAATCCATTTTTAACAAAACAAAGAGTTTGAAACTGTTTAAAAAGTCAATAGAGTGAATTAACATTGATAAATAAAGTACCAAACACTAACTCATAGGTGTTTA
This sequence comes from Laodelphax striatellus, assembly GCA_017141395.1. NCBI lineage: Eukaryota > Metazoa > Arthropoda > Insecta > Hemiptera > Delphacidae > Laodelphax > Laodelphax striatellus. Next base: position 29,030,933 of record CM029533.1, on the reverse strand, counting down.
AAACTTGTAGGCGAGACTTCAGGAGAAGAGGAGAATTGAGGTGAGGTTATATGTTTAGAATATTTTGAAATGCTAGTATAAATTCAGAATATTTTGAAATGCTAGTATAAATTCACATTTAAAAGAACTCATAAAAAGTAAGAAAGAAGCCTTGCTGGTTTCCAATACCGTATCTTATTTTTTTCTTTGATTAGTAGTGATCAGATAGTTTTATAACAAAACTTTCCATTTTTGAAAGTTATAAATAAGTAATTAGTGTCTAGTGAGTGATAGTTTTGTAATAGTAACATTATTTTTTGAGTAGCAAATATAATACTGATTATCCGTATATAGGTACTGATTATTGATTATTTCAATACTGATTGATTATCTTTCACCATGAATAAAGGAATTTAGATAATGAATCGGAAAGTTCCAGAGCTTTCTCCTTCAACTTAATTGGATGACTATGAATCATACAATTTGATAGCACTGGAAATTTCCTCTCCTTTCGAGTGTTGTTTATAATGAACAGGCAATGAGCCAATCATAACGTAAACAATTCAATGGGGAACGGAGACCATTTTTAAATTTCGATTCAAATATTAATGCTACGTACTGTCTGTTGAACTAATGAATAATTCACAAGAGGAATTCATTAATGTAAGTACAGCTCGTTAACATTGATAACGAGCATCATTGAGGGCAATTACTCAACTTCTCCTATCATAATATAACGTTGTATTCTAGATGTCTCTTGAATTTACATCAGAAGTATGTTTATCCAAGTAATTAATAGAATAATGAGAATGATTTTTAAATGGATGCTGAAAATTCAATATGATTTTTGAAACGTTGCAAGGGGAAAGTTTCATCATTAAACTTATACGCAGTGGTAAGATTGATGAAACTACCGAAAAAAATCAGAAATGAATTATTTCATTTGATTTTGGCTCAAAATTTTGAGTACGGTATCATAGAATATTCAGAAGCCTCCAGCTATTTATTTTCATGTCATTTTATTTTCTATTTAGTGGAGAGTATTACTTTACAATAAAGTGTGGTTAGAATGAGGAGGGATAAGGTATTCTGGGAATGTGAGCTCAGTCAAATAATCTAATGTATTTAGGATTTACCTGATCCTTGAAGATCTTGACATTAGCTGACAGAAGGTCCTTCCTTTCCATGCCCTGTTTCCTTGGCATGGCACCGACCATGAACGCAGCATCCACGTCATTGAAACCCACAGAAACATCAGCAGTTGGAACGACCCCTATGGACAAATTAATAGTAAAATTTAGACAAACCATCGATTCACCTCATTAATCCCAAAAATATACTTATTAAAATGAAGGGAATCATGAGAGATTGCAATTAACATCATATAATAATTGATTAAACGAAAATCCTGAGTAAGAAAAATTCTTACTGTACTACTGAATAATCTGGAGACACCTATGTAATAAAAAATAAATAAATAAATCTACAACTGCAACTATTGAAAACCGAATAAATTTATGAAGGATAATCTTTCAATTCTGCTACTTATTCTGTTGTCAATATTTGCGGTAGCAGAAGTATTTGACTACAGACCAAGTATGCGGTTTTAGGTCCAGTATTAGGTTAGCATCGCTTTTATCTACTTCAGTGCAACCGATCCCAATATTATTGTTGAATTAATTATTTATTACACTACTTATCTCATGGAATTTTGATTACCCAGAACCTCAATCATAGTACGAACCATATTTTTTGTGGTACCGTGAAGACTGTACAGCATGGGCGTTGATTTTACATTAAAAGCTTCAATGATCTATTAAGAAACTACTATTGACTTCAGCTTGATTCAAATTTTACTCAAGTAGAAACTCTTGATCATACTTTATAAGAATAAATTATTTTGAAGTTGAATAAAAACGCATGGTATAAAAAAACGTATTATACCTACTTAAATACTATTACCACAGAATAGCGATGGATACTACAGTTACTATGCTATCACTCTATTAACAATTATTCTATGTTATTAACGTAAATCAACTTCATCACTCTACTTCAATTGTTATAATAAATATCCGAAAAATCCAATGAAAATTTTTTATTGAAGACCGTACAAGATTAAAATCAAATCAATATTAATCTATGAAAACCCAGTTTATAATTATTGTATTCAAAGGGCAACCTCAACTCAGGAAAATTTCATCATCATTGATGTAACTTTTGTAAGGTCGATATGACGCTATCAAATGTTTTATAAAAGATTAAGCAGCTGGATTTAAGCAGTCAACACACTAGACATGAAATACTTGGCAAACCGTGTTATGCACGTCTGGTGTATGGGCTGTTAAATGTTTTATAGAAGTTTTATGAAACATCTAATAGAATAACATCGACCTTTAACTCGAAATCTGATAAAGATGTAAAATCAAACTTAAAATGAGAATAGCATAGAAAATACTCCAATTTCACTAATTTATAATGATTATAAATCCGATTAGGCTACTACATTCAATGATTGGATGTAGTTCATGAAAATAATAAAATTACATGGTTTGATGAACAATTGAAAGACAAACTGAATTACTGTATGTACAATTGAGCAAATTAAATTGAACAAGCATTTCTACTGTCAAACCAAACATGATAAATATAATACTTATAATAATTACAATCAATTGAGTAAGAAGCAATAACTACCCATTTCTGTGTTAAATTGAAAGATAGAAAAATTGTCAAAGGAAATTTGAAAAACCAGACCATCAAAGTCTATTACTGTACTTTTATGATATATTTTTGAAACATCAATTTGATAGTTCCCATACTAAATAATTGTCTGAGAATTGTGTAATATTATTTTCATAATAGCAGAGAATTATAGCTGGGAATAGGTTTGGAAAGTTTGGCTAAACAGTTCGTAGAGTTGATTGCTTTTGATCAGGCATAGAAGATAGTACTGCCAAAGTTCAGGGATATGTTATCTTCGTAGGAAAGCTACATTATGATGCCTTAACGACGATTAAATTACATTATTCAATTCCTATTTGTACTCCAACCAATATTTCAACTTGAATTTTCTAAAATTCATGAAATAATTTGAAAACACTGTGCTAACTACGATACGTTTCCAAACACACGAGTAATTGGAAGTGTTCTTAAAATGTCAATTTTATCTTATCTTAACGAGCTCAAGTATTAAAATGATTTTGATCTCATCGCATCTTGTAATGGATTCGATAGTTTGCTATTTCATACTGGAAAGTATGAACAGTGTTCATTGAACACCATTTGAAATTTGCATCATGTTATGATAGAATTCAACATTTTGGGAAACTAAGAATTATTACACGCGAGATTTATAATCTAGACATTACTCTTGAGAATGAAATTGAATTTACAATAAATGTGTAGGAATAGGACAGTAATCTGGCAGGAATTGTCACAAATTAATATTAAAATTAACAGTTGTAAGACTAACTTATATGACATGAAATCTAGAATCTCTAATAAAATATTTCAGGAGAGATCAAGAAGTCAATCCGGTGATGATTATAATATTGTACTTAAGCATGAAGTGAACAAAATTAAATTTGGAATCAATTTCCCATTAGGAATGTGTGATGATTCAAACATTGAATGCATGTAACGGCAGTTTATCGAAATTATGACCTTCAGCGCATTCAAATCTAATCGAGTTAGCAATTAATGTCATCGAACATGAGAAATAAATTCATGGTTCACAAATATGATTGATAAGTACATCAGAAAGGGAGAGTCACTCGTCAGGTTAAGAGGAGGGAAAATTTTTATAGATTTCATAGAATGTTAACAAAAGTTGAAAATGGTCTTTAAAAATTGTTACTTTCAACTTTCCCACCTGTAGGCGACATTGAAATAGCTCAGTACAAGGGCTGGAGTATTTGAATGAATAATTAATTCAATTATTCCAAATCAACTAAAGTATTATAATACTAGAATAAATCTTGATTCATTATTATTGATGGAAATTATTTCAATCTTCAAAAGTTATTGAAATCATTCAACTTATCAGAGATCAATAGATTTTATTTTGATTACAATATACCTACTATGCACCGTGATTGGACTACATTGAAGCAACTGTTATTTCAAGTTCGTTCATCACAAATGGGGATGAAAGCTCACAATATTTTATAATCTTGTGAATTTAACTTGTGACAAAACAAGGAAAAATCCAGCTAGAATAATAATGCTCTTTAGGGACTGAATAATGGTGTTCAGTGAGAATAAAATTAGTCTCAAACCTTACATCATTTGAACGTCAAAAAATTTTTTAAATTACAATAAAATACATCCATTATTGAATTAAGCATCATTAGTTGAATGATAGGAATAATGTTTAAAGGTCAATAATTTCATGAATAGCCTTGAAAAACTAAACAACTTAGGATACTTATACTTAATGGTTCGTGAGCAAGTTATAATAGATTGTGAGAAAATTATGGGCATGTAATTGATGGTTGAACTAAATTAAGGTAGTAATAGTGGGAGAATTTTTTATTGTTAAGACAGGAGAACCTGTTTCTGGTTTTTTGTTCAACCAGACTATGTAACAAGCTTGATTCATGCAGCGACAAGACAAGTACTGTAACAGAGCATCAATGCATGGAATGTAGACCTAATGTGAGTTTAGACTAATGTGTATCTAAATAGAAAGGTTTTCTTGTTTTTCGACGTAGTTTAAAGTTCAACAGATATGGCCGGTATAGGTTTAGCAGTAAATAACTATCTGTGATGTTACACAAACAGTGTTATCGGTATTCGTAGGTGAGTAATAATATACTGTAATTTATTGTTCACATTCAAGTAATTTCCATAACATAAAATACGTCTGACTCATGAAATTATAATAGAACTTTATATAATATACAGTCCATTTAATTAATAACTCTCTTTTCCAATCAACAGACCCCGGTAGCCTGTAGACAGTGTCTGATAGAATTAGTAAATTGAAGAAAGAGCCAATTCACGGGAAGAATTGGTTCCCATTGTTTCTCATTCTATTCCTACTCATTCCTTTACTCATCATTCAAATTTATTTCATCAAAATACAATATAATATCATTGTTGAATTTAGTATAAAATAAAATTGAACAGATTGATTAAATACCAGAAAAATCTGAAATTGTTCTTATAACAAGTAGCAATCATTTCCATTCTATGACTTCTTTTCACTTTCACTTTTTATCCAAAAAGAGTCTTATTGTCAAATAATAATTCCATCTTAATACCTAAATACAATAATAAATAATTAAATACTTGATTTATTCTTATTAGGTTGTGATGATTTTAAACATAATAGATTGGGAGTTAGGGTAGGTTATTGATAATCGTATTTTAAAAAAAAAAAAGGGATCAACTTTAGGGAGGAATAGTAGGAAACAATACCAGCTTGATATTATCTATGATACGGCCTTCAACAATATAATAATATTATTAAAATTCTATCAAAATCGATTGAATGGTAAAGTTATTTGGACATGAAACTATTATAGTAAATGTTTAGCCAAGTCTAAAAACAATACAAAAAATTGGGGAAAACACAATAAAAAAGCCCATCTCACCTGATGGATTGAAGTGATGTTATTAAGGAAGAACCGATGTAATTTATTCAGAATAGGACTGAAAACGAATTCAATACAAAAATCAAAACAAATTTGAAAATTTTGAAAAAATGAAGTATTGAGGCTGTATAATTATTTTACAATAAGATGGATGGATTTTAGATAATTCTGTAGATTGGTGCATTTTCTTATTAAGAAACTTCACTTCACATTAAGTCTATTGCAGGGTAGAGGAGTAGAGATAAGTTAAGATATTATCTAATTTCCATATGATTTTCTTCATGTCTAATTGCAGTTAGAATGATTAAACTGATGTAAATTTTAAATACTGTATTGAACCCTTTTTCTATTTGTTTAGGAATCCCATTACACTTTACTCTTTTTCTAAATGAATGGATTTACAAATCCACTAAGAAAATAATTATTTAGTTCACTGTTCGTGATGTTAAACTAGTTACTAACAGAACATTGCTCATTTCCAGTTATGACACTAATTATCTCTGATTGTTATAACTTGAAATATTTATGAAAAATACAAGGCCGTAGAAAAATGAAATTAGGTGACTAGATCACCCCGTTCGGTCGCAAAAACAAAATATGAAAAAAAAATTAATTGCGGTAGATATTTGATCACAGCAGATCCGTCAGATAGGATTCAGCCATTTCATTATGATACCGAATAGGTAGGTGATACGATACCTCACCTGGAAACCAAAAGTTTCAAAGATGAATCCTCAAAAGCAGTTTTTAGTTGAATGTAGCATGGTTCACACAACAAGGGCGAATGGCTATTACTAATTTGATCTAATAAAAACAAAGCATTTTTTATCAAAGCCGGTAATATTGAAATACCGGTAACCTGAGATTTACACTCCTTAATTCAAGGAAAATCTGGCTTGAAGTGGAACAAGAAATTTGAACAGAAACAGCAATTCAATTATATTGGCACTGGACTTAAAATTTTGTAAAAACCTGAAATTTTGTTTAGTAGTTGTCTACATACGATACCTGCTTTATGGATGGATTTCACAATTCCAGTAGACGTTCAGGTTACTGGAGGCAGGTTACCTGCCTGGCAGCCCGACTCTGCTCTAACCTGAATAAGCCAGCAACCTGTTCAAGTAAGTGGTCTCACGGTTCAGTTTACTTGCTTCAGGTAACATGCCCCCAGTAACCTGAACGTCTACTGACAATCGTAAAATCCAGCCATCACTGACAAATTCCTAAAAAGCAAAACATACAGTCTTTTTAAAACATAAAGCTTACCTCTGACAAGCGGGAGTGCCAAATCTTGGATTTCCATCACAACTCCTTCGAGGACTCCCATCATGAAGGGAATATCCAACAGGTGTAGGATGACAGGTTGATCAGCACCGAAAACATCTCCATGTGCAATGTGGTAGATGAGGGAGTAAGCAATCTGCCCGGCAGCTCCAGTTACAACAACCTTGATTGGTTGGGCCTGCAAATAATGTACTTAGATAAAAACAAAACCCCTGGATGACCTGACTGTGAAGGTCATTTTGATGAGAGGCAAATTGATGCATCCTTCTTAGCCAATACGTTTTGAATTGATTTGATATGTCATCGGACGGTTGGTTATCTTGTGTGTTAGGTAGTGAAGTTTTATTTTTTCTATAATAAGTGCAAAACTTGAGAATAACTTACCATTTTGTATTTTTAGTAAAGGTCACCCGGTGCGCTCGCAGGTTCGTCTTCCAAACAAAGTGAATGACTTGTGGAATAAATGATAAGAAACTAACCGATTTACACTCACACAACAAGGTCATGCCGACATAACAGACATGTTCGCCAACATTACAGTTACAGAACACAAATACATTTCATCTTTGTCGTATCAAGTGAAAGGATTTTCTGTAAAAGAACAGAAAAGAATAATCTTATACGTATATTTCAAATAAAAATACTTTGATTGGAAGCTAAAACTTCAATTTAGAAACAGATCTTATTAAAAGAAAACTGACGAAAATGGATGAGCATCCGAACAGAAGCGCTACCTGTTGATGTTCAGTGAAGATACTCTTGCTTGGCGGTCATTTCAAAATTTAGTCGCGCACATTCCTACAACCTTTCTGAAGAAATAGCTTGCTTGAATTATTCACAAAAATCATTCATATTATTTTCGAGTACTCTCAAACATAATTTTGATTATTCTTAAGCTGGTACTACTTCAAATGAATTTAATTATGTATGGAAAATATCAGTCTGTTTTTCTCAAGTAGGTCTACTCGGTAAAGCCTTTGCTACTAAATGGTGATAAGAGTATTGTACTTTGCACTCCAATGAAATTGATCCATTCATAAAAACCATTATCAGAATCTTCTAGATATTTTTTTAATTGAGACACTTACTGAGTAAGATACAGCTACTGTCATTTCAGTCTGTCATGTGATACCCGGTGTGTTGGAAGCATCAATATCTTATTGAAATGCTCTTCGGTAGATAATGGTAGGTTGTGTGGTGATCATCATTCAAAATTAATGAATGGTTGATTGATCCGACGCGATAAAAGAATTGATTCGGTACTGTTCGTGAGCAATAATTTTATTGAAGACAATTTATTCACTTTTAAAGTTTATTTTTAACAGCAAAACTGGGGAAGATAGTTATGGATGAGTGCGGCACTTTTGCCGAAAAATGGCTTTGCAACGATTTTGTATTGACATGGATGGATGTTTTGCTGTCGACTTTGGTTGTAGGGCCATGTGTGGTAGGTTTTTGGCGTGGAACATGGGAATACATGATACACTTTGAAAATCAGTTTCCTGTTTGGTGGTGTCTTTATGTGAGTACTGCTCTCCACTTGACATTCACCCTTATAAGAGGCGGTTTAATAGAACGGTTCAAAAAAGGTGGTACTTTGTACTCGGTGGTCTCGAGGTGTTACATTTATGTTTTCGCGGTGTGCTGTGCTATGCAGTGGAGAAGCACCTGGCAAATCCTTGAGTATCACATCGGTTTTGATGTTAGACTTGTGTTGGTATTTACAGTACCCAGTCTCATCCTACTACTTATATTTCGGATTTTCGGAAACACATTGGCACCTCCCTACGTCATCGCAACCGATTTCAAAGCAGAGGATGTCTTCGACTTTCCTACAATGTTCAAAATACCGGTAAGAAATTGAACTCACTCAAATGTGTTGCATGATATGTGCTCTCTATTTTTCTATTTTGTTTTTTCTGTTTTCCAGTACCGTAGTGAATTTACCCAGTCTACTTCCTGTTAGATTTGAATTATAATATAAATTATGTTGTAGATTTTGAGAAATCATGATGGGGCTACTATAGTGGAGTCACTTACACGTAGCCTACATATGTATTTCACAGATAGCTCCTAATTCGAATACTATATTTCAATTCATGGAGTGCTTACGAAGAAAAAGTTCACAAGAAAAAAACGTAATTTTGGAAGAATTTATTTGTAATGGGACTTCTTTATTCTACGATTACGGCTCATCTGAAAAAATAATATTGAAGATGGGCTGCATGCACCCAAAAATAATGAAATTTTCAAGTTCACAATATCTCATTCATTTGAATACTTGAAATAATACTTTGAACTTATTTAATAATATATTCTAATTATTAATTTATATTACTTCTTCGTCTATGTTATTGAAAGTCCATAAATTCCTTCATCTCTTGAAATGATTATGAATATAAAAATAATAGCTATATAGAGTGTATTATTATTAAGCTTATGGTTTTTTTTGCGGAGAGACCTTTTCGGGTGTTCCGCCGCCTCGACGAATCATCCAATTTTCCCTAATGGAAAATATGGAAAACATAAGCCATATAGAAGTCCAACACTGAATTTCAATTACTTATCAGTCCCGAAAAATCTTCAAAATCAAATTCTCAATAGAGTGTATTGAGGAGGTACGACTACGACAAATGAAATTGAGTATTCTTGTTTCGTGATGAAGGTAGTTCATCAATAGTCACTAATGATGTGAGTTTTGGAAATTTCATCAACACCAACATCTCCTTATCCTTTTCCTTTGGGATAATGTAGTGAGCGCATAATTATGCACGTTATAACAAAATGAAAAATTTCGCTTTTAGAATTAATAGGAAATCTCACACGAAAATAATTATTAAATAACTACGTTCAAAGTATATATTTGATCAAGCCACAGATTAAGGCACGATGACAATAATATGCTTTTTCTGTGAATATACTAATAGAAGAAATAATTTCCAACAACTATCATTCTAATGTAGTGAATATTCTATGAAAAAACATTGTGGTGAATTCAATTAAAATAAATAATTGTAAATGTGGGTTGATAATAAGTTGATATAAGAGTTCATCGACTCATAGACATATAGGCTACACCGGCGTAATCATGAATGATCTTAACCCAAATTCAGGTTTTTACATCTTAACCCAGTCAGTCTTCTAAGTTGAAAGCAGTAGTTGCAACAGTGAGTGAGAGAGTCTACATCAGTTACTAGATCTCTTTCCGTCTCTTTCTCTTGTCTATTAGATCTGAGAGAATGTTAGCCCAAAAAATTATTACACCACAGTTGATGATATTATCCCAGAATGATACTCTGCTCAGCAAAACTTTCACTTGCAATAAAACCTGCTCCAACATTTTGATATCATTCAGTTGGCACAATGACAGTCTCCTGGTGAGTGATATAAATCTGCTAGTTCATCTTCATTCAAATTCTATTTACTAGACTTGCATGTTAACTAAAGGGTAATTGTAATAGTCTACATTAGTTTCAACAAAGTGAATCCTTTGACACTGCTTCGTAAAAAATTGTGAAAATTTTCCCAGACAAAAGTTGTGATTCAAACAATATTTATTCAATCAGTTGCTATATTATAACGTGATGTATCTAAGTAAGTTGAGCGCAAATAAAGAAGGGCTTACAAATCAAGTCAAGTATGAATTACTCAAATGAAAAAGTCAAGATTTGAATTTCTAGAGTACAGGCCTATCGACGGTATTCTGAAACATTAACATAGAATAGGAACCAACTAAAACTTGAAATCAAATGTCGTAAGTAGATTAAGCAGAAAAAAGTTGTCCTACTACTGAATTCATAAACTATCTCAACAGTTCTTTGCTAAACCTTAATAATCCGGTTTAATTCTTGATAATAACAAGGGTTTCCAGGAATGTGATCTATATTTAAATTCAAACAGAAATGGTTTTTGATTACAGTTGGGGTACTGGAATAAATTGTTATTAATAACAAATTTGATTCATTCGAACTAGATAATATTGTGACCTAACAGTGTAAAAGTGAAGCAGGTTCTGAACTAGAAACATAATTTTTAGGTTCAGATGTTGAACGTTCTTGGATCATCAGTTTTAATACCGTAGGTATACTTTTTCATCATGTTTAATATAGAAGAGTTTCACAACAATAATTATTTAAAAAACAATATTGTCTGTAACGAACACTCCAAATGAGTCTGTTTATGTTGCATAAAATATGTTTTCCAAAACTAAGTTACATAAGTTGGTCTTTGAATATTTTCAAAGGAACGACAAAAAATTCTCTCACTAGGAATAACTCTCTTATTAGTTTACTTCATTAAAAAACTACTCGAACCCTCAAATTTGATAGAAAACTTTCTTCTGACATTCCATTATCAGAAATCTTAATCCTCCAATGCATGTCAACACTTTGTCTTTGAATAGCACCTGCTATGATGAAGACAGCGTTCATACGTTTTCTAATTTTATTTATGAATTCTCAAGTTTTGATTTTTACTAAATATTTCTTAATGTCTGCGGTCGACACATTTATCTGACAGTAAGAAAATCGATCTAATGAACTTATTATTGATTTGAATAGCATTAAATCAACAATTTTGAGGCTTTTGGCTTTGATTCTCGTTCGAACCACTTATTTTGTCTTATTTCTCTTTGAGAACATGAACATATTGATTGAAATGTGCATCAAAGATGTTGATTTTCAACTCATCCCCGTCTGTTATGATTTAGTAGTTGAAATGTCAGTAGGTAATTGTGAAATTATAGAAAAAAACCTAGACATGAAAAATTATGTATTTGTACTCATCACTCTTAGAAAAGTATTCGGTATTTTCCAAATACAAGCTTGAAAAAAGTAGGATACGACGTTTAAAAAAAACCAGTGAATTTTAGATGTGTAGATAGGCTATTATTTTCAACTTCTGTTCTGGACAGAACAGAATTATATTTGTATTCAACCAGTATTCTTCTTCCCCAATTCATTATAAAATTTAGTTTTTCATACAATTATTATCATAGTTTTTTATACAATTATTAAATTATTATACAGTTTAAATGTTAAACTATCCCAATTTTTCCAGTTAGTGATTTTTGTTTCTCTGTAACCCGGTTTTATTGACGATTCTTGGAGAAAATAAATATTTGATTTACAAACTGCCATACTGATACGGCAATATGAGTGCAATACAGTAAATTTTGTTTGCAGATGAAAATTCATTCTTCATATCAATGGTACAGTATAATTGCCGATAAGATTTCTATTATGAGAAAACACTAAAATTCACTGTAGCCTGTAGCTGAAATAATGCGATATTCTTGAGTAGCTGAATTAACTTTGATCATTTGGATTACTTCAACACTTTTAAGATTAGAGTACTCTAATAATCTATAGAGTCTTTGCACTATTATTCTTGCAGTTCCAATCAGGAGATGCCTTAATTGAAAAAAGGGATGAAAATTGGAAAGTTGAAAAATGGGAGAAGGTTGGATTCTATGAAGAGATGACATCCGATGGATTGTCAGCCCAAAAGTCTTGGAAAATAAGAATTCATAATCATGAATATATATCAGGTATAATGTGAGATATTTTAACAGTAGGCCTATAACACAGTTATCACGTTTCTGACATTCTGATTGCCTCAGCTATTTCTAGTTGTTGACTAAGATTTTATTGTAAAAAAAAACAAAGGGAAGAAATAAAGTCTTCGTTTTAATTTCAACTGCTTCAGCACCAATAAGGAGATAGGCCAACCGGTACTCCAAAAATTGAAAAGAAATGCAAATTGAATGGGTGATGGTTGAACAGTATTAAGTAAGATTTTCAATCGATGGCCAGTCAGTCTTGAAAAATGCATAAAATTGAAAAAAAATTCATAAAAATGGATTATATTTTCCTGATAATCAGGTTAACGGCATCCCTGCTATCCCTTAAAATCCCATTCACCACAATATCTCAATAGATTTGGTTTTATGAGGCTTTGAGCTCTCAATCTACCGATGTTATTGTGTTGGAGTACTATATTGGATTCAGGTACAAAATAATTGGATTATTTTACATTGTGCATTGTAGTACTGTATACAACATTCAACATTGTAGGTACTGTATCTGGAAAGCTTCATTAGTGAATTTGTGACAAGAAATGCTGGAAAACCATTAGAGACATAAAATATCTTGAATTTTTTGAAATAACAAGAAAAATCTAAGGATAAGATACAATTATTACATCCTGAATCCAATACCTACCGTATATCGTATCCAAGCATACGATACAATATTATTCTCATCCTTCATGCACTAAATTACTTAAGGTGCCGTACAGAAGGCTTCTCGTATGTCAAGGAATATTCTTGAATTAATTGAGTAGTAGTACATAATAATAATAATAATCCCTATCATATGATCAATATTAAAATTTAATTTTATAGAACAATTAAAAAACAGCACACATTTTTTGTTCGGCAGGCTTCCTATGCGGTTCTCCCAAAATATGATCAGGAACCGAAAAAATCAGTAAGTAATTTCTGAAATAATTGGAGAAAAAATTCCTAGAGCCACTAACAACTAGCTGGTAAAGGTGCTTCAGTAACAAATAATCTAGTCTATTCAATAATTTATTTGATATCAAATTATACTAGTATAATTTAAGTAGATAACTAATTCATTATTTATACACTAATAAACGTTTATAGTATACGAAATGTAGGTTTTCAAGAAACATAGAAAATCTTGTATGGGGAAGAGAGTTAAAAAAATATGCAACCCTGGCTTAAATATAACTATTTTCATGAAATAATATAAGGTACGTATTTTGGTTTTTAGCTTGCCTTTGGTATGAGCTTGATTTTATTTCATGTTGGACTCATAATGAGAAAAGTGAATTTATGTTTTTTGCCTATCACTACCAATAAGAGTGAATGTTATCAATCTATCACTGTCTTGTGAATGGGGATTGCATAATACGTCCTGATTGAAGTGCTTTCAAATAATGCATGCAATTATGGATTGAGTGTTTTCCATATTATTTTACGAAAATTTATTTACTCTTACGTTGTGAATTTTGTCAACTAGCCTACTATATTCTAAACTTACACGTCTCATTTATGAAATGTTATTTCTCTTCAATCGAATTTCCAATATTTTAATTAACATATTACCTATAGAATTATATCATAATCAGTGAAATATTTACGGTATATCAGTGGCGTCATTTCACCAAAACCTTGGGGGGGTCAAACACCGGGGGGGGGGTTGTGGGGGCTATGAAATATCCTCTACAAAAGAGGGGGGTCCGGGGGTCCTCCCCCGGAAAATTGAGCACTTTTGAAACCAAAAAGAGGGGTTTAAGCTTATTTTAAATGTCAAATGCACTTTGAATTATAACAAAATTATGAGTAAGATTTCTTTAAATATACGCAGAAAATTAATGCAAAACGACAATTATCATTGACAACAGACAGAATCATAGTAATATTCTGGTAAGTTGGTCATCTTCTTAGATAAAAACGATAAACGTGATCAATACATTCAGACGTTCGTACTAAAAATAATAATTTGTCTCTGCAGTTATCATTCAGACCTATATGTGTACACTAATAAATACTATTGAATATTACGTGTTTGAAGAGTGTTAATAGTAGTTGAATAGTGTAATTAATCAATATTTTTTTTAAATTACAAGAATACAAAAATTTTTACTCTGCCGCTAAGTTTTCAACATTTGACCGGATAAAATGCTTATTTGTACATTAGCTAGTACAGAATATTTTCTGTAACCCAGGAATCAGGGGGGGGCAAATGCCCCCCCCTGCCCCACCCAAATGACGCCCCTGCGGTATATTATATTGTACCTTTGACAATATTATTATAATTTGAGAAAATCATAGCTTATTCAAAGAATGTTATTATAAAATAAATTTAAATAGTATTTAAAATCTGTTTGTTACTTTTTATGATAAGTGTGTTACCGCACTTTAAATACAAACATAAGATACGATAGATAAGAAGTAATACATAAGTTCAGACAATTCTTTAAACCAATATTTATTTTGTTCTGTGTAGTCATTTTGATAACTTGATAATATTAACACCACATTAGAATTAGCATCTTTACCGTAATGAATTTATAAGAATGTCTACTTTCAAACACAGAAACAGAGTCAAAATTTGAACGCAATGCAAAACAAAATCTATTGTTTTTTTTCAATTTTATAACTTGATCTCATCCAGTTGAAATTTTTATGATCTATATTTATTTATTAGAGATTGAATGTGAGAGGGAGGCATAGAAAAATGACGGCAACCACCTATTGTAATACTTTTCAAATTTCGTGATGAACCGCAAGTTTAAAAAAGGAAAAAGCAAGTTTATTTCTATACTCATTGAAGTAGACCTAAATAATAAAACCTCAATTTATTCCTCTTCAAAACCACCGAACAAAGATAAATGGATAATGCCTCCTCCAAACCTCCAATAAAGGTTTGAATTGATGTGTTTATTTGTTAGATAATTTAAAACTCACAATTTTCAATGACAATAAGTCAATAAAATATGGTTTTCTGTTCGACTTTGCTCAAACCTAAATAATAATTGGTGTCAACAGATTCCACAACAACTGCTGATGGTTTGCTGATCACATAAGAATCGCATCATCACAAACATCAAAATGAAGATTAAACATATCTTCACTATCCGAATACCAAGTAAGATGAATGCAAATTTCAATAATTCATTCTCCACTGATTTAAAAGGCGGTTGTGGGTTTGGGTTACTATTTACTATACTAGGTAATTACTTTTTGAAAAAAAAATATTCAATAGAAGACAGTTGATGTATCCAATTTGGTTATCTGATTGTAATACAGTACCGGTACTTTAACAATATTATAGGAACTAATTATTCAGTAGAATGAGTTCGAGATAAAAGCTACAATTGAATATATTATATTCCATCTTTTTTAAAGCTCATTGAAAACAACGTGATAGATTGCTCATGTAAATATGATTGCTAGAAAATTGGTAGAACAATCATTTCAATAGTAAACCCAGAAATCCATATTTACGAGATTATTATGATCAAATTATATTAAATGACATGAGGGTTTGGAAACTATTAAGCAGAAGAAAAACTAACAGTTTGCATCGTTTTTATTTGAGATAAATCAATTATAATATCGGTGGATACTGAATCGAATGGATATTTAATCATAATGTCAACCTTATCTATATGTAAATATTCTCCCATTTATGAGATTGATTGCCAGAATTGAAAATTTAATTCAGAATTGAGCATGTACCATTTATTATAGAATATGATGAATACCGTACTTCAGTTTTCAACTTTATACAAAGTTTATCAAGTTTTATTGCGAGCAGGCAAATTATTTGATTACATTTATATGAAATTCCATTTTTAATTTCAAGTGATTGATACTCATGATCAAGCTTCATTGAGAAACAAAATGTTTCTCTATTTAATAAACTAATCAATGAAACAAATAATGCTAAACATATATCACTTTTATATAATAATTGTACTGCACTGTTGTCATTTGAGAATGCTCTGTTTTGAGAATGATTTCAAGTGTTGTTTATTCAATTTTTAGATTTCTTAAAATTTCATTCATTAAAATAAGAATATAGGTGGGTATAGTCTAAACTATCTTTTCATTCTTAATTTTGAGAATATTATTCTACTACATATTTTTCATTAGAAATAATAAGCAACAAACGTATGCCGACCAGATTTTTAAACTGACAGGTAGAAAACGTTTTTACTTTGTTGATGAACACAACAAATGTATTTTTGACGATTTTAATTCATAGGTACTGTATGAATATACAATGCAATGTACTCTTTCGAGTGTAATATAAATACATATATTTCTTGTTATGTTTTATTGGGAGTTCATCAGAAGTTCTACTGGTGAAGCGCATTTCAAGAACGGTAATGGAACTAATATTGAAAATAATCCCCTAATACTGTACTTTCATATAGTTTGGATCTACTCCGACGGTAAAGAAAAATAATACTGAATATTGATTTATTCATTTTATCGTTGTTAAAATATAATTTATAAAGAATTTGATAGCAATAACAGCAACATGCATTCCATTAATAAATTATTTTAAAATAAATATTTTGGTGCGTTTTAAGCCAAGAGGCACTCTTAGCTATGAATGGAAATTAACTACAATCAGTTATCAATATTAAGAGGCCTCTGAACTTATTTATTCAAATTATCGTTGAATTTACCCGTATAGTAGTTAGTCAAGGTTCATTGACAAAGTCAATAACATGATCGGATTGTAATATGTAAAACCAACAGTTCCGACACAACTCTGCAAAAAATGCAATTATTCTAGTCAACAACAGTGTTAAATTTTTTATGAATTTGATAATACAATACATAATATAATTTTTAATACCTATCGACTTTAGATAATATTATTACACTTTCAACTGTACTGTTATGGTTGATATTCTTCTAGAAGTTTTCTACATTCATGGAACAAACAAAAAATGAATGTGCTAATTTTGTCGTATCAAATTCTAAAAGAATAACTAATTTTGTCGAATCAAATAATTTTCTGAAATGCATTTTCAATTGAAAGGTCTTTCAAACGAAAATAAATAATGTGTTCTACTTTTTTATAATTCAATTGTATATAGTGTTTGCTTTATAAAAAATATTTGATAATTAGAAGATTAAATACATAATATTTAAATTATGTATGGAAAGAAATTCATACTCAATATATCAGGGAATTCAGCAAATTTTCACTGTTTCTATGATCGCATACCTGGATTTTGGAAGAATAATATCCTATTAGATTTTATTTACTGTATTTACTGTATTTACCGAATCGGATTTCATTTTTTCTTTCTCATGACTGGAAATTAATTTACATTTTAGCAAAAGTAAAGAAAAAGGAGAATGAATATTTAAAATGACAATACTAACCACCAATCTTATTAGAAGGTTTGGGATCAAACCTAGTGTACGACCCAAACCTTGATCGTGCCGGTGTCTAATCGCAAGATTAGATAAGAGACTTACACTTGTTATTCCCATAGTAATAAGGGTGACCACTTCAGGCCTTTTTCCGCTGAATGTAGTTCATTTATGAGAATCAAAATAGTAGCAAGTAGCAGGCAAGTCTAATCAGTGAGATCAGATAAGAGACGGCACGTACCACTCCTGTTGTAACGGTGACCGGCTTATCCAAATACAATTGAGCTTCAAAATCGCTTCCCGGTGGTTCGGGACCCACATACAGCTGTAGGTCTACTCATCTCTCATCATCACCCTTCCCATTACCCACGCACAAGCTAAGAGCTTATGTGGGCATGACCACAGCAAATCTACATTATTATATTATTATAGTTCACTAAGTGAGGTCTAATTTTAGGATTTCTCTGAAAATTGAAAAGTTTTCTAGATGAATCAAACATGTAAACGATTATCTTCAAAGTAGCTACTTGATTGTTATCACATTTTTTGAAAAGAAAAACGTGATACTAAAATTGTTTACATTTATCAAAACTCCTGACCATTATTTGAAAAGGGGAAATTTGAAATAATTTAGAGTGGATGGGTTAAGACATCCATAATATATCATAGATCTATCTAATCATCTGTAATATGATTCAGAATCATTAAATTCATGTGAGCATACAGGCTTCTTGTCCTTCCTCCATTTATTGAAGCTGTGTTGGAATATTAGTTTCCTCGTCGGGAAATATCCTAATACTGTATTTTCTCCAAAATCTGTAGATTAGGTAATAACTTTTCTAATGAGAGAAATTCATAATGAAATTGAATGAAATCACATTGTATGATTGAATTCTAAATGTAAACGGTGCGGTATGAAAAACCATGATACATGAAAAAAGAAGAGACATGGGAGATAGCAACGAATAAACCAATCCTCAAAAATGCAGAATAACGCAAAGTATAAGAGAATAGGATCAAAGTAGAGAAGGGTACTTTATGATCTTTACAAACTATGAAATTTGATCATGAATAAATGACTGACAAAATTGGCTTAACAAATCAGGCAAGTATAATAAATAAGATAAGAAATGACAATCAAACTTCTTCGCATTTAATAAGATCTACAAGAGCTTGACTCTCAAGTCAAGAGTTGGAAGCCTCAAACACTACACTCGAGAGGCCGCCTACTAGGAACGAAGTGCAATAAAAGATCTTGGAGAGGATTTAGTACAAGTATTTTCCCAATGCTCAGTTCAATAATGAACCATAAAAATCTCCTTATTGTGAAAAAATCGTGTTGTTAAAAACAATGAAGATGAAGTCGTTTATTTTCTGTCATGTCCCTGTCACTTCAACATGTGTTGGAGCTTGAACTGGATTCACATAGAGTGATCCAGTATTTTATCAGAAGAGTTAAATAGTACTGACAAATTTGAGAATAGATGGCGAATCATGAATCACATTATGATAACATGTTTCTGTAATTGAAAGTAGCCTATGGTTGAAGCTGGCACAGGCCTTGAAAAAGTCAGATATTATACATCACTCAACAATATTAAATATTCAGTTAAAGTAACGACTTGTATTAATACAGTTAGTTAAAGTAACGACTTGTATTAAACTTGTATTAATAGCAGTCGTTACTTTAACTGAATTTTCTACAAGTATTTCGTCATGCAAAACAACATTGAATATTAAATAATAACGTTGGAAATAGGTGGATAGAAAATAAAGGAAAATACTGATTAAAAATTGAAAAATGGATGTTATGATGGGACAATTTTCCTGGAATTCACCTATAGACCTTGAACAATACAGAACAGGAAGTGCTACTCAGAAAATACTAGATATTTATTTCAAATCAGCTCCAGTTTTCATGCTGCGATTGAATTTTGATCATCTATGACGAGCATGTCGTCGTATGAGCTGCGGTAAGACAGTGTTTCTCGATAAGAAGCCAGTTGCGACGTTATTTAATGGGGAGACTAACGTCCATTGAGCTACTAAATTCGACCAAAACCCAGATAATAGTCTGCAATTAGATCGGGCAATAACTGTAAAATTTTAGTGATCGATTCTGTTATCTAGTGTGGTGGGTGACGCCAAATTGTGGCTGGACTGAAGGACGTGGAATGGTCATTTTGCGAGAATAGCTCGGTCAGTGTGGATTTGACTGTATGTGGCAGCGGCTCCAGGATTTCTCGACGAAATTCCTCCAGCGCGGAGCTATGGTGAGCGGCGTAATCAGCTGCCTATCCAACAAAAAGACACTGCTGCGAATACGTCTCACCACACTCACCATATCCGAGATCCTAACCATCGAGTGTCATGAGCGCATCAGCTGACCACTACCACAGATAATACAGAGTATCCTCTCCTTTTCTGTGCCACTACTGAGTCTCTTCAGCCTTCCGACAGCCGAGATTAGAGTTATTCAAGTGCAGGTTGTATTACAAAATTACATATTTGAAAACAAAATTATTCTGAAATTTTCAACAAGTCGACTCTACAACCTCGTCACTTTGAACCTCCAAGTTAGATCGAACCGTCGACTTCATGATTTACTGGGGGTTATCTTATCTTATTAAAGGTAAGCGCTTTCAATTTTCTATAGTAAGTCATGTAACTTACTATTTTTCAGATAATTTTGATATTTTTTAGATATTTTGTAGGTAATTTTATTAGACCTAAGCTCCCCACTAAGCTACAGTTATGTGGCAGTAATAAAAAACAGATTTTTCTATTCCTTTGAAGAAGATTCCAGTTTCTAATTATTTAATGAATGGGAATTTAAATGAAAATAGAAATAGATTAAAATTAAAATGATTAAATTTTTCTAATAGATTTCTAATGATAAAATAATTCCATCCCACATAGGCCTAATTCTTATAACAAAACTGACAAAGCAAAAACATAACAGCGAAAAATCATGGAGATTATTTTTGCGTTCCACTTGCTTCATCTTTCAATTTTTATTACAAATAACAATATATTATGAACCCCTGAATATTTTCTTTTTTCGTTACTTTTCTTATATTATGTCTACTTGGATACGCATCAAAATGTCTATGAATACAGCATCAAACATGTCTACTTTCTTTAAAGGGTTTCTTGCTAAGGAGTAAACACACACACATTTATGGAAGCTCCAATATGTACCCTAACGATAAAACCAATAATCAACAATAAAAATCTATTGAAACAAATTAATCTAATGATATTGAATTTGAGAAGATCCAAATTCTATTCAATTATTATTAAAATAAATATATTTCATATTACAGTATTATTTTAATGACATAATCTTAAATTTGAGCTAAACCAAATATATTTCACTTAATTATTATAAAAATAAATGAATTAATTGAAATGAATAAATTTTCATTCTCTATTATTTTTTCAACTGGTTTTTAATGATTTAATATATTGAGAAATTGGATTGGATCGATTAAGATAATCAATCTTCATCAGAGTATCTGAGGATTAAATTTTTAGTAGGGAAGAAATTCACCAACTCGAAAATAAATAATTATTGAGGCTCTTTGTAAACGATCGCATACTTACTCACCACAAAAGGGAAGACAGAGTGAGCTAGAATATCTTATCAGTGAATTAATCTCAAAATAACACGAAGAAATAGAGGCTATTACACCAATTTAAAATCGGAATATGTCAGACATGTCGCTTGATCGTTGACAGTTTGAAAATTCACACAAATTTCCAGCGTCCCACTTTTCTTTCAAAACAGTGTACACACGGAACGGGATTCTCTCAAAGTCGTGTTTTGCTTGAAAAAGCATTCTAAATTTGACACACACTCACACACGAATGAAAAATATGAGATTTACTTGGAGGAAGACTCTATTTTGGAGTGGGAGATTCTATATTTGTTGACCGATTTCGATAAGTAGTGTCCAATATCACATAATTTCTGTTATGAATGCGTTTGAGCCAGGGACAGACATTTTCAAGCTGCATCCTACTGAAATATTTCAAGGTAATAAATTCAAGAATTCCTCATGGTATGATACCACGTGAAATGAATTCAATAATATGTCGAAGTTGAGAGACACAACAAAATACTTTTGATACATTTGAATACATGTGATACAAACAAATACATTTGAATAGAGAAATTAATTTATTTAAAATCTGATAATAATTTTGGAAAATAATCAATTTGAATAGCACAATATTAATATATTTTAATAATTGAAACCACCGTGTAAAGACGTGTGCTGTTTGGCAAATTGAGGTATAAGATAGTTATGTGTCATAGGCTAGGTAATGTGTCAATCATAAGATAATAACAATTCAATGCAAGTTCATACGTCGAGACACTTTATAACAAAGAAAATTAACTCGAAAAATTTGATAATAATCTTCTATAAATATTTCATGGAATAGACCAATCAACAATAAAACATGGCATAAATGGCTCTGTTAAGATTATTATAAAAGTTCGGATTGGATGCCTGATCGCAAGTACGCCTGATAATTAGGTGTCTATGTAGCTCCATTAATCTCTCATGATTATCCTTCCCATTATAGCCACGTGAAAGCCAAGAGCTTGATCTTAGGCTAGGCTTATAAATATGAGCAAAAAATATAATTTTTATAGTTTTACTTAAATAATTTTATCTTATTTTAAAATAAGCTTACTGTAGAACTATCAAGTTGACTTCAAAATAGTGGGAGTAGGCGATTGATTCAATTATTTAGAAAATTAAAACTTGATTATTCTCAAACACTTACATCATTTCAAATCCATTTGGAATGCGTGTTGCAAGATTTTTGAATGAACTTCCAAATAGTGGAAGTAACTGACTGACTTAATAACGAAGAAGTTGAAACAAATACAAAGTTTATAATTTTAAACTCCTACATTGATTTCAATCGATTTGAAATCGTATTGACATACTTTTGAATCGACCACCAAATAGTGGGAGTGGGCTATTAATATTGAGTATCATAAATATCTATTAAGAAAAAATATAAAATTGATTATCATAGATCCATACTAATAAATTCATTTCAATAAATTGGTACCAATAATTAATATTCATAAGTAAGGGAAAATAAAAAATGATTTTACTCAATTGAAATCCTACAAATCCTTAATTAAGTCCAACAATAATTTCTATCCATTTGAAATGAGAATTGCAGGAATTTTGAATGGATTTCCAAAAGGAAGGAGTTAGCGATTGATTTGATTAAACATTTATAAGTACTGCACCTTAAAAAATTCTGATTAATCTTTTTTGAGTCCTACCATGGATTAAATCCAATTTAATCCATGTCAAATTATTATCGTTGTAGAACTTTTGAATAGATTTCCAAAAAGTAGGAGTTGACGTTTTATTCAATTACTTAGTAGGTATTTATAAGTAATAACAAATAAAAGTCTATTATTCTTGATCATTGAGTTCCACAATAATTTTGACCTATTTGAAATGCGTATTGTAGAACTTTTGAATAGATTTCCAAAAAGTAGGAGTTGACGTTTTATTCAATTACTGGAGGTATTTATAAGTAATAACAAATAAAAGTCTATTATTCTTGATCATTGAGTCCGACAATAATTTCAACCCATTTGAAATGCGTATTGTAGAACTTTTGAATCGATTTCCAAAAGTAGGAGTTGACGTTTTATTCAATTAAGTAGGTATTCATAAGTAATAACAAATAAAAGTATATTATTCTTGATCATTGAGTCCGACAATAATTTTGACCCATTTGAAATGCGTATTGTAGAAATTTTGAATAGATTTCCAAAAAGTAGGAGTTGACGTTTTATTCAATTACTGGAGGTATCATTTTATAAGTAATAACAATTATAAATCTATTATTCTTGATCATTGAGTTCCACAATAATTTTGACCTATTTGAAATGCGTATTGTAGAACTTGTGAATAGATTTCCAAAAAGTAGGAGTTGACGTTTTATTCAATTACTTAGTAGGTATTTATAAGTAATAACAAATAAAAGTCTATTATTCTTGATCATTGAGTTCCACAATAATTTTGACCTATTTGAAATGCGTATTGTAGAACTTGTGAATGGACTTCCGAATAGTGGGAGTGTGCTTGACCTGTGGCGCTAATTGAAGCGTTAGCGGGGGCAGGTTTTGTGTGTGTGATTGCTGAGCGGTGGTGGGGTTTCAGCGCTCGCGGGCCGAGGGGAAGGTGGCGAGCAGCAGACGAAGGAGGCCGGAGTTGGCAGCTGGAGTTTGGTTGCGTGGTGCAGAGAGTGGTGCAGCGCTGAGGAGATGAGAGGCAGCTCAGCGGGCATTTCGGACGGACTTCGCGGCACTTCCAAGCTGCACTATGCCGTACTCACGGCGCTTGACATGCTCATCTCCTCGGCGCTTATCTCGCCGCTGGTGGTCAGCTACTGGAGAGGCACCTGGTGTCTCATGGACCACTACGTGTTCCCTGACCGTCACGACTACTCCAGCTACGTATCGCTGTCAGTCGGTTTCTCCGGTCTGCTACTATTCACCCTCCTCCAGCGACCTTTAGCTACCTACCTGGACCCCGACAAGCACCGCATGTTCTACTACATCAGCTCGCGCCTCTACACGGCCGTGTTCGGTTTCTGTTGCGTGAACTCGTGGCGCGGCGCCTGGAAGTTCCTCGACGTCTACACGGGCGACGGCGTCGACGCGCTGCTCATCTCGACGCTCGGCTCGGCGCTGCTGCTCACCTGCTTGCGCACGCTGCGCAACATCTCCGCCGCGCCCTTCGCCATCGTCACCGATCGCACCGACAACTACTTCCAAGTGCCCACCATGTTCAAGGTGTCTGTAAGTAGTCTCAACGTAAAAGATATGCACGATTTGGGACATTACTGCAACTAACAAACGTTCATCTTCACATAAAATAAAGTGTTCACATTGTTCAGGGTGTCTGTAAGTAGCCTCAACAAACACACGTGTGGCACGCTCTCATCTAACCAACGCACGTTGCACGATCTGGGGCATAATCGCACTTGAAAAACGTTCATCTTCACACAAAATCAATTTTCAAAAATCAAGTGTTCACCATGTTCCAATTATTATCCAAGCCATACAAGCATAGTATGCACGATTTGGGACTATATAACCAACAAATACTCATTTTCACACAAAATAATATGTATATAAGTGCATAAAATGTACATAGGTGCATAAAATGTACATAAGTGCATAAATATGTAAATACCAAGAGTGGACATGAAAGCAATTACTGAGTGATCATGATGTTAAATCACGAAAACTCAAGACTGCTCAATGGGTAACCGACACAAATATAGGGCAAGGTGGAACCTACCCGTAAAGGTCTCCCACCGATAAAAAAATCATATGAATATATTTTTCTTATATGTGTATAAAACTTTCTTAGGGCCGGTTTCTCCAACGTCAGTTAAACCAATTTTTAGTTTAAACTTGGGTTTTACCACTCACTAGAAACTTTTTTGTCAGAAAGTTCGATGTTAGCATCATTGAATCAAATGGTCAGCTGTTCGGACATCGAACTTTCTGACAAAAAAGTTTCTAGTGAGTGGTAAAACCTAAGTTTAAACTAAACTGTCGTTGGAGAAACCGGCCCTTAGAAGTGTAGCCTATTTAGCCGTGACAATTCCCTTATCTGTGCCTCAACACCTCTGTACCGCGTTCAAAACTAATCCCACCGCACTTATCCACGATATGGGACATTATCGCACCCAATGAGAGGGTTGACGATGAGAGATGGCGACTGTTTTTAGGCAGTCGGAACCGACGGCTTTTCGTCTCCTCCGAAAGTTTTAATATGAAGGTTTGAACAGCAAACAAATGCAAAGCCAATCAACGTGCACAATACAATATACAGGCATTATTTTACAGGTGGATCAGATATATCAGATTCTTTGGATTTTTTTACAATAAATAATTTTCTTCACTCATTGATGCATGCCTTTAATTGATGGGAACATAAGAACAAGAAGGAATCATGAAGCTGCTGCATGTTTTGGGAAATCTTATAATATTACGTATTTTATGTGTAGAGAGTGCCGTTACTCTCTGAGAATTCTTAAAGAGTTACTCATAAAAAAATTGCCTAGAATATAAGTTTGTTACCAATGAAATGGCCGGGGAAATTGCAAATATGTCAACAAATTTACAATCTTGTAAATCTTCGGTGGCTTCGAGTATTAACACTTAGTATTTATGCTAATTTTATTAATTATACAGAGAAAAAATAAATTTGAATGTTATATTTTCTAAACATTATCTGTATTTTCAAGGAATCAATAAAACAACTGGAAACTTGAATCTTTAAAACTAAATGCCGCATAAAATTGGTGAGGTGGAGGGAATTCAATTTGGTTGACAACCGTGAGACTAGAATCATCATGTAAATTTTCCGTAGGTTACATAAGCACTGGTGGATGGATCTATGATTGAGTTTATACTCGTTATTTTCAAAAGGTGAACAGTTAAATAAGATTATTTCATTACCAATAGGAGACAAGGTTCTTACGATAGTTACAATAATAATATTATTTATATCATTACAAAATAATAATACAATAGAGAAATTATGTGAGTTTTTTAAGGAACTTTGAATTCCTTTTTGAATTGAACTTCATACATTGATCAGAAATATCATTAATTTTGATTCCTTTCAGACATCCCAATTGAAACTTTGCCAAATCTCTTCAGGAAGTTCAGAGCAAATGAAACCGAAAATCAAAATAAATACTACTAGGGGAATGAGTTAGAACAATTCTGAGAGAAATACCAAGAGCTGTTATAGTCTGAATTAAATTTGTTCACTAATAATATTTGAAATCACAGTGGCGAGTGGCCTAAACTCGAAACAAGTAGGCCTACGCTAACGTAGGGTAATGATTTGAAGGAGCTATTTGAAATGAATTTATTCCTTCAACTTCTTACACCTCTACGGAAAGACATAAAAAATACACTAAATGTTGTGATATCATAAAAAGAAGATTACATGTTAATCAAGTGCTTTATTACGTCAAGCAGATTGATATTAGTTAAGCGGCATTGTAGTTTTAAAGTAAAAACGTTGCTACAGAAAAAATGGCAAAGTAAGTTAAACAAGATTCTTGAAAAGAATCTTTCGATCATCATTACACACACAGTACGGTAACCCAGAAAATAGAGATACTATGATCACCACAGTATTAAAGGGGTTATTAAAAACCAAAAATGTTAATTTCCCCGTAATTCGGCATTATTTCAGTTTTTTTTTTTCATTTTATTGATGTTGGTGGCTCATTTAGAAATGATTGCTGAATCTAATTTATTCAGCAATTTATTCAGTATCCTATTATAATTCATACAAGTTGGAGTTGGACGAAATATTTTTTAATCAACAACGATTTTCAAAACGCTTAAAATAACCAAGAAGTCATCACATTTTAAGAAATCGATTATTGGCTGGTGACACCTTCAACCTCTTTCAATCAAATTAAAAACACTGTGGGTCATTCTTTTCAATCTGCAACTATGGATTCATTACATACTAGTAACAAAAATATGTTGAAAATATTTTGTGAAGCGAATAAAATAACTAGCCTACAAATTGTAAGAAATTTGCTCTACTTGGACCTTCAGAAATTGAGTGATTAGGAGATGGGTGTAACGTGCGTGTGGGATGTCTATTGAGTTCCATTGATCTTGATGGATCTTTCCCATTGATTCTAGTGCAACTTTCGTAAGCAACCAATCCTTCCCGAAGAACTGCTAAATAAGAGTAATAAAAATCAAACACCAAATTAATTAGATAAATTGGGAAAATGAGCAAGTAAGGATCAACCAACATGGAATAAATAATCGAATTTTATTATCAGTGAATAAATAGGGTAATGACTAACTTGAATCAATTATTGTAATTCAATGAGTATTCAACAATGACTAGTAGGAATAATATTAATTTTTTGCTTTGATAAATTCTTAAATAATGAGGATCTTGACGAATAATAGATTTAGATCAGAGTTATCAAATAGATTTCTAGTTCCCAAGAAATTTAAAAACCGGCTGATCTTACATGACTTGGTCAGTCAACTTTGAATCAATCACCATAATTCAAAATGCTATAATTGTTCGAATAATTGTTATGTAAATTGGTAACCTATTGTACATGATACCCACTTTTATACTTAGTTATTAACGCTTTGAAATTGTCTGAGCTCATTAGCTTATTGTATGTAAGCTAGCACCGATATTTCAGAATGGCATTTCAGGGAGCACTAACAAGTTCATGGTTTATGTCTTTTGCAAAGAAATTCGTTCCGGCAATCAGCACATAGGCACATAGTCTGCAATACGTAATAGATCTTTTTTGTCAAGTTTCAAGTTGTATGCCTTAAAGTGATTAATTCATTAGAATCCCATACTTCAACAATATCGTTCGTTTTGAAATGGAATAAATGAAAGATATCTTACACTTCGTGTGCTTCTTTAACTAGACGAACAAATTAACAAGCTCTATGATTGTTTTTCCAATTCAAGGTAGTCTTCACTTACATAATACATTGAAAACTGAAGAAAAAATTTCCAAATCACAATCTAATGATTCATAAAAGAATATGAGTGAAGAGTAGTATTATACTGTAGATAGAGTAGGCCTATCATGAAATAAACATACCATGTACTTAATATCATGAAGTAATTTATTAGCCCAAGTTAATAATTATCTGAGATTTAAAGTAGAGTTTTGAATATTCTCTTATAAAATAAGAAGTGACTAAATCACTGTTAATAATCATTACAGTTTCACTTTTCTATGGAGTTTCTTTGGAATGCATTTCACTTATAAGGGGCGCCACTAGATAGGAAGGCTTCTTCATGGTTCATGGAATATATACGGTAATTATTTCTTGATGTGGAAATGTGCATGTCATTTCTAATGGAGGAAACATGAGTAATATTAAAGATTGTAACAGTTTATTGAAAATTCATTGGCAGCTTTTTACAAAATTGGTGCACTTTCAATTTATTATGTTACCATTCATATTAATGAAGACCTATCCTAAAGTATAGAGCCCAACAATACCTTATAATCACAAGTATCTTCTGTACTGCTAAGGACTAAACCAACCAATCGGTTAACTCCAGTCTACTCTCAATAATGCATGAGAATGAATCCGCAACCGAACGACATTATGACTGTAATGCCCGGTTTTTTAGTCGCTCAATAGACAGTTTATGGATCCAATAACTTTATCGAATCAATAACCATGTGTTTTCAAATGCAAAAAAAACGTTATTGATTCAATAAGTTTATTGAACGACTGAAAAGCGTCCATTATTTTCAACCCCTTGTCTCAGTAGATTTTTGAAGTTATTTTGAACTCAGTATAGCATATCCATGCAGCATAACAAATGTTGTTCTTCATTTGTCCTAGAGCGAAAGTTGTAGACCAATTACTTAGGTTATTCCCTCAGGAAGAAGTCACAAAGGAATAAATCAGGTGACCGAGCCGCGACTAATGCAGATTGCCTCACCAGGACATGAGCTTCCCTGGGAAGTGTTCTTGCAAAACATTTATTGACACTTGTGAAATGTGTGTCGTAGCGCCGTCCTGCTTCAACTACACTTCTCCCACACCTATCACCTGTCAAGAAAATTTTTCTTGAATATTCTTGAAATTCCTTTGAATTGTGAAAACGGGAAAGCAATCCCACTAGCATTATTAATAAAGTTTGCTCCAATAGGATTGGATGTTTACAGATGATTTTGGAATAAATAACATAGGATAGCCTTTGCTAGCTATTTAAAAAGCTAATTGTTGCTAACTATTGAAAAAATGAAAACGTCTTCACTAGTTGATTTGAATTCAAGTATTTCATCTGAACTGTTGAAGAATCTGATTGTTTCTACAAACTGATTGCGGGCTAGAACAAAATCTAAGACTAGGCGTACACCGGTTAGTCAAGACAAGAAAAGATGAGATTAGTCACGTTTAGTCACAGTACTTCACATAGTTGCTTATGAAGCGACACACACCGATTAGTCATTGCATCGGTGTGTGCTGCTTCATGAGCAAGTATGTGAATTAATGTGACTAATCTCGTAGTCTTGACTAACCGGTGTACGCCAAGCCTTAGGGTGCAAATATGCACTATGCATTTATGCATGCAAATATGCATAGAGTATTCATACCCTTAGTGAATGGAAGTTGTCTCCAATAATATACAGTGTGAAGACGAGAAATATTTATAGTTCTAGTGACAAGTAAAAGCACACCCTCAATGTCAACCTTGAATCGAGAAAGTAAATAAACATTGGCTATAGACTAGTAGGGTAGGGGGCTTATCTCATCATCTCAAATGAAGCCAAAATTCTAAAACCTTGGCGTCCATTATTATTGAATGTGAAAAGGTTAGTGATAATTCGTTAGCTGGAAGATATCTAGAGAAATTAATACACGACACTCTAAGATACGCCAAGCCACTTCATAGTTCGGGAATGTGCCAGATGAATATGAATGGAACTTGGCTAAATTTAACCTAGTAAATGCATTAACTTACACAACTCGCAAATCAAATGATTCTGAATAACCAAACCAAAAACATTTTATTTTCATTGAAAGTTTATTTTTACTTGGTCGTGCCGACATCTAATCGCTTATAGATTAGATGAGAGACCTGTATCTGCTACTCTCATTGCGTAGGGATGATCGCTTGAAACCTTTTCCATTGAATATCACCTGAAGCTGGACTCTTGTCATCACCACATAAATAAGGATAATTCAACCAAACATATAGAATATACTAGAATATAATAGAACATAATAGAAAATACTTTTTCTCTGGGACTTTACAGCCCTTTAACATTGAAATGAAAATCGGAAAAGAGATGTCCGACAAAGCTGAATAAATACAGTACAGCAAATTCAAACTGCTGAAATTCAAATTCAAATTCTTTCTGCCAACTACCAACAGAAAAAGAAGTTGTGTCGTTGTAGCAATTCATCAAAACTGGGAAATTGGTGAGTCCTTGAACTTGAGAATACGTAGAAGTGTTATGTTAATAGCGAAAAAGATTAGGCCTAAACAATTATTCAATTTGAAATCAGCTCAGCAATCCTCTTGGAAGGCAAGCTTCTAGTATTTTGCTCAACTCAAGCTTATCTACATCGTAAAAGCTAAAACAGATTGAATAAAAAGGAGCGAACATGTAGGCGGTTGACTAGAATTCCAGCTTTGAACTTCATTCATATAGGCTACAGAAATATTCACATCGCAAGACGAAGTATCAACTTTACAACAACCCAGAAACTGCTGCGTTATATATCGTTATGTATGTGAACGAAAGTTGTCAGCACGAAAAGGAAAATTGTCCATAGCGAAAACTGACATCAAGTCACACACTGAATTCCAGAAAAATTTGAATTTAGTAACAGTCAATCAAGGGCGGACCCAGGGGGCGGGTGATAAAAGGGAATTAATAGAGAAAAAAATTTAAAACATGAAGGAAAAGTATACTCATGTAGGGTTTATACAATATATCGAGGTACCCCCCACCCCCAATGGAAATTTCTGACTTTGCCTGTGCAGTCAATTGAAGAAATGAGAAAACTACCCATTCATACTATGGAAAGAAGACAAAAATTTAACTTAATGCTTCTTCAAATATTCAAAACTCCACGACCAAGATATAGACAGACTCTCGTCTAAACATACTCCTTCTTGCTCACTTAAAATGAGGTTGGAGAGATGGAGACTAAAAATTTCTACGGTGAGAGAATGATGATTTCTACACATATGACGATGATTTTATCACCAAGAGATGACGTACTTAGAGAAGTCGATAACTTCTTACATGAGACATTTCATGTACATTTCACATGAGATTCAATTTCCAAAATTGTATTCTAGGTGATAAGATATTTTTCAATGATGAAAATGGCGTTTTGACATAATTAATGAATTATCCAATAGGCTACTTTTCACAAACACGCCACTTTTCAAAGTGGTTTCATCATACTGTACGAGAAGTATCTCTTCTATCTCATTCATTTCCAAAAATATCCGACCATGGACGTAATTGTATAGCTGCAAATCGTACTTTTTCCACACTGAATCCATGATTTGAATAGCATTGAATTAAAATTTGTTTGTTTTTTCATTTGTTTCAGGATACTCGGGATACTTGGCTGTACGTGTTGGATTGTTTCTTCAGTGTGTTCGTGATAGGTACACTGGTTGTGTTTGTGTGGAGAGGATGCTGGTGCCTTCTAGATATGTACCTGTTTCCCGACAGAGAGGATCTATCTGCATGGGGTTCATTGGTGAGTACAAAATAAAATCATGTTTTTTTTCAAACTGCAGTCCAAGTGAGGGAGTCCTTTTATGAATGCGTTTTCGTACGGATGATAAAAACCGCACTGTTTCTGAATACTTTGGAGGGAATGAGCGCTTTCATGAAAAAAATATTATAAGCACTCCAATAGATTTAGAAACTTGAAATAATTGACTATTATTATACAATTATAATATAATTTAGAAAATTATAACATGATATAAATTTCGTCTCTAAATTCACTGTCAAAATTCAAAATTTTCCGAAATATTTCGTGTTTTTGTGTTGTGTTTGGGTTGTATATATTTTTAAACTTTCTGTTATCAAAAAAACTTTTTCAAAATTAGTGGATATTCTGAAAAGTAATATCGAACTGTTTTGAAATCGAAAAACCTTTAAGGACTTAATTAAAAATTTCCCTCGGACCACTATCGTGTTTCAGAGTACACGTCAAGCCGTCGGTCCCCGGCAGCTTGAATCGTCGGTCCCCGGCAGTCACTAAAATCATCACCCTTCCCCATTACCCACGCACAAGTCTCAAGGTTTGAGGGCATCACCCATAAAAAGTAACCGCTGTATTTTCAATATCATCAGATCTTTATTTTCGGCTTTATAATGAAACCATACAATGTAAGCCTATGAGATTAATAATTTGCAGCAAATTATTAAAGAAAATTTTATATTTTTAGATAATTGGTTTATTAGAGAAACGTGATTTTAACTCTAAATCAAAGTTTAAAAATCTGTTTCGTTCGCACTACAGACATGTGTAGTAGGCCTAACTAGATTCAGAAATCTTGCGCTAAAGTGGAGTATTCCTGCAGTGTAATTGTGCGTTGTTCTTAACTGGAGCCTATTAATCTATTAGGAAACTTTGACGTCGGTCAACGAAGAGTGGTTTAAGTAGCAGAATTTAGATAATGCCTGAGACCGGCAGGCAGGGCAGGGCAGGCCCCAGCTGAAGGATGCAAAGGTCTGTTGCGGATTAGTAGATTGTGTGTGTTTTGAGAGGAAGGGCAGATGAGAGAGGGGGCAGGGGGTGGGGGAGGGGGGTTGAAGAGGAGAGAGAGATTTGATCTGACGACCTCTTCTGGCGCCCACAATTTCCGTTTGACTCAGAAAGAGTCTGAATTTTTGACTTGTCGCCAAAGGATTTCTAGCAAGAGTTCATTAACAAAAGTTCAATCGTAGGAAATGGAAGTTCAATCTCAAGTCTGATAATAGTGAAATAGCAATATAAGCCCCCCGGCATGTTATAGTTTGTAGCATAGTCTACTATTATGGTACTTTACAACAATAAGATCAAAGGGTGGGTAATGGGAAGGTTGACGATGAGAGATGAATGGACCTACAGCTTTAAGTGTGTTCCGAACCACCGGGAAGCGATTTCAATTCTCATGAATGAAAAAAACTGTTAAAATATTTTTATTAACGTTTTCCAATATTGGAAAATTGGAAATTAGGGAGCAAGAGCTAGATTTTTCCAGGCCTTCATTTATGATAGAGCATTTCATTAATCTTTCAGGAGTTTATCATAAATCCAATCCCAAATAAAAGAAGAATCAACCCATTACTGTTCACATGACTGTGTGTAGGAGTAGGAAATGAGCTAAAACATTATTCTTGAGGATTTAAAGCTTCTGTGATTCACCTACACTTCCAGAACTTAGTCAATCACAAAATAATTTTATTCGGAGAAGATCAGAAAATATACCGGGTGTCCCACGAAGAGGTTTAAATGTTTGATTTATATTACGTGCCCATTCATGCACCGAACTTTTTTAAACTTCACACAGTTTACAAAGTAGGTTCTAAAAATATTCTGGGAAAATTTCAGCTCCCTAACATTTGTAGAAACAAAATGGCGGCTTATTGAAAAACGATACTTCGAAAACATTAAAGAAGGTTTCTGGTTTTATAAATTATTTTTATTGTTACATTCTTGGGCAATATGACTTAAATAAAGAAAAACTAGAACATAGCCTAATGAAAAAACCTTGAAGTCCAAAATTAGTCAAACTGTAACCCATCCACAGCAACACACTGATAACAGCGCTTAACAAATGATTCGTAAGCTCTTACAAAGAAACTCCGCGGTATTCGGAGAAGTTCCTCTTCTATTGATCGTTTTAGTTCCTCATCATTATTGAAGAAATAGATATAAACTTGTTTTTTCAAGTAACTTGACACCATAAAAAGAAGTTACAAACAGTTAAATCTTGTGATCAGGGTGGCCAATCTAAAAAATAACTTCCACGACCAATCCAACAGCCATGAAGGTTGTCATTTAGTAGTTGTTTAACATCAGTGTGTTGCTGTGGATGGGTTACAGTTTGAATTATTTCGGACTTTAATGTTTTCATCAGGCTATGTCCTAGTTTTTCTTATTTAAAAATCATTTTGCCCTAGGATGTAACAATAAAAAATATTTTATAAAACCAAAACCATTTTTAATGTTTTTAAAGTATCGTCTTTCAATATGCCGCCATTTTGTTTCTAAAAAGGTTAGGAAGCTGAAATTTTCCCAGAATATTTTTAGAACCTACTTTGTAAACTGTGTAAAGTTTGAAAAAGTTCGGTGGATGAATGGGCACGTAATATAAAATCAAACATTTAAACCTCTTCGTGGGACACCCGGTATACATTATAGAAACACAAAGATACAGTTAGTGAATCCTCCCTGTTTCCCACACTAATTCATTGAAATTCAAATGGATGTCAATTCATTCAAATTAAAATTAGAGTTGAATATTTATAATAGAAAGTTCTCTGATGCCGATGTCTATAAGCTACATAATTTTATAAATATCATATATTAATTCAGGGAGTTGCTTATTTTACTATGATTTTATGTCTTATGGACCACAACACTCAAGTCCCATCCATTTCAACAATAAAACAAATCAAAAAAATAAAAATAAAACCTAAAATTCCAGAATTATTTTCAATTCATGTTTGATTCTATTGAGCAATATAAGTTTCAAATTCAAGTTGTAAGTTTCACGTTTTCTCTGAGTCCAATCGTACTATGTAGATTATTGGTTGAGAAATCATATTGAGATGTGACTGAGATATGAAATTAATAAGAATACAATGGAAACAACAGCCTTTGTCAGCCCAAAACTGTTTCCCATCAGAAGTGAGAGATAGATAATAGTAAAAAGAGATAGTAAATAGTGAGGTGAGATAATTATAAGATATGGCTATGAAATAGTGGCGAAGCGTGGTATACTTATTTGGTCATCGCCGGGTATATTTCCTATAGGAAATAGCCACGGCTATGAAACTATTATATTGAATAGCCAACTATAACCAAAAAATACTCCACAGCGAGAGGAAAAGGTATGGAATACTTTTTCAATTGAATGATCGAATAGATAACGTCGATATCGATTACCTAGGTACCGGTATCTAATGGCAGCATTAAACGTTCAACGTTCTTTTTTGAATGGGAAATGCATCAGATTGAAAATAGTGAGACTGCTAGGATATACTATACATACAGTGTACCGACCTTCCTCGCGGCCAAGTCCATCCGAATAGACCAAGACCTCAAATCCCATTTACAATACAGACTATTGTGACGATGTGATTGACATCAGCATATGAATGGAAATCGACGATAACACTACACACGACCCGAACCTATCCCTGAACGTTTTAACTGGTGTCGAAATTTTGCTATTTTTATTACTTTCAATTGCTATTTATAAAATGAGAGATAAAACACAGAATCAACATGCGTTTATTGGTAGCAGGATCGAGTAAACAGAAACACTCATCCGTAAATTGAATTTGAAATAAATGTAATCAAAAGGCCTATTTTGTATCAGTCCTTGAGGATAGCAATTTTTCAATTTTTATAAACTAATAAGTTGAAAATGATGGGAGAAATTATTAGATGTTGCAGTTAACCAACTATTATTAATTGAAGATGCGAGAATCTAAAAAAAATCTACCTATATAAATAGTACTAAAGACATCAGTCCTTGAGAATAGCAATTTTTTTAGTGTTATAAACTATAAGTTGAAAATAATGGATTATTAGATGTTGTAGTTAACCAACTGCTGGAATACTATTAATAAGAGATATGAAAATCTAAAAAAAAAGCTACCTATATAAATAATACTAAGACCTCTGCAACTTCAAACATTGACAACAGTACCAAATAGCAACAGTAGATTGGATGAATGCAACTGTACAAAATTTTGTTGAAAGATTTAAAACAGTGAGCAAAGATTCTATCAGCATTTGGGCTGCATGGACCTGATTATTGATTTATGAGATCTTTCACAAAATTAACTAAAAAAGGATAAAGATACAGACAAATTAGGCCTATCTAGAACTTCATTTCATCCAATTTTTAAAAAATAATCCGAAAGTAAGTAAATTATGATTTAATAGATAAGTATTAATGAACCACACCGTTTGACACTAGAATAAATTTGAACAAAGAAATCTCAAACGAGATTTTACCACTGACCAATCAGTTATTAGCATTATTTTGTGAACAGAGAAGCTCTAAGCTGAATAAAAATGTATCCTAAAAAATTAATCTATGAAAAATTAGACATATAAGTCTGCGATTCCATCTTCTAAACAGTCACAAATCTATCGGCGAGTTTGAGCTCTAAGCTGAATAGAAAAATGTATCCCAAAATAAATATAAAAAATTCAACAAATAAGTCTGCATACCACCTTCTAGAATCACACTTTTTGTTAAATTGAAAGTTTTAGACTTCAGGGTGAATTACAACTTACAATGCAGCCGCTAGTGATAAAAAGTTGAAGGATCTCATTATGGAGGTTCTAGAACCCATTCAAAGAACACTGTGTTACATCAGATTAAAGAATAATTTATTACTTTTCCGACTTTCAGTTCATAACACCGACAAAAGGCTACAAATAAATTCATCAGAGGTCATCAGCTATTTGGCATATGAATGGTTTGATCAGCTAATATAGCAATTTATGAGATAATTTATTATAAGGTCATAACAATTTTAAGAGTATAATGACAATCGTTGTGAAGGGCTTAATCTATTAATAGCCTTATTTTTCACACTCCTCCCAATAAATCTGCTTCGTTAGACATACAGTTCTCACGTGTAGACTATTGAAAAGAAACTTTACTATTTCAGCTAATTATTAATTTTATCAATTTGATGGTAATAATAGTGATTTTGCTTCGAAAATAACCAAGAGCACGAGAACAAACAGCATATGATATGATTTAATGCATGCACATACAAAACCAATTGAACATTTTTTCAAATAGAATTTCTGTAGGATTCAAAGAAAGTCAATTACATGAATATATAGGTAGTATTTATTATATGGTTCATATGAATATTCAATTCGAATCATCTGAAGTTATAATTATCCTTATTCATATTTGTTGTAATGGTGAGGCTAATTCTAATTATAATTATTATTACCATGGGATATCACCGCCATTTTTCAGAAGGTTTGTAAGTTACATTGTGAGAAATGTATGATTTACTTTACTGATGTAGTAAGGAATTTATCAATTTATGACATCAGAGCGGATACCGATTTGAATGTCCTCTGATTTATCTAACGTCTTACTTAAATTTTCTGTCAACAATTTTTTGGTTGATGATGCTAGAAATTTCATGTTATGCATAAGCAAAAACTGAAGATAAAGTGTATTGTTATGAGTATATAATTAAGATAAAAAATGAGAAAACACAAATTGCCGATTACTAGACTGATGTCAGAGCAATTTAAACGTTTTATGAAGTCTCCCGAACGTTTTGAACCTTTCACCTACTCCAACAATAACAGTTTAATCGACTCGATCATCTCTCGGCGATTTAGTTTGGATCACGTCCAGATAGCAGAGCTTGAAAGCATTCGCAGTCAATCGGATTACGTAACGAGTCCATTTCATGGACTCATTCATCCAATAAATAATCAATTATGAGTTCAAAGAATACGAGGTTTTCAGGCAGATGATGTCCTCGTTTTAACGAGAATCACATTGTTTGACCGGAAGTAAATACGTAATTATAAAGATGATTTATAGATTGAGAATATTTCCATTCCACTGCATAATAACAAAATAAATTATGGTTTACTTTCTATTTCTACCACTAAAACCATAGACTAACCAAATATTTGTAAGTGATGTGAAATATGTTTATGCTTTCAATAATATTGTGTCTATGTAAAATGTCCTGTATTTATTATAAGTATTACTAAAACATTATAAAGCGAGTCAAGGAAGATAGAATGGCTGAGTATTATTTATAAATCAATTGAAAACGAATAAGGAGCAAGTTGCAAGAAAATTAGAGACCAAGAGCAAAGATTTCAAACAAATTTTAGAGAGCATCAATGTTGAGTTGAAAACACGAATAATGTGGAAATGTTTGAGGAAGATTGCATAGTTTAATGAAAAGCATAACAAATTACAATTTTGGGATCATCTATGATAAGAGATTATTGGTTCAAAATTAGTTATCAAAGTGCTACAATGAATTTCTAAAATTTTTAAATTCATAATTGAATAATTATCTATATAATTTATTAAAAATTGAATAATGATCTATTAAAATCTAATAAACTTTCAGAGAAATGAACACCTCAAGGCAAATAGTTCTTGTTCTTTTCTACTTGAGCCATGCTTGTTGTAAAGCCACGGCTGTATTTATAAGCCATGAGAAAACACCGGCTTAATAAATTACTGACCTGCATCTTAATGCTACTTTATTATTGTTGATTGTAAGCTAATCCACGGCTAGTGTCTTGAAGATTATTTCACACCTTTGAAACGTCAGACAACTGGTATTTACTAATCCCATGCTAAATAAATATCCCCTTATTCAATCATATCTTTATAATGATTTACCTTACAGGAGCCAAAATACCTAGTGGGAAGGCAAGAAGCGAAATACATGAATAGGTAGCTATAAATTTATATAATGAGCCTTAGATAACTGAGTCTCGAAAAATATATACTGTATGCAGTATTCGACTCATGAACTGTATATGAGAAAAGCAGGTAATTTTCAGCAGGAGTTTCATAATAACCCAAACATTTATTATTAGAGACTAGCTGTCCATCATAGAAACTTACAATAAAAATTTCAGCAATTTCTTAATAAAAAATTTGGGAGTA
This sequence comes from Laodelphax striatellus, assembly GCA_017141395.1. Lineage (NCBI taxonomy): Eukaryota > Metazoa > Arthropoda > Insecta > Hemiptera > Delphacidae > Laodelphax > Laodelphax striatellus. Next base: position 28,991,655 of record CM029533.1, on the reverse strand, counting down.
AAAATTCTGATCTGAAGCCAAAGTGTCTATAAGATTCCAACATCATAAGAAATTGTTTCAAGCACATAAATGCACTTTATGTGAAGTGATTGTAAAGAATAATAAAGCACCTTGATAAAATAATTAGTCTTGATTAATTAAAGGTCTGGAGAAATCTTCAAGTTTTTGTTTGTTGGAATATTTTTCAAATCATTCCTCTCTAATCAAAAAATAATAATAAAACGAAGAGAAACAAATTAATGAGACTTTCAGTTTAAAATTGGATGCAATAAAATATTTGCCAACTAGTTTAATCTTTGTCACCAAACTTCACACTTGCTCGATTATTTTAATGAATTTAGAATTTTTTTGTGATTGTATGAAGTTGTTTAGAAGTGTAGTGAAGCAATATGTCATAGTTGAAATTCATAAGTGAATTATCCGCCAAATCATCATTAATGAGTTCAAATTACTATGAGGTACAGCATAAGGGCTGAATCAACTGAGCTTTAATATTATGTATTCCGTAATGAGCGTTTATAATGATGTTCAAGAGCATTCTATTAAGTGGAAGCTATTCAAGGGAGAATATAAAAATTGATAATACGATTCCTTGAACAATGGAATATTTATTTCTGGGTTCTTGACTCTTGAAATAAAATTTAATTTTGAATAGCAATTTTCTTCTATTGACCTCCAGTTTTCTTTCGCCTACTGTTCTGAAAGGAAGTAGCCTACTAGTCACGTAACTTTAGTACTGTGATTGTTTGATTGGGGAAAAATTATCGCAAATCATGAATGCTATCTAAATTGATTCCTCCTTCAGAGAGAACAATTCAGTAACGAGTTGAAAAGATTTTCCTAATTGCTATTGCTTGAAAACTCTTGGCAAGACTCCAGTCCATAAAGAAACAATTGTTGAGAGTCCAATTTGTACTTTGATTCATAAGAACAAAAAGTGTTCATTCATAATAGTATTCCATTGATAACAAAGAACTGCAAGTGATGATAATCAGCAAAGTAATAATAAGCAGCGAAATAGAAGTAAGTGATAAATAGTATTTGAGATTAATAAAATTATCCATAATCTAGTAACTATTTTATGTTATGAAATAGGGATCAAGATAAGAACTATAAGTTATCATAATCAGCAAAGTATTGAAATTTAAATTTCTAAAGAAATTAGAAGATTAAATTAAGTTATTTCTTCTAACAAATACAGCAGAAGATGTTTTAAGTGGAACATGAAACAATGGTCCTGTAAATCAATAAGTGTTCAATATAGTAGAATTGGCAATTTCAATAAGTTTTCTCAATTATGGAGGAGTTCCACAATATTTGTTTTACGAAATTTATGTCATGAAAAAACATCTACAATGTCACGGAAATTATAATATTCTGATATAAAATAGGGATCACTATCTGAAAAACGGCACATTCAGCTATCCGCAATTTGCCTGTGAACCATTTCCAGTTGGAAAAAGTAGCAGACGCGATATGAGACAGGATAGTGTGGCCGCGCCGCGGACACACGCTTCCGTCTTGTGGAGGGACAGGGGACAATTGGCAGCCTTTTGTGGCCAAATTGGCCCATTGTTGGTCAAATTGGTGCGGAGGGCCAACCCCTTAGCCTGTTCCGCTAACCTATAATAATTATTAGGGCCATTCATGACTTCATTCACGTAGGCTATCTGTTTACACGTATGAATCTCATAACAATAATTGTTGCAGAAAATCCTTAAAATCATTGGTATTCTGTGAAAATGTCCAGAGTAGCTTGATGAAGTATGGATTACCATAAAAAGCATGAAAATTCTTGGTGGACGTTCTTAATCATTGCTGTGATGAATGGATGGAAATGGTTAGCCTATCTTTTGAATTTTTAGTAGAAGTTGAAAGCACTTTTCGGATACGGTATGTGGGAATTGTGAAAGCTTGGAAAACAGTTAATTATTAGATTAAATTGGATTACTTCATTCATGTAGATAACAAAAATATATCTGCTTAGATTACAAAATTTATAAGTGATTATTCTAGAAATTTTGCGGATTATGAGCTTAATAATTATTTAACATCATGAGTATTGGTAACTAATGCAACTGTTGCAATGTGATTGAGATTTATCTACATGAAACAGCGAAGTTGGAACATATGAATCATTCATGTCCTTGAACATCCTTCTCACTTTACATTGACACTTAGCCGTGAGAATTATTCGAGGAGATTGTTGATAGTGATAGTGACATTGTTGAAGAAATGTATCAGAATATTCATACAAATTATTAATATTTGTATATCAAACTACTTATCATATTAATATGATGATTCCCAACTTGATGGTGATGGTGCAATATCAAAACAAATGTTACATATATTGTATATTTGTGGAATGTTTTCATCCCATTTAAATCTGTAAATTCTAAACCATCTTGTCATTCTTGTGGAATGTATCAATTGTAATCTTAGCCATTAGCTGAAAGGATTATAGCCCTTGAAGCATATGAGATTTGATGTCAAGTATTGGGAAGTGGAAATCTTTGCCAGTGATACCAAAATAATTATTGTAGGAGCTTTTCCAATTTTAAGGACAGATAAAATTGAACACTGATGATTGATTTCATTTCAATTCAAAATACTTTTTGTAATATATTTTTGTAATTTATTGCAGATAATGGGATACATCCTGGTGTTCTCAACCTTCGCCACCCAGCCATTAGTGAAACACATTGTTTCAAGGATATCGGGTCTGCTGAGGTTGGTCACAGTCGACATATATCTGATTCTATCATTCTGTGGCACGGTGAATGTATGGAGAGGAGTGTGGAATCTGCTCAATATTTACTTCCTTCCAGGTAAGCAATTAAATCAATATTAGAGATAGGTACAATAGAGTACATATCTAATTCCAGTTTAAACTCAAACTTTCCACATAAATTAATTTTAATCTACTAATCAAGAGATTATTATTGAATGTTACAATTATTACTATGATTACAATTATTATACATGATTATTATTGATTACAATAATTTAATGTTAGGAATTCCTAAACATTATTCTAGTTTCACATACTTGCATAGAAGTTGTAAGTACTTTCATGTGAACTAAAATTTTTAGGCTAATTTACATTGGAATTTTAGAACTTTTTCATCCCAGATTGAATAATAACCGTTTAAGGTATGCGTACCGGTACAAGGAGAATTCATGCAACTAATAAAGAGTGTAGAGTATTTGAAGATTCATAGAAAATTGTTAGATTTGATGCAAGATGATTACCCTCAAAATTTTGTTATAACTTTCAAAGAAAGTCATTTAATCTGTCAAGTACGATTCTCAATTGAAAATATCCACAGAGAATCAATTCCATCTTATTTCAATCATATAAAATGAACAGAATATTAAACCCCAAAAATTCACGAATTTTCTTACTGAATTAAACTTATTCTTTCCTTCACATATATAAGAAGGCTATTTCACCTTGGAGAAGACCTTATATTAAAACATACGTTTGTTACTCACATTCATCCTGTATCACCTGCCCATTTTAATTTGCAAATGCAAGATTTTGTTGAGTTTTTTGTGGTATCTCTGCATGTATATTAAGTCAGATCATTCAGCAGGATATTAGCTTCTAATTGGTATACTGCAACTGTAAAATAAAGAGGGGGTTCCATAAATTTATAATTACCATTGTTAAATATACTATATAAATAACATAAAATTGAATATCTTATCTGAAATGGAATAATGAAATTCTCTACTCCATTATCATGTTTTATAATGAATTTGGTTAATGATTTATAACTTGATAACATCAATCCTCATCCTTTACAGATATATACCGCAATATTATCTTCGCAAATTTAAAAAACTATAATTTTTTAATAACCAGTACTAATCGTAAAATATATAGGAGTCTGTGCAAATTAAATGTCTTAATTTTAATTCTAAATGGATGTAGGCCTAATTTAAAATAAAATTCGAGCTAATAAGGATTCTGGATACTATTTCAGTAGGTTTTATGAAGCTTGTATTATAGTAACCAATAATGTTTTCAAGTAGGGTATTTAGAACGATATTAATTTGTATTTTAGTAAGCAACACCAAAGCATGATACCGCACATTGCTTCCGATTTATTGAAGTCATTTTTTTTATCCAGAGAGCAGCCAATGCCAGTTAATATTACAGAGACTATAATAGTCTCTGTAGTTAATATCTCAGTGACTTTTAATCTTAATTAACTACGTATAAAGTAATTTAATGCTCTGTGGAGATAAACCATTGATTTACTGCCGACAGTAGAAAAATAACCTAGAAATAATACACATGTTTTATCACGTGTGAGGTCTGACCCCAAATCATCACTTTCATTCCAATGAAATATCAAGCCTTTCTATCCACCTCAATCCAATTATTTCTGGTTATAAGCCAATGAACTCCTCATTTGTTACATTTATATTATTCATTATGATTTAATTTACTTCTGAATGCATCAACTTAGAGGACGGGGGAGGTCTCTTCTTTCGTTAAAGTATAATTAATTAGTAACTCTGGTCTGCGCACAGGCACTAGCCCATGCAGACCATTATCTTAAAATTTCTTATTGTAGTTATTCTCTTCATTAGCTATCATCACACCTTTATTTTTCCATGTTCATACACTTTCAATTATGTAAATTAAAATTGTAACATGTATATTACTGTATATGCATATTTTTATTACAAATTTATATTACTACTCAAAATAATTATCCCATGAATGTGACATGTAAAGATTATGATTGATAAATTTGTTGTATTTTCATACTATGTTACAAGTGCATATGTTTATTTTGTGATCTATTTATTTCTGAAATAAAGAAATTTTGTCTGTCTGTCTGATTCCGCATCTTCTTTAATTCCACTGTGTTTGGAAAGTGTCACTATTTAATTTATCATATCACTAGATTCAAATGATCAAGTCTTCCAGTATCTTCCATGCTCTGAGATTGCATTGTGCTAAATATCCAACTCATATGTTCTAGATATATAGCTAGACATAATTATATAGATATATATGTGATTGGTCCGACTCCATTGATGCATGTGCAGAAAAATTGACACCGCGTCAATGCCACCTCGTATAGTATGGCCCTGAGGAATTCTTGCATCTGCATCTCCTAAGAAATTCAAAGAATCTTGAAATATTTTCAATTGATATAGCATAAATTAATTTGTACTTTTCCAGATAATAAGGTGATGAGCTACTGGGTGACACATGTTGCGTGCTTTCTTTTCCTGATACTCATCAACTCCAGCAACTCCATTCTAGTGCGAGGCGTCTACATAGATGCGGAAGAGGAAGGTGCTCAATGCGTTGACTTCCCTTGCTACTACCTAAGGCTTTTCTTCCAGGTTAGCACAAACATATCTATCTATGTCAGCTATGTATTCAAATATTTTCATCTATGACAGCTACATGAAATCGTATTTATTAGCAGGAATCAAATTTTAAATATCTTTCATCTCATAATACAATTCAATCACCACATGCGAACAAGCGCACACTTAAAAAAATGAATTGAATCAAGATATTGTGATAAAAAATATTTTTTCTCAATAGAATTAACTATGGACTTTGAGTTGGTGAAGAGACCCT